>BSBK01000134.1:0-1200000 GCA_027943335.1 Chamaecyparis obtusa | reverse complement strand
AAGATGAATAAGCATTTTTTTCTCATGTAAGTAAACTTGGCCCATGAACTATTGGTAGTGGATGTTCACATCATATGACTTGTGATATTGACAAGTTTGAGAACCTAGAAGAGTATGATGGAGGATTTGTCATATTTGGCAATGATGCTCCATGTCCAGTTAAAGGAAAAGGATCAATTGTATTGAATGAAAATATGAGATGTAATGATGCATATTGGGTTAAAGGTCTAAACTATAATTTGTTGAGTTTTGCAAACCTAAACAATAATTTCCACCAACTGGAATTTCAAAGCAAAAAGGTGAAGATTTATGGTACTAATGGAGATCTAATTGGAAATGGTGAAAAATCAAGAGATAACCTATTTTATCTTGATACTACTACAAAGAGTTGCTTGTTTGTTAAGATTGAAGAAGTGTGGTTAAGGCATAAAAGATTGTGTCATGTAAATTTTGATAACATGATTAAGGTGAGTAAAAAGAATAGAGTCAGAGGTCTACCAAAATTAAGAAAACCTAATAAATTAATGTGCAAGGAATGTTAGATTGGTAAGATGACTAAGTCAAGCTTCTCAAGAAAATCTTATTCTACCAATGGTATTTTGGAATTGGTTCATACTAACCTTTGTGGTCCTATGAAGATACAAAGCTACTATGGAGATTGGTATTTCATTTTTTTTGTTGATGACTATTCAAGAATGATGTATGTTATGTTTCTAAAAGAAAAGTGTGATGCATTCCAAATGTTCAAGTGGTATAAAGCTAGAGTTGAAAAGGAAATAGGTAAACAACTAAAATGTCTAAGATTAGATAGAGGAGGTGAATTTATCTTTGATGAATTTATTTTCTTCTATAATGAAAATGGAATCAAAATAAAATTATCTACACCGAGGACTCCCCATCAAAATGGTATAGATGGGAGAAGGAATAGATCTATAGTTGATTATGCCAGAACTTTTTTTATTGACAAAAGGGTTGATAGACATTATAAAGAGAAGCCATAATTACTTATATCTACACACTCAACCAAGTACAGTTGAAAAAAGGTACCAAAAAGACTCCCTATGAACTCTGGTATGGTCACACATTGAATGTAAGTTACTTTAAATTTTTTGGAAGTAGGTGTTACATATTGAAAGATGCTAGAAATGGAAAGTTTGACTCTAAAGGAGATGAATGTATATTCCTAAGTTATTCATCAAAGAGAAAAACATATAAATGTTTGATCAAGGCCATTTATGAAATTTTTGAAAGTGAAAATGTGAGGATTGATGAATTTGTAGAAATAAATGAAAAGATAACAACAAGGAACCTGAGGATTAAAAAAGATTTGTTTATGTACAGGAAGGTAATTCAGTTGATACAACTAAGCTACAACAAGAAGGAACCAATGAGATAGATGAGCCTCCACCAAGAGATGACAACACTGATGAACAGTCTATCGAGTCTGTATTAGAAAAATATGTGAGAAGAAATGATGCAGTACAGGAAAGGAGGATCCAATTAAGGATAGTCCCCACAAGTAGCCAAACACCACAATGTAGAAATACACAATAGAATAATTGTTTCAACTAAATTTTCATTCACATGCCTGACTATAGGGCCTTCCAGGTTAGGGCCAATTACAATCAGAAGCAATTCTGCATGATCAAAAAAGATCCAAGCCAACTCTAGTTAGTCCAACTCTGAAACAAATTAGTAGCTGATGGAAACTCTAAGGAAAATCTAAACTTGAGATCGCAAGCCTCCAAGCAATCTCCTTATCTCCGAGAAAATAACCACTAGCTCTGCTATTACAAACTATTAGAAATCAATTAGATCTTAAAGATCTGATAGGGTCCAAGTCTAATCACTCCCCAATTTGATGCCTAAAACAACTACCCAGACACCCCTTAAATACTAATCTTTGGCCACAAGTCAGCTATATGACATAATTAAATCCCAAGATAAGTCAACTTCTACTACAAATAAATATTAAATGCAACAATAGTCATCTCTTAAATAGCCTTACAACATTTAATTCTCCATGTCGGCCTCTAGATCTACATAGGAGAATACCACAAAAGCTACCAATAATAAATGCACCAAGTCGGCCAACCAAACTACCAAGAACCCTAGTTGGTAAACTAGAACTACCGAGTGCTAGAGAAACAATTAAGCACTAGTGAAATAACTGACCAAGCCAAGAAACACCAAGCAACACAGCCATCACCGAGCGCAAGTTCCGCCAAGCACAGAAGCTTCACCAAGTTCCTTCAGAGACCGATCTTCCTTCAATAACCAAGACCATCTGTTAGAGTTGCAACTAAGTACCACAAAACCAAAACAACACACCTCCATGCAGATTCATCAAGTACCCCAGAATGCCCTTGCATCAGACACCCCAGGTTCAAAAAGATGTTTTCATATGCTAGAAGAACATCTTTTGGGATTCAGCACATAAACCCTGAACCAGTTCTTCACGTATATGTCCTCCAACTTTTCATCTTGCATACACTTCCACTTCATTTTCCTCTATCTTTTCGAGTCTTTCCTTGATAACACATAGGTATTTTCTCCAAACTGATCATCCATACCTTCAGGATCCACCAACTCAACTCGGCTACCAATACTTAGACTCCTCCTACCGAGTGTTGTATCCAGCAAAGGCATCAGGGAAAACTTCCTATCATCCTTCTCAATAGTAAACACATTCTTTACACAATCATAAATAGCTCTGCAATCATATTGCCAAGGCCTATCGAGCAATATATGGCAACTATTCATCCCCATAAATCACATAACACAAGATCCTTATACTGGCCAATTTGAACATCAACAAAGCACTTCTCCCTCACTTCCAGAGCATGATCATTTTGTAACTAGCCAATCCTATAAGGATGTGGATGCTTCATTCTCTTCAAACCAAGTTTCTAAACCTTATCCTCAGCAACAAGGTTATCAGTACTACCACTATCAACAATTACATCACAAAGTTTACCTCTAGACTTGCACCAAGTCCTGAACAAGTTACTCCTCTGACAAGGTTCCTCCTTTGTACCGAGCAATGTGTGCCAAACCAGCAGAATGTTCTCATTTACCATAGCAGTCTGTCAGTCACCAATCTTTTTTTATGTACAATCAAAAGAATGGTGTCCTTCTTCACCACTATTATAACAAGTACCCTTAAAGATAACTCTACTTTTCTTCTTCTTCAATTCCATAGGTTTCTATTCATCTTCAACACTTGGTTTATCCTTCACCGAGTGATTTTCCTTCATTCGGGAATTACTATGTTGTCTCCTTTTCAACTTATCTTCTGACTTCAAAGCATACTGATAAGCATCTTCAACTGAATCAATCTTCAACATACCAATGTCATCCTAAATATTAAATCTCAAACCATTCACATACCGAGCTACCTTTTCCTTACCAAGTTCTATGTGTCTAGATCCAATAGTAAGTTTTTAGAACTCCTCGCTATAATCTTCAACGATCAAATCCTTTTGCTTCAGATTTTGTGACTTCTTAAACTAGTCAAGCTCATAGTTAGAAGGTATGAACATAGATTTCAATTTATTCACCATCAACCTCCACTTATTGATCTTCATTTCACCTTCATCTTCTCTATCTCTTTGTAATTCTTTCCACCAAAGAGCAACATGTCCTTTCAACTTAGTCTGTGCTAATCTCGCTCAAAGAGGATCTTTAATTTCTTCAAGCTCAAATAAGTTTTCTAATTCACCAATCCAGTCAATCAAGTCCTCAGGTTTCAAAGTACCAGAGAAATTAGAAACTTCCATTTGGTAACTAGTACTTAACCGAGCTCCAAATCTATGCAACTAACCAGTTCTATCTTCACTAGATCTATCTCTCTGGTCATCACCACTAGATCCAATAGCCTCAAAGTATTTAGCAGCTTCCTCATAACCATCTTCAGTACCAACATTCTGAGGTGCACCAGTCATAGCCCTCATGATTTCAGTGATCATGTCATTCTTCATTAATTCCATCTCAGATCTAAAATCAGATTTCACCTTGTCTATAATCTTTGATTCCACAACATCATAGAGATTTGCAATTGCTCTAGGGTCCAATCTTCTTGGAGGAATCCTTCAAGATTTTCAAAAATCCCAAAGCACTAAATCACCAACAAAGTCCTGGTACAAAACAACCTCAACTATTTTACACACTCAAGATCTTCTCACTCTAATACCACCCAACATAGTATAGGAAAGGAGGATCCAATTAAGGATAGTCCCCACAAGCAGCCAAACACCACAATGTGGAAATACACAATCCAATAATTATTTCAACTGAATTTTCATTAACATGTCTGACTGTAAGGCCTTTTGGGTTAGGGCCAATTACAATCAGAAGTAGTTCTACAAGATCAAAAAAGATCCAAGTCAACTCAATCTAGTCCAACTCTGAAATAAATCAGGAACTAATGGAAACTCTAAGGCGGATCTAAACTTGAGCTCACAAGCCTCCAAGAAATCTCCTTGTCTTTGAGCAAACAACCACTAGCTCTGCTATTACAAACTATCAGAAATCAATCAGATCTTCAAGATCTTGCAGGATCCAATGCTAATCACTCCCCAATATGATACCTAAAACAACTACCCAAATACCCCTTAAATACTAATCTTCAACCACAAGTTGGTTGGATGACATAATTAACTCCTAAGCCATGTCAACTTCTACTACAAACAAATATTAAATGCAACAAAAGTCAGCTCTTAAATAGCCTTACAACATTTAATTCACCATGTCAGCCTCTAGATCTACATAGGATAATACAACAAAAGCTACCAACATTAAATGCACCAAATTGGCCAACCAAATCACCAAGAACCCCAGTCGGTAAACTAGAACTACTGAGTGCTAGAGAAACAACCGAGTACCAGTGAAACAACTAACCAAGATAAGCAACACAAAGCAACACAAGCATCACCGAACACAAGTTCCATTGAGCACAGAAGCTTCACTGAGTTCCTTTAGTGACCAATCTTCCTTCAATAACCAAGACCATCGATTAAAGCTACAACTGAGTACCATAGAACCAAAACAACACACCTCCATGCAGATTCACCGAGTACCCCAAAATTCCCTGCATCAAGAAACCACTCACTAAGGAGAATTATTGGAGACAAGGATGCATGAGTCATGAGAAGAAGTAAGTTGAAAGATAAAACATTTTTTATTCCTAAGTTTGAACCAAGGTTAGTCAAGGATGAAGTAGGAAATGAAGACTGTATTAATGCAGTGAAAGAGGAAATTGATCATATTGAAAAGAATAACACTTGGTCACTTGTACCAAGACCTAAGGATAAGAATGTGATAGGAACAAAGTGGATTTTTAGAAATAAACTCAATCAGAAAGGGTATGTGATTATAAATAAAGTAATATTAGTTTGCAAAGGGTATGCACAAGAAGAAGGTACTGACTATGGTGAGACATTTTCCCCTATTTCTAGATTAGAAGGTGTAAGGATATTACTTTCATATGCTTCCTATAAAGGATTCAAATTTTTTTAGATGGATGTTAAGTCTTCATTTTTAAATGGAATTCTTGAAGAAGTGTACATTGATCAACCTAAAGGATTTGTTCAAAATTATGTAAAGGATATGGTCTACAAACTACATAAGGCACTCTATGGATTGAAGCAAGAACCTTGAGCATGGTATGAAAGACTACACTCTTATTTAGTTAAGATTGGATTTCAAAGGATAAGTGATAACAACAATTTATATTTGAAATGTGATAGTACTGATAAGATTTTGATTGTTGAGATATTTTTTGATGAGATTATATTTGGTGGAAATGAGATAATGTCTAAATAATTTTTTGAAGAGATGAGAAAGCAATTTGAGATTTCTATGATTGGATAGATTAAATTCTTTATTGGACTTCAAATTCAACAAGTAAAGGATGGGATCTACATATCACAATCAAAGTATATCAAGGAGATCCTAAAGACATTTAATACGAAAGAATCAAAACCGGTTGGAATACCAATGGTTAATGGTTGTAAATTGTCGAAAGAAAATGACACAAAGGAAGTCAATGAGACACTTTACCAATCCATGATTGGTAAACTATAATATGTTGTAGATAATAGATCTGATATTGCACATTCAATGGGTATTATGGAAAGATTTTCTACCAGCCCAAAGGATACACATATGTCTGCAGTGAAAAGGATATTTAGATATCTGAAAGGGACTGAAGATTTCAGTCTGTTATACACAAAAGAAGGAGATTTTGATCTTAAGGTGTATACTAATGCTGACTGGGCTAGAAATATTTCTGACGAAAAAAGTACAAGTGGCAGAGCTTTCTTTTTAGGAGAAAGACTAGTGACATGGTTAAGAAAGAAACAAAGTTGTATTTCATAATCTACCGTCGAAACTGAGTATGCTGCTACAACTATGAATTATTCTAATATTGTGTGGATCAAACAATTATTTGAAGATATGCATGAAGAGATTACTAATCCAGTTACAATTTATTATGATAATACCAATGCTATAAACATATCTAAAAATTTGTTGATGCATTCAAAGACAAAGCATATATCTATTAAGTATCACTACTTGAGAGAGAGAGTACAAGACAGGCATGTGACATTGGAGTATGTGAATTTTAAAGAACATATAGCTGATATATTTACCAAACCACTACCGAAAGATGCTTTTGAGTATCTCTGAGGTAATTTAAGGGTTCTTCTCCTATCCAATGTTCACTTAGGCATGATGCATGCTGCATCAGTTCAAGTATTCAATATAATATCTATCTTGTGAGTTGATGCTATTGTTCACACTTTAGGTGATGCCTAAAGTTGTAAAAATATTTATGACTGCAATGACAAATATATACATTTGAGAAGTATATGTTTCTTTGGCATTGTTGTCAAAGAGGGAGAGATTCAATTGATTAATGAGGGAGATGAACAATGAAGATAAGAAAAATAAGTTGTCAAAGAGGGACAACATAGAAGATCTATTAAAGAAGATAATTTTTATTTGAAGAGGGAGAGTATGTACAAAAAAATATCAAGTACAACAAAGCATAAGTAATATCTCAAAAGGACTATAAGAATGATAGTGATGTGTTACCATCATCAATTGAACACTGAAGATTATTAGTGTTTCCATCAATGCCAAAGAGGGAGATTGTTACTATAACTAATAGTAATGATTGGAGATTGATTAATTGATGGTGATGATGATGAAGACCAACCAAGATTAGAGGAATGCAAGTTAGTAGAAAGGTTAGATCACTTATTGTTTTGTCACTGATGTCAAGAAATTGATTTCTATTTTATATTATGTTTCCATATCATTCAGTATCATAAAATGATTAGATTACGTTGATATAATTATTTTCTACCTAACATATAGCTATGTTAAGTCGGTAAAGAATGGTAATGAAGATTGGTCAAATTGGTAAGAAAAATAGTTTTGGTTACTTAGCAGGAAAGGTCACTCGGTAAAGGTAAAAGGTAAAAGGAAGTATGTCACTCAGTAAAGGAAAAGGAACTCAAGGAATTGAACATAAATTTTAGGCACCAAGAAAAGTTAACCAAAATATAGATTTATCTACCAAGCAAGGAACAAATATTAAATACTAGGATTTGAAGGATATCTAATGATGAAAAGGAAAGTTAGTTAAAAAGATCTATGATTAGGAAAATTCATGATGATGATCTATGACTTATATCTAAATGTTTAAAGAGAAGGAACAAGTTTCAAAAAAAGTTCAAGTTCCTAGGTGAAAAGAAAACGTGTTGCCAAGATCCAGATTCAAGGTATAATGGATTGGACAGTTAAGATTAATCAAAAGAAAATTAAATAGAGGATATTAAGCAGAAAAAATTGGAATATAATATAATTCGAGGTAATATCATTCCACGTAATGGTCAATGTTTGAAAATTATATATTTTGATTGTGTTTTGTTGGCTAATTATGTAGTTGATGATCTTGAAGGTCGTGAAGGCATCACCGACCAGCTTCCAAAGGGACTAAAATGTTATCCCAAAGAATTTAGTAGGCTGCCCTACTATGAGCATCTACAAATTGTGCATTTGTTTGATAGTATGCATATTGGAAAGAATGTAATAGAGACACTATGGAAAATATTGGACGAAAGGCGTGACAAAGAAAAACTTGGCAAAATTTGTAGTGACATTCATGATTCCAATCATGCAATGAAAAATATCATTGAATCAAATAGAAATGGAGACTATATTAATGCAAGTGCTCTTCCTTGGTTATTAATAGAGCAACAAAGTAATGCCATAAAAGAAGTGATCAAAAGAATTTGATTTCCTACAGGATTTGCTATGGATATAAGTAATCTCATATCAAAGAAAAATGATTTTGAGTTTGGGATGAAAATGCATGATTGGCATCTTCATCAAGGTAAGTCGTATTCTTTTGTATTTACAATATATTTGTGTAATTGCATTCAATTTTCATTGTATGAAATGATCAGTTGACAACTGTTGTAGTATTTTCTACCCCTATCTCTCCTAGAGAACTTCGACAATAATATCAAACAAGTGATATACGATCTTAGAAAATACATAAGGTAAGCAGTGATATTTGTTCAATATATCAAACAAGTAATATATTGTAAAGTCTTGTATTTATATATTTATGTCTTGAATCCCTTATAGGTAGTTGTCATCTAAAGAAATCCATAAAAAAGATATAAAATATTGGAAGAAAATAATTTGTTGATTAATGTGTGAAATGAAAAAGTGTTTACCTCCAAATTTTTTCAATGCACAAGAACACTACCTCATACACCAAGTTGAGGAGATTGAATTGTGTGGACCTGTACATTCTAGGTCAATGTGGATGGTTGAGAGACACTTGAAATTTTTTAAGGGTTTGGTATGACAAAGAGCACATCCTAAGGGCTCTATGGTTGAGGGATATATGGTATACCAAATGATGGTGTACGTTACTCAATATCTTCCTAATCTTGTAGCAAAGACCCATATAGATTGCATTTGGGATCTTGACTCAATTAAAAAATTTGAAGGGGAGTACTTGGTGGGAACGGTAGATTTAGGAAACTAAAAGGTAATAAATTATGAGATTTTAATGTAGTTAATTAATTCTTAATCTTCAAAATAAATTTGTTGTAAGTCATCTATTTACTTTTGTATAGCTGTTAAAGAGTGGGATGCAATACATTTGTTTATTGCAAATAATCAAGATTGGATGATGACATGGATTGAACGATGTCAGCATGATGGTCATAGACTAAAATGGGAATCTATGTCTTCATTGGTTATACAAGCTCATCATAATGGAGATAACAATGTTACACAAAAGGAAATAGATTTAGTATATGGTTTAAAAGATCACCAGGTACTTGTAAATTTGTTAATTAATGAACCATATGTTTTTCAACTCATGATGCAATAATTTATACATGTTTGACATTATTGCAAGTGAAACACCACAAGACTATGTTTTGCAATGGTTATAAATTTTGCATCAAAAGTTAGATGACATGAAGAGAACTTGTGATTTTGGGATAAGTGCAGTGTTCTAGGTGACTAATATTTCATCTAGAAATGACTTACATCCTCGACAGTCGAAAAATTGATACTATGGTATTTTGGTTGATATACTTGAGTGTGACTTTAATTCCTTCAAATTAGTTCTCTTCATTGTAAAATGGTATAGACTACGACTCAATAAAAATGATCCTAATAGAACTGTTATTGAACATAACAATGGATTTCCAATGATTAATACAAGGTTGTTTGAGCGAGTTGGAGAAGAGCCCTATGTTCTTCCAAGCCAATGTGAGCAAGTATTTTACTCAGAGGTTCCACATAAACCAGGTTGGTCATTTTTTGTTAGACATTATCCAAGAGGAAGGTTGATAAAGTATAATGTGATGGAAGAAGATACCGAGGAAGATGATGTAGATGATGATCATGATTGAGAGCTAATCGAAGAAGAATATGAAGAAGAAGATGACAATGATGCTACTACTGATGACAATGATGTTGCTACTGATGACAATGATGCTGCTACTGATGAGGATGAGGATGAGGATGATGATGATGATGATGATGATAATGATGATGATGGTGATAATAGTGGTGGTGATGATGTCATCGATGATGATGATCTTGATGATGAGATGGATGAAGAAGAATATCAATGACATGAATGAAATGTACAATTATGCTAGATGTTTGGCATGTTTTAACAATTTTTTTATATGTACTACTCTTATTCACCTTGTTTTATATGTCCTACTTATATGAGAGTTGCTTCTACTAATTTTCTATTTCCTTGCACATCAATGATGTTAAATCACAAGGGATTCTCTTTGTTCCCTATAATGGAGTGAGCTAATTCTGAATTTCTTAGTAATTTCTTTTTATTGCATGGTTGTCTTTGGTTTGTCATTTTGTCTTGAGTGTCTAGTGATTTAAACCAAAGACTTTGACTTAGCCAAAAAATGTGAAAGTCTACATTAGTATGTTTCTTTTTATTGTAATTATAATTAGTATGAATGAACAAAATAATGACAATGCAATATTTGTGATAATGCAATATTTGTCAAAATAGCGTCGATGACTTTGGTCAATGTGCCTATGTGTCAATGCAGTGTTGGCCCATGCATGTTGAACACGTCACACACAACAAGTAATCTTGGGCATCAATTTTGGGTTTTCCCAAATAGGAAAAATGTCTAGATACGTAATTATATTTTATGTTTAAAAATAATGTGACAACTAATTAATCATTTTATGAAGAACTGATGTACATTTGGTATTGCAGAGAAATAGTGGATGTCAATACTTTTGGTGGGTCGACAAAATCACATTTACATCTACCTCATCTACATCTATACCTAATGTAGGAAATGAGTGAAACTTGTGCAAGGCCCGAGAGGTAGCTAGTGCCGCCAAGATTGCTTCAATGGCGAAAGCAAAAATCATATTTATGTGATGCCTTCTTTGTGTAGTTTGTGCACTACTTTGTTGGGACCATATGCGTAAATGTGGTTAACAAAGGGCTATTGTAGATACTAATTTTTTTTTTAGAATTTCTTGTAGATACACCTAAAGAACATGCACATAAACATGACAAATGAGAAACATAAATGTAGATATCACAATAGCTGAGAAACATAAATGTAGGCATCATGGTCATAATTTTTTGGAGACAAAACATAATTGAATGGTATACCCAAATGATGCAACACATCTGGGTATACCACTCAATTATGTTGTGTTTCCAAAAAATTGTGACCATGATGCCTACATTTATGTTTCTCATTTGTTGTGTCCCAGGACCCCTTATGACCCTTTACGATCCCTAAGAATACATCTTAGAGGTCTTAAAATGTCGAAAAGGGTCATAAGAGGCTCCTAGGAGAGGTCAGATGAGCTTCCACCTTCACGTAGTTGGCCTTGTTAAGTAGAGAATGTTAAACTATTCTTGAAACAAAGAGAAGCTCCATAATTTAAGATCTCAATCCACGTATGACAAATATATATCGATCCATCTCAATGGCTACCAAATCAACCGATCTCTACCAAGAACTTAGTCGCAAAGAAACACCATAGACTGCACTGTGAACCTACTATGAAGAGGCATCCAATGTCTCATAAGTCACATCAAAGGACCCACTTTCTGTAATCTAAGTCTCTCAACTCAGTTCACCAAGAAGAAGACTTCTCACAAGTCATCACGGACACCATAGTGATCTACGAATCTCCAATGTGCAAGTTCTACATGTCGCTCTCTCAACATCACATCTAACTAAATAATCCATGAGCTACTACCTAATCTATTGCAAAGTCATCTCTGAATGATCCATAACCGAATTATGAGCAGGAACCAGATCTACAAGAACACCCTTCTAATTTGATACCAACCCAATCAAAAAATATATATTTAAAAAAAAAACTTGATTTGCATTACAATTGCGACAACTATAAAATAGTGACGTTTATCTATCAAAACAATCTAACATCCAGCCGTCGCATGTACAACATCATTGTCAGTAAAAAACTATAAACGACGGATAGCCGTCATAAAATTTTGATAGGTCTTTTTCGCATGTACAACATCACTGTCGTTAAAAACTACAAATAACATATATCTATCGTACACTTCTGATGGATATCCATCGCACTAACAACATCTCCATTGGAAAACAAATTACAAATGATGGCAACCCATTGGAAGATTTTGACGGGTCGCCATCATTTTTATTTTTTGCGATAGAAAGGCATCACAATTGGGATGGCCACAAATAGGTATGATGCTAGGTTCACCTTGTTGGCACCCCCTTCTTGTGACATCCATTATCATCATAATTATGATGCCAATCAAAATCATCAATTTTTCCAACTGCAAAATTGCAATGTCGGGTGGTGTCATTAGATCGATGGTAAACCATCCTAATTCAGATGACCTATCATCAAAAAAAGGTCTCAAATGTACTAGTGTTTGTTCTTGATATGACACATGATTAGTTCATTTGGCTAGACAAACCCTACAAGATCACCAAAGAAGTATTGGAGGCAATAACAGGATTCAATGCTAATGTGGAAGTTCCTACCCTAAGAACAATAAAGGACATAGTAACAAAAATGAAAGAATCTTAGTGGGAAAAGAGGGCTATGATAGTTAATGACATCAAGAAGCCCAATGTGAAGTTTTCTTTGATGATATTGGGATACAAATTCTATCACTCTAGCAAAGAGAACTCTATTTCTAGTTCCTTAATTTTAATTGCATATCGAATGGTTAAGGAGAGAGCTCAATATGATATCTGTGAAGCATTGAGATTGAAGCTTTTGGAGAATCTAGGAAAGACAAAGAAAGATAAGAAATAGATATTTAAGTATGGATCATTGATCATGCATATCTTCTTCTATTCCATGAATTGGTGACATCACATGGAAGAAGGATATGCAAGATGATCAATCAGTGAAAAGGAGCTTTTGTGAATAATTTAAGGCCTTTCAAAAGGAAATGAAAAGAAGATTCAAAATCCTAAGGGAGCTTGTGAAGAAGTATAAAGATTCTTTTTTTTTCATGGTAGAGACTGATGAGTGTTTGATGGAATCAGTTGAACCAAGGACTCATTGGATCATGCTAATGGGATATGAGGTAGACCATGTCTTAGTTGAAGCATATGTGAAAGATGGATTGGGAGAATCGATTGATCTTAATGAGGAGAGGTTCAGTAATTACAAAGAGAAGAGTTTAAAAGTGCATTTAGAACTTAATAAACTTTCCATGAAGAGAAAAGTGAGAAAAGAAGTTGAAGCTATGGGTGAAAGGATGAGTTTCACTAAGGAACATATGGAATAAGATAGAATGAAGTGTAAAGAGGAAGAAAAGAATAAATATAAGTAAGTAATTCCTATTAATGTGGATGATGCATGACCTCCACCCTACATACCAATAATCTCATCATTGGGAAGCAGATCTACTAGGATCTTAGTGAAGACAACAGTTAAATTAGAGGTTATGAAACCTGCACCTAAGGCTACTAAGCCTAAATCAGTCAAATTCAACGTAGTTTGTGAATCATCAACAAAAAGGGTAAATAATAAAAGAAAAAGGACATATATGAGAACAAAGCAAGATAACAAAGATAAATCTACTAATTTAGATGACTCAAAGAAGAAGCTAAGGAATAAAGGAGCCAAGGAAGAAAGAGTGGTGATCGGTAAAGTTCCTGAACAAGTTGTTACTATGTGTGTGAATTTTGTACCTAGCTGTAGACACAACACTTCAATAAAATATTAGAGGTTAGAAAAAATAAAAATCGTGCAATGAAATGGAAACTAAGCTAACCAGGTGATTTACTGCCTTCTAGTAGATGTGAGTATGATATTGTCAGATCAGACCGAGACCAATGACAATGCAACACCTAAATGAAGGATTTGAATGCAAAAGATGCATACGAGATGAATGTAGATTTATTTTATATTTTTGTATTTTATGTGCAATATTATGGAATCTGTATGAATCTAAGATAAAAATGAAATGGAATGCAAATTTAATCTAAGAATACTATGAATGATATGAAATATATGATATGAAACTATGCAAAAGCTAATGATCAACTATGCAAGATCTCACAAATCGCCTGTCGCAAGTGCTTAATCCTTCAATCGCCAATTCACCAGAGTAATTGTGCAAATTCAAGTGTTGATAATTATGAAGAGATGAGCCTTGATTTTATAGAAATCCAGGGCTTTGGGGATGCAAGAGAAAAGCCATAAATCACTCTTTATGAACTCGAGTTGATTTTTGAGTTATCAAGAAATTAAGAATAAATAAACTCATAAAATCATGCAAGAGCAGTTTTTATCTCAAAATAGAGTTTTAGTTCTCTTTTTCAACTCATCATCAGATGTTGAGTTTCAATTTTAAAATTGATTGTTAATTTCTAGTTGTCTGCTTTTCTGATTGTGCATGATTTAATATGAATTAATTTAATAATAAAGTGATTTATTCTCAACTTAACTGATTTTTGAATTAAAACAATTGATTTATGGGTTAATCAGTTATTAAATCAAACTTTTATTCTAAAACTATATTATTAAATATTGACAACTGACTTTAATTAATTAAATAGGAATTTAATCAATTAGTCATAATATTTTTTATTTATTGTCAAAATTAAATAATACAATTTAGGAATAAATATAATTAAATGTAATTAAATAATTAAGTGGTAGTATTAAATCTAATTAATTAAATATTCAGAATATTCAATTAATCAAACTTTAGGATAAATAAGATTTCTCGCCAAATAATTATTAAATTAAAGGTAATTATGATAAATTAGGAATATTTCTAAGAATATTCCCTGATGTAGAATTTAGGATAAAATCAATTAAATTTGATAATGTGCAGATGTGCCTTATGTTAGGACTTCAATGTCGATTTCATTTGAATTGAAGATGTAGAAGCTTAATGAACCTGTAGCCCATTTTTGGGGTATTACATTTTGCCCCTCTTTGAATCACCGCGCAAAGCGTAGTGGTTCAAAGAATAGTCTGTGTTTGATATATGTATGAAACTGATTTGATTTGAAAGATTAACCGATTTCGAGACACAAATTGATTGAAAGATTTAAAGATTCAAGATTTACGATTTAGGTCTTGAGTGACCAAAGATAATGTCAACTACAACAAAAATGAACCGGTGATTACGAAAAAGTGTCAAAACACCTAATTCTGAACCTTATGATTATGAAGAAGTGAGTGAACAATTCCAAACCTAAATGTCCTTGTATGAATCATATTGGTATCACATCCTGAACCCATCAATTTTGAAGAACCAAGGAAATAACACTGATGAACTGATGGTTACGAAAAGCTGATATAGTTTACAAGATAGATTTAGGATACCAAATTGCAATAGATTTTCCCCAAGCGACGAGGACTTTAGATGAGTCAGCAACTAGATGTGGTTGTTGTCTTGATTACTGAGGAAATATTTATTACAGATTTAGATTTACAGACTTAAATTATGTGTAATACCATGCCCCCTTCGGGATCAAAATGGAAATCTGACAAGAAAAGTCAGTGTTAAAGTTTAGAAGCATGTTAATTGATTTGAGAAGTGGTTATACACATTTGAGAATGTGTTCTGCATCGTTTAGAGGTCCTAGAGACCAAGTTTGACTAGGTTAAACCATGAGTTGACCATAGTTGACCAAGTTGAAATTTTGATAGTTTGATGTCAAATAATCAATTAAGTTGAATTCTAGATTTTTGTAGTGATTTAAGGTCGATTATGCAAGTAGTTAATAATATGAATGATCTCAGATTTTGATTTTGATCCTGAAAAAGGATTCTACTTGTTGTTTCATTGGAGGGACCTTCATATAATGCGCAATCCTTGTGACATGTTTAGCATTTTTGGTTTTGAAGAATTGTTTAAGTGTTCAAATAATTTGTGAGATCATGCAAAGTGCAAAATGAAATGCAGAATGAAATGCAAACCTAGGACCTAGGACCTAGTCACTGATCATGTGTCTATCATTTGTCATCATTGAACTTTTAGGTAACCGGATAAATCAATACAATGCCCACTAGTTATGAAACCATAGACATATGAATATCAATTTGTATGCGCAGGAATCAATACAACACCCACTAGTTAGGCAACTGTGGACATATGAATATTGATTTTATTTTTGGAATGTCAGATTAGATATAAGCACCAAGGCACAAATGCCAAGATGACCTGAATATCATGTCCATTTTGATATAGCAATTTGTATAAGCCTCAAAACATAAATCTCATGATGACCTGAATACGCCTTGCATTTATAAACACATCAAACAGTCAAGAGATCATTCTAAATCTAGTGTGAATTACCCGTAGTGACCCTTTATCATTCACATCCTTAGGCAAGATCATGTTTCATAGTAGGAGAAAGAACTCACTCAAAAAGATAATAATTAGATCAAACTTCCTTGAATTTTTTGGGTATCAATGGTTGAGGTACTCATGGCCATCCAATTTGAGATAGAGGCTCTTACAGACAGACACCATTTCAATCTAGAATTTCCAAAGTTGTTAGATTTTTGCATACAAGCAAAAAATAAAGAAAAGATTATGCCCCCAGTCATCACTCTCTAAATCCTATAAAGGACATCATCAAAGAGCTTGAAGGGACATAATATGCAAAAATATCAATGCGAATTAGTAAGCATACAAGGAGATAAAAGCATGTAAAAAGCATAGATTGTTTTCAGTTTGTGTTGGTGTTTGATTGCATTGTTGTAGATGCAAAATCCTTTCTAGAGAGGAGACTGACTGACTAACTCGGATAAAGCTTCAAAGGACTCTGACTAGATATGACTCGTCTAAGATGTACTCAGAGCCATAGGATATGACATTGATTTCCCCCAAGTTTGAAACATTGATAGGATATAGACAATAGAGCTGATTGGTGTACAAACCAACTTATTGAAAACAAGAATGCAGAAACAAACCAGAAAATATGTACAAACTAAAGCAACACTGAAAGCTAGGAAAGACCAAGATTGCACTGATAGATAGAGCATTTTGAAACAAGTGGCACCCATTTTTTGGGTTTTCACCATCTTGGCAGAGATTCTATTTTTGCTACCAAGGCACCCGTTTCCAGGTTTTCACCAAGGCACTTTTTCTTTTTCTCATTTTTTCAATTTTTTTGTACTTTTGATTTTTGATTTTTTTTTTGTGAATCATCAAGGTGCCTATTGCTAGGTTTTCACCAAGATGTTCATTTTTTCAAGACTTTTTCCAATTTTTATAATTCTTTCAAGACATTTTACCATAGACTGAATGCCTTAGGCACATAATTTCTTCTGATGGAGAATGTTGATTGGTTATCAGAGCTGTTCTCCTTCAATCATTGAGAGTTGATAGGCACCAGAGCCAAAAGTAGCAGTGATAACAAAGGGACCCAGCCAATTGGGTTCAAACTTCCCCTTGCGTTCTCTATGTGATTGATTTTTAGGATTCTCTCTCAAGACTAGATCACCAACCTGAAATTCTCTATGTCTGACTTTCTTGTTGTAACCTCTAGACATTCTTTTCTGATACACTCTGAGATGATCATACGCTTCTTGTCTACGCTCATCTAGTAGTTCAAGTTCTTGCAACCTAGACACTTTATAGTCATCGTCAGTTACTAGACCATGCATTATGATTCTTAGTGATGGGATTTCAACCTCAATAGGTAGTACTGCTTCAGACCCATAAACTAAAGTGAAAGGTGTAGCCCCAGTGGGTGTTTTGATACTTGTTCTATAGGCCCAGAGAGATGGATTGATCATGAGATGCTAGTCTCTTCTTGTTTTATTAACTGTACAGTTCAAGATTTTCAATAGATTTTTGTTAGAAGCCTATGCTTGTCCATTCCCTTGAGGATAGTAGATTGATGACCACTATTGTGTAATTTTGACTTTGGCACATAGATCATCTAAAAAAATTTTCTTCAATTGTCCACCATTATCTATGACTATAGAATGTGGAATACCATACCAACATATGATGTAGTTCAAGATGAACATTTAAATTTGTTTTCCAGTTGCTTGAGTCAAAGGAACTGCTTCTACCCATTTTGTGAAATAGTTTGTAGCTGTAATGATATGGGTATGTCCATTAGAAGAATGAGGATGTATGGCTCCTATAAGATCAAATGCCCATTGGTGAAAAGGTCATTGTTAGTAAAGGGAATTAAATCTTTCCCTGGAGCATGAATTAAGTTACCATGTACCTAGCACTTTTGACAGTTCTTAGCAAACTTGATTGCATCTTTCTCTATTTCAAGCCAATAGTACCCAGCCCTAATAAGCTTTCAAGCTAGTGGTAAACCATTCAAGTGTGACCCACATATACCCTCATGGACTTCCTCGAGTGTACGTTGAGACTCTTCCCGTTCTAAACATCTAAGTAGTGTATCATCTAGACCTCATTTGTACAGATCATTACCAATGATGACATACCAGGACGCATTGTGGATAAGGTATCATTTCTCATGGTGATTGAAGATATCAGGAATGATTTGGTCTTGGAGATAGGAAAAAATATTTTTGTAAAGAGATGAATCATGACCAACAATAGTGCAGATCATGCGGGTTTTGAGGGAATCATATGCAGGATAAGATAGTGCTTCCACCAAGAACTCGTAGCGTAGCTCATGTTCAAGCTATTGTAATAGAGTAGATAGTGTTTCCATTGCATCGTCAGCCCTGTTCTCTATTCTAGGAATTTTCTCAAAGGTGATAGATATGAAGTATTTCTTTAGATCATCTACCATTCTCTTGTATGGGACAATTTTTTCATTCTTTGTTTGATACACATCATTGACTTGATTGATTACAAGTTGTGAGTCTCCATGAATGTGTAATTATGTTAGTCTCCACTCAATTGCTATTTTCATACCATTTAAAAGGGCTTCATATTCAACAATATTGTTTGTACAAGGAAATTTGATTCTAAATGCCTTAGGAATGGACTATCCTTGAGGAGTGATAAACAAAATGCCTGCTCCAGATCCATTCTGTGTATAGGATCCATCAAAGAACAATTGCCATTCTCTAGAAGAAAGGTTCATGATAGAGGAATCTAGAAATTCCATTTGCATTGGTGTGTCATTGAACAAAGGTGCATTTGCTAACTGATCAGCAATAACTTGGCCTTTAATAGCTTTTCTTTCAACATATTCAATGTCAAATTCACTTAAGAGCATGACCCATTTGGCTAATCTACCCATGAGGGTAGCTTTGCTTAGTAGGTACTTTAGTGGATCAATCTTAGCTACTAAATGCATGGTATGAGCCAACATATAATGTCTCAGTTTCTATGATGCAAAGATCACAGCTAGACAAGCCTTTTCAATCATAGAATAGTTCTTCTTATATGCAACCAATGTCCTATTGATATAATATATAGCCCTTTCCTTTTTATTCTCATCATGTTGTGCAAGAAATGCCCCCAGATATGTATTTGTAGTGGAGACATATAATATCAAAGGCTTCCCTTGAATAGGAGGCATCAAGATAGGAGGATTTGATAGATATTTCTTGATATGATTAAAATTCTTTTCACATTCCTCACTCCATGCAAAGGTCACACCTTTATGTAATGTCTTTGTAAAAGGTTGTGATATGTCTGCTAGCTATGATATGAAATGCCTGATAGATTGTACTCTCCCTTGTAATGTCCTCATTTGACTGATGTTCTTTGGGGGTTTAATCTCCATGATAGCCTTTACTTTAGCTAGATCAACTTCAATTTCTTTCTTTGAAACTATGTATCCTAAGAGCTTTCCATAAGTGACACCAAAAGCACACTTCTTAGGGTTCAGTCTGAGACTAAATTTTTCCATTCTATCTAGTATCTTGCTCAAATCATTTAGATGTTCAGCCCTTATCATAGATTTTTCTAAGGTATCATCAACATAATCCCCCATAGGTCGATGCATCATGTCATGAAAGATAGATGTCATAGCTCTCTGATATGTAGCACCAGCATTCTTAAGCCCAAATGGCATGACATTCCAATAGAAGGTACCCCATGCACATGTGAAAGCAGTTTTCTCTTGATCCTTTGGAGCAATTTTTATTTGATTATATCTGGAGAAACCATCCATTAAAGAATACATCTTGAAACCCATAGTCGTGTCCACTATCATATCAATGTTAGGTAGTGGAAAATCATCCTTAGGGCATGCTTTGTTCACATCTCTAAAGTCTGTGCACACTTTGATTGATTTATCTGGTTTAGAAATAGGTACAATATTTGAGATCCATTTAGCATAGTCAATAACATGGATGAATCCATCTTTTAGTAGTTTCTCTAATTCAACTTTGACCAAGAGTGCAACATGTGGATGCATCTTTTTTAATTTTTGTTTAACAGGTTTTACTCCAGGAGCAATAGATAAATGGTGCATTATAAGATCAGGATCCAACCCTGGTATATCTAAATATTTCCATGCAAAGTTGATCTTCTTTTCTGTTAGGAATGTTGTAAATTTTTGCTTCTCTTCTTCTGATAAAGATTGTGCTACATGAATCAACTGTGGTTCTTTTGTTGTTCCCAAGTTGATAGATTAAGTGGGCTCAATTAGAACTGGAGATCTGTCCTATAAATGACTTAGAAGGACATCAAATATCTCATCCTTAGGTGCCTCAAAGAGGTTTTCACCTTTGAATACATCTTTTATTTTTACTTTTGTAGGTTCTGAGACTACCACACTGTTTTCACCCTTAGAACTCCTTTTCTTTTTGTTCTTATTCTTATTTTTCTGACTAAGATACTTGATGTCTGACTCTGTCATGCCAATGCTTAGTTCACTGATGGAAGTCATCATAGGCTCAACTACATTGAGGTAGCAAGCAAGGGTATAGTCATTGGGAAAGGTATAAATACCTTGGCTCATATTTGTAGAGGTTTGGTCAAGAAGTTCAGGATTTTGGATAGTCAAAGTTGTGAAAGATTGGGAAATAGTGTTTATAGATATGGATCTATCATCATTAGTCCTAACCTGACGCTCAAGTTCAAAGGTGATATTACAACTTAAGACATTCAATTTTTGAATAGGCTCAAGGTCATTGTGGAAGTCCACTTCAGCCATCGGTGGATCAAACTCGATAAGTTCATCATTTTGATCTAGACTTACATTGGGTTTAGATGCATATTGGTGAATAACATCAACATGTTTCTCTTTAATAAGCTCATCTTCCTCTAGAATGGCTCCCCATTCATAGTCATTAGATTCTTTATCTATGCCTCTAGGAAATCTAAGAACATGAGTAAAGTCAGGATGAATACCCCAAGAAGGGTTACCCTCAGATTCTGATTTGAATTCATACTCATGGGAATCTATCTCAAAATAACTACCACCTTCCTCTTCATCTGTTTGATTATCTTTGAGATTAGTTGGTTCTTGCGTTGCAACTATCTCTTGCTCTATAGTAGGTTCTTGTGTTTCTACTACATTAATTCTTTCTATTGGAGCATCTTCAGCTTCAAGGAGGTCTTTTATTTCTTTAGGCAAATGCTCATAGGGAATGAGATCTTCAATGGCATCTGAATCATCACTATCAGATTATTATATTGTTTCTCCCTTTAGTTGATTTGTTGTGGATGGCTCAATCTATTCTAAGACATGTGGGGAGTTCTTGCTAAGATAGAAAGGTTTCTTCTTATATCCTAGACCTATTGTATTCTTGTTTGCTCAACCACGATGGTCAAGAGGTGATAGAATACCTTTACCCTATAGTCCTAGAGGTCATTTTATAGTATATCCCATTTTTTTGATCAATTTGTCTCATGGGCCATATGACTTAGAAGGGATATTCAGTATTTTAGCATCACATTTTTTAACAAGTTGAGATTTGGGTTCATCTTTGTATAGCCATGCAAGCACAACTTCATCTTCTTCAAACTCTTGTTTAGATACTTTTTCTACAACAAAATTTCCTTTATATGCCTCAAGAGGTTCTTTAGACTCTAGTTTGGACTATTTTAGAGTTTGTCCATAAGACTTAGGCGAGATAGGAAGAGATGTGAAAGATAAGACTAGCTCTATAGTATATTATCCCATACCATTTTCTTTGATCTTAACCTCTTTAGCAATGTCTTCCATCTTGGATGTGGATGCTACATCTATTTTCTTAGTGGAAGATTCTATGTTATTAGGAACAAGTTTATCTACACTTTCTTTCAATGCATTGCAAGTTGTAGATATGTCTGTTGGAATGGTTACCTCTACTCCTTCATAAGGAAATTTTAAACATTGATGTTATGTAGAAGGAATAGCTTTCATTTCATGTATCTAGGGTCTCCCTAGAAGGATGTTGTAAGCCAAAGGTAGATCAAGAACTTGACATGTAGTATCTCTGATTACTGGACCTGTTCTAATAGGTAAGACAATGGTGCCTTTGGAAGATCTTTCTTGCTCATCATATGCTTTGATAGTTATCTTCTTTCTAGGATCAATAGCCATTTCTAAAAATCCCAATTGTGTGATCAAGCTAAAAGAATAAATGTTTAAGCCAGTGCCCCCATCTATCAACACATGTTTGACGTGACAGTTTTGGATCAAGACTTCAATATGCAAGGGCTGATTATGCGGATGACTCAAGGAGTGATCATCTTCCTCTGAAAATGAAATATACTATGGAGACGTAAGATGACCATCCATAGTCTGGAATCTATCTAAATCAAGGTCATTAGGAACATTGGATCCGAGCAGAGCTTTGTCTAGAATGGTTCTATGAGCTGGAGATATCTGAAGCAACTCAAACATTGATATTTTTGCATTTGTATGCTGGGGTTTTTTAACAATACTATATGAAGTAGGCCTTGTGTCTTTAGGATTTGAAGATTTTGATGTAGCCTTCTATTTAGAAGCAGATGAAAGATTGAAAGGCACCTTAGGGACAATGGATGAATATAGTATTTGTCCTTGTAGGTTTGTCCGAGCTTGTGATTAAGTAACTGCATTAGCTAATTGATTTTCTCTATCTTTTCTTACAATTGTGATGACATTGCAACACTCAAATAGGCATGGTTCAACCATATTGATGACAACATTGTTTCTAGAGTATGCATAATTGACTTTAGCACCCATATTAGGCTGAGAAGAAGAATATTCTTTACCATGTTTAGGAAATGGTTTTGTGAATGTTGTATGATCATTATTGCTCTTATGATTGTCAATTGTGATGTGTCCATTATCAATTTTCTCTTGTATGATGTGTTTCAAGTGAACACAGTTATTAGTCTTATGACCTTTATTGTGATGGAATTCACAGAATTTGTTCTCTCTCCACCATTTTGGTTTAGGTTCAGGATCAAAGAATTTTATCTCAGGAAAGTAGATGATTTTTTTTGCCAATAGAGTTTTCATGGAAGATTCCAAGGATTCTCCAAGAGGAGTGAATTTGTGATTAGGATCTGTAGCCCAAGATTTGTAATCAGATGACTTTTTGTTGGACTCTATTTCTTTAGCTTTAGAAGCTTTGATGGCTTGGGTACCAACAGTGAGATTGAAAGCAGGTGCCTTATATGGGGCATGGATATTATCAACAACACCATCTATGACAACACCTTTATTCTTGTTCTAGTTTTTGTTCTTGTCCTTGGAACTAGATCCAGATTCATACTTGTCCTTTTGAAGTTTGATGTCTCCTTTTTTCACAAGTACTTTCTCAATTTTGATTACATTATCTACCATCTTATCAAAAGATGTATGATTTTGCATTTGTAAAGGGTAGTTGATTTCTGGAACAAGATTATTGATGAAGATTTAAAGCTTCTTAGTTTCTGGAATGGGTCTAGCATATAGAGAAAATTTCTTCCTCCATCTCTTGAGAAATGTTAGGAATGGTTCACCTGGATATTGTTTTAGATTGTAGATGTCGATCATGGTGACCGGATGTTGAATATTGTAGGAGTATTGTTGATAGAACAGTTTGATTAAATCCTCAAAATTTTTGATAGTAGGAGGCATTCTAGAGAACCAATGAATGGCTGATGCTCCCAAAGATCAAGGGAAAAGGTGCATTAAGTAAGTTGGTTTGTGCATAAACTAGATGGATTGAGTATAGAATTCTCTGACATGATCTTGAGGATCAGAGTTTCCATCATGCTTATCATATTTAGGCATTTCCACCCTTTTAGGGAATGGTGGCATGTACAAGTCTTTATTGAATGGAAAAGGACATAGGGCCTCCATGGATAACTCCTTAGGTTCCTTTTCTTTCTCAAGTTTGTTAAGTTTGACTTGCATGACATGCATCTGTTTCATCATAGCTGTGATTGGAGTTTCTTCCTCATGTGTAATGATATCTTCAACATTAAAGTTGGGAGGAAGTTTAGCTCCTTGATGAGCTAACTCTAGAAAATATGCCTCTCTATCTTCTTTCAAGAAATGCCTTATCATTTTCTTGAAGTCATCATCATTTTGATATCGATCAATTTCAGAAGGTGTAGGTTCTTGATCCATACCATGTTGAGAATGACGTCCTTGAGACCCATGTTGTGTTCCTCTGTGAGACATTTTAGGAGTTTTAGGACTCCTTGGGATAGTGTGAGGAGGAGTTTGTTGATTACCTCCGTGAGTTGATGGAGGGGGTATATAACCAATTTTCAATTGAAAATTGCGAAGACCGTCATCTTCGTAAAGACCAGAATTGTAGAGTTGCTCGAGAGTTGGACCTATGTGAGTAGACAATGTTGCAGTGTTAAGTGCTTCTCTGGATTTCTTATGTGAGGAAGCTCTAGTTTCCAACATTAACCTTGGGTGAAGCAAGAAAGTAAAATGAAGACAACTAAAGAATTACCTGATTCAAGAAGATCGAATGACACAACCTTGTCAAGATTGAATTGATTGAAGAGTAGATCAAACGTAAATGAAGGATATTGTGCCACAGTAGTGTGGTTAGACACCCAATAGATGGCAGGCACAAGCTCACAACACTTACCCATTTTAGTAACAAGACTGAATTTGAAGATAATTCTGAGAAGGTTTTGACACAAGATGAAAAAGACTCAAATTGATAAATCAAAAGACAAAATCAGACTCAAGAGCTCACTTGAGGAAAATGAATGAATTTGTTCTATTTTCTGCTCTATTCATGACACAATGATTTGTTCGACAGATTCTGGAAATAGGCTGTAAAAACTGAGTCTTTGACAATTTTGACAACTTTCTAGCAATTTTTCTCAAAATTTCTCAAATGAATTTCTGCAGGATCGTACGATAGTGGGTATGCTCTGAAACGACAATTGACAAAACTCGTACGACAATTGCAAAGCTCACATGATAGTTGATAGCAGGATTTTGACTTTTTGCTTTTGACTGGTGGCAAAACTCATACAACAATATACAAGCTATCATACAATAATACAGGGGTTCTGAAATGACAATTGAATTCTGGAGTCAAAACTCATCCAACAGTGGGTATCTTCTCATACGACAATAGAGCTCCCAAATGACAATGTGTACCTTCTGATATGATCCTCGATAGAATCAACTATCGTATGATAGTGGGTACTTTCTGGTATGACTTTTTGACAAAAGTCATACAAAAAATGTACAGACATAAAACAAAAGATCATAGTTTTAACCAGAAAATGACAAGAAATTGATAGAAATTGATAGAAATTGATAGAAATTGAATGGAAACCCATTTTAGGGCCCCACGGTGGGTGCCATAAATGTGTGTGTGAATTTTGTACCTACCTGTAGACACAACACTTTAGTAAAACATTAGAGGTTAGAAAAAATCAAAATCGTGCAATGAAATGGAAACTAAGCTAACTAGGCGATTTACTGCCTTCTAGTAGATGTGAGTATGATATTCTCAGATCAAACTGAGACCAATGACAATGCAACACCTAAACGAAGGATTTGAATGCAAAAGATGGATATGAGTTGAATGTAGATTTATTCTATATTTTTTGTATTTTCTGTGCAATATTATGAAATCTATATGAATCTAAGCTAGAAATGAAATGGAATGTAGATTTAATCTAAGAATACTATGAATGATATGAAATCTATGATATGAAACTATGCAAAAGCTAATGATCAACTATGAAAGATCTCACAAATCGCCTGTCGCAAGTGCTTAATCCTTCAATCGCCAAATCGCCGGAGTAATTGTGCAAATTCGAGTGTTGATAATTATGAAGAGCTAAGCCTTGATTTTATAAAAATCCAGGGCTTTGGGGATGCAAGAGAAAATCCATAAATCACTCTTGATAAACTCAAGTTGATTTTTGAGTTATCAAGAAATTAAGAATAAATAAACTCATAAAATCATGCAAAAGCAATTTTTATCTCAAAATAGATCTTTAGTTCTCTTTTTCAACTCATCATCAGATGTTGAGTTTCAATTTTAAAATTGATTGTTAATTTTTAGTTGTCTTCTTTTCTAATTGTGTATGATTTAATATGAATTAATTTAATAATAAAGTGATTTATTCTCAACTTAACTTATTTTTGAATTAAAATAATTGATTGATGGGTTAATCAATTATTAAATCAAACTTTTATTCTAAAACTACATTATTAAATATTGACAACTGACTTTAATTAATTAAATAGGAATTTAATCAATTAGTCATAAGATTTTTGATTTATTGTCAAAATTAAATAATACAATTTAGGAATAAATATAATTAAATGTAATTAAATAATTAAGTGGCAGTATTAAATCTGATTAATTAAATATTCAGAATATTCAATTAATCAAACTTTAGGATAAATAAGATTTATCGCCAAATAATTATTAAATTAAAGGTAATTATGATAAATTAGGAATATTTCTAGGAATATTCCCTAATGCAGAATTTAGGATAAAATCAATTAAATTCGATAATGTGCAGATGTGCCTTAGGTTAGGGCTTCGATGTCGATTTCATTCTAATTGAAGATGTAGAAGGTTAATGAACCTGTAGCCCATTTTTGGGGTATTATAGTTACTGGTATGCCACAATTAACTTTGGATTATGTATTGGATAAAATGACAGTGCATGTAATTTTAGTTTATTTAAATAGATATTATCATAGATATGGCGAAGAAGAGAAGAGAAAATTGGAAGGAGTCATAGTATATTTGAACAAATACAATACACCATTAGTTGAGATCTAAGGGGATATCCCTGATGATCTATTTGATAAGATTGATCCAATAAGAGTAATGTTAGTTGAAGAAGACATGAGGATTAGAGAAGGAACCATAACCAAACTATGCCCGGTTATAGAAAAAGATGAATTGAATATTATTCTTGAGGAACCTAAGAAGGGATTGTTAAAAAAAAAAAAGGTGAATAATAGTATGAGTGGGAGAATAGATGAAGTTGTTGAGGAAACTAAAGAGGTAATAAGTAAAATTTAGTTGTACAATCAGTATGAAGAAATATCAAACGAGGTTAGGAAAAAGACACATGCAATGGATACTAATTTTCAGACAATGGATGTGAAGCCATATGTTTTTATCTTTGGTGTAACAATTACACTCTCTACAAAAAATGATGATGAGGAAGATATACTTGGAATTAAAAATTATAAGGCAACTATGACAGAAGGTTAATATGATGCTATGAAAGAAGAAGCAGCAAAATATAGTGTAGATGAAAGGTCAAAAGTAACATATGAGGAATCAAACAAAGGAGAAGTTTAGGCAGAGATAATACATGATGTTAATCAGAAGGAAGATGAGGTGAGAGAAGAAAATGATCCAAGGAAAGAGAAGACTTTTGAAAAATTTGAGGTAGTGAAATGTGAGAAAGTTGAGGATGCAAGAGACACTACAGAAGCATTGACTAAATTCTTGGGAAAGGACATCACTGAAACACAGACTATACAAGGTCCAATTGAATTGGATAGTGGCTCAGTGAATAACATTTGATGGGACTTGCTATAGTAGTTCATGCCAAAGAAAGAGAGATAATTTCAAGGACCAATAAGAAGGACAACATATTACTATCTAGGACAACAAATTTTTTGGGAATGATTATGCCATCTCACAAATCAAACTTAAATGAGTCCACATAAAATCAACTTGAAGGGTTATTGGATGTGGTTGATACTCATTTTCAATCCTTAGAGAAATATGTAATGATCAAAGTTAAAAATGAATTCAATGCAAGGAGATTCAACCAACTGAATATCATAATTTCCAAGGACAAAACTTCATTAGGAGTTATTATTTAGCAGATGAAGAATGCATTGTCTGAAGGACGTAAAGCTTACAAATATTGTGTTGATTATCCTAAGCATGTTGTAGATGTTGATAAGATAATTAAGGATAGTGAGAATAAGTTCTCAGAAATATCACAAGGATATGATCCTTTGAAGGAGTAAAGGGAGAGATCAAAGAACTAATGAAATTGATTTTCACTGAGAGAGACAGAGTAAAGGGAAGGATCAAAGAACTAATGAAATTGATTTTTCCTAAGCTTGACATTCTATTAAGATGATTATTAAGAGGATTGAAGGAGGTAGAAGACGCATATAACTCTCTAGATGAGCCTGATTTGGGAGAAGCAGAGAAGTTGTCATGTGCCATTTGTGGGTAGATTCATATTGTAGAGAGCATGAAGAAAATTTGGGACACAATTTTTTCCACTTTGAGAAGAAAATTCTCAAATGTATTTAAACTATTGTAAGTATACTTTGCATACTTATGTATATAGGTAAATGATATATGAATTTGGTAGGAGAATTTTGAGGGAGATCCCAATATTTTCCATTGATGTCAAAGGGGGAGAGATAAGGTGTAAAAAATGAGTTATTTAGCTCGGGGGGAGAACAATTTTTTTTGGTTAGGGAGAGACCTTTTGGAGTTCGACATTTTGTTTGGACACTTAGTCAATTTTCACTAAGTTTTTCCATCAATGCCAAAAGGGGAGAGTGTTGGAAAGAGACACTACATTGGATGATTTTTATGTTGTCATTTATGGAAACTGCATATGTCTCTTATGGCCACTTGATAGATTTTGGTTTTACGGAAGGTCAAAATAAAAATTTGGCTAAGTATGATAGAATTTGAACAATGTATAGGGTTTGATAAAAGGATTGGTATGGACAGGTGGGAGTGATTTTCAAAGTGAAAAGTTAGGATAAGATTCTACAAGTCACATTCTACTTATATTTATGATTTCATTAGTTTATGTTGATATTTTTTGGAGATATAAATTTTTGAGTATCGAGTATACATAGAAGTGTGAGGAAGAGTGACCGTTACTTGTTGGATCGATCAACAATCCTAACAGGTTGATGATTCGATTGGTTTAAGAATATTTATTGGTAGATATGAAATTATAGATGATGTCTCTTCTTTGGTCAAGGTTAGCATGAAGATCTAATTGTTGATTTTATCAAGGTTCTACAAGTTACATATTTTGTTACTATAGCCAACAAGTTAACTTATCATATTTTGTTGTTGGGTATATAAGTTTGAGTTTTTGTGGATATTTTGTGTTGTGATCGAGAGAGGACATTGTTCTAAGTACATAGATGTTATGTTGATATTCTTTGTATGTGAAGAACCTAATTACCGAGGTTGGGATTGATGTTTATGTATTGTACCTAAATGATACTATCTAGGCATAGTTGTTGCTATTTCTCAGTTCACTCTTTTGGATTGCAATCCAAACATTTTATATGATAGTTAGCTTCTATATGTTTTAATCTAAGCAGTGAGCTCTAGGCAATGGGCCTGAATGCAAGTGCATTCCATTTTGTACTATTTCCCTTAACTAGATTACTATCTTTATTTCTACATAAGTAATTTTTGGGTTCCATTGCCACCGTGGTTTCTTCCCTAACATAGTTTCCACGCAAAAATGCATGGTTTTATGAGTTTGTGAATTTTTTATTTATGTTTCAATAGTTTAACTTTCATTGTACTTGGTTTATGGTTATGAAATTAGATCTCTAAGGCTAAAAAGCTCAAAACACTAATTCATCCCCCACCCTCAGTGTTCCTCAATACCAATAATATAGAGGCTTGAGAAAGGTACCATGAGGAGGTGGCTCATGATCAGGCCTATCTCAAAGAGAAGTAGGAGAAGGAAATAAAAAATAGGCATTTTTATGAGGATATTTCAAGAAGATTAGTTGCAGAGATAGATAAATAAATGAAGCTCAATCTTGCTCAATTCCTAGTATCTAAGGCTCCTAGGCGTAAGTTTTCTATCTTGAAACAAGACAAGTCTAATATATTGCAAGAATCTACACAAGAGGAATCCCCTCTTCTCAATTCTTCTATTCCAATATTTAGAGTCCCTTGTCTAGTTGTTACAACCGTATATCTTGCTCATCTCCAAGTGGAGAAGAAAGAGGAACTCCTACAAGAGGATATTGAGAAGATTGTCCAAGAAAATACCTCTTTGCAAATTGAGACCAAAAATGAAGTAGAGGACCATGTCCTCTTGTTTAAAGAGATCCCCTCTTTTTCTGTGGGGGAGGAATTAGAGGCTCCCAAGGATATCCTTCTCCTTGAAGATATACACATGAGTATACATGAGGTTTCTCCCCAACCTATGCATAATGTCACAATAGAGAAAATAGTCCAAGAAGAAGAATTTGTTGCTTCTATAAAACATTATGGAGGAAGATGTGACATGGTAAATTTAAAAATATTGAGGGAGATTGATTGGTATAAACTTGAAACATCATTTACTAATATCAATCCACCATCTCCAAGATCTTTCCTATTGCAAGAAATAGAAGAAGTACAATATGAGTTGTTGTAGCAGGAGGTCTCTCATGAGATGGAGGATAATTAGGGAGATTTCAAGGATGGTCCTATCCTTGAGAATGAGTGTGCTAATATGCATGAGGTTTCCCTTTAGTCTATGCATATATTTTACCAGACATGGAAGAGATTAATGACAATCATGATTTTCTTGAAGAACTTGATGCCATTTACTATTACACTAATCTTGAGCCACCATATCCTACAAATAAAGAACATAAGTTGCATAAAAAACAAGTGAGGACCCACACACGACCAACGATATCATTAGAGCCATAGTTAGGCCACTAGGATATAAATATTGCAGAGAACAAAAGAGAGGTCAAGGTTGATATCCCAGACCAAGTGCCATGAAGAGGATGACCTATAAGTAATCAAGCTCTACAATGCATTATCATGTTTCCCTAGTCATGCTTATTTCAGAGCATGGGGGTGAAGATTACAAGGAGAAGAAAGTGCTTCTTGCTCAAAATTCTAGTGTTCTAGTTCTGGAGAGCTTCCTTTTTCTCGACATTGGAAGAAAATTTCAAAAACTAATAGTATGTTGTCATACTTACTATTCTGTTTGGCTGACCAAATGCATGAAAGAAAAAAAACAAGTCATAAGAAAGGGAAGGTACTTCAACAAGCTAGTTAATGGATTTGTTTGATCTTTTTATGTAAATACTTGTACATAGTATAGTAGATTTTCAAATTTCTACAAAGTGCATGATCACAACTATATCCTTTTAGAGATATAAAATTTTGTTTTGTTCAAGTTGTAGAAGCTGCATATTTTCATGAAGTTACAAGTGGCTAACACATCATTTTCTAGTGCTAGAAAATCTATGCCCAATGGTCACTAATCATGTGCTTAGCAAGAAAGCATCCCCCATGAGTTGCCAAAACTATTGTCTATTTTTTCCACCATTAGCCCATCATAGATATCTGATCTAAGAAATCTTCATCATGGACTAAACTATGTTACAATGGGTTAACATGTCATGTTTTCTAGTTGCTAACATGTCATGTTATCCTTCCTCCCCATGAGGCCAAATGTTGGTGATAGTCTCTCCAATATGTAGGGAGTTTAAGTTTCATTAAGAAGTAGGACATCGACAAGACATATTTTGGATCTTGTCGATATAACAGTTCATTGGGGTAATGTATGTGATTGTTGTAGGATAAAAAATAATCTCTTGAGGGGCCATGTTTCCACGATGGGGTAACATCGATAAGACATGTTTCATGTCTTTTAGATATCTAAGGTGGGCCAACACATCATGTTATCCATGTTTCACCATTTTTCAAGGGGAAAAATAGCACCTTACAAAATGTAGAAGTTCAACAGGTCAATGCCACAGGGTAGGATAACCCTTCGTGTTATCCCATTTCATGATTTTGTAGAGGGAAAAATGGTGTCTTGCAAAATGGTGAAATTTTTCATTTTCACAGTTTATTTTGTACTTCTTAGTACTGTTAGTTATGGATCTGCACCAACTATATGATTAAGGGAATCTTCATCAACGATTGTGTTTTAATCTAGCATTGAGGGATTTTGGCACCGCATCTTGACCATCCATTTTGATTAGAATATTCATCAATGACTCACATTTAAATTGGTGGTCTAGGTCTAATTTCCATGTGTGGTGATGTTTTTAATAGGTGTGCAGGGTGGGTTAACATGCTGTATTTTTTGCCTTGACATTCTTTTTCTAGCGTCATGATTTGACTGTTTGCGGCTATTACACAGAACCAAGACTAATTATTCAATGACAAGCGACTTATTTTGGCTTTGTAACACAACATCAATGCAATCCATGCCTATTTATTACTTGTAGGGATATTTATCCCTTTCAACTGTCAGTGCAATCAATTTTGGTCTTCTTGCCACTTCATGGATGGATTTTCATGTTGAGATCAGATTTTTTATCTGATATTCATTTATTTATGCATTTGTAACCTAAATATAGTCTAGTTGGGGTTTGAACCTTTAGGTTGTAATCTGAGTTATGCATGATTTATAAAGGAAAATTTTGTACATATTTTCTGGGTGGTTCTTCTCTAGTTCTCTTGTAGTGGCTATGCTCTGCATTTGTAATTTCCTTTTTAATTGCATTAATGAAAATCCTTTTTTTACCTTTTCTTTCCATTTAGCTATCTTGTGCATATGTTTGTCTTTTGTTGGGTGTTTCTTTTCTATTTTCAAGTAGTTTGTATGTTGTGTTTAATGTGCCTGTGAATGTTCTATTGTGAATATTTTCTTCCTTTCAACACCTCATTAGTTCTAACCTACATATGAGTCCTTAGGAGATAGATTAGATTTTAGATCTGTGTAGTTGGGGTGGTTCATTAATGTTTTGCACAATTATAAGAAGAGAGATGCAAGTTTCAATCTAGTGAATCACCCCCTTTCCCTTTCAGCATATCCTTCTCCCTTTTCCTCAAAAGTAGTTTAGTTGGACCCTGATTGTAAGGAAGCCAACCTTCTCAGGAGATTCAAGCTCCCAGTGCAAGTCCAATAGTTGGAGGTTGTTTCCATGTTTACAAGGTTTCTTGGGGGTCATACCCCAAGCATAGGTGCAAACTTTTGTGACAAAAGGTACCTAATTATTGTAATAGATAAATGGATTTGATCACTCTATTTCATACTTTGAGGATAAATTTGTCCTGCATGTGTGCATATGTGGAATGGCTTTGCAATTGGGTGGATTTTGAGAAATCATTTGTTATTTCATGTTTCTTTGATGATGGCACTATGGTCTTATGAATTTCTAATTTCTAATTTTTTGGTTATGCGATTCAACCTAACCTTCCTTATGCAAGCTAAGTATTTGAATGATTGATGTCCTTAGGTGTTTTTTTTTTATTTCATTTTTTAAAATCTCTTGTTAACCATCCTCATCTTTTTCCCTTTTTTTATAGATAATTATTTTAGGAGTGGATTTTCAAAAACTTGCTATTATAAATCAAGTTTTTCACATTAACAAGTTATCTTTTTGTTGATATAGTGCTAAAAGTGTCCAATCTTGTGCAATAGGTGATTGGAGTATCTTTCTCATACATTGTTATCTTACTTGTTGATCTACTTGTCTATTTAACTATTTGTTTACTTGATCACCAGCAACCCCATGCACAGGTATAACTACATATGCCACTGAGTTATCCATCATCATTAAGACTTGACACAAAGGGACCTTATGGTTATCAATCTCTTAAGGTTGGTTTCCTTTTAGGAGAAGTGGTGCATTTTGTGTTCTACTTGCATGTTGATGAGTGAGTCAAAGAACCCCTCAATAATATTCTTCTCAACGTTTATTTGATTTATTCCCTATGTAGCTAGACCAATAGGCTTGCCTGCTAGAGTATCATCAATTTGTTCCAAATCCTTCAATGAATCAAACTTGTTAAACACATTATCAGATTGCCTATCTTTTAGAGTTCTCATCTGACCTCTTCCCTTACTTCATGGTTTAATTGAGACAAACCCTTCTTTATCCTCCACCAAAGGATCTTTTCCTTTATCTTACTTAGGTAATAGGAAAGAGGACCCATTACTATTTTCCATTGCATGGTTAGATTTAAGACACATTCTCTATAATTGATCATATTCATGCCAAAGTCAACAACGAAAATGTAGAGTTCCATAGTCTATTTGTTGAATCCAAGAATTAGATCAAAGAAAAATTTCCATGGAATTGGGTAAGGGCTTACTCAAATCAATTTCAATGTAAACATGGCTGAAAGTATTTACCATTTTATCTATAGGTTGTTGTGAAGGGCCCATTGGCTTGCCAAGTTTAGCTATAACTAAATTGAAGATATCATTTCTCTAGAATTCCAATGGAACCCACAAAAGCCTCACATAGACTTGAACCCTGATTAAAGGTCTTCTATAGGGTTAAATCCAACATCCCATGGATTAATGAAGAGACCAACTTGATTATAAAAGTAGGACCCTCCTTCAAAGGCCTTATTTCTATTTGACATTCATGAAAAAATTACCTAATAATAACCAGTAGTAGCCAACAAAACTTCAATTTCCCCCTCTACATTATATGTGTGTCTTGCCCATGACTCAAAGAAGAGAAAAGACACTTGAATCCCCATGAACTTACAAATCAAGGCATGATTAGTCAAATAAGTAATATCCCCCTCCACCAAATCGGGCTAGATCACAAGAATGGGCCTCTTATCACTCCTTGCCAGGAACCCATTTACCTTCATAGGCTCAAAACCTTTATTTTGAGAACAATTTTCTTTCATTCTTACATTGTTCAAACCAAAAAAAGGATTCTCATGCATAAAAGGAACAAAAATCCCCCCTAACACATCTTCTTTGAATGGAAGATTCTACTTTTCAAAGATGCCTCCATGCATGGCCATGCAAACCGATCAAAGAAAAATACAACAATGGAGTCTTGCCTCAAACCCCACTCCATATTTTCTTGCAAGCAACAAAACATGCACCCAAAAAACTGAACAAAAAATATCAAAATTTAAAATAAAAGTAAAAAAATTCCACAAAATTCTACCCAAACCCACTCACAAAAATCCTCACCTTGCAGCTAGCACCCCTACCACACTTGACACCCCCAAACACCTCCAATCACAACACATAGAGGATCATAAAAAATGAGGGAATATATATATATATATATATATATATATATATATATATATATATATATATATATATATATATATATATATATATATATATATATATATATATATATATATATATATTCTTATTTTATACTATTTTTAATTATTTCTTTTAATTTATAATTAAGTTTTATTTTTATTTAAAATTATTTTTCATATAATAAATATAAAAAATACAAACAAAAGATAGATTGAAATCTTTTACTCACACACTTTTACATTAAATTATAATAAAAAAAAATTATTAATCTTAAAATATCTTTTGATTTATGAGTATTGTTTTCCAATTTTAAGAGGAGAATATGTTTTAGACATCTATTTGTGTGTTGTAGAGTTTCAATAGTCCCCTTCATTATTGACAAGAGTAAGGTATATGCATGGTGTATGATATTTTATGTGTACTTATATTTGTGTCACACTTCTATGAATCATTACATGCAAGGAAACTCAAGAATGAGCCCTCACAAATCGATCCATAGCTCCCTAGGCATGGAGTGCAAGGGTTTTTAAGAATGCTCTCAGCTAGAGCTATTTAGCCAATAACCTTGCTAGTAAACCATGCAATGGGAGATTCAATGAAGACAAGGGCAAGAATGCCAATATCCTCAAGAATCAAGAATGAAATGCAATGCAAGCTAGATTAAGAATGGAAATGCAAGCTAAACTATGGAAATGAAAGATGCAAGTATTACAAAGCCTCCTAGTTAAACTAGATGAATTAATCTAAAGCATAAAGGAAATCTAAGCTAAGAATGCCAAGAAAATGAAGCTACTATGCAAGAAATGAAATCTAACTATGAAGCAAGAAAGCCATGATGATGCAAGAATGAAGACAAGAAGATAGAGTGTTGATGAAGATCCAAGATGAATGCCAATAATGCTCCAAATCTTCAAACCCTAGATGCAAGAATGTCTCCAAAAGCTCCAAGATGACCTAGAAAACCTGTAGCATAACAATAGCATAAAAATTGGGTGTGCAAATGAGGAAGAGAGCTCTTCTTTTATAGGAAATGAGAAGGAATGGACCATGGAGATTAAGAGGCAAAAGATTTAATCAACGGTGGAGCTTGAAAGAGGAGCAATCCATGTGCACAAATATCCTCCAATGAGAAAATAGGAGTTGACTTTTGTGTCCATATGAGACAAAAAGTACTTTTTCTCTTTTTATAAAATAAGAATAATGCTTTATTTGTGCAACTTAGGATAAGAGGAAAAGTGGGGGCTTTTTATTTATTAAAAGGGGAGGGAATATTCCTTTTAATAAATAAAGACTTAGGATAAGATGGTTAGCCCATAGAAAATAATCGAATAAATGATAGAGCTAGGATTTGATCAAGAATAAGCAATTTATGATTTAGCAAAAGGGGCTAATAGTCTAGGTGACCATTTTTAGGTGTATACAATATTTTTTTATTATCTATTTTAAATTTGTTGAATTGAATTATTATATTTTTTTATTAAGATTATATTTTAAAGAATAATTTTTTACAATATTTTTTTTAATATTGAACAAAGCAATTAAAAGAATCACAAAATGGAAGCTACAAAAGTAGTTGAGTGAATCACCAATAAGACTACACAAGTTGAATAACATTATATCAAGACTGAAAATTTATAAACTCTTATGTGAGAAAAAGCTATACAGATTATAGAAGACATTCAAAATATTATTGGAAAAAGTTATTTTTAGACTAGAAAATTAACTTCTTATAAACTAGTAAGTTATTTAATATGACCATTAATATCCACTTAAACTAAAAAACACTCACTTAAAATAAAAAAATCTTCAAACACTTTAAACAATTATTTCAAACAAACTTAAAAATGTAATTTATTAAAATTAATAAAAACATACATTTCTTCTCAAACTAAAAATTAAATTCAAGAGTTTATCACAATGACCTTGATTAATGGACCCTTTAAGATTGAAGTAACCTACTTTATACATAAGAACCTTGTACGTCACCCAAAAGGCAAAGCTAAAACCATGAGCACTTAAAAAACATTTAATAAAGAAAGAAGATCCTTGCACGACTTGTTTTGTTCAACGTAATCATTTACTACTTTACATAATAAATTTTATCTCAATCCTCCAAAAAAATCAATCAAATATCATATCCTAATGCCAACAACTTCATAATATTTTGTTCTAACTTTTTTATTATAAAATAAATATTATTTATTTTACCTTTTTTTTTGTATTGTTTTTGGGAGAATTTTTCATATAATATGGTATCCTAACTTTTTATCTTAAAATCAGTTTTTTAAGACATTCTTAAAAGAAGAATTTTTATTTTTGATTTTCATAATTTTTAGATAAATTTTTTATAGTGAAATTAATATTTTTATATAGAATATTTAAATATTTTTTAACTTATTTCATAATTTTAAGGTGGAAATATTTTTAATTATATAAATACTATTAAATAATGTTGTAAAAATAAATAAATAAATAATATATTTTAAAATTGATCTAAATGAATTCAAATATAATAATTGAAAAATAAAATTTCAACCATAAAATTATTAAATCTAAAATTATTAATAATAAAATATTAAAAAAATTAAAAGATTCTATTTCTAAATTAAACCTTATCTAAATATTTTAAAATATAATACAAAATATTAAATCTAACAAAATCTCTAACTATCACCTTAAATAATTAAATAATGATTTTTTATTTTACGAAATTTTAAATAAAAAAATATGATACAAAATATCATCCTCAAAAACATAACCTTAAATATCAATAATAAAATCCTTTCAATGCCATAAAACCCATCCAAAAGTACTTTATTGCAATATTAAATTAAACAATAATATTTAGAAGTTAAGAATATCTCATTCGATATTCTACTAACCTATTTGTCATTTTAGTGATGTTATATCAAGTGACCTACTTTAAAAGATAAAGATTAACTTGTCATTATAAAGATTTTAGCCCTTTATGGGAGTGATATATACATTGTTTATACACTATGTGAGATACTAATTATATATTAAAAAGGAAGTGAATACTTCACTTTTCCTTTTCTTTGTGAAAGACAAGAGAGTGGTCCATCATTTTGTTTATGCCGACTCTTATGTGCTAAGAAATATCTTTTTAAGTATAAATTTGTTATTTTCTAATTAAAAGTACACAAGGGAAAATAATTTGGACTTTTGCTAAGGTTGAAAATTATATAGATAGAGAAAATAAAGCTAAAAAGTAAGTAAAATAATATATATTCATTTTGAGGTTAGAAATTAATGTTAGAAATATTTATATTTGATGAACTTCTTATAGAAGATTTAAAAAGTGACCTCTTATATATAGTTGTATGCAAAAATGTGGTTTTTAATTTACAATTGATATAGGCATAGATATATAAGCTTCATTTATATATGTGTCCTTGTCATATATATATATATATATATATATATATATATATATATATATATATATATATATATATATATATATATATATATATATATATATATATATATATATAATGTTTCTATACCTTTGTATGAGAATCATATATATGCTAATCAAAACAATTCTTTAATTTCAAATGTATCAACTTTTGCCAGAGGGTTATAGTGACTCATATATTTCTAAATCTTTGGATATTGATAGTCAGAATGAGGCTTAGTTTCATAGAGTATTTTATTTTGATGTTTCAGACTTAAGGATATTGATACACCATGGTTTTTTTATGTTTGAGATTGTTGTTATAATGCTTTATTGAATTTTATTATGTTGTTACACTACTACTCTCATGATTTATTTACATATTGATATTGTTGTTATTCATTATTGACATCTCTCTCTCTCTCTCTCTCTCTCTCTCTCTCTCTCTCTCTCTCTCTCTCTCTCTCTCTCTCACACACACACACACACACACACACACACACACACAAATGTATGTATGTATACATATATACATACACATATACACATATATACATATATTGTTGGATTACAAAGAGGGGGGGTGAATCAATAATCCAAATACCTAAAAAAGCTTTTCTCTGATTAACTGGGTAACAACTCGATAAAACAAACTTTGCTATTTACTGACAACAATAAATAAAATTTAACAATCAATAAATCATACACACAAATCATTCATCACATATAAGACCAGTATTTAACGTGGAAACCCAACTTTGCAAAAAACCAATGTGGGAATTGTTAACCACTAAGAAAATACTCTTCTAAAGTATGCCTAGTTAAGAGCCAATCTAGTTAAAGATTACAATACACAATGTTAGGTGTGACTCAGTCAAGGGATTTACCTCAGATTTGTTAGAATCTTCACCTAGTTAAGAGTGACCTGGTTAAAGGGCTTCAAACACTCTTTAGAATGTTATCTTTTTCAAAGATTTTATAATAAGACTATTGAGTCCACTCTGGTAAGAGATTTCTTTGTTACAAATGCTAGTAAGCAACAGTAAATGATTTGACCTCTAAATTTACAACTATCTTTGCATAACTAAATCCCTTGTGTGCTCTCCTATCTTCACTTCAATTATTCATTTTCCACTGGCTTCAACACTTCATTAGATCCTTCTATCTGACTTGAAATCTCTCTATTCCTTCTTCACTACATCAGTCAGTGACTCTTCAACTATTCAATTTTTTATCCATTTGTTCATACAAATCTATCATTTATATAGAAGATTTTTGCCTCTTAATCTCCTTTATTACATTTTTCATTGATCAATCTTAACCATTCAATTCATTATACCTTGAATCTAGATCTCGGTAACACATTTTTTTTCACCTAGGAACTTGAACTTTCTTGAAACTTGTTCCATCTACTTTAACCATTTAGATCTAAGTCGTAGATCTTCACCTTGAATTTTTTTGTCCATAGATCTCTGTAGCTAACTTTCCTTGTCATCATGATCATCTGGCTCATCATTTCTTCTTCTTCTTAACTCATTCAACTTATATGATTACCGAATGATATGGGAACATAATATAAACCAGAAATCAATTACTTGACATCAATGATAAGAAAATAACTTATCTGACCTCTCTACTATTATGTATTCCTTTGATCTTGGTCGGTCTTCATCATCATCACCATTAGATAATCAATCTTCAACATTACTATCAATTATGGTAATGATATCCCTCTTTGGCATTAATGGAAACACTAACAATATTCAATGTTAAATTGATAATGGTACACTTCACTATCATTCTTGTACTCCCTCTGAGTTGTAACTTCTCTTTATTGTTTATATTGTTGGATTTGATAAGCATCAAATCTTCCCAAGAACACCTGCATGCAAAGACTGCTACAAGAATGAAGACAAAAGAGAGACAGAAAGCTATGGCGGCCAATAGGCCAGAGACTGCAAAACCATGTTGCAAGAAAATAATCTTCTATTAACAATGATGAAAATAATACAATCTCCTTATGAATTACAAAGCGGTGAATCCTTATAAAGGATACCGAAACCCTAAAGAATAATGAGATGCCTAAGTCTAACTTAAGTGTAGAGAATAATAGACTACTCTAACACCCCCCCTTAAGTGTAACTTAGGGAGAAGCTAAACAACTAAGGACTACAAGATGCATGAAAACAAAAATGCATGAAAGAGCTATGGGTCCCGGCAACAAGGCCTGATCAGGAACCCAAAACATAAAGCAAAAGATGTCCCAGAGAAAGGAACAAGAAGAGAGCAAGAAGCTCCTCCGAAGCATGTCTGAAAACTCTGTCAGAAGATACTGCTGGGACCCCCACTGAAGTGCATGACCAGGTAGAGAAGACAAGTGTCTGAAGAGCTGATCAATCGAACCAGGAAGCAATAGAACCAATAGGTGAACCCCCCCATAATGCTGAACTGGGAGAGGTGACAGGAACACTGAAATGCGATGCCAAAAACAGCTGCAGAAGAAGAACCAGGAACACCAATAGTGCAACAGAAGCACACACATAGGATAAAGGGCGGTGTCATAGACACAGTCTACATGGGCTAATGTCATGGAAGGTACGCTCACTTGACAAGAGTGGATGCGCCTATAGTGGCAAATGCATCAGAATCCCCCCATGGCACTTTATAACTGAGTGCGAATACTAAAATTGAACCAGGTGAAAAAGATCCCAGAAATGCAGAAGAGGGCACTTTATCTCAGTGCGTTTACAGAACAAAGATACATCAGAAAGAGCATGCAAGCTCAGAAGTCAGAAAGAAGAGTGCACTAAGAAACCAGAAGAAGAGATCCCCGGACCTGTAGAACCAAGCACACCACCAGAGGGCATAAACTGCATAACTCAGAGGAGTGAAAACTTGAAGTAGAATCTAGAAGAAATACCTCTGCCACTGAATAGTACACAGAATCAGCTTTCCGACGATATCTCATTTGCCGAAAACGGAGTCCGGATGAGACAGATATGACTCCCGGAAGGCAAAAATAGACATCAGACTTCAACAGAAAAAAATGCTATTGAAATGGTAGAACCCAAAACCCTAACCTCCATCATCGGAAAGCTCTCGGAAAGAGCTTTCTGACGATATAAAGAAGTCAGAAAACCGATATCGTATGCACAAGATACGGCCAAAAAACCCAGCTACCCCTAGAAAAAGCTCTAAAGGACAAAAAAATATACTTTTTAAGCTCCGGGGGCTGGAATTACAAAGCCCCTGGGCGCATGGCACACGCAGGGGGCTGGAGCTGGAGCTCCCGGTCGGTCATATGACCAGCCGCTGGCAATAGAGCCCACGGGGGCAGCAAAAGGCCGCAACTGGCGGGGCGGAGCTCCGGAGCGGCGACCGGGCGGAGGAGCCAGCGGAGCAGGGGCCGCGGAGGGCGGCGGAGCCGGGAGGAGCCAGCTGAGCGGGGCTGCGGAGGGCGGCGGAGCCGGGAGGTGGCGCAGAGGAGCGGGGGCCGCGGAGGGCAGCGGACCGGCGGCGGGGGCCTGAGTGGCCGGAGGCGGCGGAGCTGTGGAGGCCGGAGGGGCCGCTGCCGGTAGCGGCGGAGGCCGGAGCCCGCAGCCGGTTGTGGTGGTGCGCGGGTGGCGCAGTGGCGGAGCACCCCAAAAAGGCTGAAAAAATCAATGTTTTTTTAATTTTTTTGAGATTTCTGCCTCGGTTTCTGTGCCGTATGGCACAAGAACCAAAAATTTTTTGCCTCCAGAGTCCAGATGTCCAAAATGGACAAGTTTTATATGTATTCTGGGGTTTTTGGGCGCTCTGAGCTCAATGGAGATGTCCGTTTGAGCTCAAAGTGACCAGAAACAAAACCCAAAACAAAAAATATATTAAAAAACCTCTGAACCCTTGGAAACCTTCTGCTTCTGGCACGCTTCAACGAAACTCGAACAGCGAACAACAGGAGAGCTCTGATACCATGTTGGATTTGATAAGCATCAAATCTTCCCAAGAACACCTGCATGCAAAGACTGCTACAAGAATGAAGACAGAAGAGAGACAGAAAGCTATGGCGGCCAATAGGCCAGAGACTGCAAAACCATGTTGCAAGAAAATAATCTTCTATTAACAATGATGAAAATAATACAATCTCCTTATGAATTACAAAGCGGTGAATCCTTATAAAGGATACCAAAACCCTAAAGGTGAAAACCCTAAAGAATAATGAGATGCCTAAGTCTAACTTAAGTGTAGAGAATAATAGACTACTCTATTACATATTCTCCCTCTTTCGATAGTAGTCTTTTTTACTATCCCTCTTTGACAATTTATTTTCTAATCTTTATTGTTCATCTTCCTCTGCAATTATCATTGCTTTATTATCCCTTAGTGATCTATAAATATCTCCCTCTTTGACAAAATTGTCATAGACATACAAACTCAAATCATACCTCAAATGTATAGATTTCTCATTGCATTCATAAACTTATTTTCACAACTTCAGGCTTCACCTAAAGAGTGAACACTAGGATCAACTCACAAGATAGATATTCTAATGAATACTTAAATTGATGCAGCATGCATCATGCCTTAGTGAACATTGGATAGGGGAAGAACCCGTAACTTACCTCAAAGATACTCAAAATTATCCTTCTCTAGTACTTTTTAAAGTATATCAGCTATCTATTCTTTAGAATTCACATACTCCAATGTGACATGCTTATCTTGTACTTTCTCTTAAGTAGTGATAATAGATATATGCTTTGTCTTTGAATGCATCACCAGATTCTTAGATATGTTAATAGCACTAGTATTATCACAATAAATTATAACTGGATCAGTAATGTCTTCTTTTATATCTTCAAGTAATTGTTTGATCCATACAATGTTAGAACAATTCATAGCTGCAGCAACATACTCAGCTTTGATAGTAGATTGTGAAAACCAACTTTGTTTCTTGTTTAACCATGTCACTACTCTTTCTCCTAAAAAGAAAGCTCTGCTACTAGTGCTCTTTCTATCATCAATATTTCTAGCCCATTTAGCATCAATATACACCTTGAGATCAAAATATCCTCCTTTTGTGTATAACAAACTAAAACTTGCAGTCCCTTTCATATATCTAAATATCATTTTTTAGTAGCATTAGATTCATCATTGGTTACACCTTCAGCTAGGTAGAAAGACTTCTTACCTTTGTCCTTATAATCTCTAAACCTTTGGTGTCACTTGTCTCTTTTGTCATTCTTATCATTCCTATCATTGTCAAGACATCTTGATGCAATATGACCGATCTTATTAGAATTAAAACATTTTAGAGGTAATTTACCTTTTTACTTTCCTCTACCTCTCGGTAGCCTTTTAGCTAGTAGTGCCTCTAACTCTTCTTGTTCTTTTTCTTCATTCAAAATACTATCATATTCATTTCCATATGAACTACTGTGAATCTCTTTGTCTTTTCTTGATGTTCCAATGCTTAAAGATGACTTAAATGCAGTTTCAATGGTCGATAGACTATTATCATAATTACTTAGCTCAAATGTAGTCAGCTTACCGATTAGGGCTTCAAGAGTAACAAAATTGTTGGGTATAGATATCAATTCCTGAATAGCAGGTACTCTAATAGCATACTTAGAAGAAAGAGTTCTTAAGACTTTACTTATCACTACTTCATTAGTCAATGATCCACTAGCACCTTTGATGGCACTCACAACTTCCTTGATTATGCTTCTATATTGTGTAATATTCTCTTCATCCTTCATTCTCATTTCATCATACTTTCCTTTGAGACTATCAATCTTGGGCTTTTGTACATGTTGATCTCCTCCATATATAAGTGTAAGCCTTTCCCACATCTCTTTTGAATTAACACATTCCTTTACATCATTGAATTTAGCATCGGTGAGGGAAGAAGAAATACCTATCATTACCAAGTTGTGTTCCTTCTATTCTTTCATTTGATTAATTGTCATAGGTCTGGGAGGTGGTGGAGTGTAGTCATTATCTAGAAGATTCAGTGTAGATTCTCCAATCCCAGATAGATACAATCTCATCCTGCTTTGCCATGTTGAGAAGCTTTCCTTGTACATCCTAGGTACTTCTCTCCTATACATCTTCAGATCTTTTACTCAAGTCTTTTAAACTTATTTCTTCAAAGTAATTGACTCTGATACCAATTGTTGGATTACAGAGAGGGGGGGTGAATCGATAATCCCAAATACCTAAAAAAAAATTCTCTAATTAACTCGGTAACAACTTGGTAAAACACACTTTACTATTTACCAACAATAGTAAATAAAATTTAACAATCAGTAAATCATACACACAAATCATTTATCACATGTAACACCAATATTTAACATGGAAACCCAACTTTTGGAAAAACCATTGTGGGAATTCTCTCCCACTAAGAAAATACTCTTCTAAAGTACGTCCGGTTAAGAGCCAATCTAGTTAAAGATTACAATACACACTATTAGGTGTGACTTGGTCAATGGATTTACCTCAAATCTATTAGGATCTTCACCATGTTAGGAGTGACCTGGTTAAAGGGCTTCAAACACTCTTTAGAATGTTACCTTTTCCAAGGATTTTACAATAAGACTATAAAGTCCACTCTATTAATAGATTTCTCTATTACAAATGCTAGTTGTGTGTGTGAAAATTGTACCTAGCTGTGGACACAACACTTCAGTAAAACATTAGAGGTTAGCATAAATCAAAATCTTACAAATAAATGAAACTATGCTAACCGGGCGATTTATTGCCTTCTAGTAGGTGCGAGTATGATGTTCTCAGATTGAAATCGAGATCAGTGACAATGCAACACCTAAATGAAGGATTTAATGCTAAAGAATGAAAAACTGTATGAATGCAGATTAATCTATTTTTTTGTATTTTGTATGCAATTAGGATGAAAAAATGTATGAATCTAAGCTAGAATTGATTGAAAATGATATGCAAATTTAATCTAAGAAAGATGAATTGATATGAAAATCTATGCAAAAACTAGGAATTATGAATTGATCTCACAAAGTCGCTTGTTGCAAAAGCTTGATTCTTCGTATGTAATTTCACCAGAGTAATTGTGCAAATTCGAGAGATATGAGATTGAAAGCTTGAGAGATATAATTGATTGAAAGCTGGAGGGATACTGATTGATTGAAAGCTTGAGGGATTCTTTATGAGGAGCTGAGCCTTATTTTTATAGAAATCCAGGGCTTGAGGATGCATTGAGAAAAACCATAAATCACTCTTGATAAACTCAGGTTGATTTTTGAGTTAACAAGAAATTAAGAATAAATAAACTCATAAAATCATGTAAAAGTAGTTTTTATCTCAAAATAGAGCTTTAGTTCAGTTTTTCAACTCATCATCAGATGTTGAGTTTAGAAAGTTAACAAATTAAAATTAGCAGTTGTTTTAAAGTTGACTATTTTTCTGATTGTGCATGATTTAATATGAATTAATTTAATAAATAAAGTGATTTATTTTCTACTTAACTAATTTTGAATTAAAACAATACATTTATAGGTTAATCAATTATTAAATCGAACTTTATTCTAATTAAATCATTAAATTTGACAACTTTGATTTTAAATCAATTAAATAAATATTCAATTGATTGTTTGTAGGAATTTTGATTTATTGTCAAAATAAAAACAATATTAATTAGGAATAAATGCAATTAAATCTAATTAAATAATTAAGTGGCAGAATTAAATTAATTAATTAAATATTTAGAATATTCAATTAATCAACTTTAGGATAAATATGATTTATCGCCAAATAATATTTAATTAAAGATAATTAGATAAATTAGGAATATTTAGGAAATATTCCCCGATGCAGAATTTAGGATAAAATCAATTTTTGATAAAATGATGTGCAGATGTGCCTTAGGTTAGGACTTTGATGTCGATTTTGTTCGAATTGTTGATATAGGAGGTTAATGAACCTATAGCCCATTTTTGGGGTATTATATTTTGCCCCTCTTTGAATTACTATGCGAAGCGCAGTGGTTCAAAGATTAGTCTGTGTTTGATGTATGAAACTGATTTGAAAGATTAACCAATTCTGAGATAGAAACCGATTGAAAGATTTAAAGATGTAAGATTTAGGTCATGATTGACCAAAGATAATGTTAACTTTAACAACAATGAACCAGTGATTACAAAAAAGTGCCAAAATGCCTGATTCTGAACCTTATGATTATGAAGAAGTGAGTGACTGATTCCAGACCTAATTGTCCTAAAAGAATCATAGTGGTATCACATCTTGAACCCATTAGTTATGAAAGAACCAAGGAAATAACACTAATGAACCGATGGTTACGAAAAGCTGATATAGTTTACAAGATAGATTTAGGATACCAGATTGATATGGATCTTGATGAATCTGATATGCCCCAAGTGATAATAAATTTTCCCCAAGAGACAAGGTCTTTTAATGAATCAATAACTAGATGTGGTTGTTGTCTTGATTATTGAGGAAAGATTTGATTACAAATTTACATTTATAGACTTGAATGATATGCAATACTATGCCCCCTTCAGGATTAAAATTGAAATCTGACAAGAAAAGTTAGCGTTAAATGGTTTAGAAGCATGTTAATTGATTTGAGAAGTGGTTATACATGTCCGAGAACGCGTTCTACATCGTTTAGAGGTCCTGAAGACCAAGTTTGACTAGGTTTGACCATGAGTTGACCATGGTTGACCAAGTTGAAATTTTGATAGTTTGATGTGAGATAATCAATTAAGTTGAAAAATGGATTTCTTTGATGTTTGAAGGTCAAATATGCAAGCAGTTTACAATATAAATGATCTCAGATTTCAATTTTGATCCTGAAAAAGGATTCTACTTGCTATTTCATTGGAGGAACCTTCATAGAATGCTCAGTCCTTGTGTCATGTTTAACATTTTTGGTTTTGAAGAATCATTTAAGTGTTCAAGAAATTTGTGAGATCATGCAAAGTGCAAAATGAAATGCGAACCTAGGACCTAGGACCTAGTCACTGATCATGTGTCGATTCATTCTCATCATTGAACTTTTTAGGTAACTGGATAAATCAATACAATGTCCACTAGTTATGAAACCATAGACATATGAATATCAATTTATATGCTCAAAAGTCAATACAACGCCCACTGGCTAGACAACCATGGACATATGAATATTGATTTTGTTTTCAGAATGTCGGATTAGATATAAGCACCAAGGCATAAACGCCAGGATGACCTAAATATCATGTCCATTTTGATATAGAAATTTGTATAAGCATCAAAACATAAATGTTGGGATGACCTGAATATGCCTTGCATTACAAACACATCAAGCAGTCAAGAGATCCTTCTAAATCCAATGTGAATTACCCGTAATGACCCTTTATCATTCACATCCTTAGGTAAGATTGTGTTTCACGGTAGGAGTAATAAATCACTCAAAAAGACAATAGTTAGACCAAATTCTTTGAATTTTATAGGTATCAATGGTTGAGGTATGCATGGTCATCCAATACAAGATAGAGGCTCTTACAGATGGACACCATTTCAATCTAGAATTTCTAAAGTTGTTAGATTTTCACATACAAATAGAAAACAAAGAAAAGATTATGCCCCCATTCATCACTCTCTAAATCCTGTAAAGGACATCATCGAAGAGCTCGAAGGGACACAATATGCAAAAATCTCAATGTGAATCAGTAAGCATACAAGGAGATATAAGCATGAAGAAGCATAGATTGTTTTCAGTTTGTGTTGATGTTTGATTACGTTGTTGTGGATGCAAAATCCTTTCTGGAGAGGAGACTGACTGACTAACTCAGATGTAGCTTCAAAGGACTCTGACTGGATATGACTCATCTAAAGTATACTAGAGACCATAGGATATGACATTGATAGCCCTCAAGTGTTAAGCACTGATAGGATACAGACACTTTTTCCAATGGTGTACAGATCGACTTATTGAAAATAGGAATGCAGGAACAAACCAAGAGATATGTACAAACTAAAGCAAGACTGAAAGATGGAAAAGACCAAGATTGCACTGATAGATGGAGTGTTTTGAACAAGTGGCACCCATTTTCTAGGTTTTCACCGTCTTGGCAGAGATTTTATTTTTGCTACCAGGGCACCTGTTTCTAGGTTTTCACCAAGGCACTTTTTCTTTTTCTTCTTTTTTTGTATTTTTCATTTTTTCAAATTTTTTGTACTTTTGATATTTTTTAATTTTTTTTGTGAATCATCAAGGCACCTATTGCTAGGTTTTCACTAGGATGATCATTTTTTCAGGAATTTTTCCAATTTTTATGATTTTTTCAGGATATTTTACCATAGAATGAATGCCTTAGGAGTAGAATTTCTTCAAATGGAGAATGTTGATTGGTTCTCGGAGCTATTCTCCTTCAGTCATTGAGAGTTGATAGGAACCAAAGCCAAAAGTAGCAGTGATAACAAAGAGACCCAACCAGTTGGGTTCAAACTTCCCTTTGTGTTCTCTATGTGATTGATTTTTAGGATTCTCTCTCAAGACTAGATCACCAACCTGAAATTCTCTGTGTTTGAATTTCTTGTTGTAACCTCTAGATAGTCTCTTTTGATATACTTTTAGATGATCATAAGTTACTTGTCTACGCTCATCTAGTAGTTCAAGTTCTTGCAACCTAGACACTTTGTAGTCATCATCAGTTACTAGACCATGCATTCTGATTCTTAGTGATGGGATTTCAACCTCAATAGGCAGTACCGCTTCAGACCCATAAACTAAAGCTAATGGTCTAGCCCCAATAGGTGTTCTGATACTTGTTCTATAGGCCCATAGAGCAGGTTTGATCATGAGATGCCAGTCTCTTCCTATTTTATTAACTGTACAGTGCAAGATTTTCAATAGATTCTTGTTTGAAGCCTCTGCTTGTCTATTCCCTTGAGGATAGTAGATAGATGAACATTGTTGTGTAATCTGGAATTTTGAACACAAGGAATCTAAGTCCTTATTCTTGAATTGGCCACCATTATCTATGATTATAGAATGTGGAATACCATACCGATATATGATGTAGTTCAGAAAGAACATTGAAATTTTTTTGCTAGTTGCTTGAGTTAAAGGGACAGCTTCTACCCATTTTGTGAAATAGTCTGTAGCTGTAATAATATGGGTATGTCCATTAGAAGAATGAGGATTTATGGATCCTATAAGATCAAATGCCCATTGGTGAAAAGGCCATTATGTAGTAAAGGGAATTAGATCTCTCCCTAGTCCATGAATTAAGTTACCATGTACTTGGCACTTTTGACAATTCTTAGCAAACTTGATAGCCTCTTTCTCCATTTCAGGCCAATACTACCCAACCCTAATAAGCTTTGAAGCTAGTGTTAAACCATTTGAGTGTGATCCACAAATACCTTTGTGGACTTCCTCTAATGTACGTTGAGACTCTTCCCATTCTAAACATCTAAGTAGCGTACCATCTAGACCTCATTTGTACAGATCGTGACCAATGATGACATACCAAGATGCATTGCGGATGAGGTATCATTTTTCATGGTGATTGAAGGTATCAGGAATGATTTGGTCTTGGAGATAGGAGAAAAGGTTTTTATATCAGGATGAATCATGACCAACAACAGTGTAGATCATGTGGGTTTTGGGGGAATCATATGCAGGGTAAGATAGTGCTTCCACTAGGAACTCATAGCATAGCTCATGTTCAAGCTCTTGTAATAAAGTAGATAGCATTGCCATTACATCGGCAGCCTTGTTCTCAGTTCTAGGAATTTTCTCAAATGTGATAGATATGAAATACTTCTTTAGATCATCTACCATTATCTTGTATGGGATTATCTTTCCATCTTTCATTTGATACACATCATTGACTTGGTGTATTACAATTTGTGAGTCTCCATGAATGTGTAACTCTATCACTCTCCACTCAATTGCTATTTTCATACCATTAAGAAGGGCTTCATATTCAGCAATATTGTTTGTGCAAGGAAACTTTATTCTGAATGCTTTAGGGATTGAGTATCCTTGAGGTGTGATGAACAATATGCCTGCTCTAGATCCATTCTGTGTATAGGAGCCGTCAAAGAATAGCCTCCATGCTCTAGAAGAAAGATTCATGATAGAGGAATCTGGAAATTCCATTTGCATAGGAGTATCATCAAACAATGGTGCATTAGCCAATTGATCAGAAATTACCTATCCTTTTATATCTTTTCTTTCAACATATTCAATGTTGAATTCACTTAGCATGACCCATTTAGCCAATCTACCTGTGAGGGCAGCTTTGCTCAATAAGTATTTCAATGGATCTATCTTAGCTACCAATTGAGTGGTATGAGCTAACATGTAGTGTCTTAGTTTCTTTGATGCAAAGATCATAGCTAGACAAGCTTTCTCAATCATTAAATAGTTATTCTCATATACTACCAATGTTCTACTGATATAGTATATAGCTCTTTCCTTCTTGTCCTCATGTGCTAGTAATGCCCACAGTGATGTATTTGTGGTAGAGACATATAAAATCAATGGCTTCCCTTGAATAGGAGGCATCAAAATAGGAGGATTTGATAGATATTTCTTTATATGATTAAAGTTCTTCTCACATTCTTCATTCCATGCAAAAGTCACACCTTTATGTAATGTTTTCATGAAAGGCTGTGATATGTCAGCTAACTAAGATATGAAGCATCTAATAGATTGTACTATCCCTTGTAATGTTCTCATTTGACTGATATTCTTGGGAGGTTGCATCTCCATGATAGTTTTTACTTTAGCAGGATCAACCTCAATGCCTTTCTTTGAAACAATGTATCCTAAGAGCTTGCCAGAAGTTACACCAAAAGCACACTTCTTAGGGTTCAGTCTAAGACTAAATTTTTCCATTCTATCTAGTATCTTTCTCAAATCATTTAGATGTTCAAATCTTATCATATATTTTTCTAAAGTATCATCAAAATAATCCTCCATATTTTGATGCATCATGTCATGAAAGATAGATGTCATGGCTCTCTGATATGTAGCACTAGCATTCTTAAGCCCAAATGGCATGACATTCCAATAGAAGGTACCCCACACACATGTGAAAGAAGTTTTCTCTTGATCCTCTGGAGCAATTTTGATTTGATTATATCCAAAAAAACCATCCATTAAAGAATACATCTCAAAGCTCATAGTCATGTCCACTATGATATCAATGTTAGGTAGTGGAAAATCATCCTTACGGAATGCTTTGTTTACATCTCTGAAATCAGTGCACACTCTGATTGATTTGTCTAGTTTAGAAATAGGTACAATATTAGAGATCCATTTAGCATAGTCAATAACATGGATGAATCTGGCTTTTAGTAGTTTCTCTAATTCAACTTTGACCAAGAGTGCAACATGAGGATGCATCTTTCTTAATTTTTGTTTAATAGGTTTGACCCCTAGAGCTATAGATAAATGGTACATTATAAGGTCAAGATCCAACCCCGGCATATCTGAATATTTCCATGTAAATTTGATCTTCTTTTCTATTAGAAATGTGATAAATTTTTGCTTCTCTTCTTCTGATAAGGATTGTGCTACATGGATCAACTGTTGTTCTTCTTTTGTTCCCAAGTTGATGGATTGAGTGGGCTCAATTAGAACTAGAGATCTTTCCTATAAATGACTCAGAAGGACATCAAATATCTCATCCTTAGGCACCTCAAAGAGGTTTTCACCTTTGGATACATCTTTTATTTTTACTTTTGTAGGTTCTGAGACTTCCACAAAGTGGTTTTCACCCTCAAAACTCCTTTTCTTTTTCTTTTTATTCTTATTCTTTTGAATAAGATACTTGATGTCTGACTCCATTATGTTAACGCTCAGTTCATTGATGGAAGTCATCATAGGCTCAACTACATTGAGGTAGCAAGAAAGTGCATAGTCATTTGGAAAAGTATAGATACCTTGGCTTGAATTTGTGGAGGTTTGGTCAAGAACTTCAGGATGTTGGATAGTCAAAGTGGGAAAGGATTGGGAGATAGTGTTTATAGATATGGATCTGTCATCATTGGTCCTAACCTGACTCTCGATTTTGAAGGTGATATTACAACTTAAGACATTCAATTCATGAATAGGCTCAACGTCATTATGGGAGACCTCTTCAGCCATTAGTGGATTAGACTCGTTAAGTTCATCATTTCGCTCTAGACTTACGTTGGGTTTAGATGCATATTGGTGAATAACATCAACATGTTTCTCTGTAATAAGCTCATTTTCTTCTGGAATGGCTCCCGATTCATAGTCATTTGATTCCTCATCTATGCCTCTAGGAAAATTAAGAACATGATTAAAGTCAATATGAATACCCCAAGCAGGGTTACCCTCAGATTCTGATTTGAATTCATACTCATGAGAATCTATCTCAAAATAGCTACCACCTTCTTCTTTGTCTATTTGATTGCCTTCGAGATCAGTTGGTTCTTGTGGTGCAACTGTCTCTTGTTCTATAGTAGGTTCTTATTTTTCTACTACATTAATCCTTTTGATTGGATCATCCTCTGCTTCAAGAAGGTCTTTAATTTCTTTAGGCAAACGTTGATAAGGAATGAGCTCTTCAGTGGTGTCTGAATCATCACTATCAAATTGTTGTATTGTTTCTTCCTTTGGTTCAATTTTTTCTATAACAAGCGGGGAGTTCTTGCTAAGATAGTAAGGCTTCTTCTTATATACTAGATCTATTGTATTCTTGTTTTCTCATCCATGATGATCAAGAGGTGATAGAAGACCTTTACCTTGTAGTCCTAGAGGTCCTTTTCTAGTATATCCCATTTTTGTGATCAATTTGTCCCCTGGTCCATATGAATTCTGAGGAATTTTTCTTTAAGTAGAGTCACATTTCTAGACTGAATGAGAATGAGGCTCATCGTTGTATAACCATACAAGCATAGCTTCATCTTCCTCAAACTCTTGTTTAGATACTTTCTCTGTGACAAAACTTCCATTGAATATAACTTGGGATTCTTTAGCTGTAGGTTTCACTCTGTCAGACGGTTGTCCATAAGATTTTGGGGACAAAGGGAGAGATGTGAGAGATAAAATAGGTTCCATTGTGTATTCTCCCATACCATTGTCTTTAATTTGGACCTCTTTATAAATGTCTTCCATCTTGGATGTAGACGCAAGATCTGTTTGCTTAGTGGAAGATTCTCTGTTATTAGGAACAAGTTTATCAGCACTTTCTTTCAATGTATTGCAAGTTGTATATAGATCAGTTGGAATCATCACCTCTACTCCTTCATAAGGAAATTTCACACATTGATGGTATGTGGAAGGAATAGCTTTCATTTCATGTATCCAGGATCTCCCTAGAAGAATATTGTAAGCCAAAGGTAGATCAAGAACTTGACATATGGTGTCTCTAACAACGGGTCCTATTCTGATAGGTAAGACAATAGTTCCTTTGGAACATCTTTCTTGCTCATCATATGCCTTAATAGTTATCTTCTTCCTAGGATCAATGGCAGCTTCTAATAATCCCAATTGTGTAATTAAGTTGTAAGAACAAATGTTAAGACCAGTGCCTCCATCTATCAACACATGTTTGACATGATGGTTTTGGATCAAGACTTCAATGTGCAAGGGTTGGTTATGCAGATGACTCAAGGAGTTATCATCTTCCTCTAAAAAGGATATATACTGGGGAGATGTCAAATGACCAACCATAGTTTGGAATCTGTCTAAATCAAGGTTGTCAGGAACATTAGATCCGAGTAGAGCTTTGTCTAGAATGGCTCTATGAGTTGGAGATATCCGAAGCAACTCAAATATGGAGATCTTTGCATTTGTATGATGGATTTGTTGGACAATACTATATGATGTTGGCCTCGTGTCTTTAGGATTTGAAGATTTAGAGGTATCCTTCTATTTAGAAGCAAATGAAAGATTGAAAGGCATCTTAGGGACAAGTGATGAATCCAGGATTTGTCCTTGCAGATGTGCCTGAGCTTGTGATTGAGTAACTGCATATGTTGAATGATTATCTCTATCTCTTCACACAATAGTGATGACATTGCAACACTCACATAGGCATGGTTCAACCATATTTATAACAACATTATTTCTAGAGTAGGCATAATTGACTTTAGCACCCATGTTAGGCTGAGAAGAATGATCTCCTTGATTATGTTTTGGAAAAGGTTCCGTGAATGTTGTATGATCATTATTGCTTTTATGATTGTCAATTACGATTTATCCATTATCAATTTTGTCTTGTATGATGTGTTTCAAGAGAACACAGTTATTAGTTTTATGACCCTTATTATGATGGAAGTCACAGAAATCGTTCTCTCTCCACCATTTCAGTTTAGGTTCAGGATCAAAGACTTTTATCTCAGGAAAGAAAATGATGTTGTTAGCCAATAGATTTTTCATGGCAGATTCCAAGGACTCTCCAGGAGGAATGAATTTTTGGTTAGGATCTATAGCCCAAGGTTTGTAAGAAGATGTATTCTTGTTAGATTCTAATGTTTTAGCTTCAGAAGCTTTGATGGCCTAGGTACCAATAGTGAGATTGAAAACAGTTGCCTTAGATAGGGCATGGATATTATCAATAATGCCGTCAGTGACAATGCCTTTATTCTTGTTCCAATTTTTGCCTTTGTCTTTAGAATTAGATCTAGATTCATACTTGTCCTTTTGAAGTGATATGTCTCCTTTTTGCACAAGTACTTTCTCAATTTTAATTACATTTTCTACCATTTTATCAAAGGATGTATGATTTTGCATTTGCAAATGGTAGTTGATTTCTGGAACAAGATTGTTGATGAAGATTTCTAGCTTCTCAGTTTTTGGAATGGGTCTAGCATATAGAGAAAACTTCTTCCTCCATCTTTTGAGAAATGTCAGGAATGGTTCTCCTAGATATTGTTTCATATTGTAGATGTTGATCATGGTGACCGGATGTTGAATATTGTAGGAATATTGTTAATAGAATAGTTTGATTAACTCCTCAAAAGTTTTGATAGTAGGAGGTATTTTTGAGAACCAATGAATAGCTGACCCTCCCAAGGATCGAGGGGAAAGATGCATTAGGTAGGTTGATTCATGCATGAACTCCATAGACTGAGTATAGAATTATTTGACATGATCTTAAGGATTAGAGTTTCCATCATACTTATCATATTTAGGCATCTCCACTCTTTTAGGGAATGGCGGCATGTACAAGTCTTTATCAAATGGAAAAGGGCATAGAGCTTCCATGGATAACTCTTTAGGTTCCTTTTCTTTTTTGAGTTTATTAAGTTTGAATTGCATGGCATGCATTTGTTTCATCATAGTGGTGATTGGAGTTTCTTCCTCATGCGTAATGATATCTTCAACATTAAAGTTGGGAGGAAGTTTAGCCCCTTGACGAGCTAACTCTAGGAAGTATGTTTCTCTGTCTTCTTTCAAGAAATGCCTTATCATTTTCTTGAAGTCATCATCATTTTGATATCGAGCAATTTTAGAAGGTGTGTGTTCTGGATCTACACCATGTTGAGAGTGATGTCCTTGAGACCCATAGTGTGTCCCTCCTTGAGACATTTTAGGATTTTTAGGACTTCTTGGGATAGATTGATGTAGAGTTTGTTAATTGCCTCCTTGGATTGATGGAGGAGGAGGTATGTAACCATTTTTTAATCACAGATTGCCAAGACCGTCATCTTCATAAAGACCTAAATTGTAGAGTTGTTCAAAGGTTGGACCCACATGAGTAGACAAAGGTAAGGTATGAGGTCCTTCTTCTAATTTCTTATGTGAGGAAGCTCTAGTTTCCACCATTAACCTTGGGTGAAGCAAAAGAGAAAGATGAAGACAATTGAAGAATAACTTGATTCAAGAAGATCAAATGACGCAACCTTGTCAAGATTGGATTGATTAAAGAATAGATCATATGTAAATGAAGGATATTGTGCCCTAGTAGTATGGGTAGATGCCCAAAAGATGGCGGACACAAGCTCACAACACTTAGCCATTTTTGTATGAAGATTGATTTTGAAGATAAAGATAATTTTGACAAGGTTTTGACACAAGATGAAAAACATTCAAATTGATAAATCAGAAGGCTAAATCAGACTCAAGAGACCACTTTAGGAAAATGATTGAATTCTTTCTAGTTTCTGCTATGTTCCTGACACAATGATATTTTGACAGAATCTAGAAGTAGGCTGTAAAAACTGGATTTTTGACAGATTTGGAAGGTTTATGACAACTTTGACTTTAGCTTTGATACGAGTTTTGAAATTTTAGGATGACTTTTGACATCAGAAAGGATTTTTGCTTCAGATTTGCAATTTTTTAGTTTTTCAATATGAGACTATTTGCAAATTTTTCTGTCCAGGTTTGAAGATCTATGTGATAGTTTGTCTCGAGTAACCAAGTAGATATAAAGCATGCAAAACAACAAGCAAGGGAAGCAAGGAATCATCTGAAAATAATGAACAAGGGAAAAAGCAACCTTGCGCATGAACAAGTAACAATGACTTATTGTGCTAATCCCTAGAAATGCTACTTGTGTATGTTCTCAAAAGTTTTTCAATAATGCACATAGTCCTAGAAAATGAAAATTTTGGCCTCGCTAGTGTTTTTAGTAATGGTCTAACTCTAAAACTTTTTTGATCTCAAGAGGGAAAACTCCAATCTAGGTGCACCGGGGTTTTGACACAGTCTGAGAATTTAATCAATCAGGAGCTTCTAGGGAGATTTGACAGCCTGACAAGAGACCACAGCTATGAAGATTTCCTCCATAAGGACATTTATATAGCAGTTGTTACTACCATGATGAAAATGGCTATTACCACTTGAGGTTTCATCCACGTGGTTGACCCAATAAAGGGAATGTCCACTACAATTAACCCTCTCTAAAGGTGACTCACAAAAGATACCACATGGGGACTAGATTGAATTCAAGGATATGGGTTTCTGATACTATCCAAAAAGGAAGTAGAGCATAATCCCCTAGCCTCTTCACTTCAAAAAAACAAAGAAGAGATTAATCTGACAGGCTAAGACTGAAATTATCTCACCAAGATTTGTGATGTCAACAACTATGGTCTACCGATCTCTCTGGAGAGGGAACACATCGATCAAAAGGTGAGGACCAAACCAAGTGGAATGTGAAATAATCATAGTAAGCTCCCTACCTACAAGGGGATCCTTCGTCAAGAAGAGCTTCACATGTAAACAAGCGAATGAAGCCCACTCTCTCAAGATCATCTACAAATATTGTTCATAGGGCCTATTTACTATGTGTAACAGATATGCAAAAAGCAAATCTATGTTCATTTTATAGCCCAAAACTGAAGTCTGATTTAAGAAAGCTGGAAAGGCACACAAGCTTGACATGTGAGATGTTTGTTTTATGTCCAAATTGAAATGTTTTCAGATGCATTAGAATACCTAAATTCCCTCGCAATGTGCTTAGTATATATTTACCTGATTTTTAGCTTTGTTGAGCAATCCCGCGCAAGCGAGCCACAAACTCTCTGACAAGAAAACAAGAAAACAAGATATGCAACGTATATTCAACTTATGAAAACCATAGGGTTAGATCTGAAAATCAACTTTTAGGAGCAATAATAACCAGTAAATAATCCAAATGACAACTCATATCATGCATTGAATCATATGAAGAATAAGTGCATACCCATCACAAAATTTTTATTTTTTTTGCATTTGACCTAGTCAACAAGATCTAATTTTTTTGATATGATTTCGGCCACAAAAAAAGAAATGAAAAATAGACACCCATACAAAAAAAATAGAGAGCTTTCCAAAAATATAAAAATTTCAGAAAAACCTCTTCATTTGTGCCGTAGAGACCCATTTTACCAAAATAGACCAATTTTTGTAAATTGACAATTTGAGCTATTATATTACATCAAAATTTAAAACATAAAGAATGGACCCCCTGTAGAATTTAAAGAGCTTTTCCAAAATGTAGAAATTTCCAAAAAATATTCTGATTTGCGCTAAAATTTAATTTTGTATGAAAAATAAAGAAAAACTTATTAAAAATTCAAAACATCTCAGAAAATTTTGAATTTTTTATCGAAGCTTCCTTGATATGTCTCCAACTTGCAAAACAAATTTCAGACCAAAACTCCAAGCCGTTTGGGAGGTAATATTAAATCTTTGAAAATTTAGGGTTTTAGTCTCCAAGTAAATCTGCACAAGGGGGTTAGCTCCAAAAAAAAAACCAAAACTAACATGTAAAGGTGGGTTGCCCCACGGTGGGTGCCAGAGATGTGTGTGTGTGGGAAAATTGTACCTAGCTGTGGACACAATACTTCAGTAAAACATTAGAGGTTAGCAAAAATAAAAATCTTACAAATAAATGAAACTATGCTAACCAGGCGATTTGCTACCTTCTAGTAGGTGCGAATATGATGTTCTCAGATTGAAATTGAGATTAGTGACAATGCAACACCTAAATGAAGGATTTAATGCTAAAGAATGAAAAACTGTATGAATGCAGATTAATCTATTTTTTTGTATTTTGTATACAATTAGGATGAAAAATTGTATGAATCTAAGCTAGAATTGATTGAAAATTATATGCAGATTTAATCTAAGAATGATATGAATTGATATGAAAATCTATGCAAAAACTAGGAATTATGAATTGATCTCACAAAGTCGCCTGTCGCAAAAGATTGATTCTTCGTATGTAATTTCACTAGAGTAATTGTGCAAATTCGAGAGATATAATTGATTGAAAGCTGGAGGGATACCGATTGATTGAAAGTTTGAGGGATTCTTTATGAGGAGCTGAGCCTTGTTTTTATAGAAATCCAGGGCTTGAGGATGCATTGAGAAAAACCATAAATCACTCTTGATAAATTCAGGTTGATTTTTGAGTTAACAAGAAATTAAGAATAAATAAACTCATAAAATCATGTAAAAGCAATTTTTATCTCAAAATAGAGCTTTAGTTCACTTTTTCAACTCATCATCAAATGTTGAGTTTAGAAAGTTAACAAATTGAAATTAGCAGTTGTTTTAAAGTTGACTATTTTTCTGATTGTGCATGATTTAATATGAATTAATTTAATAAATAAAGTGATTTATTTTCCACTTAACTGATTTTGAATTAAAACAATACATTTATAGGTTAATCAATTATTAAATCAAACTTTATTCTAATTAAATCATTAAATTTAACAACTTTGATTTTAAATCAATTAAATAAATATTCAATTGATTGTTTGTAGGAATTTTGATTTATTGTCAAAATAAAAACAATATTAATTAGGAATAAATGCAATTAAATCTAATTAAATAATTAAGTGGTAGAATTAAATTAATTAATTAAATATTCAGAATATTCAATTAATCAACTTTAGGATAAATATGATTCATCACCAAATAATATTTAATTAAAGATAATTAGATAAATTAGGAATATTTAGGAAATATTCCTCGATGCAGAATTTAGGATAAAATCAATTTTTGATAAAATGATGTGCAGATGTGTCTTAGGTTAGGACTTTGATGTCAATTTCATTTGAATTGTTGATATAGGAGGTTAATGAACCTATAGCCCATTTTTCGGGTATTACACCAGTAAGCAACAGTAAATGATTTAACCTGTAAATTCACAACTATCTTTGCATAAGCACATTGCTTGTGTGCTCTTCTATCTTCACTTCAATTCTTCATTTTCCATTGGCTTCAACACTTCATCAGATCCTTCTATCTGATTGATAATCTCTTTGGTCCTTTTTCATTGCATCATTCAGTGACTCTTCAATTATTAAATTTACCATCCATTTTTTCATACAAATCTATCCTTTATATAGATAATTTTTGCCTCTTAATCTCCTCTATTACATTTGTCTTTGATCAATCTTAACCGTTCAATTCATTATACCTTGAATCTAGATCTCGGTAACACATTTTCTTTTCACCTAGGAACTTGAACTTTCTTGAAACTTGTTCCATCTACTTTAACCATTTAGATCTAAGTTGTAGATCTTCACCTTGGATTTTTCTGTCCATAGATCTTTGTACCTAACTTTCCTTTCCATCATGATCATCTAGCTCATCATAGCTAATCATTAAATGTCAATTCAATCATTATTTAATATTTACTCCTTTCTCAGTGTCCTCTATCTATATTTTAGTTAACTTCATTTGGTCCCTAAGCCCTTCTTTTCTATTTGGTTCCTTCAGTTCCTTTTTCATTACCGAATTACTTCATTTTTACCTTTTACCTTTACCTAGTGACATTTTCTTCTCGGTAACCAAAAATATTTTTCTTACTGACTTGACAATTCTTTATTACTATGCATTACAGACTTAACATAATTATATGTTAGGTAGAAAACAATTATATCAACATAATCTAATCATTGTCCAATCTGTATCAGTTGCCCATTTAAGTTATTCAACTTTACAACATCTCATTTCTTCTTCTTCTTAACTCATTCAACTTATATCATTACCAAATGATATGGAAACATAATATAAACAAGAAATTAATTGCTTGACATCAATGAAAAGATAATAAATGATCTAACCTTTCTACTATAATGTATTCCTATGATCTTGGTCAGTATTCATCGTCATTACCATCAGATAATCAATCTTCAACATTACTATCACTTATGGTAATAATATACATACACATATACACATATTGTTAGAATAACAATGTCTCAAACAGCTAAGAGGGGGTGGCGCAAGGAGGGACCTAAATAGCTAGGGCCAAGAGCACACCTAACTATCCAACCACCTTGTAGAGTAAAATAAATGGGAGAAAACAACACAAAGAACAACACCAAGGAGAGAAGGAACAAACAAATACTTTATTAATTCATCCAATAATCCGCATACGTGCCCGACTGTGAAGCCTTCTGAGTTACGATCAATAAGATTTATGAAATTCTAGACTTAGACTCCATCACCTCTTTTCTATCTTATTCCCTTGATCTCTCCCTTCTTCTACACCTAGACAACCCTATTTATACTTGCGAAAATGACTTAGAGAAGATTCTAGATCATTACATAATAGAAGGCCAACCACCAAAAATGGTCTACACACATCCCAAGACAAGACCCTTACATTAAATTCACAACCTAAATTGAATACATAAGCTAGCTCCAACTAAGAACCAATCATAGACAGACTATGTCAAAGAAGAACTGAGTATCAACAAACTTCAGGTTCACTCGACACAAGAAGGAATGCTCAACCAACATTGGACAACTCAACACATATAGGAACGCTCGGCCAACACTGGAAAACTTGACACATATTAGAATGCTCGGCCAACACTAGATAGCTCGGCACATATAGGAACACTCAAAAATCACTACAACTCAGCACTTACTAGTAGAATGAACAAAGATGAGCAGGATAGCAAAGAAACCCAGGATGCTCCTGCATTAGACAACCGATATTTAAAGAAATGATTCTCCTAAATCATTGAGATGTCACAACCCGAGCTAAATCAAACTCAGATTGATAAATCCATGTAGCATCTTCAACTGGTCTATTCTTCCACTTCACCAAATATTCATAGTAATATTTTCCTCTTGTTCTTTTACCAATCATTTGATCCAATATCTTTTCAACCTCTTCAACCTACTTCTTAGGATAATCATCTGGTATAACAACTTCATCATCTAACTCATGATATTTATGCAAATCAGCAATATTGAATATAGGAGATATATCCAAATCATCAGGTAGCTCAACTTCATAAGCATTACCACTGCCAAACTTCCTCAAAATTCTACAAGGACCAAACTTCTTCATTTTCAGCTTACTATATGTTCCAATAGGAAATCTACCCTTCTTCAAATGAACCTGTAAAGGATAAAATGGAGTGGAATAAGTAGGGGTTTTAACAGTGCTCCTAATAGAGGCCCTAAACTAACATTCTCTACAATACATATAATTTGAGATGATAAGTAATGTAAATTTGGAAATGCTCAAAATTAGATAAGATAAGGTACATACCTCATAATGAGATTAATCTAGAAATACCTATTTTTTGATGCCTATGTATAGTTTTGGGAGATTCGGCAACCAAATTCGGAACCAAAAAACCGCAACAAAGAAAACCCAAAAAATGTTTTCAATTCTAAGGAAGGTCAACCTTGACCCAAAGACCAGGGTAAGATCTTACCTAAGGGTACAATCTTGACCCCCACTAAAATTTGACCTTGACCTGAAACAGCTTCGACGGAAATGTTTTTTGTGGATCCCAGAAGTTTGACAAAAAGGGTACTCAAATCCGCTCTGTGATTCTTGAAATAGTGACTGTAGATATCTAAAAATGGTATTTTGGGGTGGCTATATAGGGTTTTTCATTAGTCAAACCCCCATTTTGGTGATATCCACCTCCACGAATAGCCAGATGTAATAGAATATGTGTGTGTATTGAATGTGTAATGCTAAGATCTAATCCTCTAGATTGAAACCCTAGCATGAATGGTTATGAGAAAGCAATGCATAGATTTGAATAAGATAAGAAAGCATACCAAACCCCCAAGGCTAAAGTACTCTCACCAAACTCACAATCCATAATTTCTACCCCATGATTGTATCTTTGAATGCTTGAATATTGATAATGGTGGATCAAGGAAGAAGGAATCCCTCTTGCTCCAAATAGATGTTCACAATGCTGTGTTCACAAAAATGCTTGATATCAACAATGGCTTGATCTTCTATATAATCCTCTTGCAATCTTGCATCTTCATTTCACCATCAATTTCTTTCTTGCTTGAAATCTTGATCCTCTTGTTGCTCAATTGTCTCTCCACTTGATGGATACTTGATGTCTCATTGTTGTTGTTGTGTAAATGAAGGCAAGAGAGAGTCTTTATATAGTGGCTTCAAGGTGAGGCTCCTCGGGCTTGATGTAAGGTACCATAATTCAAATTTCACCTCAAATTATGGTCCAATCACAATAACCAACTAAGGAGGGAAAAGAATTAAATGAATTTCAAATTAAAACCCTTCCGCATTCAGATCCAGGGGCCCAACATTGATTTCGGGTCTCGTCATGACCAAAATTTGAAAAGGGGGATCAAATCATGATAGAGGTCAAGGAAAACCTCAACTTTGACCTAGGCCAAATTTGACCTCGACCTTGACCTAGTTCAAAGTTGACCTCGACCTTGACCTAGTGGTCTAGATCCAATTTGCATTGAAAATAGGAGATCCTGGGGATGCCCATAGACTTAGAAATGATAGTAGAACAAATTAGAGTTCTAGAAAAGACACAGAGGCCTATGATGAACATTATGAGATCTAGGAGGACCTATGCCTAGATCTTACCTAGAAAATAGAGCCATAGAGAAGAGAAATCAAGGAAAATCCTCAGGATCATAACCCTAGTTTCACCTAAAATGAAGGAATCAAGTGCAAAAATGCATCCTAAATGCAAGTTTATCAGGATAAGTATACTAAAAGAGGGTGCTAAACCTATCAAGATGGAAGTGCTTCCATTTTAAGATGATACATTTATCCCCAACTTTAGCTTAGATATGACACTACGTGAATATCCAAGTTAAAGTAAGAAAACATCATAGTAAATAAAAAGGATATAGCCAAATCCTTGATGTAGAGATCCTACAGAAAACTATTAGAACCTGCAACACACAAGGTTAATGAAAATCTACAAATCACCTAGAGGTTACTAAATGAAAACTTGAGAAGTTCATAAATCCCCTTATGCCCCCCCTATTTCGGCTTTCTAGTTCTAAAGGGTGAAACAGGGTGATAAGGATAACTTTATACACTTGATATGCAGTTTCTTGAAAAGTTCTTTCCTAAATCAATTAGAAGGATTCCTATCCTTCCTAAACTGATTCAAGAGATTAGGTATCTAAATCATGATTCCAATGCCATTGACGTCACTGAAAATAGAGTTACCTAACTCAAGTTATGATGAAAAGAGTGAATGTCTATCTAAATGCATGAGAAGGTAAATCCGAATTTAACATGAGTAAACCCTAAGAGAAACCCTAAAAAACCCTTAATTTTGACTATAAATAAATAAAAGGAAGTCACACTTACCCATTCTTACCATTTGCATATTTGAAGAGAGAAAGAAAGATGTCAAGGAGAGAAGAACTTCGAGCGATGTGCATGGAGCTCCTGAGATAGTGCCTTGCTACTAGACGACCACTTCCTGAGGTGAGTTTTCTATTATTGGTTCTTGTATTTTTCAAATTCTCTATTTTTGTAGGCAAGGTCAACCCTGACCCTTAAAGGTTGACCCTGACCTAGTTATGTCGACCTTGACCCAAAAATGTTGACATGGACTGGAAGGTCTCCACCTTGTGTGGGATGAGGTCAACCTTGACCTAAAAAAGGTCAACCCCAACCCAGGAAAGTCGACCTTGACCTAGTCAAGTTGAATTTGTAGATTTGATGATGTAGAATTCTGATATGATGTTTGTTTGTGCTTATAGGACATGGTCCGTCTCTGAGAGCATCCCTTTACAAGGCTACTAGGGGTCATCAAAGAAAGACTGTCTAAGATGACTGAGGATGTGATGCAGCTAGTGAGAGATGTAGGGTTGCACTGGGTAACAATCCTACCATAGATCAGACTACACCAGGCCATGTTATTGACTCTGATAGAGAGGTGGGATGAGGATACATGCTCCTTTCATCTTCCCTCAAGAGAGATTACTATGACACTAGAGGATGCCTACAGAATCTTGTGACTTCTAGTTCAAGGGGAGCCTGTTAAACCGAGAGCACAACAAGATTTTGAGGAGATCCATGCAGATTGAGAGTATTATTTAGGATGGGTTCCATAGGTGAAAACCCATGCAGATCATATCCTTTTATCATCCCTCCTGGTAGGCCCTACACCTTTGGTACTGATAGTGATGCTCTGTATAGTATCCTTGGTTGTGTTACCCAACACAAAGGGTACAATATTTTCTCCACTTCACTCATCTTGTATGGAGGATGGAGAGAGGTAGGACCATGTTCTCATGGGGTCACAACATGTTATCTCAGCTATACCATGAGCTATGTTAGCTGGTGAGATATTAGAGAGAGTCTTTCGATATGCACACTCTTGCAGATTTGGCTATTTGAGAATTTCACATGTACATGTCCACGAGGTGCTCCAATGATGGTAGATGCAAGTACACCGAGAGGCTTTTCTTATCCTCTAAGAGATGCTTGGCATTTTGGAGATATCCTCTATTGGAGGGTACGTTTAGACCATATTCCAAGCATAAATGTGATATGGAGACCCTACTGCTAGATGACAGAGTGGCCAGATATATGATATCAGATGAGACATTCACAATGGAAGAATCTACTAGAGGGTCATCATAATCATATAGTGATGCCATACTATTATGATTGGGTGATGAGATAGTTTGGCCTGTTACAAGGAGTCCTTGGAGTGGTACCTTGTTATGTACATCCAATGAGGTATTATTAGAGACCCGGTGCCATATGTCGACTATCGATAGTAGACATAGAAGAAAGTGATGCAGATGAGACTGAGGACATAGAGGTACCATCAAATGTGGCCTATTTAGGCATGAGCTAAGACTACATTAGGTATTGGAGTCTGTATTGGACTCACCCCATCTTCCTTGAGGATTATCCTACAGGTGATCCAGGCCTTTCAGAGAGGACACACTGGGATAGTGGTACAATAGAGGATGATGAGGATATCAGAGATGAGGAGGAGTACATATCTGAGGGAGAACCTATGGAGGAGGAGAGGGCATATGAGAGAGCAGATGAGATTCCCTCAACTAGTGATATTGGTGCAGATGTGCACATTTTTCATACATCACCATTGAGATCACAATGATCTCCACACACTCACACAAAGACCTCACCACCGAGACCTAGACATAGTGAGCATGGAGAGAGTACTCACTCCATGCCTCCACCATCTAGATCCTTTGATGACACCCAGGAGGGAGATCAAGATATGAAATATGAGATTTTATTGAAAATGTAACTTAATTTGAGATGAAAAAGCACTAGATTGATAAATGTATTTTCATTCTGTAGCTAGCATAGCAGAGTGGAGGAGCATTGTATCCTAGGTTCTGAAGGATACATGTATATCCTACCGAATACCAGCCAATGAATGAGAATCTTCCCTTGGCTACTGATATCCTGACAGGCATGTTGATATCTTTGTGTGTGTCCAACAAGAGCTAAGGTTGTGTAGAGAGAGAGAGAGAGGAGAAACTGATAGTTGACTTACAAAGTGCCCAGGAGCGCATGCAGGATATGAGCATATCAAGGAGCCACATACAGAAACATAGATCTACATCTTTCTATCATAAACCAGAGAGATATGGGAGCCATCAGCCATCAGAGCATAGTGATAGATGTAGTGATAAATAGGGCCATGGGCCACTTATGTATCAGAACTTGAAAAACTTTTTATGAATGAGCAAATTTCTCTAGTAATTAGTTCTATGTTTGATTACTATTTTTTCATCAATATAAAACTTAACTGAAAGAAAGAAGGTGCATAAATATACTCAAAATGTAATTTTTCTAAAACTACATAACCTATAAAACAAACATAATTATTTTATAAGGAATACATAAATGCAGAAGGAAAGAAAGAAGGAAATTAAGGATAATAATGTTTGAGATGCATAATATTAATAGGTTTCTTAAAAGAAACACCATCCATATAAGCAAGTTTATAATCACCTAAACCAAAGTCTTCAATGAAAACAAAAGGTCCAAGCCAATTAGGGCTAAAATTTCCTTTTTTGCTAGGTAAAGCATTCACATTTCATTGATTCTCATATAAGACTAAATCAACAACCAAAAATGTTCATTCAATTACCTTATAATTATATTTCTTCTAAAGAGATTTATGATAAGATTTTATATGTTCTAACACATGTATTCGTTGTTCATCCAACATCTCTATCTCTTGTAAGCATTGTTCATGAAAAGTATCCTTGTCGATTATCCCATGAAATGAAACATGTAAAGAAGGTATTTATAATTCCAAAGGCATAATAGCAGCAGTACCATAGATAAGATTGTAAGGAGAAGTACCCATGGGAGTACAAACACTAGTCCTATAAGCCCATAAAGCATAGGTCAGTTGAGTATGCCAATCTTTTGCATGCTTGCTAACTATTTTTCTCAGAATTTGTTCAATGATTTTATTCGATGCTTCAACTTGACCATTAGATTGAGGATAATAAGGAGTTGAAAATATATTGAATTCAATATTTCTCCAAGAATTTTGTGACTTCTTTGTTCTTAAAAGAGGTACCATTATCTAAAACTATCATTGAAGGGATACCAAATTGTGTTATGATATTGTTAAGGATGAAATCAAAAATAACATCCGTAGTCATTGAATGAAGAGGGAAAAATATGACCCACTTCGTGAAGTAATCTATAGCAGTCAGGATGTGTGTATGTCCTTGAGAAGAAGCTGGTGAGATTTTTCCAATAAGGTCAAAACCCCAAACACTAAAAGGCCATAGAGAAACTTGATTACGAAGCTCACGATCAGGAGCATGAATCAAATTACTATGTTGTTGACATTGAGGACATTTCTTAACAAACATGAAAGAATCTTGCTCCATTGTTTGCCAATAATATCCCATTCTAAGAAATTTATTAACTAGAGATTTTCCACCAAAATGTCCTCCACAAGAACCAGAATGAGCTTTTGCCAAAGCTACTAGGATTCGGGTTCTATTGAGACATCTTAATATTAATCCTTCATAAGAGCATTTTTAAAGTGTGTCTCCTAAAATGATGTAACACATTGCAAGATTCCTAATATGATTACATGTGTTCCTTGTTGCTAATTTAGGAAAAGTACCATCTTTCATAAAGTAAAAAATATGAGAATACCATTCATCCGAATGCAAATTGAAACAATCAGAGGTAATTTTATTAGGAATTGCAGGGTTTTTAAGAGTTTGTATAGTAAATTGAAAGTTTTTAGCATTATTTTCAAGACAAACCAAAGAAGCTGCACTTGCCATGGCATCTGTATGTCGATTATCTTTCCTATGTAACCTTTGAATCGTATAAGAAGAGAATTGTGAAAGCACATCAAGAGCCAAATCTCTATATTGTGTCATTTTATCATTCTTAGTTTGATAACCTCCTTTAATTTGTTCAACAATCAATTATGAATCTCCATATATTTGTAAGTGTTTGATGTTAAGGGATGAAGCTACTCGTAGAAAAACTATAAGAGCTTCATACTCCGCAATGTTATTAGTACAAGGAAAGGTTAATTGTATGATAAATGGATTGGCTTTTTCATAGGAGGAATCAAGATAATACCAACACTAGAACCTGTCTTACATTTTGACCCATTAAAATATAATTCCCAAACATCATCCTGTTGAATAGCTAGAATATTTTCATCAGGGAATTCTATTGAAGTAGAATATGTATCAGAATGAGGACAAGGAGCTTCAGCTAAATATTTTGTTAAAGCTTGTCCCTTAATAGACTTCTGAAAAATGAAATTAAGATCAAATTATGTAAGTAACATCACCCACTTTTCCAGATGGCCAAAGAGATCAGTTTGTGAGAAAAGATGTTTTAAAGGATCAAATTTAACAATCACATTGACTTCATAAGATAATGCCTGAGTTTCTAGAATTCATAAACTACAGCTAAACATTGTATTTCCAAATTTGTGTCACTTGTTTCATAATCAAGTAAATGTGTGTGTGAATTTTGTACCTAGCTGTAGACACAACACTTCAGTAAAACATTAGAGGTTAGTAAAAACTAAAATCTACAAGTAATTGAAACTATGCTAACCAGGCGATTTACTGTCTTCTAGTAGGTGCGAGTATGATGTTCTCATATTGAAATCGAGATCAGTGACAATGCAACACCTAAACGAAGGATTTAAGATGATGAAAGAAATGAAATATGAATGCAAATTAATCTATATTTTTTTATTTTCTAGGCAATAAGAATGAGAAACTATATGAATCTAAGCTATAATGTATGAAATTGAGTTTGAATGCATATTTAATCTAAGAAATGCTATGAATGCATATAAAAATCTATGATATGAAACTATGAATGCTCAAAACAATAAATGAAAATCTCACAATAGCCTTGATTCACAAAAGATTGATTCTTCAGTCATGAATTCGCCAGAGTGAGGATGCAATTTCGAGGTGTTGATTGCCAGATAAAAATTGTGTAGACCTTTGTGAAGAGCTGAGCCTTGGTTTTATAGAAATCCAAGGCTTGAGGATGCATTGAGAAAAGCCATAAATCACTCTTGATAAACTTAGGTTGATTTTTGAGTTAACAAGAAATTAAGAATATTTAATTCATAAAATCATGCAAAAGCAGTTTTTATCTCAAAATAGAGATTTAGTTCTCTTTTTCAACTCATCATCAGATGTTGAGTTTTAGAAAGTTTACAAATTGAAATTAGCAATTGTTTTAAAGTTGACTGCTTTTGTTATTGTGCATGATTTAATATGAATTAATTTAATAAATAAAGTGATTTATTTTCCACTTAACTGATTTTGAATTAAAATAATTGATTTATGGGTTAATCAATTATTAAATCAAACTTTATTCCAATTAAATCATTAAATTTGACAACTTTGATTTTAAATCAATTAAATAAATATCCAATTGATTGTTTGTAGGAATTTTGATTTATTGTCAAAATAAAAACAATATTAATTAGGAATAAATGTAATTAAATCTAATTAAATAATTAAGTGGAAGAATTAAATTAATTAATTAAATATTCATCATATTCAATTAATCAACTTTAGGATAAATAATAACATTTATCACCAAATAATATTTAATTAAAGATAATTAGATAAATTAGGAATATTTAGGAAATATTCCCTGATGCAGAATTAAGATAAAATCAATTAGGATTTCGATGTGAAGATGTGCCTTAGGTTAGGACTTTTGTATCAATTTCATTCGATGTGTCGATATAGGAGGTTAATGAACCTATAGCCCATTTTTGGGGTATTACATTTTTCCCCTCTTTGAATTACTATCCGAAGTGCAGTGGTTCAAAGATAGTCTGTGTATGATAAGATTTATGAAACTGATTTGTTTTGAAAGATGAACTGATTATGAGATAGAAATTGATTGAAAGATTTAAATATTCAAGATTTGAGATTTAGGTCATAATTGACCAAAGATAATGTCAACTATAGCAACAATGAACCAATGATTACGAAAAAGTGCCAAAACACCTGATTCTGAACCTTATGATTGTGAAGAAGTGAGTGACTGATTCCAGACCTGAATGTCCTTGTATGAATCATATTAGTATCACATCCTGAACCCATCAGTTACGAAGAACCAAGGAAATAACACTAATGAACTAATGGTTATGAAAAGCTAATACAGTTTACAAGATAGATTTAGGATACCAGATTGATATGGATCTCAATGAATCTGATATGCCCCAAGAAATGAAAGATTTGCCCCAAGTGATGAGGACTTTTGATGAATCAGTAACTAGATGTGGTTGTTGTCTTGATCATTGAGAGAAATATATTGATTAATAGATTTGATTGATGTGCAATACCATGCCCCCTTCGGGATGAAAATTGAAATCTGACAAGAAAAGTCAGCTTTGAATAGTTTAGAAGCATGTTAATTGATTTGAGAAGTGGTTGTACATGTCTAAGAATGTGTTCTGCATCTTTTTAGAGGTCTAGAAGACCAAGTTTGACTAGCTTTGACCATGAGTTGACCATGGTTGACCAAGTTGACCATAGTTGACCAAGATAGTCAGTAAGTTGAATACTAGATTTTTGTGATGATTGAAGGTTGATTGTGCAAGCAATTGACAATTTAAAAGATCTCAGATTTCAATTTTGATCCCGAAAAAGGATTCTACTCGCTATTTCATTGGATGGACCTTCGTGTAAGATTCAGCTCTTCACGTCAAGTTAAGCTTTAGGTTTTTGAAAGAATCATTTAAGTGTTCCAGCAATTTGTGAGACCATGCAAATATGCACAATGCAAAGTGACATGCAGAATGAAATGCAAACTTAAGACCTAGGACCTAGTCACTGATCATGTGTCGATTTGTTATCATCATTGAACTTTTAGGTAACTGAATAAATCAATATAATGCCCACTAGTTAGGAAACCATAGACATATGACTATCAATTTGTATGTGCAGGAATCAATACAATGCCCACTGGTTAGACAACCATAGACATATGAATATTGATTTTGTTTTCGGAATGTCGAATTAGATATAAACACCAAGGCACAAACGCCAGGATGACCTAAATATCATGTCCATTTTGATATAGAAATTTGTATAAGCATTGGAACATAAACACCATGATGACCTGAATACACCTTGCATTCAAACACATCAAACAGCCAAGAGATCATTCTAAATCTAGTGTGAATTACCCCTAGTGACCCTTTATTGTTCACATCATTAGGCAAGATCGTGTTTCATAGTAGGAGTAAGAAATCACTCAAAAAGACAATAGTTAGATCAAAATTCTTTGAATTTTATGGGTATCAATGGTCGAGGTACACATGGCCATCCAATTCAAGATAGAGGCTCTTACAGATGGACACCATTTCAATCTACAATTTCCAAAGTTGTTAGATTTTCACATACAAGAAGAAAACAAAGAAAAGATTATGACCCTAGACATCACTCTCTAAATCCTGTAAAGGACATCATCAAAGAGCTCAAAGGGACACAATATGCAAAAATATCAATGTGAATCAGTAAGAATACAAGGAAATAAAAGCATGAAGCACATATTGTTGTCAGTTTGTGTTGATGTTTGATTGTGTTGTTGTAGATGCAAAATCCTTTCTAGAGAGGAGACAGACAAATAGACTCAGATGTAGCTTCAAAGGACTTTGACTGGATATGACATGTCTAAGATACACTGGAAGCCATAGGATATGATGGTGATTTCCCCCAAGTGTTAAGCATTGATAGGATATAGACATTTGAGCTGATTGGTGTACAGACTGACTTATTGAAAATAGGAATGGAGAAACAAACCGAAAGGTATGTACAAACTAAAGCAAGATTGAAAGCTGGGAAAGACCAAGATTGCATTGATAGATGGAGCATTTTGAATGAGTGGCAACCATTTGCTAGGTTTTCACCATCTTGGCAGAGATTCTATTTTTGCTACCAAGGCACCTGTTTCTAGGTTTTCACCAAGGCACTTTTTCTTTTTCTCATTTTTTTGTATTTTTCATTTTTCCAATTTTTTTGTACTTTTCCATTTTTTGATTTTTTTTGTGAATCATCAAGGTGCCTATTGCTAGGTTTTTACCAAGATGTTCATTTTTTTAGGACTTTTTCTAATTTTAAAGATTTTTTTTAGGACATTTTACCATAGACTAAATGCCTTAGGCATAGAATTTCTTTAGATGGAGAATGTTGATTGGTTCTTAGAGCTATTCTCCTTTAGTCATTGAGAGTTGATAGGCACCAGAGCCAAAAGTAGCAGTGATAACAAAGGGACCCATCCAGTTGGGTTAAAACTTCCCCTTGCATTTTCTATGTGATTGATTTTTAGGATTCTCTCTCAAGACTAGATCGCCAACCTGAAATTCTCTGTGTCTAATTTTCTTGTTGTAGCCTGTAGACATTCTCTTTTGATATACTCTAAGATGATCATACATTGCTTGTCTGCGCTCATCTAGTAGTTCAAGTTCGTGCAACCTAAACACTTTGTAGTCATCATCAGTTACTAGACCATGCATTCTAATTCTTAGTGATGGGATTTCAACCTCAATAGACAGTATCACTTCAAACCCATAAACTAAAGTGAAAGGAGTAGCCCCAGTGGGTATTCTGATACTTGTTCTATAGGCCCAAAAAGTAGGATTGATCATGAGATGCCAGTCTCTTCCTATCTTATTAACTGTATGGTGCAAGATTTTCAATAAATTCTTGTTAGAAGCTTCTGCTTGTCCATTCCCTTGAGGATAGTAGATAGATGACCAATGTTGTGTAATTTTGAATTTGGCACATAAATCATCCAAGTCTTTGTTCTTAAATCATCCACCATTATATGTGACTATAGAATGTGGAATACCATACCGACATATGATGTAGTTCAAGATGAACATAGATATTTGTTTTCCAGTTGCTTGTGTTAAAGGGACTACTTCTACCCATTTCGTGAAATAATCTATAGCTGTAATAATGTGGGTATGCCTATTAGAAGAATGAGGATGTATGGATCCTATAAGATCAAATGCCCATTAATGAAAAGGCCATTGTATAGTGAAGGGGATTAGATCTCTCCCTAGAGCATGAATTAAGTTGGCATTGCACTTGGCACTTTTGACAGTTCTTAGCAAACTTGATAGACTTTTTCTCCATTTCCAGCCAATAGTACCCAGCCCTAATAAGCTTTTAGGCTAGTGTTAAACCGTTCGAGTGCAACCCACAAATACCATCATGGACTTCCTCTAATACACGTTGAGACTCTTCCCATTCTAAACATCTAAGTAGTGTACCATCTAGACCTCATTTGTATAGATCATGACCAATGATGACATATTGGGAGGCATTACAGATAAGGTATCTCTTTTCATGATGGTTAAAGGTATCAGAAATGATTTGGTCTTTGAGATAGGAGAATAGGATTTTATATCAGGATGAATCATGACCCACAACAATGCAGATCATATGGGTATCAGGGGAGTCATATGCAGGATAAGATAGTGCTTCCACTAGGAACTCCTAGCGTAGCTCATGTTCAGGCTACTGTAATAAAATAGATAATGTTGCCATTGCATCGACAGCCTTATTCTTTGTTCTAGGTATTTTCTCAAATGTGATAGCTATGAAATATTTATTTAGATCATCTACCATTCTCTTGTATGGAACAAGCTTTTCATCCTTCATTGGTATACATCATTGACTTGATGGATTACAAGTTGTGAGTCTCCCTGAATGTGTAGTTCTGTTACTCTCCACTCAATTGCTATTTTCATACCATTTAAAAGGGCTTCATATTCAAAAATATTGTTTGTATAAGGGAATTTTAATCTGAATGCTTTGGGTATTGAGTACCCTTGAGGAGTGATAAACAAGATAGCTACTCTAGATCCATTCTATGTATAGGATCCATCAAAGAACAATTGCCATTCTCTAGAAGACAGATTCATGATAGAGGAATCTAGAAATTCCATTTGCATTGGTGTGTCATCAAACAAAGGTGCATTTGCTAATTGATCAGCAATAACTTGGCCTTTAATAGCTTTTCTTTCAACATATTCAATGTCAAATTCACTTAAGAGCATGACCCATTTGGCTAATCTACCCGTGAGGGTAGCTTTGCTTAGTAGGTACTTTAGTGGATCAATCTTAGCTACTAAATGCGTGGTATGGGCCAACATATAATGTCTCAATTTATATGATGCAAAGATCATAGCTAGACAAGCCTTTTCAATCATAGAATAGTTCTTTTCATATGCCACCAATGTTCTACTGATATAGTATATAGCTCTTTCCTTCTTGTTCTCATCATGCTATGCAAGCAATGCCCCCAATGATGTATCTGTAGCAAAGACATATAAGATCAAAGGCTTCCCTTGAATGGGAGGCATCAAGATAGGAGGATTTGATAGATATTTCTTGATATGATTAAAATTATTTTCACATTCCTCGCCCCATGCAAAGGTCACACCTTTATGTAATGTCTTTGTAAAAGGTTGTGATATGTCTACTAGCTGAGATATGAAGCATCTAATAGATTGAACTCTCCCTTGTAATGTTCTCATTTGACTAATATTCTTCGGGGGTTGCATCTCCATTATAGCTTTAACTTTAGCTAGATCTACTTCAATTCCTTTCTTTGAAACAATGTAGCCTAAAAGCTTTCCAGAAGTGACACCTGTAATACCCCAAAAATGGGCTATAAGTTCATTAACCTCCTATATTGATGTATTGAATGAAATCGACATCAAAGTCCTAACCTAAGGCACATCGAAACATCATTGAATCCTAATTGATTATCCTAAATTCTACATCAGGGAATATTCCTAGTAATATTCCTAAAATTATCCTAATTATCTTTGATTTAATAATTATTTGGCAATAAATCCTATTTATCCTAAAGTTTGATTAATTGAATATTTTGAATATTTAATTAATTAGATTTAATACTACCACTTAATTATTTAATTGAATTTAATTATATTTATTCCTAATTATTATTATTTAAATTTGACAATAAATCAAAATTTATATCATTAATTGATTAAATTCTTATTTAATTAATTAAAGCAAGTTGTCATATTTAATGATATTATTTTAGAATAAAACTTTGATTTAATAATTGCTTAACCCATAAATCAATTGTTTTATGTTTAAAATCAGTTAAGTTGAGGATAAATCACTTTATTTATTTAAATTAATTCATAATTAATTATGCACATCAAAAAAATAGTTAAACTTTAAATCAGAAAATCAATTCAAGTTGTTTTAAAAATAAACTCAACTCTCTTTTGAGTTGAAAGCTGATCTCAACTTCTGATTTAAATCAAAAAAGTTATTTTTGCATGATTTTTTGTGAGTTAACTATCTTTAATTCCTTGTTGACTCAAAAATCAACTAGAGTGACTTATGGATTTTTCCATGCATCCCCAAAGCCCTGGATTTCTATAAAATCAAGGCTTCAACTCTTCACAATCATCTCACAAGTTTGCATACTTACTTTGCCAAAATCAATCCAAGAATTTGCACAATCACGCTGGTGAATCGACATCTGAAGAATTGAAGCTTCTTTGTGAATCAACAACTTTTTGTGAGATCATTCTTATTAGCATATCATTGTAGCTTATTTTGCATATCAGTTTTTCATATAGAATAGATTCATATCAGTTTATTTCATCTTATTGCATAGAAAATCCAAAAAAATAGATTAATTTGCATTCATCTCATATCTAGATTCTGCATTCAAATCCTTTGTTTAGGTGTTGTCAAGGTCACTGATCTCTATCCAATCTGAGAATACATACTTGCACCTACTAGAAGGTAATAAATCACCTGGTTAGATTAGTTTCCATTTCACTGCACGATTTTGATTTTAACTAACCTCTAATGTTTTATTGAAGTGTTGTGTCTACAGCTAGGTACAAAATTCACACACACATTTCTAGCGCCCACTGTGGGGCCCTGAAACAGGTTTCCATTTCATTTCTATCAATTTTTATCATCTTCTTATCATTTTCTATTCCAAGTTGTGATTTTTAATTTCTGTCCATACAATTTTCATATGAGTTTTGTCAGAAACTCATACCAAGAGATACCTACTATCGTACGATAGTTGATTTGATTAAGGATTGTACCATCAGAAACATAGTGTCATTTGGAATCTCGATTGTCATATGATCTGGTACCTAGTGTCATACGAGTTTTTGTATTGTTGTTTGGGAGGTGACCCATTGTCGTACAAGTTTTAGTGCCAGGTTTCAATTGTCATTTCACTTTTTCAGGTAGTTTTCCAGATTTGTTTTCCTGATTTGGACTAATAGCTAACATTAACGATTAAAATTTATTATTTCTGATTGATTTATGCTGGTTTTGATTGGGAAAAGCATAAGAATTGCTAAAAATAGGTAAGAATCTACTAAGCATGTTGCAAGGAATTTAGGTAATCTTTTCAGCTGATAACATTTTAATTTGGATTAAAAAGAACTATTGCATGTCAAGCTTGTGTGACCTTTATTGCTTTCATATCATAGATTTCATTTTGGGCTATAAAAATGAACATAGATTTGCTTTTCAGCATCTTTGTTACACATAGTAAATAGGCCCTATGAACACTATTCATGGTTCTTGAGAGAGTGGGTTTCTAGTGAAACTCTTCTCAATGAAGGAACCCTTTTAGGTAGGGAGGTTACTGAGAACATCTCACATTCTACTAGATTTGTGCATCTTCAACTTCTAATTGATACATTCTCTCTCCGAAGAGGTTGATAGATCATAAGTAGTTGACATCATAGATCTTTGTGAGATAATCTTGGTCTTAGCATGTCGGATTAATTTGTCTACTTTGTTTGGGTTAAAAGTGAAAAGGCTAGAGGACTATGCTCTACTCCCTACTCCCTTTTTGGGTAGTACTAGAAACTCAGGTCCTTGAATCTGGAACCAGTCTCCATGTGGTATATTTTGTGAGTCACCTTTAGAGAGGGTTAACTATAGTGGATATTCCCTTAATTGGGTCAACCACATTGACAAAACCTCAAGCGGTAATAGCCATTTTCACCGTGGTAGCAGTAGTCACTATATAAATGTCCTTGTGGAGGAAATCTTCACAGGTGTGGTCTCTTGTTGGGCTGTCAGACCTCCCTAGCAGATCCTGAAGATTAAGTTCTCAGACTGTGTCAAAACCCTGGTGCGCCTAGATTGGAGTTCGCCCTCTTGAGATCACAAAAGTTCCAGAGTCAGACCATTACTAAAAACCCTAGTGAGGCCAAATTTTCATTTTCTAAGAATATGTGTGTTATTGCAAAACTTTTTGGAACATACACTATTAGCACTCCTAGTGATTAGCACAATTTAGTCACTTGATTGTTCATGCACAAGGTTGCTTTCTACCCTGTTCATTATTTTCAGACGTGCTTGAAATCACTTGCTTATTGTTTTGTGTGCTTGTTTATCTATCTGGTTACTAAGAACGAATCAATCCGCTACAACCTTCAAATCTAGACAAACAATTTTGTGAACAATTTGAAACTGAAAATCTCAAAAAATTGCAAAATCTGATGTCAAACACATTTCTAGAGTCAAAATTCATCTTGTAAAGTTAGAAAGTTGTACAAATTTTGGCTATTGTCATTTCAGAATCCCCAGATTGTCATATGATATCAGGTATATTGTCGTACGAGTTTTGCTGCCAGTCAATTCCAAAAAGTCTAAAACCCTACTATCAACTATCATGTGAGTTTTGCAATAGTCGAACGAGTTTGTCAATTGTCGTTTCATGCTATACCCACTGTCGTACGAGCCTGTAGAAAGTCATTTGAGAAATTTTGAAAAATTGCTAGAAAGTTGTTAGAACTGTCAGAGACCCAACTTTTCCAGCCTATTTCTAGAGTCTATCAAGAAAATCACTATGTCAAGGAATAGAGTAGCAACTACTGAGAATCCAATCATTTTCCTAAAGTGGCCTTTTGAATCTGATTTAGCCTTCTATTTAATTGATTTGAGTCTTTATCATCTTGTGTCAAAACCTTGTCATAACTATCAATCTTCAATCAATCTTCAAAATGGCTAAGTATTGTGAACTCATGTCCTCTATCTTTTGGGCATCTACCCATACATCCAGGGCATAGTCTCCTTCATTTACATCTAATCCAAGCTTCAATCAATCAAACCTTGACAAGGTTGCATCATTTGATCTTCTTGAATCAGATCTTTCTTCAATTGTCTTCATCATATTCTTTTGTTTCACCCAAGGTTAATGGTGGAAACTAGAGCTTCCTCTCACAACAAATCTAGAGAAGTATCCCATCTCATACCTCTGAATACTTTCCAAGCTCCAACTCTTGAACAACTCTACAATTCTGGTCTTTACGAAGATGATGGTCTTGGCAATTTTCAATTGAAAACTAGTTACATTCCTCCTTCATCAACTCACAAAGGTAATCAAAAAAATCCTCCTCGATCTATCCTAGGGAGAACTCCTACCATGTCTCAAGTAGGGAAAAACTTTGGCTCTCAAAGAGCTCAATCTCAACATGGTGTAGATCAAGAATCTACACCTTCTGAAATTGCTCAATATCAAAACGATGATAACTTCAAAAGAATGATGAAGCATTTCTTGAAAGAAGATAGAGAAGCATACTTTTTACAATTAGCTCATCAAGGAGCTAAACTTCCTCCCAACTTTAATGTTGAAGATATCATTATGCATGAGGAAGAAACTCCTATTTTGGCTATGATGAAACAAATGCACACCATGCAAGTCAAGCTTAATAAACTTGAAAAAGAAAAGGAACCCAAAGAGTTATCCATGGAGGCCCTATGTCCTTTTCTAGTTGTAAAAGACTTGTACATGCCACCATTCCCCAAAAGGGTGGAAATTCCAAAATATGATAAGTATGATGGACACTCTGATCCTCAAGATCATGTCAGAGAATTTTGTACACAATCTATGGAGTTCATGCACGAACCAACTTATCTGATGCATCTCTTTCCTCGATCTTTGGGGGGAGAAACCATTCATTGGTTCTCTAGATTTCCTTCTAGTATCAAAACTTTTGAGGAGTTGATCAAATTGTTCTATCAGTAATACTCCTACAACATTCAACATCTAGTCACCATGATCGATATCTGCAATCTCAAACAATATCCAGGAGAACCATTCTGGACATTTCTCAAGCGATGGAGGAAGAAATTCTCTCTATATGCTAGGCCTATTCCACAAATTGAGAAACTAGAAATATTCATCAATAATCTTGTTCCATAGATCAACTACCCTTTACAAATGCAAGATCATATATATTTTGATAAGATGGTAGACAATGCGATCAAAATTGAAAAAGTACTTGTGAAAAAAGGAGACATCACACTTCAAAAGGACAAGTATGAATCAGGGTCCAGTTCTAAAGACAAGAACAAAAATTGGTATAAGAATAAAGGCATCATCATAGATGGCATTGTTGATACTATCTATGCCCCATCAAAGGCACCAGCTTTCAATCTAACTATTGGTACCAAAGCAATCAAAGCCTCAAAGAAAAAGGTGTTTGAACCATCTCAAAAGAAGCCAGAATACAAATTTGGTCCACTGATAATAAATGAAAGTTCACTCCTCTTGGGGAATCTTTGGAATCAGCTATGAGAACTCTATTGGCTAATAACATCATATCTTTTCCTGAGATTCGACACTCTGATCTTGATCCTAAACCAAAATGGTGGAGAGAGAATGAATTCTATGATTTCCATCAAGGTAAAGGTCACAAAACTAATAATTGCTTACGCTTGAAACATACTATTCAAGATCTGATTGATAAGGGAGACATCACAATTGACAATCATAAGAGCAATAATGATCATACAACATTCACAGAACCATTTCTGAAACATGGTCAAGAAGTTTCATCTTCTCAGCCTAATATGGGGGCAAAGGTCAATTATGTGTACCCTAGAAATAATGTTGTTATCAATATGGTTGAACCTTGTCTCTCTGAGCATTGCAATGTCATCACAATTGTGAGAAGAGATAGAGTTCATACTTTAGCTAACAGAGTGACTTGATCATAGGCTCAGGCACATCTTAACGGACAAATCCCATATTCATCAAATGTCCCTACGATGCCCTTCAATCTTTCTTTTGCTTCCAAACAGAAGGTTGTTTCTAAATCTTCCAATCCTAAAGATACGAGGCCAACATCTTATAGCATCGTTCAACAACTCCAACACACTAATCTAAAAATCTCCATGTTTGAGTTGCTTCGGATATCTCTAGCTCATAGAGCTATTCTAGACAAAGCTTTTCTCAGATCCAATGTTCCTGATGACCTTGATTTAGACAGGTTCCAGACTATGGTTGGACATCTTGTTAGTGCTCAAATCTATAGATTATCAAATACTTATGAACTCATGTAATCCCAATAGACTATAATCTAGAAAAATGCAAACACTAAGGTATTAAGGTTAGAAAACCTTCTTCACTTTGAGCAATGGATACTTAGGTGGGTGTACCTATATCAATTCAATGTCTAATTGAGCTTTGAATTGTGAACTAGCTCCTTCCTGAACTAGCTCCCAAATTATCCTGATACACAAAACTATGATGGAAATCATGAAAGCAACAACATGAAACAATGGTTTAAGGATATTCATTCTTCTTCTTTTTAGAGTCAAACTCAAGGAAGGTTAACCTCATCTAGTGCTTCTATAAAGCATTACAATACACATCTATGAATGTGTCATAGAGTAGTTCAGATTAAGGTTTGTACAGATAAAGAAAAATCAATCGGTTGTTTATATCTTGGGTGGCAAATAAATGTAAATGGATCCAGAACCAGTGCCTTATCCACTTGGGTGATAGAGTGAAACCCTACCTCCACATATGTCTATCAAAACAAAAATACTGTAACTCAAATGACATGCCTAACATACCATCCTTTTAATTCCTACAACTATCATCAAATTCATACACGGATTATTAATTCCCAGAGACCTCCCTTAAGATTTTATTCTTTCCTTGAAAGAAACTTAAGCTTAACCCCTATATTCACCTTGTGAATAATGTATTTAAAATGCCTTGCAATCTAAATACATAAGAAAACTAAAACACTCCATACATAAAGACAACAAAATAGTAATAACAAAGCTCCAATATTTTGTATTAATGGTCAAAATGCATTGATACAGTATCCTCTTACTTAAAGAAAATAAGGGTTTGTATTCAGAACCTTTCTTATAGATTATTTTTTCCACCCCACTAATGAGCAAAAACTTGCTATATATACTAATCAGCCATCTTGGAATCCTTGAAAGGATGCAACAAGCTTCAGATGGCTGTTAAAAGATCTTGCACTAAAAACAAGATTACAAACTGACAAAATTGTTTGCAACAATAGATTACAAATATCTATTTCCAACAATCTTGTAGGTGACACCTTTGTCTAAGGATATTTCAGAGCAATTGATAAATTTATTGCATGAATGATGACCGCCATCCGGCTAACCTACATCATCCTTTGTTTGGACATGTTCTCCCTCGAACTCTGGATCAGGTGCCAAGTGCATTCTATTCTTCTTCCTCCCCTACAAGTTGGACAACTAGCTTCTTCTTCTTCTTTATTATTAACTTCTCCCAAGCTGCCACATCATCATCAGATGGCCAGTTGTAGCTCTGCAGCTCCTAAAGTGATTTGATCTACTACTCCCATGTAGAATCAGTTATACTTTTGGCTTCAACCACAAATCGTATGCAATCATTTTCAATCTTGAAAAGACTATGAATGATATTATTACATCTATCCATGTCCAAAGCATTATCATCCTTTAGGAAGGCATCCTGTTTAATTACCAATTGATCCATTGACAACTTCCATTCTTTTAACTTGACCACATTTCCATTGTCATCATAAATTGGAGGCAAATATTTGCTATAATCTTTATCAAACATGGCCAGCTTGGCCTTTATTTGGTTTGACTTTCCTTTGAAAAACTTTGAAGCAGCACTTATTAAGCCAATCTTCTCAAAAACTTCACTTACTACTTTAGGAACATCTGCCCTGTATTCTTGCAAATCATCAAATTTATCAACTAATATACTCCTTCCTAACCATGTGCTAAAAAGTGGCTCCAAGGTGATCAAATGCTCATTCACCTTTTCATTAGTCTGGTGCAATAAGCTGAATGATTTATGGACTGATTCCATTCTATCCTTTATCCTATCCTACCTATATTGCACAATCTTTGACATAGTATCCAAAGATGCCTCTGTCCTTATCTTTTCCAAGTCCTCGGTGGATTTCTCAAGCACTTCCACATCTGTCTGCACAGGGGCCTCAATTTGCAAAGGAGGAGGAACTACCTTTGAAGCCTCTTCAAGCTTGACTCTTACCTTTGTCAACTCATCTTCTAATTGTTTGATCTTCATCATTTTCAAATCTTTGTCCTTGGCCACCAGGTTTGCATTTTCAAACAACTTTGAATACCTCTCAGACAACTGAGCTGTCTTGGCCTCATTCAAATTGGCCCAATGAGTCATTGCCTTGGAAACTTCAAGGTCAGTTGTATTCTGCACAGTCCATATGATTTTGTTCCCCTCCATCTTATCCTCTATACTTAATAGGGATGGCTTTTTGGTCCTAGGGGCCATAGACCACATTGCAACCCTGTGGTTGTTTCCTTATTTGATCTATCATGAATGTAGAAGTCAGATCCCATCCTAGAGTTAATAGCATTCCACTTGCCTTAACCAATTGTCTAGCTTCATCTGGTGTTATAGGATCCAGGCTAGGATCATAAGAAGCTAGAGCTCTCAATGTTTCCTCACTTGGCTCTACACCTTCGAGCATAGCTTTCTTCACCTCTTGTTGCTTGTTCCAAATAAGAAAACTCTTGAATTCATTAGTTTTAATAAATTGGTCATCACTCAAAAATTCCTCCTGATAGACTTCTCTGATATCCTTTTCTAACCACAGGGCCTGTTCCTTATCTATTTCATCAGTGGCCACCTTCTTGCCTACTCTTATTGTTTTTCTCAATTGGTGATGGTAAGCCCTATCACCTAGCACTAGAGTAGATGCTCTGTCAATTATTCTCTTTTGTTTTCCTTTCCCTGAAGGCTCTCCTTCCTTAAGCCTCTGCTTCTTCAAAGGTGGCTCTTGGACACTTTCTATTTCTGGATGGTCTTCACTAGGCTCAACAATTTGTACATACCCAACTTGTGGTGGGCTATTTCCTTCCGGGGACTCATCAAAAGACTCCTCTTGATCAGAAGATGAATAGTATTTCCTTTTCTTTGGTTGCTTCTGGTCAATCAACTTCTCCAACTGATTTGATAGTGTCATGCATCTCTATCATCTTGTCAATTCTTTTCAGATAAGGAAGGTCAGGGAAGAAACCCTCAAAAGGAAGTTGGGCTGCCATCACTTGTTTTGATAAATCTATGAAATCAAAGTACCTGTTCCATCTCCTTATAACTTCATCATCCTTGAAAATATTTCTGATTACATCTTCCTCATCTAAACCTTCATGTTCCTTAATCACACCAATATTTGGAATATAGACCATCCTGGCAGTTTTGATAAAGTCCTTGGGATCTACATGTCTACAAGCACCAGTAACCATTTTGAATTGATTTAACCATGTAGTGATTTGAGGAAATTCCCTCTTTCCCACCAAGAAGTCACCTATCTTGAATTGCCTAGGTGTGAATGTACCCTTCCTATGAGGGGCTAGAAGTTCTCTATCTGTGCATATCAACTGCCAAAAAAATTCCAGACAAGAAACTCTTGGAGGCACATATTTTGGTAACATATGTGGGGGTTGGGGACAACCATAAACCCTAATAATTGTAGAATTCTCCCCTAAGTAAAAATCACCCCAATTATGATCTCCCTCCCACTTATCCACAAACTGCAATGGTCTTAGGAGCCTAAGGACCCTCGGGGATAGCCTTGTGGCATTAATGCATAACATTTTTACAATCGGAAAGACAATGAAATTTTGAAAAAAAAAAAAATCCCCTTCATTGGAAGTAGAATTCCATACCCTCACCCATAATTGTACTGGATTATACTTTCCTTCGAAGTTAAACCTTGGTTTCAGCATGTTCCAATCAAAGCTATTGATGTTGAAGAACAAAATTAAGTGCATTAACAAAGAATAATGCATGAACTTAATTGGACTCTTACTTTCTTTGATAGAAATCAAACCCTCATGCATTCTATCAATTATATACTGAATGTAATCACAGTCAGTATTTACCAAGGAATTCTAGATGTCCAAGATTATCATCAACAAATCAATTGGCAAGAACTCTGCATCTCCATCAATTCCAAAAACCCTAATAATGCATAACAAGTCTACCTCATATAATGCTAGAGGGACTTAAATTGGTAAGGGGCATTCATGTGAGTAGGGAGGGGAGCTATATACTTATCCTTCTTTGGGATATGCTTCGTCATCTGGTCCTTTACTATTTGTATGTTATTCTTGTACCTCTCCCTTTCTTTGCTCAGGTCAATTTCAGTGGAGGAAGACATATAGAAATTAAAAGCTTTCATGAATGAACCCCTATCTAGAGTAATCAAAGGTGACTGGTCCCTTTTTCTAATTGTTTTGGAAATTGGGTCATAATGCCTAGCTAGTGCAACAATTATATCCACATCTAAAAATATATCAGGAACAACTAATTTTCCTAAACCCAAATTCCAACCATTACACATAGGAACATGCCTATCTCTATTTCCATAAAAGAAGCTAAAAATAGTATAACCTATACTATTTGGTATGATAGGATCCCTACAAAACCCCAGCACATCTTCAAAAACATCATCGGGAGCTCTTTTGTTCTGACTGGATCCCGGCAGCAATTTCATGAATTCATCTAAATAGTTAGGCTTGCCCTTGTCTTCACCACTTTTAGACTTGGCTTCACTACTAGAAGACATTGCACTCTTCTTAGGTTGACTCATCTTCGCTACAGGATTACCTTCAAATTCTACAAACTGGATTTATTTAGCATTCAAAAACTGCTTCAGAAAGACACAATTCTCTTCGACTGATTTTGGACATAGGAAACAATGAGCTTAGCTTATTTATCGATACAGATCAAATGTGTACAACTACCACAATTATTGAAAATCTCCTTAATTGTTTCCACATTCAATTTCATATACCATCAGATTTCAAATTTTGAGTTAGCCATGTTTGGATGTTGATAGATAAATTAAACAACTCGAAAACAAGGCAAAGAGGCAAATGGTTAAGATTCTGCACTTTAAACCTGTTTACGTCATGCAATCTTCCTTTGAAACTGATTGGATGGCTCATTAGTTTACTCTCTAGCTTGACATTGTACTTTATCCACACAGGCAATGGTCCTTTTCTTTTCTTTGGTTACCATGTCCAACTGAGCCCATTTAGCGAATCAGTGACTGAAATGCCTCTCATGATAACTTAATACAATGTTAACCCTAGCTCATATTTAGAGAGCTACCAACCAAGGCCTTCGCAGGTTCTCGCAATGCAATTCTTAACCCTTCATCCACTTAGTGAATCAGTGATTGAAATGATCACCTTCGAGCACTTGACTGTAGTTATCATTTGGAGAACTAGAAAATAAGGTCATCTCCCATTCTCTTAATGTCCTATCTAACTGTCAATTTTCTTGGAGATTTAGTGAACAAAGGCTGCGTGCATTCGCTTAATGAGGTACTTAACCACCTAATTATTTAGAGAACTGGCAAATCTTTTTCTCTCTAAGTCACTGAATCTTTGCTTAACCATCACCTTCATTCTAAGACTTAGCGACTATATGCTTTGCTCATTCACTAGATGCTAGTGCTAACTACCTGGATATCTGACAACTTGGCGAATAGCTTATCTCTGAATCACTGAATCATGTAGATTTGACCACCAACATCACGTGACTTGGCGAATGTGGTTAGTTGACCATTTCACTGAAACATATGATCTTTAGTTATTTAATTATGAGAATCATCAAACAAAGGGTTCGTTGAATCTCACAATATTTCAAACATTGAATATTTCATTACGTGATTAAGTGACTGAAGACTTAAAACTTTACTAATCCTTTGATTCACCCTTTCGCCAAATACTTCTAGCCTTTACCTTTCCTTTTAGAGAACCCATGACCATATGATTCACTGAATCGCTAGATCATTTAGTATTTCACTAACTCATTCTGAGAATAAGCGAACACTAAAACATTACCTCTACCAAAATCATTTCATCAAATTATCAAAACTGCCAGACTTGGATGATGATAATATAAGTACTCAGTCACTCATTCACCAAATCAAACCTGTAGGACCCAAAAGATACTTGATATTAAAACAGAGTCATTGATCTTGAAATCAATCCATGGTATTCGCCACTTCTCCATTTGACATAACCCTTGACCGCCGAATTCAGAGAATGAACGAATATTGCCTTCGCTAGGTCACTGAGTGTTAACACATGACTGCCAAGGACTAAGAAAACTAGAGATAGCCTTTGTTCGCTAATTCTGGCAAAGGGTAAAATAACTGCCAAAACATTTAGAGACTCAGCGACAAAGAAAATAGTTAACAAGGTTCAAACACATTCGCCAACTCACTGAATGGTTGAGGTGTTCATCGAGAGACTTAGAGACCACGTGACTAAAATGACACTTAGCATAAGACTGACTTGTTTGCTGATTCGCTGAATACTATATGAGACATGCTATGACATTTTCTGATTCAGCGAACACTTGGGATAATTAAGCACGTGCATGATTTAATCCACTTAAGTGACTAAAAGGTAACAATGAAATAGAAGAACAAGGGCTAACATGAGGGTTTTTGTATGAATCTGACATTTTTCAAAAACAAAACCTAGGGTAAAAAATTTTGAACTTGGCTATGACAATTTTCTCTGAATTTCCAAACCCTAGACCAAACAAAACACTTGGAAGGAGATTTAAACCAAAATTTGGACACACACCTCAGAAAATCAAGAATATACCCAACACATCTTACATCTCCATAGTATATATCCTTTTCAGAGGAAGATGAAAACTCCTTGAGTCACCTGCATAACCAGCCCTTGCACATAGAAGTCTTGATCCAGAACCGTAGAGTCAAACGTGTGTTGATAGATGGAGGCAATGGCCTAAACATTTGTTCTTACAGCTTGGTCACACAATTGGGATTTTCAAAATTTGCTATTGATCCCAAAAATAAAATAACTATAAAAGCCTATGATGAACAAGAAAGATCTTCTAAAGGCACCATTGTCTTACCTATCAGAGTAGGTCTGGTTATCAGAGATACTATATGTCAAGTTCTTGATCTACCTTTGGCTTACAATATTCTTCTAGGAAGACCCTAGATACATGAGATGCAGGCTATTCCTTCTACATTCCACCAATGCTTGAAGTTCCCTTATGAAGGAGTAGAGGTCACTATTTTAGCAGACATATCCACCACTGGCAATACATTGAAGGAAAGTGTGGCTAAACTTGTGCCTAATAATAGAGAATCTTCCATCGAGCCAAAAAAAGAAGCATCCACATCTAAAATGGAATACATTGTAAAAGAGGTCAATATCAAAGAAAATGGTATGGGAGAATATACTATAGAACCAGTCTCACCTAAATCTTATGGACAATCTTTAAAATAGTCCAAACCAAACTCTAAAGAACCTCTTGAGGCATATAAAAATAATTTTGTAGCAGAACAAGTCTCTAAGAAAGAATTTGAAGAAGATGAAGCTGTGCTTACATGGCTATACAAAGATGAACTTGAATCTCAAGCTATTCCAACTAGTGACTCTACAGTATCCAAAATCCCTTCTAAGGCATATGGTCCAGGAGATAAACTGATAGCTAAGATGGGATATTTAGGTAAAGGACCTCTAGGAGTCAGAGGAGAAGGTCTTATAACACCTATTTCACATACTGGTAGGGCAAAAAAAGATACTATTGGCTTAGGTTTTAAAAAGAAACCCTTCCACCTCAAAGGTAATTTTTCCCATGCCATAGAGCAAATCACACTAGGAGAATCCCTTCTTAAGAAGGAAGAAACTAAACCATCAGATAGTGATTCAGACAGCTCAAAACTTATTCCCTATGAGCATTTTCCTAAAGAAATCAAGAACCTTCTGGATGCTAAAGATGATCCAATCAAAAGAATTAATGTAGTAGAAACACAAGAACCTACTATCAATCAAGAGATAGTTGCAACACAAGAACCAACTAATCTCGAAGACAATCAAATAGGCAAAGAGGAAGGTGGTATTTATTCTGAGACAGATTCTCATGAGTATGAATTCAAATCAGAATATGAGGGTAACCCTTCTTGGGCTATTCATCCTGACTTTACTCATGTTCTTAGATTTCTTAGAGGCATAGATGAAGAATCTAATGACTATGAATGGGGAGCCATTCCAGAAGAAGATGAGCTTATTACAGAGAAACATGTTGATGTTATTCACCAATATGCACCTAAACCCAACGTAAGTCTAGAATGAAATGATGAACCTATTGAGTCTGATCCACCAATGGCTGAAGTGGACTCCCATGATGAAATTGAGCCTATTCATGAATTGAATGTCTTAAGTTGTAATATCACCTTTGAACTTGAGCGTCAGGTTAGGACCAATGATGACATATCCATATCCGTAAACACTATCTCCTAATCTTTCCCCATTTTGACTATCCAACATCCTGAACTTCTTGATCAAACCTCCACAAATCTGAGCCATGGTATTTATACCTTCCCGAATGACTATGCCCTTGCTAGTTACCTCAATGTAGTTGAGCCTATGAGGACTTCCATTATTCAACCGAGCATTAGCATGACAAAGTTGGACATCAAGTATCTTAGTCAGAAAAATAAGAATAAGAATAAAAAGAAAAGGAGTTTTGAGGGTGCAAACCACTTTGTGGCAGTCTCAGAACCTACAAAAGTAAAAATAAATGACATATCCAAAGGTGAAAACCTCTCTAAGGTGCCTAAGGATGAGATATTTGATGTCCTTCCAAGTCATTTATAGAATAGATCTCCAATTCTAATTGAGCCCACTCAATCTATCAATTTTGGAACAATAGAAGAACCACAGTTGATCCATGTAGCACAATCTTTATCAGAAGAAGAGAAGAAAATTTTTACAATATTCCTAACAGAGAAAAAGATCAACTTTGCAAGGAAATATTTAGATATGCCAGGGTTGGATCCTAATCTTATAATGCACCATTTATCTATCGCTCCAAATGTCAAACCTGTCAAGCAAAAATTGAGAAAGATGCATGCTCATGTTGCACTCTTGGTAAAAGCTGAATTAGGGAAGCTCCTGAAAGCCAAATTCATTTGAGTTATTGACTATGCAGAGTGGATCTCTAATATTGTACCTATTTCAAAACTATATAAATCAATCAAAGTGTGCACAGACTTTAGAGATGTAAACAGAGCATGCCCTAAGGATGATTTTCCATTACCTAACATTGATATGATAGTGGACATGACTGCGGGCTTTGAGATGTATTCTTTAATGGATGGTTTTTTTGGATATAATCAAATAAAAATTTCTCTAGATGATCAAGAGAAAACTACTTTCACATGTGCATGGGGCACCTTCTGTTGGAATGTCATGCCATTTGGGCTTAAAAATGTTGGTGCTACATATCAAAGAGCCATGACATCTATTTTTCATGACATGATGCATAGGACTATGGAGGATTATGTTGATGATACTTTAGCAAAATCTATGATTAGAGATGAACATCTAAATGACTTGAGCAAGATACTAGACAGAATGGAAAAAATTAGTCTCAGACTAAATCCTAAGAAGTGTGCTTTTGGCGTCACTTTTGGAAAACTCTTAAGATACATAGTCTCAAAGAAGGGAATTGAAGTTGATCAAGCTAAAGTAAAGGCTATCATGGAAATGCAACCTCCAAAGAATATTAGTCAAATGAGGACATTGCAAGGAAGAGTTCAATCTATTAGAAGATTCATATCACAGCTGGTAGACATATCAAAACCTTTTACAAAAACATTACATAAAGGTGTGACCTTTGCATGGAATGAAGAATGTGAGAACAACTTTAATCATATCAAGAAGTATCTATCAAATCCTCCTATCTTGATGCGTCCCATTCAAGGGAAGCCTTTGATCTTATATGTCTCCACTACAGATACATCACTAGGGGCATTGCTTACACAACATGACGAGAACAAAAAGGAAAGAGCTATATATTATATCAGTAGAACATTGGTTGCATATGAGAAGAACTATTCAATGATTGAGAAAGCTTGTCTAGTTGTGATCTTTGCATCACAAAAATTGAGACATTACATGTTAGCTCATACCACACATTTGGTAGCTAAAATTGATCCACTCAAGTACCTACTAAGCAAAGCTGCCCTCACAGGTAGATTAGCCAAATGGGTCATGCTCTTAAGTGAATTTGACATTGAATATGTGAAAAGAAAAGCTATAAAAGGACATGTAATTGCTGATCAATTAGTAGATGCACCTATGATTGATGATACACCAATGCAAATGGAATTTTTAGATTCTTCTATCATGACTCTTTCTTCTAGAGAATGGTAGTTATTCTTTGATGGATCCTATACACAAAATGGATCAGAAGTAGGCATATTATTCATAACTCCTCAAGGATACTCAATCCCAAAAGCATTCTGATTAAAGTTCCCTTGCACAAATAATATTGAAAAATATGAAGCCCTTTTGAATGGTATGAAAATAGAAATTGAATGGAGAGTAACAGAGCTACACATTCATGGAGACTCTCAACTCGTAATCCATCAAGTCAATGATGTGTACCAAACTAAAGATGAAAAGCTCATTCCTTATAAGAGAATGGTAGATGATTTAAAGAAGTATTTCATATCTATCACATTTGAAAAAATTCCTAGAATAGAGAATAAGGTTGCCGATGCAATGGAAATGCTATCTACTTTATTACAGCAGCCTAAACATGAGCTACGCTATGAGTTCCTGGTGGAAGCACTATCGTAACCTACATATGATTCCCCTGAAACCTGCATGATCTGCATTGTTGTTGGTCATGATTCATCCAGATACAAATGTGTGTGTGAAAATTGTACCTGATCTATAGACACAACACTCAGTAAAACATTAGAGGTTAGCTATAATCAAAATCGTGCAAAATTGAAATCTAACCTAACCAAGTGATTTACTGCCTTCTAGTAGGTGCAAGATTAATGTTCTCAGATTGTTATCGAGATCAGTGACCTAGACGACACCTAAATGAAGGATTTGAATGCAATTGATCTAGATATGAATTGGATGCAATTATTCTATTTTTTTTTGGTATTTTCTATGCAATAATAATGAAAAACTTGATATGAATCTATGCTAGATGAAATTGATATGCTATGAATGCTATTGAAAATTGATATGCAATGCTAATCTAACAATGATATGCAATATGAATGCAAAAATAAGATTGATCTCACAAAGATGTCGATTCGCAAGAGCTTTGATTCTTCAATTCCAATTCTCCAGCATAAGTTTACACAATTATGAGATCCTGTGGATGCAAATTTGAGAGATGATTGAGAGATGAATAATGAAGAGATGAGCCTTATTTTTATAGAAATTCAGGGCTTTGGAGGTGCATGGGAAAAAAAGCCATAAATCACTCAAATAACTCAGGTTGATTTTTGAGTTATTTTTAAATAAAGGATAATAACAGATAATTAAGTCACAAAAACATGCAAAAGCTAAGCTTTAACTCAAAATAGAGTTTAGCTTTAATTGATAATTGATAGTTGTCTGCTTTTATGATTGTGCATGTTTTAATTATGAATTAACTTAATGATAAAGTGATTTATGCTCAACTTAACTGATTTTAAAAATAAAACAATTGATTTATGGGTTAATCAATTATTTAATCAAACTTTTATTAAAAACTATATTATTAAATAATGACAACATGCTTTAATTAATTAAATAAGAATTTAATCAATTATTCATAGGAATTTTGATTTATTGTCAAAATTAAATAATATAATTAATAATAGATAGAATTAAATCTAATTAATTAAAGATGAAAATATTCAATTAATCAAACTTTAGGATAAATGTGATTTATTGCCAAATAATTATAAAATTAAAGATAATTATGATGATTAGGAATATTACTAAGAATATTCCCCGATGCAGAATTTAAGATAATCAATTATGATTCGATGATGTTTAGATGTGCCTTAGATTAGGACTTTGATGTCGATTTCATTTGAATTGAAGATGTAGGAGATTAATGAACTTATAGCCCATTTTTGGGGTATTACAACAAAAACCTATTCTCCTATCTCCATGACCAAATCATTCCCGATACCTTCAACCACGATGAAAAGAGATACCTTATCTGTAATGCCTCCTGATATGTCATCATTGGTCATGATCTGTACAAATGAGGTCTAGATGGTACACTACTTAGATGTTTAGAATGGGAAGAGTCTCAACGTGCATTAGAGGAAGTCCATGATGGTATTTGTGGGTCACACTCGAATGGTTTAACACTTGCTCAAAAACTTATTAGGGCTGGGTACTATTGGCTTGAAATGGAAAAAGATTCTATCAAGTTTGCTAAGAATTGTCAAAAGTGCCAAGTGCATGGAAACTTAATTCATGCTCCAGGGAGAGATCTAATTCCCTTTACTACACAATGGCCTTTTCACCAATGGGCATTTGATCTTATAGGAGCTATACATCCTCATTCTTCTAATGGACATACCCATATAATCATAGCTATAGATTATTTTACAAAATGGGTAGAAGCGGTCCATTTGACACAAGCAACTAGAAAACAAATATCTATGTTCATATTGAACTATATCAAATGCAGATATGGGATACCTCATTCCATAATCACAGATAATGGTGGACAATTCAAGCACAAAGATCTAGATGATTTATGTGCTAAATTCAAGATTACACAACATTGGTCATCTATCTATTATCCTCAAGGGAATGGACAAAAAGAGGCTTCTAACAAGAATCTATTGAAAATCTTGCACCGTACAGTTAATAAAATAGGAAGAGACTAGCATCTCATGATCAATCCATCTCTTTGGGCCTACAAAACAAGTATCAGAATGCCCACTGGGGCTACACCATTCACTTTAGTTTATGGGTCTGAAGCGGTACTACCTATTGAGGTTGAAATCCCATCACTAAGAATCAGAATGCATGGTCTAGTAACTGATGATGACTACAGAGTGTCTAGGTTGTAAGAACTTGAACTACTAGATGAGCATAGACAAGTAGCATATGATCATCTCAGAGTATATCAGAAGAGAATGTCTAGAGGCTACAACAAGAAAGTTAGACATAGAGAATTTCAGGTTGGCGATCTAGTCTTGAGAGAGAATCCTAAAAATCAATCACATAGAGAATGTAAGGGGAAGTTTGAACCCAACTGGTTGGGTCCCTTTGTTATCACTGCTACTTTTGGCTCTAGTGCCTATCAACTCTCAATGACTAAAGGAGAATAGCTCCGAGAACCAATCAATTTTCTCCATCTGAAGAAATTCTATGCCTAAGGCATTCAGTCTATGGTAAAATGTCCTAAAAAAATCTTAAAAATCTGAAAAAGTCCTGAAAAAATGAACATCTTGATGAAAACCTAGCAATAGGTGCCTTGATTATTCACAAAAAAAGTAAAAAATATCAAAAGTACAAAAAATTTGAAAAAATGAAAAATACAAAAAAAAATGAGAAAAAGAAAAAGTGCCTTGGTGAAAACCTGGAAATAGGCGCCTTGGTAGCAAAAATAGAATCTCTGCCAAGATGGTGAAAACCTGGCAAACGAGCACCACTTGTTTAAAAAATGCTCCATCTATCAGTGCAATCTTGGTCTTTCCCAACTTTCAGTCTTGCTTTAGTTTGTACATACCTCCCAGTTTGTTTTCAATAAGTCGGTCTGTACACCAATCAGCTCAAGCATCGGTATCCTATCAATGTTAAAACTTGGGGGAAATCAATGTCATGTCCTATGACCTCCAATGTATCTGAGATGTATCATATCCAGTCAGAGTCCTTTGAAGCTTCATCCGAGTCAGTCAGTCAATCTTGTCTCTAGAAAGGATTTTGCATCTACAACAATGCAATCAAACACAAACTGAATACAATCTATGCTTTTTACATGCTTTTATCTCCTTGTATGCTTACTAATTCACATTGAAATTTTTGCGTATTGTGTTCCTTTGAGCTCTTCGATGATTCCCTTTATAGGATTTAGAGAGTGATGACTGGGGGCATAATATTTTCTTTGTCTTCTGCTTGTATGTGAAAATCTAACAACTTTGGAAATTCTAGATTGAAATGGTGTCTGACTATAAGAGCCTCTATCTCGAATTGGATGGCCATGCGTACCTCGACCATTGATACCCAAAAAATTCAAGGAATTTTGATCTAACTATTGTCTTTTTTAGTGAATTCTTTCTCCTATTATGAAATGCGATCTTACCTAAGGATGTGAACGATAAAGGGTCACTACAGGTAATTCACATTGGATTTAGAATGACCTCTTGATTGTTTGATGTGTTTGAAATGCAAGGCATATTCAGGTCATCATGATGTTTATGTTCTGATGCTTATACAAATTGCTATATCAAAATAGACATGATATTTAGGTCATCCTGGTGGTTGTGCCTTGGTGCTTATATCTACTCCAACATTTTGAAATAAAATCAATATTCATATATCTATGGTTGATTGACCAGTGGATGTTGTATTGATTCTTGCACATACAAATTGATATTGATATGTCTAGGGTTTCATCACTAGTGGGAATTATATTGATTTATCCGGTTACCTAAAAATTCAATGATGAGAATGATTGACACATGATCAGTGACTAGGTCCTAGGTCTTAAATTGTATTTCATTCTGCATGTCTCTTTGCATTTTGCATGTTTGCATGATCTCACAATGGTTGGCTAAACTTCAATGCTTAAATGATTCTCCACTTGTCTCTTCAAATCTAACAAGAACTAAATCTTACACGAAGGTCCATCCAACGAAATAGCAAGTAGAATCCTTTTTTGGGATCAAAATCAAAATCTGAGATCATTCATATTATTAACTACTTGCATAATCAACCTTCAATCATCACAGGAATCCAGAATTCAACTTAACTGATTATCTTACATCAAACTATCAAAATTTCAACTTGGTCAACTATGGTCAACTCATGGTTTCACCTAGTCAAACTTGGTCTCCAGGACCTCTAAACGATGCAGAACATGTTCTCAAACATGAATAACCATTTCTCAAATCAATTAACATGCTTCTAAACTATAACGCTGACTTTTCTTGTCAGATTTCAATTTTAATCCCGAAGGGGGCATGGTATTGCACATCATTTAAGTCTGTAATCTAAATTTGGAATCATATCTTTCCTCAGTAATCAAGACAACAACCACGTCTAGTTGCTGATTCATCAAAAAGACCTCATCACTTGGGGAAAATCAATCATCGCTCGGGGCATATCACATTCATCGAGATCCATATCAATCTAGTATTCTCTTAATCTTGTAAACTACATCAATCTTTTGTAACCATCAGTTCATTACTATTATTTCCTTGGTTCTTCGTAACTGAAGGGTTCAGAGGTGATACCAATGTGATTCTTATCAACAATCAGGTTTGGAATCGGTCACTCACTTCTTCGCAATCATAATGTTCAGAATCAAGTGTTTTGACACTTTTTCGCAATCATCGGTTCATTGTTGTTATAGTTAACATTATCTTTGGTCATTTAGGACCTATTATCTTCATATCAATTTCAATCAGTTTCTGTTTCATATCAATATCAATTTCAAACATCAGTTTCAACATCATACACAGACTGTCTTTGAACCACTGCGCTTTGCATAGCAATTCAAAGAGGGGTAAAATGTAATACCCCAAAAATGGGCTATAAGTTCATTAACCTCCTATATCGATGTATTGAATGAAATTGACATCAAAGTCCTAACCTAAGGCACATCAAAACATCATCGAATCTTAATTGATTATCCTAAATTCTGCATTAGAGAATATTCCTAGTAATATTCCTAAAATTATCCTAATTATCTTTGATTTAATAATTATTTGGCGATAAATCCTATTTATCCTAAAGTTTGATTAATTGAATATTTTGAATATTTAATTAATTAGATTTAATACTGCCACTTAATTATTTAATTGAATTTAATTATATTTATTCCTAATTATTATTATTTAAATTTGACAATAAATCAAAATTCCTATCATTAATTAATTAAATTCTTATTTAATTAATTAAAGAGAGTTGTCATATTTAATGATATTATTTTGGAATAAAAGTTTGATTTAATAATTGATTAACTCATAAATCAATTGTTTTATTTTTAAAATCAGTTAAGTTGAGGATAAATCACTTTATTTGTTTAAATTAATTCATAATTAATTATGCACATCCAAAAAATAGTTAAACTTTAAATCATAAAATCAATTCAAGTTGTTTTAAAAATAAACTCAACTCTCTTTTGAGTTAAAAGTTGATCTCAACTTCTGATTTAAATCAAAAAATTTGTTTTTGCATGATTTTTTGTGAGTTAACTATCTTTAATTCCTTGTTGACTCAAAAATCAACTAGAGTGATTTATGGCTTTTTCCATGCATCCCCAAAGCCCTGGATTTCTATAAAATCAAGGCTTCATCTCTTCACAATCATCTCACAAGTTTCCATACTTACTCTGTCAAAATCAATCCAAGAATTTGCACAATCATGCTGGTGAATCGACATCTGAAGAATTGAAGCTTCTTTGCAAATCAACAACTTTTGTGAGATCATTCTTATTAACATATCATTGTAGCTTATTTTGCATATCAATTTTTCATCTCATATCTAGATTCCGCATTCATATCCTTCATTTAGGTGTTGTCAAGGTCACTAATCTCGATCCAATCTAAGAATACATACTCACACCTACTAGAAGGTAGTAAATTGCTTGGTTAGATTAGTTTCCATTTCATTGCACAATTTTGATTTTAACTAACCTCTACTATTTTACTGAAGTGTTGTGTGTACAACTAGGTACAAAATTCACACACACAACACCAAAAGTACACATCTTAGGATTTAGTCTGAGACTAAATTTTTACATTCTGTGTAGTATCTTGCTCAAGTCATTTAGATTTTCAGATCTTGTCATAGAATTTTCTAAAGTATCATCAACATAATCCTCCATAGTTTGATGCATCATGTCATGAAAAATAGATGTCATAGCTCTCTGATATGTAGCACCAGCATTTTTAAGCCCAAATGGCATGACATTCCAACAGAAGGTACCCCATGCACATGTGAAAGCAGTTTTCTTTTGATCTTCTAGAGCAGTTTTTATTTGATTATTCCCAGAAAAACCATCCATTAAAGAATACATCTCAAAGCCCGCAGTCATGTCCACTATCATATCAATGTTAGGTAATGGAAAATCATCCTTAGGGTATGCTTTGTTTACATCTCTAAAATCTGTGCATACTCTTATTGATTTGTCTGGTTTTGAAATAGGTACAATATTAGAGATCCATTCTGCATAATCAATAACTCGGATAAATCCAGCTTTTAGGAGCTTCTCTAATTTAGATTTTACCAAGAGTGCAACATGTGGATGCATCTTTCTCAATTTTTGCTTAACAGGTTTAACATTTGGAGTTATAGATAAATGGTTCATTATAAGATCAGGATCCAATCCTAGCATATATGAATATTTCCATGCAAAGTTGATCTTTTTCTCTATTAAGAATGTTGTAAATTTTTTCTTTTCTTCTTTTGATAAGGATTGTGCTACATGGATCAACTGTGGTTCTTCTGCTATTCCTAAGTTGATAGATTGAGTGGGCTCAATTAGAACTGGAGATCTATCCTATAAATGACTCGAAAGGATATCAAATATCTCATCCTTAGGCACCTCAGAGAGGTTTTCACCTTCGGATACATCTTTTCTTTTTACTTTTGTAGGTTCTGAGACTTCCACAAAGTGGTTTTCACCCGCAGAACTCCTTTTCTTTTTATTCTTATTCTTATTTTTTTGACTAAGATACTTGATGTCTACTCCGTCATGCTAACACTCGGTTCACTGATGGAAGTCCTCATAGGCTCAACTACATTTAGGTAGCAAGCAAGGGCATAGTCATTTGGGAAGGTATAAATACCATAGCTCAGATTTGTGGAAGTTTGGTCAAGAAGGTCAGGATGTTGGATGGTCAAAGTGCTAAAAGATTGGGAAAAAGTGTTTACGGATATGGATCTGTCATCATTGGTCCTAACCTGATGCTTCAGTTCAAAGGTGATATTATAACTTAAGTCATTCAATTCATGAATAGGCTCAATGTCATTGTGGAAGTCCACTTTAGCCATCGGTGGATCAGACTTGATAAGTTCATCATTTCTCTCTAGACTTACATTGGGTTTAGGTGCATATTGGTGAATAACATCAACATTTTTTTTGTAATAAGCTCATCTTCTTCTGGAATGGATCCCCATTCATAGTTATTAGATTCTTCATCTATGCCTCTAGGAAATCTAAGAACATGAGTAATGTCAGGATGAATACCCCAAGAAGGATTACCCTTAGATTCTGATTTGAATTCATACTAATGAGAATCTATCTCAGAATAACTACCACCTTCCTCTTTGTCTATTTGATTGTCTTCGAGATTAGCTAGTTCTTGTGGTGGAACTATCTCTTTCTCTATAGTAGGTTCTTGTGTTTTTACTGCATTAATTCTTTTTACTAGATCATCTTCAGCTTCAAGGAGGTGTTTTATTTCTTTAGGCAATCACTCATAGGGAATGAGATCTTCAGTGATGTGTGAATCATCACTATCAGATTGTTCTATTGTTTCTCCCTTTAGTTGATTTGTTGTGGAAGGCTCAACCTGTTCTAAGACATGGGGGGAGTTCTTGCTAAGATAGAAAGGCTTCTTCTTGTATCCTAGACCTATTGTATTCTTTTTTTCTTAGCCACAATGATCAAGAGGTGATAGAAGACCTTTACCATGTACTCTTAGAGGTCCTTTCCCTTTATATCCCATTTTTGTGGTCAATTTGTCTCCTAGGCCATATGACTTAGAAGGGATATTCGGTATTTTAGCATCACAATTTTGAAAAAATTGAGATTTAGGTTTATCTTTGTATAGCCATGTGAGCACAACTTCATCCTCTTCAAACTCTTATTTAGATACTTGTTTTACATCAAAATTTCCTTTATATGCCTCAAGAGGTTCTTTAAACTCTAGTTTGGACTGTTTCAGAATTTGTCCCTAGGACTTAAGCGAGATAGGGAGAGACGTCAAAGATAAGATTGGCTCTATAGTATATTATCCCATACCATTTTCTTTGATTTTAACCTCTTTAGCAATGTCCTATGTTAGTCCATTTTCCTGTCAATGCAAAATTCTTTGAAAATGGCCTGTTCCTTGCAAATGTTTTGTAATACTGTCCTGCCATGCCTGTAGTCACAATTTTATCTTGTGATGAAAATCCATAGTGTTTCATGGTTTGAGCTCTTAGCCCTGTGTTCTTCATTATGTCACCTTTCTCTAGTCCAAATTGCACGTGCTGAATTGCAAAACCTAGGGAGATATTCAAGTTTTAAGGTCTGCAGGAAATAAATTTTAGAATCTGCCACAGTGTTGAAAACCCACAGTGTTTTTGAAAATCCATGATGTTTTTAGTTTGTGTGAAAACCCTCATTGTTTTCAACATTGTGCCTTCCAGCTTTTGTGCACTTATCTTTTGGCGTTAGAAACCTTATGTTTTTTTTATCTTTTCTGTCGAAAACCTTGTGTGTTTTTGACCTCACAGTTTCCTGTTTGCTAGCATTCCCTAACTGTGCAAGTGCGATGGATGGTGGGGCTGGGTCTTCAAAGGTTTCAAAATGATTGGTTTTCACATGATTTCATGTCAGATTTTTCTGATATGCGACCATGCGATAGGTTACTTCTTGCCCGTGGGGCCGGTTGGTGGAAAGGGTGTGGTCCTGCTGGCAGTCACATGGCGGCCTTTGGTTGGATGTCACATGATTGCATAGCCCAATTTTTGGCTATGTGATCATGTGACTAGTTGACACATGTCTGTGGTGGTGAGGTGGTAGTTCATAGGTGGGACCCGATTCTTCATGCTTCCAGGACGGTTAAGTTTGAACAGGATTAGTGGTCAGTGTAAGTTCGCATGGAAAAGTTGTGCAATGTTTATCCCTTGAGATTTTGCGACAGCTATAGATTTTATCTTAAACAGGCCCATTTGTGGGGTCTGAGCAGTTTGGTGGTCTCGATAAGTGTATGGTGGCCTGATAAATTTCCTTCTTGTCACTGGTTCGCGTAATGATTTGGTGATGGCATAAAGTATTTTGTGAACTGGAGAAAGTTCTTCGGTCGCCAGTTTGCCAGATAAACTAGAGCCACTTGCTTGGTGATGTGCTCAATTCTGATTGGTCGACGAGGTGACAAGCTGGATGTTGTTAGTGGGGCCATAGTTTTCAAAGGATGTGGAGCATCTGCAAGTCTATGAAGATCAGGTGGTTGTCATTATACCGCTGAGGTGAGATGCTCAAATTTTAGCATCATGGTGTAATGACAACCATCAATTTTGTTTAAAGAAATATAAAGCACGCTGGCCCAAGAAAAGTAAACAAATCAAACGGTGGTGATATAAAGTTAATCTCAGTTCAAATGTTGACCGTTGATAGATTGCTGGCACCCTAAGGATGACCGTTACCTTTCAAATTCAAACTTCTGAGTGGGTCTGTGATCGACTGTTCTACGGTTAAGAGATTGTGGTCACATGATCGCAAGGGTTAGTTTGGTGCCTTGCGATCATGCGACCAAGCATAAGATGAGAACCATTTTCCTATGGTAGTTAAGTTGATGACCGCACAATTGCGTGACTAAGGGAAAATAGTTAAGGAACATAAAGCTCGTGAAATGCATGGTGACCGTTTGATTTTCCTGAGGATCTACAGTGACCAAAGGTACCTAAATTTATGGCTTTAGCGGTGGTTTTTGACTTGTTTGGTGGCGACGGTTGTTGTGATGTGGTCTAGGGTTCCTGTGGTTAATTGCAGAAGAGTTTTGTGCTGTGCAGAGATGGGTTTTCTTGCTCGAGGCATGTTGTAGAGGAATAGATTAGATTGATTGGTATGGTAAAATGATGGTCCTCGGTACTTTCTCAGAGATTTCTCATGAATGTGGATCATTCTTGGATCTGATTGCTTGGATTTCTTTTCCCTGCATTGAATTTTTGATGTGTTCTAGTTGGTTAGGTGGGTGAAACTTTGACCCCAGTCATCCGTAGCTTGTTGCAACCTGTTTTGGGTTTCCAAGATGACTGGTGGTATATATTCCAAGTTTTTGATAGAACAAGGGTTTTGAATTTTATTAGTTCCTGAGGTTCCATTCTATTTGGTTCCAGTGGGAAATAGAAAGCTCTGTCGCATTACAGGAGGCTGAGTAGAACTTCTTTGTATCTTTTGCAAGTGTAGACACCGAAAAATCCTTCAGAAAATAAATTATTTTTGTTTTCTGAAAATCCTTGATGACATCATCATTTATTAATTAATTATTTATTTAATTAATTTATTTATTTTTTATGGCATTAAATCCCTCTCTCTTAATTAAAAATCTTTAATTAAGGAATCTAGCCTAAAAATGTCATTTGGACATTATCCCTAATTTATTAATTATTTTAATTAATAAATTGACCAAAAAACCTTCAAAAATAAATTAATTTATTTTTTATCCCAAACTTGGCCAATTTTCTTAAGACCACTAACCTCTTCCAAAATCTTCTAATCCCTTCTTAATTTCGATTAAAAGGCTAATCCCATCTTTTCTAACCCTAACCCCAAGGTTAAATATTTAATTAAGGTTAAATATTTAATTCTCATATTTATTGAAAATATTTTAATAAATATTCCTTAAAACTTAAGCTTTTGGAATGAATAACTTTTATTCCATGAAATTAAGGAGAAATCTAGACTCTTCTAGAATCTTCTCAAATCCACCCTCTTCACCCATCCTAATCCTTTTCTTTGTCCTAATCTAATCCTAATCCTACCCTTAAGACCTTTGTGCAATCCTAACCAAGCTTAAGACTTTCCTAAACCAAAGCAAAGTCTTCCCTTCCAAATATCTCAACCACAAAGCATTTATTGCTTCCCCAAAGTCTTCAAAGCCTCTTAAAGCCCATTCATTGCTCTTACAAGCATTTATTTGGAGAGTTATGAGCTTGGAGCCCCCTTTGTTGACTCCTCTTTGCCCTTCCCTTCATCCACTCACCTTGTGACATGTGTCACCTCCTGATTGGCTGAGAACTAGCACAATCCATGTGCTTCCCTTTGAGTGAATCTTGGCCTCTCTTAAGAATTTCAATCTTGGCCATTCATTCCTCCTACCCCAAGCCTTAGAAATCCTATAAATACCCTCACTTCCTAAGGCAAATCATCTCTCAACTCTCAAACTCAATAGCAAAGTTATAATGCCATTTTCATTCTAGCATAAGCATAAACTCATCTTTTTTAGATCATTTTCAAGCTTAAATCACATCTAAATTAGCTTAAATGGATTAACATAGATTCATTTCTTGTTTTAATCTTAGTTCTTTCATTTAGCTTTTGCATATTTGTGTGTTCTTGAGGCCTTTGAGGCAAAATAGGTTCCTCATACCTATTTTGTGTCATTTTGGGTCTTCTTGATCCTCAAATCATCATATTTTGCATGCTCCAAGTGCTTGAGTTTGCACACCCACATCCCTCTATATCTAAGCATATCAAACGGTGCATGGGCGCATCCGTTTTAAGCTTAAACTGAGGTGGCTTTGATTTTAGTTTGCTTACCATTAAATTTGATTTGATAATATGCTATGACGTTTGTTTGTCTTTGGCCTTCAAAATAGGTTTAGGTGCACTCACAAATCCTAGTCTACATTCTGGCACGCCCGGTGGGACTCTAACCACAATCATTTTGATGAAATTATACTTTATATGCTTTTTTTTGGCAGGAAATAAAGAAATGTCGCCTTCATGAAAAGAAATGATGCCTACAGCAATTAAATGTCGCCTTCAAACAAAGAAATGTCACCTTAAACAAAAGAAATGTCGCCTACAAAGAATTCAGTCACGCCTTCATGCAATTAAATCACGCCTTTGAGGAAAGAAATGATGCCTATGAGTTCTATTTTCACGCCTGCATAACTGAGATTTTCCTGTGATTGACAATTTCTGTTCCGTCTTAGAATTCTTCTTCTGTCGCTTGCATGTAAAGAAATCACACCTGTAACAAAAGAAATCATGCCTGTGGTTTTTTATCTGTCGCCTTTTGAGGTACAGAATGTCGCCTGCAGGAATTAAATGTCGCCTCTGCACTTTCCAGCGTCGCCTATAAGTTGGACAGTGTCGCTTTCTATTTTTTGCTTGGAACTGGTTTTTCATTTCTTTTACAGCAAAAGTCAAACTCAAATCTTGAATGACATTAAGGAAATGAACTTAGGTCCTAGAGTGTCATTGTCAATTTGAAAAGCAAATCAAATCTCGAATGCACTAAAGGAACAAACAACTCTATTCCCTATCTCGTTTCAAATTCCAAAGCAAGCAAACAAATTCAATCTTGAGTGAACTAAGGGACAAAACAAAGCTTTTTCAAAGTTCTTAAGACAACTCGCTAATCAAATCTTGAATGCCCAAGTCAAAAAAACTTGCAAACGCTTGATTTTCTTTTTGGAGAAAGGAACAAATCAAAAGCTAATCACGAGTGTCTTCATTTTTAAAGTTCAAACATCACTTAATCAAATTTGGAAAAATGAACAAAATCTGCTTGATGTGCATGTAGGAGTTTTTCAATTCTTGCATAAACCTTGTTAGAGTAAGCAACGTGGAACACTTGAACTTGGACAAGTTCACCTGTTCTGCTTTTAGCAAGGCCTGTCCAAGGAGAAGCGCTTCCTCCTCGGAGAACGACCTCAAACCGGTATCCCCCCCGGCCGGTATACAAATAAGTGAATACCAAAAGAATCACTTACATCTCCTAATCGCCGGGCGTTCGTGCCAAACACGTGTCTGGGGATGGTAAACATTCCTCTCCCCCAGCATAATTGGCAAGGCTCTTAAGTGAGTCACGGATGATCAGCATAACCGGGTATGGAGACACCACGGAACTATTAAAAACCTGATAAACTAGAGGCTACCCTATCTACATCCGAAAGTATCAAAATCCTTGTGCAAGGACCGATTCCAAGGGGTTTACCGGGTCGCCTCAAGATTACTCACCATTTGTATTCCCTTCTGGGGGATACCAAGCTGTGGGCAAGCGATTTTGATACTCACCTTCCTTAGGTAGATCTGTTTGAAGTGCTTGACAGTCAAAGACTCCGTGAAAACACTTGTTGAAACATACACTTTCAAAGCTTTGTCAGAGTCAGTTGCCTTTGTTTATATCATGCAGGGTTGCTTTGTCCCTTGCAGAGATTGCTTTGACTTTAAACCTTTGCCATTGAAAACCTTTGCCTCAAAATCAGAAACCTCTTTTCAAGTGATGCCCAGCAAGAACAAACATCCTAAAGCAAAGTTGCCCAAATCCCAAGCCTATCAAGAGCGAAAAGTTATCAAGAAGAACACCAAGACCTATCAAGCCATTATCTAAGCAAACCAAGCAGAAGAGAAGTCCCAAACCAGACTTGAGAACATTGCCCATAACGCCCGCATCAAACAGTTTGCCTTCCATTTTCAAGTTAACCATCACTTTGTCAACCTTGAGCCAGAAGATTAGCCAATCCTTGTTCATGTCTTGTTCCATCTTCAGATCCTGAAATCTTGTCTCAACAGCCTTGCATCTTAGTTTCATCTTAGTTTCACCCTTTGCATCAGCATCAAAACCTTAGTTGCATTTCAAAACATCATAAAGTTGCATTTTGCATTCATCTTCCTACCAGCATTCTAGAATCAATCCTTGTCATCTGCATTGTCCCTTTAGAAAGAGCATTTGTCCCTTCACCCTTCAATACCTTTTCCACCAGCATCCCCCCATCAGCTTTCCATATCTTTCCAAATAGATCCACCATCCTTTGCTCCAAATCCAGAGTTCCACCAACACTTAGTGTTCTACCTTTTGAGTTGTTCATATCCTATATCCAAGATCAGAGACCATCATCCTCTTTTTTGGCACGTGTTGTCATAAAGAAATCAAACCTTGTCCTTGCATAGCCATCATCTCGAGCAAGAGATTGGAGTGTATTGATAAGAAACTTGTTGACTGAAGATCATCAGTCTATCTTAGGTTGACCCCATCATATCTCTGATCCTCCATTTGGGAAAAACAGCAGCTCATTTGTTGACCACTCAGTAATCTTTCACCAACTTTCCACCAGCAACCTATCTTTCCTCCACCATCTTGATCCATATCAGTTCCATCCAGCTTCCATCATCGCCATTTTGATCCATCCTTGCATTTAGAAGTCATCATCTTTAGAAGTTCATCAACTTTGCATCCATCAACATCTTTTAGCCAAACATCTTGCATCCATTTAGCACTTGCATCTCCATGCCTATTGAGACCAGATCTCGTAAAAGAAGAAGCATGAATCCTTATCCACCAACAACCTCATCTGATCCCAACCTTTTCACCAACGCTATGATGACCTACAATTCCCAAATCCAAGCCAGTAACCCATGTGAAGATCCAAACATCCCTTCATCCCCCTTGGCAAACCAAGCATTTGCAAATCCTCCAGAAAGCCCACCAGCAACCAATGCCCTTGTACCACAACATCAGCAGAGCACATTTGTTCACTACCTGCCAGAAAGTACCTCCATCCCACCATCTCTCTATCCACGCATCCCCATCAAAACTATCCAAGTTCCAGCACAAGCGTATTCTCCGTTTGTCCAATCATTTCCTGATCCTATCATGCAAACATCCTAAGAGCTTTCCACCATTCCCCTTTTCTTGCAAGGAAGCCTCGCCAGTCCCACAACACAAGCTACAGCGCCATCCGCTCCATCTCCTACCCCTTTTGCTTCATCATCTGCTATGGCTGCCCAAGCCCAAATCCAACACTTAACCCAAAGACAGCTTCCACCTCTCACGCAAGCTTTTACACCAAAAGCTTCACCCCCATCCGCAAGTCAAGCAACGCCTTTCACCATCAAAGGAGCACCGTCACCCTTCACCCCCCAAGCACCCGTACCTTCTTCTTTGGGGTTAGCGCAATCGCTCCCTATTCCAACCTCATCCTTCTCTTGGGTGTCTCCTTCATTTTCCTCCTCGCAAGCATCCGCTCAACCACAACCTTAACAAGCTCCTCTCTCTCAACCATCATTCGTGTCCCAAGCTCCCGTTGCTCCTACCATTCCATCATCCGCTGCAGTGCACCCTAACACAAGCTCTCAGTGGGGCCTTACACAAGAAGAAATGAAGGCATGGGGGATCCCATCTCAATCCCCTACATCTATGGTTGCAAGTCAACAAACTGCCTTCGCCCAAGCAGCACAGCAGCAACTACCCCAAACACCGCCGGCTTCAAGCTATTCATCCCAAATCCCAAATACCTTCCAACAAGTTCCACCACTTCAATAGCCAACTTTCCCCAGCTATCTTACCCCATCACCCTTTGCTTCTAGCTTCCCCACATCTGTTCCACCTCTAAGCAACGCAGGCATGCACCCAACTTATATCAGCCAAAACCAAAGCCAACCTCAACAACTACCACCATCATACCCGCAAGTAGCATCATTCCAACAGCCTCCCCCATAGAAACCACATGTCCCCTTTCAGCAAACAACCATCATTCCTCAACAACAGCAAGTCCCTTGCTATCAGCCCCAGCAACAAATCCCTATCATCCCCCAGCAACAACAAGTTCCCACCCATCAGTTACAACAGCAAGTTCCAAATGCCCAATATCAGCAAGCAATCCCACAACAACCGCCAGTTCAACAACAGCAAGCAGCCCAACAACATCAAGCAGTTCCATATCATTTACCACAATATCCCCCTATGCCACACCAGCAATATCCCCAGCAACCATTGCCCCAAAATCAGTTCCAACCCATTTATCCACAGCAAGCACCATATCCAGTTCCACAGCTTCCATCACAAGCAGAAGTTCCAGTTCCCTCGCCACTCAATGCTGAGTGGGAAGCAATGAAAAATGCTCTAAAAGAGCTACAAAGTGGAACAGAGAATAAAACCTACAAGTTCGAAGAGGTGTGCTCATACCCCTTCGATCGGTCCATAGCAACTATCCCTTTCCCCAAGCATTTTGAGATGCCCAAGTTCGACAAGTATCGGGGGAAAGGAGATCCAGTAAACCATATCAAAGAGTTCTACATGGCATGTCAAGAAGTGGCTTACAGTGATAACTATCTCCTGCGCCTATTTCCCAAAAGCTTGGGAGGAATTGCTATTGAGTGGTTTTACAAAATACCACATGGGACAATAAAAACCTTTGCTGAACTCTCTGAGAAGTTCATCACACACTATGCCCATAATGTGGAGAATGAGTTGTCCTTGCTAGACCTATGCAACTCAAAGCAGAAAGATGGAGAAAGCCTCGCAGAATACTTGCAAAGATGGCAAAATCTTACAACCAGATTATCATATCAGCCGCCAGAGAAGCATCTAACAAAGATCTTCATTGATAACCTGCATCCAAAGCTATCCCATCACATGCGAATGAACTGTCTCCAGACATACCAAGACATCAAGAGCAAAGGCATAGGCATCGAGAAAGCTCTCCTAGACGAAGGCACTATTCGTCACTTCAAGGATGATTCCAAGAATAAACCCAACAATGATAAATCCCGTTACTGGAATCGTAACAAGAATGTTGTTACAGATGGAGCCACTGACACTAAGAATGTACAATTTGTTGTGGCTAGTCCTACACCAGCTCAAACATACCAACCGCCACAAGCGCCCATCTATCAGCAACCACCAGCTCCCGCATATCAAGCACCTATTTATCAGCAGCCTCCTCAAGCTCATCAACCACCTGTGCAACAGTATCAGCAGCAATACCAACAGCAACAGCCAGCACGTCAAGGCAATCCTGTTAACATAGTTAACGTTGCCCCAAGGCAGAACAAACCTAACAATCAGAATAATCCAAAGAGGACTTTCACACCTTTGGGTGAGCCTCTGGATCAGATCTTTTATCAGCTAGCCAAAGCAAATATGATCACATATCCGCCCATCCCACAGAAGGATGACAACACACCAAAGTCTGATTGGTATAAAGAAAATGAATACTGTGATTACCATCGTGTAAAGGGGCACACAACATTGAAGTGCATGCGGCTTAAGCACTACATCCAGGATCTCATTGATCGCAAGGAAATCCAGGTCGATGCACCAGCTCAAGCTTCACCCAACGCCAGTTTGCAAATATATCAAAATGTGTTCCCTCAACATGATACCGGGAAGAATCAAGCCAACGCCAATCAGCCCCAAAATCGTGGCAAAGGCAAGCAAGAAGATCACACAGCAGCCTACATCAACTATGACAAGTATGTCGGATGCATAACTCAAGATGAGCCCATCCAAGATGAGCCCACCATCAATACCATCCACGTCAGAGGGCCGGATCGACAATGTGCTGCAACTACCCGCAGTGGTAGGATAACTATTGCCGGTGCTCCTCCGAGGTCAGCTACTCCTCCAAGGCTAACATCTACTGCATCCACAGCACAGTCTAACACCAGGCCAGCATCAAATGCACGCGCAACACAGCATAATGCACCAAGTGCACAATACAATATCATAGAGCATCTTGGGAACATGCCAACCCAAATATCTATCTTGGATTTACTCCGCACATCACCCATCCATCAGGAGATCCTGGACAAAGCTCTAAAAGAAGGCCATGTCCCCACGGACATTAACACAACTCAGTTTGAAACTCTTGTGGGACACCTATCAGCAGCATGTGCCTTATCCTTTAAAGAATCTGATATACCAGATGTCGCTCCTGACCATACTCTCCCTCTCCGCATTGCTGTCATGGTCAGAGATTTCGCCATCAAATGAGTTCTATTTGATAATGGCTCAGCCCTCAACTTGTGCACATTAAAATTCATCAAGAAGATCGGGTTCACGGAGGCCGACATACAACATGAGCAAATCACTATCAAAGCATATGACAACTTGGAGCATACCTCTGAAGGTACTATAACTTTGCCTATCCAGCTAGGCCCAGCAACACAAGATACTCTCTGCCACGTTGTTGATCTTGACCTACCGTTCAATATCCTCCTCGGTCATCCATGGATCCATTCCATTAAGGCCGTACCATCTACTTACCATCAGTGCATCAAGTTTCCACATCAAGGCACTGAGGTTACCATCCACGCTGACCCTAACCCCTTCGCATACTGCCTTGCGATGGAAACATCTTTCCCTCATTCTACTCATTATCCTGGAACCGATATTGGTACTTCTATTGCTAGCTCATCCCGATCCCATCGCGATCCAGAGACCATCCTCTCTTCCACCTTATCATCCGTCAAGATCAACAACCAGGGTTGTGGCGAATACAGCCTCAGTGATGCATTTGCTGTAGGAGCTCTTCCACGTGATCCACATACTCAAGGGCGCCCAAGTTGTCAAAATAAGCCTGCTGAGGAACATTATAAGCTCAAGCAAATCGGAAACATGACTTTTGAGTCTCATGGAAACATCAACAGTAAAGAAATGGATCCAGATATTAACAAATGGTTATACAAAGATCCCCCATCACGTGACACACAACTTCTTGAGTACTTCAAAGAGAAATATCCAATCCCCTACAAGAATGTCACAGAACACTATAACTATCAAGGTGGTGGTCTAGGACCACAAGAGGACGGAAATTTGTTTCCTATCATACCATCCCAAAATCCAGAATAGCAAGGACTTGGCTTTAATACCCCTCGCCTGCTTGAACAAGAGCCCAATACCACAACTGCAGACACTAACATGACCAACGTGAACTTTTCGAATAGCCAGGATGACCTCGTGGAAATCGAAGACATCCCCGAAGAGAAAGACATCCGATCCTACGACGATATCTTTGCCGACGACACCCTCCTGGGGACTTCTATCCTCCAACAACTCTCCATTAACCTCATAGATCTTCCCCTCACAAACCCCGACCTCATAGATTGGGACCAACCAAGCATCGCACACATCGACGAGTTCCAAAGCGCACAAGCACTCCTAGAATTCATGGGGGCATCAGGTCCAGCAAGCAATCAGGATCCAACATCAACCTTTGTCTATCAGCTTCACCCAAAAGGATATTTTGGGGAAGAGGCAAGCTTTAGTCGCAAAAATGAAATAGCAAGAGAACATCATGAGTCTTTATGTGAAAACCCCCTTGGGGCACATTCTGATTCCAAAATAGTAAAAATAAAGGGCGTATCTTCTAGTGAAAACCTGGCAATTCAGGCGCTAGAAGATGAAGCCTTGCCTCTTCCCCCTATCCAAGACTATAGACCAGAGCAGTCACCGATCATCATAGAGGAAACCAAGCCAATCAACTTGGGAACAGAAAAATGTCCAAGGATCACCTACATTGCAGTCAACCTAACAGAAGGAGAAGAAATCACTCTCAGTGCCTTGCTCAAGGAATCCATCATCAACTTTGCATGGTCATACGCCCACATGCCTGGGCTTGATCCAAACCTTGTTGTTCATCACCTATCAGTAGATCCAAACGTCAAGCCAGTGAAGCAGAAGCTAAGGAAAATGCATCCAAAGGTAGCATTGCTTGTCAAAGCAGAGCTTGAGAAGCTCCTCCAAGATAAGATCATCAGAGCAATAGATTATTCAGAGTGGATCTCTAACATGGTGCCAGTCACAAAGCCTTCTGGCGACATCAGAATATGCACAGATTTCAGGGACTTAAACAAGGCATGTCCTAAGGATGACTTCCCATTGCCAAACATAGACATGCTTGTAGACCTCACAGCGAGTCACAAAATGCTATCACTCATGGATGGATTTTTAGGCTACAATCAGATTCATATAGCAGAAGCAGATCAACATAAAATAGCATTCACAACCCCATGGGGTACCTTCTGCTACAACATGATGCTATTTGGGCTAAAGAATGCAGGGGCCACATATCAGAGAGCAATGACAATGATCTTCCATGACATGATCCACAAGATCCTTGAAGACTATGTGGATGATATCCTTGCAAAATCCAAAACAAGGGATGAACACCTCAACATCCTAGAACGTGTGTTTGATCGTCTGAATCATTATGGCTTAAAGCTTAATCCTAAGAAATGTGTCTTTGGTGTTACATCTGGCAAGCTTCTAGGCTTCATCATCTCTAGACGAGGCATAGAGATCGATCCTAAAAAGGTAAAAGCAATAACAGAGATGCCTCCACCAAGAAATCTCAAATAGCTCAGAAGCCTACAGGGCAAGCTTCAATCAGTTCGGCGGTTCATCTCGCAACTAGCAGACAAGTGCCAACCCTTCTCACATCTCTTATGCAAAGACACCAACTTCAAGTGGGATCCCATATGTCAAAAAAGCTTTGATAAGCTCAAGGAGTATCTAGCTAATGCTCCAATCCTAGTACCACCGGTTTCAGGATGCCCACTCATCCTTTACATCTCAACAACAGCTACAGCACTAGGGGCACTCCTAGCACAGCATGATGATGAAAATAAAGAATGAGCTATCTACTACATCAGTCGCACTCTTGTGGGCTATGAGCTTAACTATTCACCCATGGAGAAAGCATGCCTTGCAGTGGTCTTTGCCACTCAAAAACTTAGACATTACATGCTTAGCCACACAATCAAGCTCATATCAAAGGTGGACCCTCTTAAGTATCTGTTATCAAAGACAACCCTCACAGGCCGTATGGCAAAATGGGTCATGTTACTCAGCGAATTTGACATTCAGTATGTAGATCGCAAAGCAATCAAAGGGCAAGTCATTGCCGATCAGCTAGCAGAAGCACCACTGGTGGATGCCTATCCACTAATCATGGAATTCCCCGATGAACACTTATGCATGATTGAAGAGAAGCCCATGTGGAAACTATACTTTGATGGTTCCAACACATCCCATAGCTCTGGCGCAGGAATCCTATTCGTCACACCTCAAGGTGACTATATTCCAAAATCATTCAAGTTGGGATTCCCCTGTACCAACAACATTGCAGAATATGAGGCACTCATCTTAGGTCTCAAAACAGCTATCCAATGGAACATCACAAAACTACAAGTCTTTGGAGATTCACAGCTCATTATCAAGCAAGTCCTTGATGAGTATCAGACAAAGGATGACAAATTGCTACCCTACAAGAAACTGGTGGATAAACTGAAAGAGCATTTCCTACATCTACAATTCAATCAAATCCCAAGGCTTCAGAACAAAGCAGCAGATGCAATGGCAACTATCGGATCCTTATTAGAAATACCACGAGATGCATCATAGTATGAATTTCTAGTCGAGCAGCTACATTCACCAGCTTATGAGAACGCCGATGTAGACATGGTGTGTGTCTTGGTTGGTCCCCAATCCCCATGGTACCACGACATCCATGCATATCTAAAAAATGGTATCATATCTCCCCATCTCACCAATAACCAACGCCAAAACCTTATTCGCAGAGCTTCCCGCTACACTCTTGTAGCCAACACCCTATATCGTCGTGGGTATCACAATGTCCTATCTAGATGTTTAGACTCAAACGAGGCCGTCCAGGCCTTACAAGAAGTTCACGCTGGAATTTGCGGTGCCCACACGAGTGGCATGGTTCTAGCAAAGCAGCTGCTTAGAGTTGGGTATTATTGGCCAACAATGGAACATGATGCGTGTGAATTTGTCAAAAAATGTCTCCCATGTCAACAGCATGCCAATTTGATACATGCACCAGCACAGGATCTACAGCCTATTGCACCACCATGGCCTTTTTCATGTTGGGGCCTCGACCTCATTGGCTTGATCACCCCCCTCTCTTCAGATGGACACAAGTATATCATAATAGCCACAGAGTACTTTACCAAATGGGTTGAAGTGATTCCGCTCACCCTAACCACTGGCATCCAAATATCCAAGTTCATCCTTTACCACATCATTTGCCGCTTCGGCATACCATCTACCATTTTCACAGACCATGGCACACCTTTTGAAAACCAGCATGTGGATGATCTATGTGCCAGACTCCACATCCATCACCGTTTCTCCAGTCCATATTTCCCTCAAGGAAATGGCCAAGCTGAGGCAACTAACAAAACTATCTTGAAAATCCTCAAGAAGGTTGTCAATGATTCTGGTCATGACTGGCACCTCCAAATTAATCCTGCCCTTTGGGCCTATCGCACTTCTTACCGCACTCCCACAGGCACCACCCCATACTCCCTTGTATATGGTGCCGAAGCTGTTCTACCGATCGAGGTTGAGCTCCCATCCTTGCGCGTCTCCATGAAGAACTATACAACTGATGAAGACTATCGTGTGGCCCGGCTCACACAGCTAGATCTGCTAGATGAAAAGAGACAGCAAGCCTATGATCACCTGGTTGCATACCAGAATCGACTCAAAAGGAGTTATAACAAGAAGGTCCATCCTAGACAGTTCCTAGTCGGTGACATGGTCCTTAAAGAAAATCAGAAGGTCCTAGCAAATAGAGAAAAGAAAGGCAAGTTTGAGCCTACTTGGTTGGGCCCCTATGTTGTCACCGCATCCTTCGGCTCGGGAGCCTATCAGCTATCAACACCAGAAGGTGAGCCCTTGAATGATCCTATCAACATCATCCATCTGAAGAGGTTCTATGCCTGAACCTGATCCTGCATATATCAGAAAATCCAAAAACATTCAAAAAAGCAAAAAAGCAAAAAAGCAAAAAAAGAAAAGAGAAAGAGAAAATAATCGTCCAACGGTGAAAACTTGGCAATTCAAGCGCCTTGGACAAGTATGTTGGTGAAAACTTGGCAAACAGGCACCAACATAGTAAACTGAGCTATTTATCTATTCAGTTGTCCTTTCAGCTACCGTCCTCATCCTCCATTCCATAACAGATCTCCCAGCAGTTCCATCTCCCCTATCTTCCAAGCATTCAACTTCCATCTTCCTCCAACCCATCTGCAATCCATATCCTATTCCAAAGCTTTGTACCATATCTTGTACCATATCCTTTTCCCTTTCCTGTACAGCGCTTTCCTCCCTGTATTTATCCTTCTTGTCTCTGTCCTAGTGAGAGTCCCGCTGAGTGTGATCTTCCTATCCCCAATCCTGAGCTTCTGTACGTATCCCTTGTGCATATCGTTCCTCCTTGTTGTACATAACCTTTGTCCGTCCTGCAGCAGCATTTGATCAAATATCTTGTCCCATCCCCAGCCTCAGAAAACTTGTAGTTCCACTCGGGCCTTGTGCTTCAGCAACATCAATTGTCGACTTATCCTTGCTCATCCTGATTATTCCTTGAACTTCAGCTTTTGCCAGCGAACAACTACACTTATTCTCTCACCAACCCATGGGTCCTTGAGGATATATCGTTCCTCCTGTCTGACCTAATCTTCCATCCTGGTCCTTGAGGATATATCGTTCCTCCTGTCCAACCAATCTTCCCACCATCAATCAAACCTAATCTCTCTCCTTGGCAAAGGATGTCTTTTTGGAGTTTTCATTTTGATCTTGGATTTTTGTCCTTTGGGTCTTGTTAATCTTTTTGGCTTCTCATTATCCCACCAGGGTCACCATGATTCATTATATCACGGTGTGCTGCGTGTGCGGATAATCTGGGGCAAGGTCTTTTGATCTTTCACTTCTGCCTGTGAGTCAGTTGTGTGTTTGTGGTCCCTTCAGCATCGGTTCCACCATGTCGCCTCTGTGCTTCATGTGTGATGTTGGGGCAACCCTATATGTTTGTTTAGCGTCAGTCCTCGTCAGTCCTCTGCAACGCTGGTAACAAGGCCTCGTGATCCCAGTATCCTTGGCAGGTCTCTAGCATTGCTATATTAAATCTAGGTTGTGCACTCCCGTTTGCACTTGGAGCTATCTGGTCCCTTGCATTTATCATATAGATTAATCTTGCATCTTTGCATACAGCTGCATCTTGCATCTTGCATTTCCATCTCATCTTGCATGTCATCCATATTTGTTCTTAGAAGTGAGGTTATTTATCTCCCCTTTCTTCCTAGGCCTTTCCTTCCTCATCCCGCCGGGCACACTCTGTCCCAGGGCGTAATCCCTCTTTCTCCTTGTCCCACTGGGCGCATCTTCCATGATTTTGTCCCACCGGGGCATGTATCCTCTTTCTTCTAGTCCACCCAGGCATCATACCTTCTTCTGATTCTAGCCTCGGCATCTTGTTTTCTTGTCTTTGACGCCATGCCACTTGCGGCATCGCATCAAAGAGGGGCAAAATGTAGACACCGAAAAATCCTTCAGAAAATAAATTATTTTTGTTTTCTGAAAATCCTTGATGACATCATCATTTATTAATTAATTATTTATTTAATTAATTTATTTATTTTTTATGGCATTAAATCCCTCTCTCTTAATTAAAAATCTTTAATTAAGGAATCTAGCCTAAAAATGTCATTTGGACATTATCCCTAATTTATTAATTATTTTAATTAATAAATTGACCAAAAAACCTTCAAAAATAAATTAATTTATTTTTTATCCCAAACTTGGCCAATTTTCTTAAGACCACTAACCTCTTCCAAAATCTTCTAATCCCTTCTTAATTTTGATTAAAAGGCTAATCCCATCTTTTCTAACCCTAACCCCAAGGTTAAATATTTAATTAAGGTTAAATATTTAATTCTCATATTTATTGAAAATATTTTAATAAATATTCCTTAAAACTTAAGCTTTTGGAATGAATAACTTTTATTCCATGAAACTAAGGAGAAATCTAGACTCTTCTAGAATCTTCTCAAATCCACCCTCTTCACCCATCCTAATCCTTTTCTTTGTCCTAATCTAATCCTAATCCTACCCTTAAGACCTTTGTGCAATCCTAACCAAGCTTAAGACTTTCCTAAACCAAAGCAAAGTCTTCCCTTCCAAATATCTCAACCACAAAGCATTTATTGCTTCTCCAAAGTCTTCAAAGCCTCTTAAAGCCCATTCATTGCTCTTACAAGCATTTATTTGGAGAGTTATGAGCTTGGAGCCCCCTTTGTTGACTCCTCTTTGCCCTTCCCTTCATCCACTCACCTTGTGACATGTGTCACCTCCTGATTGGCTGAGAACTAGCACAATCCATGTGCTTCCCTTTGAGTGAATCTTGGCCTCTCTTAAGGATTTCAATCTTGGCCATTCATTCCTCCTACCCCAAGCCTTAGAAATCCTATAAATACCCTCACTTCCTAAGGCAAATCATCTCTCAACTCTCAAACTCAATAGCAAAGTTATAATGCCATTTTCATTCTAGCATAAGCATAAACTCATCTTTTTTAGATCATTTTCAAGCTTAAATCACATCTAAATTAGCTTAAATGGATTAACATAGATTCATTTCTTGTTTTAATCTTAGTTCTTTCATTTAGCTTTTGCATATTTGTGTGTTCTTGAGGCCTTTGAGGCAAAATAGGTTCCTCATACCTATTTTGTGTCATTATGGGTCTTCTTGATCCTCAAATTATCATATTTTGCATGCTCCAAGTGCTTGAGTTTGCACACCCACATCCCTCTATATCTAAGCATATCAAATGGTGCATGGGCGCATCTGTTTTAAGCTTAAACTGAGGTGGCTTTGATTTTAGTTTGCTTACCATTAAATTTGATTTGATAATATGCTATGATGTTTGTTTGTCTTTGGCCTTCAAAACAGGTTTAGGTGCACTCACAAATCCTAGTCTACAGCAAGTTATTGAAGTGGTAGTCTCATTTCTGGTATAGACATGTACATGATTCATCATACTTAATATAATTGTTTCAAGCTTTCATGTCTCTCATTGGTGTTAGTTTTATGAGTTTTGGATTTTTTGGTCCATTGCATAGGGTTACCTTTGCATATGTTCTAGTCTTTAGTTCTTGATCTAGGATCAAGTGAAAAATACTTTGGATAGGGCATAGATTCATTAGACTTGTCTACAGAAGGATCTTATAAATAGTGGATGGGCTGGAATAGTTGTATTTATGGCTTTGAGTCTTTGACAGTAGTTGGCTCATGTTCTATATTTATTTTTTAGTGCTTCCCAATGGATAATGGCACTGGTCAAGGATTAGTACATTCAGTTGAGTTCAGTGTTTGATGGGTTTTGGCTATTTCCTGCATCTTTGAATATCAATACCATTTTCAAGTCTTTTTCATTATTTGGTTGATAGTAGTAATACCCTTCACAAGACCATTTTACCCTGCATAGTAGAGTTGATTCAATGAATACCTGGTTAGTATTTAGTAATCCTTTACTATGATCTACTTTATGAATCTAGAAGTATAAGGTGTGTAGTGAGTGGAGTTTTCTCTGGATTAGGTGCACCCACCTTGGTTCTGTAGAGCCAGAAGTAGAAGAGGGCATATTAAGACCCTATAGTTGGTCTAGTTGTCTTGCAGAGCTCTTATACTTGGAATTAACCACTCCTAACATTAGTCTCAAGGCATATTGGCAGCCCTAAGTGGCATAAGCATTTTCAAACACCAACATCTTCCATCTTGGATGTTGAATCAATGTCTAGCTACTTAGTCGAAGATTCTCTGTTATTAGGAACAAGTTTATCAACACTCTCTTTCAATGTACTGCAAGTTGTATATAGATCAGCTAGGATCATCACCTCTACTCCTTCATAAGGAAATTTCAAACACTGATGGTATGTAGAAGGAATAGCTTTCATTTCATGTATCCAGGGTCTCCCTAGAAGGATATTGTAAGTCAAAGGTAAATCAAGAACTTGACATATAGTATCTCTGATGATAGGACCTACTCTGATAGGTAGGACAATTGTTCCTTTTGAAGATTTTTCTTGCTCATCATATGCTTTGATAGTTATCTTCTTTCTAGGATCAATGGCTATTTTAGAAAATCCCAATTGTGTAATCAAGCTGAAAGAACAAATGTTTAGACCAGCGCCCCCATCTATCAACACACGTTTGACACGATGGTTTTGGATCAAGACTTCAATATGCAAGGGCTGGTTATGCGGATGACTCAAGGAGTTATCATCTTCCTCTGAAAAGGAAATGTACTATGGAGATGTAAGATGACCAACCATAGTCTAGAATCTATCTAAATCAAGGTTATCAAGAACATTAGATCTGAGTAGAGCATTGTCTAGAATGGCTCTATGAGCTGGAGATATCCGAAGCAACTCGAACATGAAGATTTTTGCATTTGTGTGCTGGAGTTTTTGAACAATACTGTATGAAGTAGGCCTCGTGTCTTTAGGATTTGAAGATTTAGATGTAGTCTTCTGTTTAGAAGTAGACGAAAGATTGAAAGGCACCTTAGGGACATTGGATGAATTTAGTATTTGTCCTTCCAGATGTGCCTGAGCTTGTGATCGAGTAACTGCATTTTTTGATTGATTATCTCTATCTCTTCTTACAATTGTGATGACATTGCAATGCTCAGATAGGTATGGTTCAACCATATTGATAACAACATTGTTTCTAGAGTAGGCATAATTGACTTTAGCACCCATATTAGGCTAAGAAGAAGAATCTTCTTTACCATGTTTAGGAAATGGTTTTGTGAATGTTGTATGATCATTATTGCTCTTATGATTTTCAATCATGATGTCTCCTTTATCAATTTTGTCTTGTATGATGTGCTTCAAGTAGATGCAATTATTAGTCTTATGACACTTATTGCGATGGAATTCATAGAAGTCGTTCTCCCTCCACCATTTTGGTTTAGGTTTAGGTTTAGGATCAAAGACTTTCATCTTAGGCAAGTAGATGATTTTGTTTTCCAATAGAGTTTTCATGGTAGATTCCAAGGACTCTCCAAGAGGAGTGAATTTTTTATTAGGATTTGTAGCCCAAGGTTTATAATGAGATGACTTTTTGTTAGATTTAGATGTTTTAGCTTTAGCAACTTTGATGGCTTGGGTGCCAATAGTGAGATTGAAAGCAGGTGCCTTAGATGGGGCATGAATATTATCAACAAAGCCATTTGTGATGATGCCTTTATTCTTATTCCAATTTTTGTTCTTGTCTTTAGAACTAGATCTAGGTTGGTACTTGTCCTTTTGAGGTGATATGTCTCCTTTTTGCACAAATACTTTCTCAATTTTGATTTCATTTTCTACCATCTTATCAAAGGATGTATGATTTTGCATTTGCAAGTGGTAGTTGAGTTCTGGAACAAGATTATTGATGAAGATTTTTAGCTTCTCATTTTCTGGAATGGGTCTAGCATATAGAGAAAATTTCTTTCTCTATCTCTTGAGAAATGTCAGGAATGGTTCACCTGGATATTGTTTCAGATTGCAGATGTCGATCATGGTGACCAGATGTTGAATATTGTAGGAGTATTGTTGATAGAATAGTTTGATTAACTCCTCAAAAGTTTTGATAGTTGGAAGAAATCTAGAGAACCAATGAATGGATGCTCCTCCCAGAGATCGAGGGAAGAGATGCATTAAGTAGGTTGGTTCGTGCATGAACTCCATGGATTGAGTACAGAATTCTCTAACATGATCTTGAGGATTAGAGTTTCCATCATACTTATCATACTTAGGCATTTCCACTTTTTAAGGGAATGGTGGCATGTACAAGTCTTTATCAAATGAAAAAGGGCATAGAGCTTCCATGGAGAACTCCTTAGGTTCCTTTTCTTCTTCAAGTTTGTTAAGTTTGACTTGCATGGCATGCATCTATTTCATCATAGCCATGATAGGAGTTTCTTCCTCATGTGTAATGATATCTTCCACATTAAAGTTTGGAGGAAGTTTAGCTCCTTGATGAGCTAACTCTAGAAAGTATGCTTCTCTATCTTCTTTCAAGAAATGTTTCATCATTATTTTGAAGTTATCATTTTGATATTGGGCAATTTCAGAAGGTGTGGGTTCTTGATCCATACTGTGTTGAGACTGATGTCCTTGGGACCCATGATGTGTCCCTCTATGAGACATGTTAGGAGTTTTAGGGCTCCTAGATTAGATCGAGGTGGAGTTTGTTGATTACCTCTGTGAGTTGATGGAGGGGGTATGTAACCATTTTTCAATTGAAAATTGCCAAGACCATCGTCTTCGTAAAGACTAGAATTGTAGAGTTGTTCAAGAATTGGACCCTTTTGAGTAGTCAAAGGTACAATTTTAAGTGCTTCTCTAGATTTCTTGTGAGAGGAAGCTCTAGTTTCCACCATTAACCTTGGGTGAAGCAAAAGAATAAGATGAAGACAACCGAAGAATGAATTGATTCAAGAAGATCGAATGACGCAACCTTGTCAAGATTGAAGTGATTAAAAACTAGATCAGACATAAATGAAGGATATTGTGCCATAGTAGTGTGGGGAGATGCACAATAGATGGTGGGCACAAGCTCACAACACTTAGCCGTTTAGTAAAAAGATTGAATTTGAAGATAATTTTGATAAGGTTTTGACACAAGATGAAAAAGACTCAAATCGATAAATCAGAAGGCTAAATCAGACTCAAGAGACCACTTTAGGAAAATGAATAGCTTTGTTATAGGCTCTGCTCTATTTCTGAAGCAATGATTTGTTTGACAAATTCCATGATTTGTTTCTCAACTCTAGACATGTAGTTTTAGACAATGTACAAGAGGAAAATAGGTATACCAACCCCAGACAAAAATTAGATCTGATAGAAAGTTGACCAACTGGTAGTAATAAGCTCTTTATTTTACAAATTTCAAGATAGGTTCACGTGAGAGAATGTTGTTTTGCGTGAGGAAGTACCAGGTTTCACACAAGAATGTTTTATCTCACGTGAAGGAATGCTCAGAAAGTGAAATTTCATGCGATAAAAGGACACAGTTTGATAGTTTAGACACAATTTTTGAGGCATAGATTTCGAGACACAGTGCTAGCTGTTCTTTGATAGAATATTCAGTTCTCACTCCAAAAAAGGATTTTTGCTCAGATTTTGCAATTTTTCAATGTTTTAGTATCAGATTGTTATGTAAATTTTGAAGATCCATTTAACAGTTCATTTCAAGTAACCAAGAAGATATCAAGCATGCAAAAAAGCAAGCAAGGGAACCAAGCAATCATCTAAAAATAATGAACAAGGGAAAAAGCAACCTTGCGCATGAACAAGTAATAGTGACTTATTGTGCTAATCCCTAAAAATACTACTTGTGTATGTTCCAAAAAGTTTTTCAATAACGCACATATTCCTAGAAAATGAAAATTTGGGTCTCACTAGGGTTTGTAGTCATTTTGGTCTCACTAGGGTTTGTAGTAATGGTCTGACTCTACAAATTTTATGATCTCAAGAGGGTGAAATCCAATCCAGGTGCATCAGGGTTTTGACACAGTCTAAGAATTTAATCAATTAGGAGCTGCTAGGGAGATCTGATAGCCCAACAAGAGACCACACCTATGAAGATTTCTTCCACAAGGACATTTATATAGTGGTTGTTGCTACCACGATGAAAATGGCTATTATCACTTGAGGTTCTATCCGCTTGGTTGACCCAATTAAGAGAATGTCCACTATGGTTAACCCTCTCTAAAGGTGACACAAAAGATACCACAGGGGGACTAGATCAGATTCAAGGTTCTGGGTTTCTCGTACTATCCAAAAAGGAAGTAGAGCATAATCCCCTAACCTCTTCACTTCACCAAGACAAAGAAGATAGATTAATCTGACATGCTAAGACCAAAATTATCTCACAAAGATCTATGATGTCAACCACTTATGATCTATCAACCTCTTCGGAGAGAGAATGTATCAATCAAAAGTTGAAGATGCACAAATCTAGTAGAACGCAAGACAATCTCAGTAATCTCCCTACCTACAAGGGGATCTATGATCAAGAAGAGTTTCACATCCATGAACAAGAGAAAGAAGCCCACTCTCTCAAGATCATCCACAAATAGTGTTCATAGGGCCTAATTACTATGTGTAACAGATATGCAAAAAGAAAATCTATGTTCGTTTTAGAGCCCAAAACTGAAGTGTGAATTATGAAATTTGTAAAGGCACTCAAGCTTGACACAAGAGAGTTTTTTTTATTCCCAAAATGAAGTGTTATCAGATGTAACAGAATACTTGAGTTCCTCACAATGCACTTAGTAGATTTTACCTATTTTAGTAATTTTTGAGCATTTGTCTTCTATCTTTTGTACCCACAGGATGTACTTGTACCTGCACCTGCAAACCACTATTATGAAAAAATTACCTATTCTTGTACATAAAACCAATTGTTATAAAAATACAGAAAAAAATAAATGCAACTTGTCAACCCCACGTGGTAGAAAATTAGGTTAGTCAAAGATAATATGTCATTTGATAATCGAAAAACCTGTTGTCATAAAAAATCAGATTCTGCCCAGTCTATACTAAATCAATAATAACTTTTGAAAATCAAAATAAAATTAATCCAAGCTAATGGAAAATGAAAGCTAACTCAAATACATTTCCAAAAATATAAATTTTGGATCTGTATCATGTCATATGTGTATGTACCAATAAAAACATCAGTCGGATTTCATAAAATTAGGTTCAGATTAGTCTTCACTAAAATGATCATAAATTTTGTAAATCAAAATAAAATTAATCCAAACTAATAGAAAATGAAAGCTAACTTAAATACCTTTCCATAAATATAAATTCGAGATCTATATCATGTCATATGTGCATGTACCAATAGAAACATTAGTCAGATTTCATAAAATCAAGTTCAGACTAGTCTTTACTAAAAGGATCATAACTTTTGCAAATCAAAACAAAATTAATCCAAACCAATGGAAAATGAAATTTAACTCAAATATCTTTTCAAAAATATAAATTTTGGATCTGTATCATGTCATATGTGCATGTACCAACAAAAACATCAGTCAGATTTTTGGAAAAATAGCCCAGAAATTTTATCACAAAACTCACAAAAATTAACCTTGTGGTCGTGGGTTTAAGAAAAATGATAGAAATTTGATAGAATAGAATGGAAACCCATTTCAGCCCCCATGGTGGGTGCCAAAAATGTGTGTGTGAATTTTATACCTAGCTGTAGACACAACACTTCAGTAAAACATTAGAGGTTAGCAAAAACTGAAATCTGCAAGTAATTAAAACTATGCTAACCAAGCGATTTACTGCCTTCTAGTAGGTGCGAGTATGCTATTCTAAAATTGAAATCAAGATCAGTGACAATGCAACACCTAAATGAAGGATTTAAGATGATGAAAGAAATGAAATATGAATGCAAATTAATCTATATTTTTGTATTTTCTATGCAATAAGAATGAGAAACTGTATGAATCTAAGCTATAGTGTATGAAATTGAGTTTGAATGTAGATTTAATCTAAGAAATGCTATGAATGAATATGAAAACTATGATATGAAACTATGAATGCTCAAAACAATAAATGAAAATATCACAATAGCCTTGATTCGCAAAAGATTGATTCTTCAGTCACGAATTCACCAGAGTGAGGATGCAATTTCGAGGTGTTGATTGCCAGATAAAAATCGTGGAGACCTTTGTGAAGAGCTAAGCCTTGATTTTATAGAAATCTAGGGCTTGAGGATGCATTGAGAAAAGTCATAAATCACTCTTGATAAACTCAGGTTGATTTTTGAGTTAACAAGAAATTAAGAATATTTAATTTATAAAATCATGCAAAAGCAGTTTTTATCTCAACATAGAGCTTTAGTTCTCTTTTTCAACTCATCATCAGATGTTGAGTTTTGGAAAGTTTACAAATTGAAATTAGCAATTGTTTTAAAGTTGATGCTTTTGTGATTGTGCATGATTTAATATGAATTAATTTAATAAATAAAGTGATTTATTTTCTACTTAACTGATTTTGAATTAAAACAATTGATTTATGGGTTAATCAATTATTAAATCAAACTTTATTCCAATTAAATCATTAAATTTGACAACTTTGATTTTAAATCAATTAAATAAATATCCAATTGATTATTTGTAGGAATTTTGATTTATTGTCAAAATAAAAACTATATTAATTAGGAATAAATGTAATTAAATCTAATTAAATAATTAAGTGGTAGAATTAAATTAATTAATTAAATATTCATCATATTCAATTAATCAACTTTAGGATAAATAATAATATTTATCACCAAATAATATTTAATTAAGATAATTAGATAAATTAGGAATATTTAGGAAATATTCCCTGATGCAGAATTAAGATAAAATCAATTAGGATTTTGATGTGAAGATGTGCCTTAGGTTAGGACTTTTGTATCAATTTCATTTGATGTGTCGATATAGGGGGTTAATGAACCTATAGCCCATTTTTGGGGTATTACAGTAAAGTCTGACTAATGTAATACACAGGTCTTTCCTTACCGTTATTATCATTTTGAGCTATCAACGCACTTACAGCCTTCAGAGTTGCTGAAGTATACAAATGAAATGGTCTATCAAATTTAGCCAGTTGCAAGATAGGAGGATTCGCAAGGTACTCCTTAAATTTTTCAAAGGTTTGTTTACATTCTTCATTCCAAGAGAAAGTGATATCCTTTCTAAGCAAGGAAGTAAAACGAATAGTTCTATCAGTTAAATTAGAAATAAAGTGACGAATAGCTTGTATTTTTCCTTGTAAACTCCGTAATTGAGAAATATTCTTAGGAGGAGACATATTAACAATAGCTTTAATCTTTTCAGTATCTACTTCTATGCCTCGCTTAGAGATTATAAATCCTAATAATTTACCAGAATCAACTCCAAAGACACATTTCTTAGGATTCAATCTCATGTTGTGACTTCTAATCCTTTCAAATATTTGTCGTAAAATAGTAACATGATCTTCTCTTTGTATAGACTTTGCTAAGATATCATCCACATAATCTTCAAGAATCTTATGAATGTAATCATGAAAAATCAAAGTCATTGCTCGTTGATAAGTTTCTCCTGCATTCTTTAATCCTAAAGGCATCATGACCCAACAAAATGTTCCCCAAGGTGTTATAAATGCGATCTTAAATTGATCTTCAGGAGGAATGAAAATTTGATTATATCTAGAAAAACCATCCATAAAGGATAACAAATCATGACCCGCTGTTGAATCCACAATCATATCAATATTAGGTAATGGGAAATCATCCTTTAAGGATGCTTTGTTTAAGTCTCTAAAGTCAGTACACATCCTTATCTTATTTTCTCCTTTTGAAACAGGCACAATGTTTGAAATCCAGTCTGAGTAATCGATAGAATGGATAAATCTAGAATCCAATAATTTTTCAATTTCAACTTTAACTAATAAATCAATTCATGGATTCATCTTTTGAATTTTCTACTTCATAGGTTTCATAATTAGTTTTAAAATAATATTATGAGTAACAATCTTAGAATCTATGCCCAGCATATCTGAATATGTACAAGCAAAAATGTCCTTAAATTCAAGTAAAAGGGAAACCAATTGATCACGTTCATCCTGATTCAAACATTTCCCAATCTTTATCATCTTCACAGAGTCATTTTCATCCATTTGAATATCAACAGTCTTAGATATTAACAAATCACTTCATATCAGAGAATCCATCGGTAAAGGAGAAATATCATGTTTATCATGTTCTCCAAAATAAGCATCGGTACTTAAACAATAAGGCTTCCATCATTTGTGATGAAACTTAGGTAAATCCTCATAAACCCCTAAAAAATCCATTAAGGCTTCATCTTCAGGAAAAATATCTAAAGTAGGTCTTTGATTAATGTCAATGAGGAGTGGGTTAACCAATTTCAACTGTCCACTGTATATATGATTAATATTAGGAGGAAAATTTGATGGTTATCTATAAGGATTAAATCCTAATCCATACGTATGATCATAAATTTCATTATCCAAAGATACTTGTATACCTTGCTCATATTTACCACATCCTTTCCCATTAAATTCTAATTTCTTAAGAAAATGATAACCAGAGCCATATCGATCAGCCATGTCAGATGGAGTCCAAGGAGTGTCATATGTCACAATATCATAATAATCAGGTTTTATTATTTCAATTGTTTCTTTAATCAAGGTAGCAACAAAATTACTTTTTAGCTCCTCAGAAAGAGGGGAAGGAGTAAAAACTTGTTTCTCAAATTCACTTTGTTGCTTCATGAATTCCAAATCAGAGACCTTGTATTCTCCAATGAAATTAGGATTAAAATCCAATGTCCCCCAATCATCCTCAATCAAAGAAGAAGATGGAGCTTCAAGTTGTTGTATCTCAGGTTGTTTTTCAATATCTTTTCTTGGTTGAAGAGGATAAAAAATTTTAGTATATTTTGCATTTAGGCAAGGATTTGGTGCATCATTTGCATGTAATGTATACATTAAGTTGTTATAAATGAACCTAACCATGTGATGAAGAGTAGAAGGAACTGCATGCATAGTATGTAACCAAGGTCTTCCTAAAAGAAGGTTATAATTGAGAGGTCCAGGCATAACATGAATAGGTGTATTTAGAATAACTGGACCAACTTTAACAAGTAAGGTAATAATGCCCAAAGTTCTCTTTGTAATATTGTCAAATCCATGTAAATGGACATTATCAGGTTGAATAGTTGTGAGATCAGCCTTAATTTCCTTAAGCATATCCATGATACAAACATTAAGCCCGGATCTATTATCAATTAACATTCTTCAAATGATACTTTGATTAATAGAAACATCAACCATAAGAGCATCATATTGATTCTGCACCTCGGGAGAAGGTAAATCATCATCGAAAAACATAATAGGAGGTACAGAAGGCATAGTATGCATGCACTCTAAAATATAATGAATGTTCTCTTGATTAGGAGGTGAAGTAGGAAGAGTGGATAAAGATTTTTGCAATGCCTCATGATATGTCAGGGAAGTTTGAAGTAATTCCCATAAAGATATCTTAGAAGGAGTAGCGCATAATTGGTCAACTAAGTTATACTCCTTAAAGGTAGAAGGAAACCTAGGAGCTTGAGGAAGCATAGGTTGATAAGGTGGTAAAGAAACTAGAACAGTAGGCTAAGGGTTATTCCATGTGCAATAAGCATGTGAAACAAAATCAGTGTTATCAAAGAAATCCAAAGGATCTCTAGGTTTACCCTTAATTATTATTCGAGGACATCCTTTTACCATCAACAAAGGTTTAGGATATATCATTTTAGGTTTATCAATGTTGCAAATAGTGGGACATGAAGGTAACCATGCACACACCCTATGGTAAAGGTCAATTGGAGAGGTTGTGGAGGAGAGTGAAATAGGAATAGGATCAATAAAGATCTCATTTGAACAATTTTCATCCTCACATCCATGTACCTCATTAGGGAATCTATCCTCTTGTACAATAAAAGCCTCATCAAAGTGTTCAAAACAAGAATCATACATGTTGAACACAAATTAATACTAAAAGCATGAAAATGTGAATGTTTTTGTATTTTTAAAGAGATTTTGCAAAAAAAAATTTGTATTTTTGAAATATAAATGCAAGAGCATAAAATAAATCTACCTTTATAAGCATGCAAGATCTAACACAAGATGCAAATCTAACACCAAAAAGAAAGAGTTGTCATAAACAGGTTCACCAGAATGTAAAGTATAAAATGGAGTGGAATAAGTAGGGGTTTTAACAGTGCACCTAACAGAGGCCCTAAACAAACATTCTCCACAATAAATATAAATTGAGATGATAAGTAATGTAAATCTAGAAATGCTCAAAATTAGATAAGATAAGGTACATACCTCATAATGAGATTAATCTAGAAATACATGTTTTCTAATGCTTGTGTATAGTTTCTGGAGATTCTGCAATCATATTTGGAACCAGAAAACCGCAACGGAGAAAACCCAGAAAACTTTTTCAATTCTAAGGAAGGTCAACCTTGACCCAAAGACCAAGGTAATATTGTCACTAGGGATTGCACCTGATTATGGCTAAGTGTAGAACCTAGCAATCCCATGAAACATGGGACTACTCTCAGGCTGTGGGTAACCTATCTGAGAGTAGACCTCTGGATTAGGGGCCAACTTCCCCTTGAATCAACTGAAACTTAACTAAACTTTGAAAGAAAAGGGAGAGAGAGTGCATGAAACTGAAACTAAAACTAGGTGATTCACCAAATTGAATAGATCCACAAATTGCAAAACACTCGTAATGGAATCCAAACATAACCTGAGCATCACAACTTTTCCCTAACTCTGATTTTTCCCTTAGAAATAACAAGGTGTTGGTTGTAAATGAGAAGGGAAAAAAGGAATTCCACAAACCCAAATACCTTCAAATACACAAAGATTGAGACTTTAGGAAATAAAAGTGCTTATGAGCATCTAAATGAACAAAATATCAAGTAAAGGACTAACTTTCATCATAATACATGATATAAAATCCACCAAAACAACTCACAAAACTATAAGGATAAGAAGGGAAATTGCTACGAACTGAATTGAAGGAGCCAAAATACAGCTTTCTTTTCCAGAGCTACAAGCATTCATCTCCAGGAAAGAGGGAATTAAGAACTTGCCTCAATCACACAAGTGAGAGGTATAAAAAGAAAACCCTAGGAATCTGCATGAAACTCTCAATCTCCTAAAAATGGAAAACTCTCCAAAATAGACCCATGAGGCTGCCTCACAAACTTGGATGCCAGATTCCCAAGTTTTTAGGGGTAGCACAAAAAGTGGGATGCCTAAAGAAGATAGTCAAAGAAATGACCCTACCCACTAAGTCATGCACCAAAAAGAGAATTCTGACAATGGTTTATAAAAATACCATTGTTAGAATTTACAATAACATGTGTGCGATGATTTTTACATTTTAAATTTACCCCTATGTGGATTTTAAAGATATATTTGTGAATAGTCCTTCAACCCAATTAAATTAATTCAAAAGGTGAGAACATATCCAAAATATTTACATGTTTAAATCAAATCCACCTACGCTTAGAAAAATAAACATGGATTTAAGCTTTTATTCCTAAGTTAACCAAATGACCCTCAACCCAATTAAGGGGAGAGTACATTTAAAACTTATTATAAAAACCGTGCTAAAAACAAAAAGATAATTAATCTCAACCCTAAAAAGAAGGGGACAAATGAATAATCCATCATTTTTGGAAACCTCCTTCGCAAAAGAAAGAAATGCTGGCACCTGGACTTCCCCATTCGATAATTGGCAAGTTTCCTTTCTTCACTGCAACTCTCCTCTGATCTTCGAGTTCAATAGAAAACATCCATCCATGATCTTCACGGCTTCATACTATCAAGGTAAGCATTGTCATTTAGAATTCTACTTTATGCTCATTCTTCCTCTAAAAATGAGGGCACCCTGTTTTGGGGCATTGCATATCATAATATGTCTCTGTATTTTCCCTCCCTGCATTTTGAGGGCACTGTGTTTGTTGAATGTTATTGCTTTTTCTACATTCATGTTTACTTTCTCTAAATGAGGACACACTACTGATGGAATTGTATTCAGTGATTTCATGTTGGGTGTGGCCCTAGGGCATCAATGCATTCTCTGCTTAAAAAATATACCAAAGCTATGAGCTAGGGCATGGCTTCCATGTTTTCTCCACTGTCAATGCTTGATAAATATGTGTTGTTGAGGCACTGGTGACATCTAACTCAGCATATTTGTTGTCTTGCATTTAACCGTGCTATAGTATCTATTTGTTGTCTTTCATTTAACCTTTTCCAGCCCATGAAGAATGTGCCAGGTATTGACATTGTATATTTCCTTGCATTTACATTGTTCCACATTTTGATCTATATTGGTACATTCTTATCATGAATGTTTGCTGGTACATTGCATATTAAATCATCTCCCTCCTTCAATTGTTTTGGAGAGGCTCGAATCTGCACAACCCTTGAAGAATGTTTTGATTGATCTCTATTTCCTATTTAAATGCATAAGGATCATGAGCCTATCCTGACATTAATGCCCATTGAATCTAGGGCCAGTGAAATATTTCAAGGCATGAGTTCTTGAATGAGCTCACTATTTCCCATTGTGCCAGCCCATGAACTAGATCTTGATGGTGCTACTGAAGACCCGAGAGCTAGTCAACATTGCTTGCTGGTACATTTGTTTGATACTATTTTGATCTTTCGGTGCTTGCTATTTTGATTCATGTGACTCATGATCTTGGGATAGGGCCTCTTCATGGATTGGCATCATTGTTTAACCCCTCTACTGCTCATCATTTTTAACCTTCACCACCATGGAATGTCATTGATAATGCCATGCCCAAATTTGTAGTGACCCGCGAGCTATCATTTCTTTGTTGGTCACTGTTGGATGGCGCAATTGTGTATCTCACATACCATTGATTCATTCATGTATTCATTTCTACTATTGATTTTGTCACAACTGTCACTACGACCTCACCATTGTTGTTGATGCTTCATCCATTTGACGGTATGCTCATTGTTAATGCTATCTGTGGGTCGTGTAGCTACAAGCCAAGGCATCGTACTATCATTTCCGCTAGTGACTTAATCCATATTTTTATTCTTGTTGTATTTGATTGCATGCATGTTTGTTTCTTATCATGTCAGCCTGTGGGTTCTTGTGGGGCATAATCATGCTTACTCTGCATACAAATGGCATGCTCGAGACTAGGGCACTATATATGTTTCTTACCCTTTGTATTTTATGGTGTTGTTTATGCATTCATATTCTCATGGCATGTATGAGTTCCTCTAAAATTTTGAGGGTATGATTCCTTTGAGGTACTACTTCGATTGACTATGCTGGTATGCTCACAAACTGTGAAGCATGACTTTGCATCACTATTTATGCTCTTGGTGCCATCCAATGTGGGGATACTCACTGTTGTGTTTCCTCTATGTAGTATCTTTTGGTGTTTTCAAGGGCTTGTGAGCCTCTTAAGTATTGACATAGCCATTGTTTTGATTTATGGACAAGCTTGTGAGCTTTGTATCATTGTATCATCGTGCCTTTATTGTAACTAATATTCATGGAACTCTCCCTTTTGTTGTTGATACCTACTACTTTTCTTTGGTAAGGCATGATTGGATGGGTGCTTTGAATGCTGCTGGTGTATCTAAAAAAAATTTATGTAGTTTCTTACCTTACTATTAATAACATCATATTAATCCATTATTGTCAGGGTGCTAGTTCAGTAGCACCTTTGTTTGCTAGTTCTATGTCATGCCACTATGATGATGATACTATGTAGATCGTGTATCCTCTGTATTAAAAAAAAAAAAAGGCCAATTGTATTTTATATGATATACTGTTGCTGGGTTGAAGCATCTTAATCTATTTGTTGTGGCTATTTGGTTCATTTTCCAGTGCTTGCTATTGTACTATAGATCTAATGTGATGCAATTAATATTAATGATGCTCACATACTTGTGCCCTACTCATAGATGCTTGCAATGCATCAAGTATTTATTGTTGGGATACCAACTGATGATATATTTTTTTGTGCTCATTAATATGCCATTGTTCATTTATATTCCTCATGATGACATGCCATCCACATAAGGCACTGTCACTGATTCATCGACTAAACCCCTTTGTATTTGGCCCATAATGTGGATCTGAATATGTTAATGCCATGAATGATGATAGAATTACATGCTGATGAGGATTTAGTGTACCCTATAAGCCCTCCTTTTGCTAGTGTCTGACTATGCTTCATTTGATTGGTCTGAGTGTCCCACTGGTATTGCATCATCTGGTTGCGCTTCTATTGATCATGGGTGTTCTTGGCCTGTGATGCAACCACTACCAAGGAAATGAGGTTTTCCTAGCATTGACTTCATCACAGGTCAAGGTCATTCATCTACACATGGAACAAACTAATTAGTGAAAACAATGGTATCTCTTTTATTTTTGGAGGCTTTTTAATGCACATGTCCTTCCCAGAGGTGTATGACTCAGTGCATGTATGCATCTTTTTGAATACTGTGATACCAGACATTGCTTAGATCCATGGATCTAACCCATAGCTCCTCTTTTCTTCTTACAAGTTCTAGACCACAGGAGCTCTTTGGATAGGACCGGATCCAAACACCATTACCAAGCAATGTCTAGTACCCCTGTATTTCATTCTTCATTACTTCATGTATATCTGCACTTATTTATGCAATTCTGGCAATGGCTATGCTCATGGCCTGTGTGAGCCTGGATAAATGTTCTGCTTAGTTCTTTTCCTTTTGTACGATATACTTAACATTGATACATGCATATGAAATGCTTAGATAATGTTCATTTCTTTTCTCTTTCATGCACTTTACAATGAAATGAACACAAATTTAAGAAAGACCACTAATGATTCAAGCTAGGGTATAGTAGTCTCACTTAGTAACTAGGCCTCCCAAAAAGTAAAAATGATGGTAACATTCTGGCAACCTCTAATGAGTGCTTGCCTGCTAAGAATACCGACCAGCTGCCTTATAGATCCATTGGGCACAAAGTCATATAAGCCTCAAAACTGAACCTAGCCTCAAAACAAAACAACCCTTCTTGCTAACAAAACCACTAAATGTCAGAGATAACTTCTCTGGCTTATTGCTACTCACACTAAACTGAAAACAAACTGAAAGAAACACTAAAAGAAAAATCTGTTGAAACACTTAGGGAACACATAAAACAAAACTTCTACCCTACCCTACTCTAACTAGTATCAACAAACTAGTTAAACAAATCCATTAACTGGATTGTTGAAATAACTTCCCATTCTCCTTAGGGTATTGCACTTTGCATATTTGATTCCAACAAAGAGAATATGGAACATAAGAACATACTGAACTATCCGGCATATCAATTTTTGAACCTTGTAGTCTAGATAACTAACCTCAATAAGGTCATAGCTGTTGTCCTCCTAGGGAGGCTGATAAGACTGAGCAAGCTTCTAGTCACCAAGAAATGGACCCCTGACATCATCCTCCATTGAAACCTTGAGTATGCATGTCCCTCTTGACCCCTCTTGAGATAGATATTTGATAGGACACCCCCTTGAGAGTATGAAACTAGGCCTCTATTGCTCAGTGTGCACCTTATGAATGTCTTCATCATGCTGGTCAAAAATCTGCCCCTCCATGATAGTCTGCCATACCATTTCTTCTTTTATAGTTAGAGGATCATCCTCTTCATTAGTTGGAACATCCAATAGCTCATCAAAGCTATCAAACTACCTCAGGTCCTTAACAATAATTGGCCCCTCCTCATGGTCTAGGAAATAAGATTCCTTGGATTCATCCACCACTTTATTGCAGACAGGCCTAGATTCTGTAATTGAGACAACATTGGCCTCCTAAAAAACAAACTCTTCCTCAAGAATATGCAAGCTATTATCCTTTTTAGGAAGAAGAGGAACATCAACAAGAGTAGAGTAGAAAACATCAATTATCAAATCAAAATCATCTTGTTCTAAGTTAGCAGCACTTATATCATCTTTCTTATCACAATCAATGAGCTCAACTAGTAAATCTTGCACTACCTCATCTTGCTCAATATAAGAAGGCATCTCCTCAAATAAATTAGCTAGGATCTCACCCTCTTCACTTCCTTTTTAATCCCTATATGGCTACTCTAATTCATCAACATGTAACAAGTCTACTTGTTCCTTGTGATCACCATGAAAAAGTACACCTAAGAGACAAAAATCATCTTCTTTTTGGTGGCCTAAAATATTATGAGGTGTAGGGGGCTCTTTAGGAATTGGCTCATAGGGCTTTATCTGTTGCAGGACAGGCTCACTGTCACTTAGGAAGTCAAACCTTTTAGGTGTCTCATCTATAGGAATAGAACGGAGTGGTTGGAAATCTAAGATAGGGTCATGAATAGGCTCTAAAAATGCATGCAGATTAGGCTTCTGCTAACTAACATTATGAACTAAAGGAGAAATCCTAAAGCTTGGAATTTCAATAGAAGTGCTAGTGGACTTACCAGGCAAGAAACTTGGGATTTGAACCTTGTGAGACTCTTGTTTGGTTTGTAAAGCTTCTAGGTTCTCTTTAGCAACATGATGCATCTCCTTATGGATCTCCTCCTTAAAAAGAGTTGGCATCTCGTAACCTAGATACATAGTCCATGAGGGTCTCCAAGACTATATTAAGTCTTTATTGTCGTCTGGTGGATCTGGCAAGCCTTCTTGTGTAGGGTAGTAGTGACTTCTTAATCTCCTTGCCTTGGTGCTTGTGCCAATAGATTCTTCATCAACTAATAATTTTCTATTAACTCTTTTGGGAGTTCCTTCTTATTTTTTGTAGCTGTAAGATAGATGGCCCTTATCAATTCTTAATGATCTTCAAGACTTTTCACATAGGCCTTTTCTTGTCTCAAGATTAATTGGTTCTTTTCTTCAAGGGTCTGCTCATAAATTACCATCTTGTTCTCTAGCTGCCATGAGATTCCTTCTTTTTGAGCCACCAACTCCATATATTGCCTTGAGAGCTCCTCTTTCTGCGACCTCATCTCTGCATAATTTTTCATGAAAGAGCTCACTTCCTCTCCAAAATTTACCAACTAGTTATTGGAATCCAAATCTGAAGTGGTATTGGGCTGATTCTGAGGATTATAATGGTGTCCCTCATAGGTTGGTTCAGAGGAATGCTACCAGGATGACTGATGTTGGGTGGGAGGGTATGGTGGTGTATGCTAGAAATTTTCTATGGGAGGGCCATTTTGACTATATGCTACTACTTGGCCAGCTTGATATGGAATGAATTCTAACACATGGGTGGTTTTTTCATGGTATGGGGATGATAGGGAGAATATACATTAAGAATTGACATGCTTACTCATCAAATGAGTTGGTAAAAAGATATTTCCTAGAGCTTATCAGCACTTGAATTGCTTAAACCAGTAGATTTCTCTTAGAGTCACCATGGTATTTGAAATGAGCTACCTCTTAAAGGCTAATTGCACTAAGGATCACACCAAAATCCCAGTGAATGATGGTAAACAAAGTTGTCCCATTGGGCGTGCCAAAAATTATTGTCACTAGGGATTGCACCTGATTATGGCTAAGTGTAGAACCTAGCAATCCCGTGAAACATGGGACTACTCTCAGGCTGTGGGTAACCTATCTAAGAGTAGACCTTTGGATTCAGGGCTGACTTCCCTTGAATCACCTGAAACTTAAATGAACTTTGAAAGAAAAGGGAAAGAGAGTGCATGAAACTGAAACTAAAACTAGGTGATTTACCAAACTAAATAGATCCACAAAATGCTAAACACTCACAATGGAATCCAAACATAACCTAAGCATCACAACTTTTCCCTAACTCTGATTTTTCCCTTAGAAATAACAAGGTGTTAGCTGTAAATGAGAAGGGAAAAAAGGAATTCCACAAACCCAAATACCTTCAAATACACAAAGATTGATACTTTAGGAAATAAAAGTGCTTATGAGCATCTAAATGAACAAAATATCAAGTAAAGGACTAACTTTCATCACAATACATGATATAAAATCCACCAAAACAACTCACAAAACTGTAAGGATAAGAAGGGCAATTGCTATGAACTAAATTGAAGGAGCCAAAATACAACTTTCTTTTCTAGAGCTACAAGCATTCATCTCTAGGAAAGTCAGAATGAATAAATTTCCTCAATCACACAAGTGAGAGGTATAAAAATAAAACCCTAGGAATCTGCATGAAACTCTCAATCTCCTAAAAATGGAAAACTCTCCAAAATAGACCCATGAGGCTGCCTCACAAACTCGGATGCTAGATTCCTGAGTTTTTAGGGGTAGTAGAAAAAGTGGGATGCCTAAAATAGATAGTCAAAGAAATGACCCTACCCACTAATTCATGCACCAAAAAGAGAATTCTGACAATGGTTTATAAAAATACCATTGTCAAAATTTACAATAACAAGTGTGCAATGATTTTTACATTTTACATTTACCCCTATGTGGATTTTAAAGATATATTTGTGAATAGTCCTTCAACCCAATTAAATTAATTCAAAAGGGGAGAACATATCCAAAATATTTAGATGTTTAAATAAAATCCACCAATGCTTAGAAAAATAAATATGGATTTAAGCTTTTATTCCTAAGTTAACCAAATGACCCTCAACCCAATAAAGGGGAGAGTACATTTAAAACTTATTATAAAAACTGTGCCAAAAACAAAAAGATAGTTAATCTCAACCCTAAAAAGAAGGGGAGAAATGAATAATCCATCATTTTTGGAAACCTCCTCCACAAAAGAAAGAAATGCTGGCACCTGGACTTCCCCATTCGGCAATTGGCAAGTTTCCTTTCTTCACTAGCACTCTCCTCTAATCTTCAAGTTCAATAGGAAACATCTGCCCATGATCATCACGGCTTCATACTGTCAAGGTAAGCATTGTCATTTAGCATTCTGCTTTATGCTCATTCTTCCTCTAAAAATGAGGGCACCATGTTTTGGGGCATTGCATATCATAATATGTCTCTGTATTTTCCCTCCCAACATTTTGAGGGCACTGTGTTTGTTGAATGTTATTACTTTTTCTGCATTCATGTTTACTTTCTCTGAATGAGGACACACTACTGATGGAATTGTATTCACATATTTTGTGTCGGGTGTGGCCCTAGGGCATCAATGCATTCTCTACTTAAAAACTATACCAAAGCTATGAGATAGGGCATGGATTCCATGTTTTCTCCGCTGTCAATGCTTGATAAATATGTGTTGCTGAGGCACTGGCGGCATCTGAATATGCATATTGGTCATTTTAATGGCATGTGTTTTTTTATTTCATCTTTGTTATCTGTACTTGGTGCACCATTCTATAGTATCTATTTGTTGTCTTTCATTTAACCTTTGCCAACCCATGAAGAATGTGCTAGGTATTGACATTGTATATTTCCTTGCATTTATATTGTTCCACATTTTGATATCTACTGGTACATTCTTATCATGACTATTTGTTGGTACGTTGCATATTAAATCATCTCCCTCCTTCAATTGTTTTGGAGAGGCTCGGATCTACACAACCCATGAAGAATGTTTTGATTGATCTCTATTACCTATTAAAATATGTAAGGCTCATGAGCTTGGCCTGACATTAATGCCCATTGAATCTAGGGCCCATGAAAGATTTCAAGGCATGAGTGCTTGAATGAGCTCACTGTTTCCCATTGTTCCAGCCTGTGAACTAGATCTTGATGGTGCTATTGAAGACCCTAGAGCTAGTCAACATTGCTTGCAGGTACATCTATTTGATACTATTTTGATCTTTCAGTGCTCGCTATTTGGATTCATGTGACTCATGATCTCAAGACAGGGCCTCTTCATGGATTGGCATCATTGTTTAACCCCTCTAGTGCTCATCATTTTTACCTTCACCACCATGGAATGTCATTGATAATGCCATGCCCAGATTTATAGTGACCCGCAAGCTATCATTGCTTTGTTGGTCACTATTGGATGGGGTGATTGTGTATCTAATATACCATCGATTCATTCATGTATTCATTACTTCTATTGATTTTGTCGCAATTATCATGATGACCTCACCATTGTTGTTGATGCTTCATTCATTTGATGGTATGCTCACCGTTAATGCTACCTGTGGGTCCTGTAGCTACAAGCCAGGGCATCATACTATCATTGCCACCAGTGACTTAATCCACATTTTAATTCTTGTTGTATTTGAATGTGTGCATGTGTGTTTCTTATCATGCTAGCCTACGGGTTCTTGTGGGACATCATCGTGCTTACTTTGCATACATATGGCAAGCTCGAGACTAGGGCACTATATATATTTCTTACCCTTTTTATTTTATGGCATTGTTTATGCATTCAAATTTTCATGGCATGTATGAGTTCCTCTAAACTTTTGAGGGCATGACTCCTTTGAGGCACTACTTCAATTGACTATGTTGGTATGCTCACGACCCATGGAGCATGACTTTGCATCACTGTTTATGCTCTTGGTGCCACCCAATGTGGGGATTCTCACTATTTTGTTTCCTCTATGCAGTATCTTTTAGTGTTTGCAAGGGCCCGTGAGCCTCTTAAGTATTGACATAGCCACTATTTTGATTTATGGACAAGCCCGTGAGCTTTGTATCATTGTATCATCATGCCTTTATTGTAACTATTGTTCATGGAATGCTCCCTTTTATTGTTGATACCTGCTACTTTTATTTTCTAAGGCATGATTGGATGGGGTTTTGAATGCTGCTAGTGTATCTATATAAATTTTTTGTACTTTGTTACCTTGCTATTAATAACATCATATTACTTCATTATTATCAGGGTGTCAATTTAGTAGCACCTTTGTTTGTTGGTTCTATGTCATGCCACTATGATGATGATACTGTGTAGATCGTGTATCCTCTATATAAAAAAAAAGGCCCTCTATATTTGATATGATATACTATTGTTGGGTTGAAGCATCTCAATCTATTTGCTATGGCTATTTGGTTCATTTTCCAGTGCTTGCTATTGTACTATAGATCTAATGTGATGTAATTAATATTAATGATGCTCACATACTTGTGCCTTGTTGATAGATGCCTGCAATGCATCAAGTATTTATTGTTGGGATACCATTTGATGATATATTATTTGGTGCTCATTAATATGCCACTGTTCATTTATATTCCTCATGATGACATGCCATCCACATAAGGCACTATCACTGATTCATCAACTAAACCCCTTTGTATTTGGCCCATAATGTATCTTATTCTCTATCATGCTGATGAGGATTCAGTGTACCCTACAAGTCCTCCTTTTGCTAGTGTCTGACTATGCTTCATTTGATTGGTCTGAGTGTCCCACTGGTATTGCATCATTTGGTTGCTCTTCTGTTGATCATGGGTGTTCTTGGCCTGTGATGCAGCCACTGCCAAGGAAATGAGGTTTTCCTGGCATCAACTTCATCATAGGTCAAGGTCTTTGATCTGCACATGGAAAAAACACATTAGTGAAAATAATGGTATCTCTTTTATTTCTAGAGGCTTTTTAATGCACATGCCCTGAGCACAGCCCTTCCTAGAGGTGTATGACTCAGTGCATGTATGCATCTTTTTGAATACTATGACACCATACATTTCTTAGATCCATGGATCTAACCCATATCTCCTCTTTTCTTCTTGTAGGTTCTAGACCACAGGAGCTCTCTGGACAAGACCGGATCCAGACACCATTACCAGGCAATGTCTGGTACCCTTGTATTTCATTCTTGATTACTTCATGTATATCTACACTTATTTATGCAATTATGGCAAAGGCTATGCTCACAGCCTATGTCAGCTTGGATAAATGTTTTGCTTGGTTCTTTTCCTTTTGTACAACATACTTAACATTGATACATGCATATGAAATGCTTAGATGTAGTTCATTTCTTTTCTATTTCATGCACTTTACAATGAAATGAACACAAATTTAAGAAAGACCACTAATGATTCAAGCTAGGGTATAGTAGTCTCACTTAGTAACTAGGCCTCCAAAAAAGTGAAAATAATGGTAACAGGTAAGATCTTACCCCGGGGTACAATCTTGACCCCCACTGAAAGTTGACCTTGACCTGAAATAGCTCTAACGGAAATTTTGTTCGTGGATCCCAGATGTTTGACAAGAAGGGTACTCAGATCCGCTCTATAATTCTTGAAACAACGACTGTAGATATCTAAAAATGGTGTTTTGGGGGTGGCTATATAGGGTTTTGCCTTAGTCAAACCCCTATTTTGGTGATCTCCACCTCCACAAATAGCTAGATGTAATAGAATATGTGTGTGTATTGAATGTGTAATGCCAAGATCTAATCCTCTAGATTGAAACCCTAGCATGAATGGTTATGAGAAAGCAATGCATAGATTTGAATAAGATAAGAAAGCATACCAAGCCCCCAAGGCTAAAGTACTCTCACCAAACTCACAATCCATAATTTCTACCCCATGATTGTATCTTTGAATGCTTGAATATTGATAATGGTGGATCAAGGAAGAAGGAATCTCTCTTTCTCCAAATAGATGTTCACAATGGTGTGTTCACAAAAATGCTTGATATCAACAATGGCTTGATCTTCTATATCATCCTTTTGCAATCTTTCATCTTCATTTCACCATCAATTGCTTGCTTTTTTGAAATCTTGATCCTCTTGTTTCTCAATTATCTCTCCACTTGACGGATACTTGATGTCTCATTGTTGTTTTTGTGTAAATGAAGGCAAGAGATAGTCTTTATATAGTGGCTTCAAGGTGAATCTCCTTAGGCAATGTAAGGGACCATAATTCAAATTTCACCTCAAATTATGGTCCAATCACAATAACCAACTAAGGAGGGAAAATAATTAAATGAATTTCAAATTAAAACCCATCTGCATTCAGATCTGGGGGCCCGGCATTGATTTCAAGGCCCGTCGGGACCAAAATTTGAAAAGGGGGATCAAATCCTGACAAAGGTCAAGGATGACCTTGACTTTGACCTAGTTCAAAGTTGACCTTGACCTTGACCTAGGTGTCCAGATCCAATCTTCATTGAAAATAGGAGATCCCAGGGATGTCCAGAGACTTGGAAATGATAGTAGAACAGGTCAGAGTGCTAGAAAAGAGATAGAGGCCTATGATGAACATGATGAGGGATAGGAGGACCTATTCCTAGATCCTCCCTAGAAAATAGAGCCATAGAGAAGGGAAATCAAGGAGAATCCTCAGGATCCTAACACTAATTTCACCTAAAATAATGGAATCAAGTGCAAAAATGTATCCTAAATGCAAGTTTATCATGATAAGTGTACTAAAAGAGGGTGATAAACCTATCAAGATGGAAGTGATTCCATTTTAAGATGATATAGAACCATCACCTCATCACCGACTTGAAAAACATGATGTCTCCTAGACTTGTTAGCATTTTCCTTATATTTATGATTACTTTTTTCCAACTTCAACTTCACTTCCTCATGTAAAGACTTCATAAAATTAGTAAATACTTCCCCTTCAACACTTCTCTTTTCTTCACCAACAATATCCCTCAAATCTGATACTCCTCTAGGCTGCATTCCAGCAACAACCTTAAAAGGTTTTTTTTTATGTACTCCTATTCACAAAATTATTATATGCAAACTCAGCTTGTGCCAATACCATATCCCAATTACTTGGCTTATCTGCAACTAAACACCTCAAAAAATTACCCAAGATTCTATTCACAACCTCTATCTATCCATCTATTTGTGGATGGAATGTAGAACTAAACCTTAACTCTGTATCCATCTTCTTCCACAAAGTTCTCCAAAAATAACCAACAAACGTGCTATCTCAGTAAGAGATAATACTTCTTGGTAATCCATACAATCTAACAATCTCTTTGAAGAAAATATCAGCAATATGCACTACATCTGATGTCTTCTTACATGGTATGAAATGTGTCATCTTAGAAAATCTATCAACAAAAAAAAGTAATGGAATCATATCCTCTTGTTGTGTTAGGTAATCCAAGAAAAAAATCCATACTGATGTCACTCCAAGGTTTCTTAGGAATAGAAATAGGTGTATACAATCTAGTATTCTGACTTACTCCTTTTGCAACTTGACAAATTCCAAAACTCCTTATAAACTTCTAAACATCCTTATACATATGTGACCAATAATACTTTTACTTAAATAAACTCAATGTCTTATCAATTCCAAGATGTCCATCCAATCCACCATAATGCTTTTCCTTAATCAAATTAATTCTCATAGAACTTCTTGGTATACACAACTGAATTCCTTTGAACAACATACCTTCTTGGATGAAATACTCCTCAAACTTACTCAGTTGTTCTGATAGATTGGTGCTTTGCACTCACACCTCAGAAAAATCAAAGTCAGTATCATACAAATCCATCTCATCAAAACCAAGAACTACAACCTTTATTTCAGTCAACAAAGAACATCTTCTGCTTAATGCATCTGCAACTTGATTAGTAACTCCACTCTTATGCTTGATCACAAATGTGAAACTCTATAAGTATTCAACCCACTTCATATATCTTTGATTCAACTTATGTTGACTTCCCAAAATACTGCAAAGCTTCTTGACTCAACACAACTCCTATTGCACTACCACTTACATCACACTCAACTTGAAATACCTTATTGAAATCAGGTAAAGCTAATATAGGTAACTCGACAACCTTTTGTTTCAAAGTATCAAAACTCTTGTCAGCTCCATGTGTCCACTTATAAAATCCTTTTTATCTCCTCTCATAGTCTCAGTCATAACATTACAAAAAAAACTGAAATTCTTAATGAAATTTATGTAGAAACTAGCCAAAACATGAAATGATCCTACCTCACCCACATTTTTAGGTGTAGGCCACTCCAAAATTGCTTTAACCTTCTCAGGGTCCATTTTCAAACCATCATCTGAAATTACAAATCTTAAATACATAATCTCTTCTTGCATAAAGGAACACTTCTTCAAATTAATCAATATCTTCTCCTCTTTCAGTCTTTGCAACACTTGTCAAATATGCTCAAGGTGTTCTTCCTTAGTCCTACTAAATATCAGAATATCATCCAAATAAAAAATCACAAACTTACCCAAGAATCTATTGAGAACTTCATTCATCAACCTCATGAAAGTACTAGGTGTATTAGTCAAACCAAAAGGCATAACCAACCACTGATACAAACCATCTTTTTTCTTGAAAGAAGACTTCCATTCATCACCTTCTCTAATTCTGATCTGATGATAACCACTCTTCAAATAAATCTTGGTAAAATACTTTTCTCCACTCAAACAATCCTTTATGTCATCCATCCTTAGCATAGGAAACCTATACTTCACTATTATATTGGTGATAGCTCTGGAATCAGTACACATTCTCCATTCTCAATTATTCTTAGATGCCAACACAATAGGTACAAAACATGGACTCAAGCTTTCTCTATTCAAACCTTTCTGCAAAAACTCCTGCACTTGTCTATTAATTTCTTCATTCTCAGTAGGTGTCAATCTATACGGTGCTTTATTCAGAAAACTAGCTCCAAGAATCAGATCCATACAATGACTTATACTTCTTACCAGTGGTAAACCATCAAGAATATCCTTTGCAAAAATCTCCTTGTATTCATTCAGCAAGTTTTCAATTTCTGCTGGCACTCAATCTCTATTGTCTTTTGTTTCTCAGTCATTACTATTTTTTTTCACTCGGCCATTAATACCACAACTCAACCCCTTAGGAATCATAGAAAAATAGACTTCATTCTTCTTCATGTCTTTCTCAAATTTCTTTCCATTAACCATGAAAAATTCTCACAATAGTACAATTTATCTCATCTGGAACATCAATCAAAGGTAACAATGTTTTCTTTCTTCCATTCACCCAAAGAGTATATTGATTCAATCTACCATCATGCACAATATGTCTATCATACCTACCCAACAAAATATGACAATAATCCATAGGCATAATATCACATAGAACTTCATCAAAGTAATTTACAATATTGAATTTCATAATACATTGATCATTTACCAACAATTTATGCTCATCCTTGATCGATGAAACATGATAGGGTTTACAGTGTTTCAACCTTTGCAATTGCAACTTTGTAACTAGCTCCTCTGATACCAAGTTTTTTGAACTACCACTGTCAAAAATCACTTTGCAACATTTTCCCACCATCTTACACCCAGTCTTGGAAAGACTTCTCCTCAGGATAGGTTCTTCATCAACTCTTTTATTACACAAAATTCTCCTTACCATCAGGTTTTCTCCAATTTAAGGTCCACTTGGTGAACCCTCAAGATCCTCTTGTACCATAGCATTTGTATGACTTTATTCATTTCCATTAGAGTGTCTACACTCGAAGGATATATGCCCTTCTTTTCCACATCTGAAACAATTACCACTAAAACCACCTCTAGAATAAGAACTACCTCTTCCTCGGTATGAACTAGTACGTCCTCAGTAAGAACTACCACCTTTCCACTCGATCTTTCTTTTATCTTTATTTTTCCACTCATATATTCCCTTATCTTGAGAAAAATTATCAGATCTACCACCTTCACCATAGGATCTACCTGTATCTCTCTAGAATCTACCACCTCTACCTATTTGTCTTTGTTCATGCTTCTTTGTCAAGATCTCCTCAGCTTTAAAGGCATATTGATGTGCTTCTTCCACACTATCCAATTTCACAAAACTTATTTCATCTTGAATTCTAGATCTCAATCCATTCAGGTACCTTGAAAATTTATCAACCTCATCATCCACATGTCTAGATCTAATGTCCAATATATAGAATTCCTCAATTTATTCCTTCATAGTCATTTCCTTTTGTCTAAGGTTTTGCATCTTCCTCAACAAGATAACTTGGTAATCAATAGGAAGGAATTTCTTCTTCACCTTGTTCACCATTTCCAACTAGAATCTGATCTTTTCATTTCCTCTTCTTTGTCTGTCAGTTTACAAATGCTCCCAACATAGTGAGGCATGACCTTTCAACCTAGTGACTGAAATTTTCACCTTCCTATTATCAGGAGTGCTTTAAAAATAAAATAAATTTTCCATATCAGAGATCCAATCCAACACAACATTAGTATCAAACTTTCCATCATAAGGAATAACTTCAACAACAGGCTTTGAATGTGACCTAGTCAATATTGTCAACAGTCTTTCCTCATCTTGATCTTCCTTAGGCTATGCATTAGGGTCTAGTGCCATTGCTTCATCATCACTCACATCATCAAGATGTGTTCCTCTCCTCTGGGTTGTCTCCATAGCATCTAATCTGGCTGCAATATGTCTTAACATGTCTATTATGTCATTATCAATATTTCCTCTACCTCAAACCATCTTGAGAAATAGATTCATGCAATATCGTAACCCTCTACAAGTTATAGGTCAAATCCACAGATCTGCCACCCTACAACCAAATCCAACGTAGGGTTCTACATGATCCAATCTCCTCAAGGACAAACCTAATGCTCTGATACCACCTAGTGCAAGGAGGGACCTAAATAGCTAGGGCCAAGGGCACACCTAACTATCCAGCCACCTTGCAGAGTAAACTCAATGGAAGAAAACAACATAGAGAACAACACCAAGGAGAGAAGGAAAAAAAATTCTTTATTAATTCATCCAATTATCCACATACATTCCTAGCTATGAAGCCTTCCAGGTTATGACCAAAAAGATTTATGAAATTCTAGACTTAGAATCTATCACCTCTTTTCTATCATCTACCCTTGATCTCTCCCTTCCTACACCTAGACACCCCTATTTATACTTACCAAAATGGCTTACAAAAGATTATAGATCATTACATAATAGAAGGCCGACCACCAAAATGGTCTATACACATCCCAAGACAAGAACCTTTCATTAAATTCACAACCTAAATTAAATATATAAGTCGGCTCCAACTAAGAACCAATAATAGACAGACTCGGTCAAAGAAGAACCACATATCAGCAAACATCAGGTTCACTCAGCATAGGAAGGAATGCTTAGCCAACACTAGATAGCTTGGCACATATAGGAACACTCAACCAACACTGGATAGCTTGGCACATACATGAAGGCTCGACAATGACTGCAACTCGACACTTACTGGTAGAATGAGCAAAGATGATCAGGATAGCAAAGCAACTCAGGATGCTCCTGCATCAAGGGGGGAAAATCAGTTGTTAAAATACTTATTAAAGTTAACACCAAATATAATCTTATGCAAAACATAATGCAAAACAAAAACACATCATTGAACAGAAGTGACAACAAGATTTGTTCTTGAGGAAAACCCTATTAAGGGAAAAACCCCGATGGGGATGACACCCACAAATATTTGCACTATATGAATGAAACCTTGTTAGGATTTCTAGCCCTACTAGTTACTGATTAATACAATAGGTAGGTTCCTATTAAAGGCAATACCCTATTAGGAGTCTCAAACCCTGTTAGGGGTATTACAAATGGCCACAAGCCCAAATACAATCAGAAGGTTACATCCACATTCAATCCTTGACTGAATATACTTTATCATACCTAAATTTATTGTTAGCACAATCCAATCCTTGTACCTAGATGTAAAACCTTTTTATCTATTAGAATCAGATCTCACAACCTTCCAGATTGCATATTACCACCACAATCCACACACTATCTTAAGGAAGAAACCCTTCCTTATATACAAGTTACAAATAATAATTCATCTAGAGGTCAGCCATTATAGGACCTCATTATAAATAATCACATTATCCAAGGTGATGACACACACATCATCCCTAATAATATTACAATAATTATAGTTTACCCAAGGTTGACTCCATCAATATTCCAATCATAAATCAATCATCTACACATTACTCTTCATGGTCAGCTTCCAAATACTTCCACACTAGCAAACACACTACATATGATGTCAGCAATCAAATGAAAATGATACGATCACAATGTATCTTCTTCATGATGTCTTGTGATATTTCCCAAGTGCACATAGCAGAATTCATCACTGCACAATAGTTCTATTCCAAACACTACAACTAGGTGTATGAAAACTCTTAGTCTATGTTCCTATAACCATTATTTGCTAAAACAAACATATCTTTGTCCAATGATCATATAAATATCTACAGCCATAGGCATAATCTCTACGCACATCCTAAAACATATGTCTAAGCCTACAAGAGCTAATGAGTCATACAACATCCCTACCACTCTCTACAATCTGCCTATCTATATTGTCCTACAATTCCTGGTCTTGAATATATGTTGAAATCAATGAAAAACTATTGTTTGGAAAAAATTCCAACAATCTCCGCCTTGGCATTGAAGGAAACATATGTGAAAAACCATCATCCCAAGAGCATCCTTCTTAATAAAACCTTCTCAATATCCTCTTCAAATCTCCCCCTAAACCACTAAGGTTTTTCACTAATATCTCTCCCCCTTTGACATCAATGGAAAAGGGTGCCAAAACAATATATTTCCTTCTTTCTATAAAACATCAACTAACAGGTGAAAAATCACCTTGATCTGATCGGTTATGCTCTGCCAAGTACTAGTACACCTCTACAACAAGTCCACAAATGACAATGCTTTGCTAGCTAATGGACTCGTGCACTTCTGCACTTCCTTAGTTACCTAATGGTGGGGATTTGATCCCAAGCTTACCTCTAAGATATTCAAAGTTATCTTTACTCAATGGTTTGGTGAAGATGTTTTCTATCTTCTCCTTTGTACTGATGTACTCAAGCTTTTCCACTTTATCTATTACTTTATCTCTTAGAAAATGATACTTGATTGCAATATGCTTACTCTTTGAATGCATCACTAGATTTTTTGACATGTTTACTGCACTTTTGTTATCACAATGTATGATAACAGTTTCTCCTGAATTCACACCAATGTCCTTTAACATTTTCTTCATCCAAATGACTTGAGTACAATTGATTTCTACTGCAACACACTTTTATTCTATTTTTTACTATGATACATAGTCTTGCTTCTTTCTAAGCCAGGAATAAATCCCTTCCCAAGCAAAAAGGCTCCTCCGCTAGTGTGTTTCCTATCATCTACATATCCTACCCAATCTGCATTAGTGTAAACATTCAATACAAATTTATCTGACCTATCATACAACAATCCTAAGTCCATTGTGCCCTTGAGGTATCTAAATATCCTTTTCACTACTGCAAAATGTGTCTCCATTGGATCTACCTAGAATCGAGCAACAATTCCAATTACATTAGCAATATCAGGCCTAGTATGTGTTAGATACTGAAACCTTCCAATCATTTATTTTTATTATGTCTGACATACATTTGTTTCCTCATGTGACATGGATAACTTACTTCCTATCATCACAGGTGTTCCAATTGGTTTACTCTCATCCATAAAAACTTTTTTCAACAACTCTTTTATATACTTTTTTTGTAATATAAAACTCCCATCTTTGTTTTAATTTATTTGTAATCCTAGGAATAATTTAATCTCCCCTATCATTGATATCTCAAAATCACCTTTCATTTCTTTTGCAAAATTTTTACTCTTAGCATCATTACCCTCAAAGATAATGTCATCAACAAATGCTTCTATTATCAAGGTGCTTTAATTATGGTATCTTAGATAAAAAATACTATCTACACTACCCTTCTTGAAACCAAGATGTAGTAAATACCTATCCAACCTTGCATACTGATCCCTTGGATCTTTCTTCACTCCATAAAATTATTTCTTAAATCTTCAAACCATATCTCTATCATCTATCAAAGCAAAACCATCTGGCTACTCAATGTAAACTTCTTCTTCCAAATCACCATTTAGGAATGTGGACTTGACATCCATCTAATACACCTTAAAATATTTGTATGCAACATAGGCCAAGAATAACCTAACTACATCTATCCTCGCAACTAGTGCGAAGGTCTCCTTAAAATCAATTCCTTCCTACTGTGAATATCCCTTACACACTAATCTGGCTTTATTCCTAATCACAACACCATCTTCATTCATTTTTCTTTTGAAAACCCACTTCGTGCCAATGAAATTCTTATCTTTAGGTCTTGGGGAAATAGGCATCTTTGCAAAAGAGTCAAGTTTTCCTTAAAGTATTTGTTTCTCTCAAAAGCTTCTAATTTTTCTCTAAGAAAACCAATCCATGTCATTTTAGAGTATTCATCAATGAAAAGTATAAAGTACATGTATCCAAAGTAAGACATGGTTTGAGTTGGTCCACAAAGATCCATATGAACAAGATCGAACTTGTTCATTTTTGAAAATTTTCTTCTCCTTGCTTTCTTTCCCATCAAACATTCTTTGTAGGTAGTGTTAGCAGCCTTCACAATTCTAGGTTGGTCTCTGATGGCACTACTATTACTTTCCCTTAAAATGTTATCAAATTTGACATGAAAAAATCTCATATGCCATAACCAACTATCATCAACCTTTTAAATAAAATAAATTACTTCACTTGAGCTTAGATGAAACACATTACCTCCTATTTGAATCATAGTAGCAATCAGATCTCCTTTAGCACTTCTTATTTAGCACTTTCTATCCTTTAATTCCAACTGATAAGCCTTTTTCAAAAACTAAACAACACTCAAAAAATTATGTGTTAAACCATCAACAAGGTATACATCATTAGTATTAGTCTTACCATCCAAATTAATGGGTCCAATCCCAACAATAGCTGTAGGAGTATTGTCACCTAGTCTAACAACTCCACCATCATACATATTCAACTTTAAAAATCTATTCTTATCTCCTATCATGTGTTTTGAACAACCATTGTCTATGATCCAATAAACCTTTTTGCTAACATGAGATATTAATTATTTTTCTTCTCGGATAGGTTTATCCTCTTTAATTGCTAAAATCCCAAGTAACTCATTTATCTCATCATCATCATCAAATGCACCATCATTAGCATAGTTACATTATTTATCCTTGATATATTTCCCATATTTATGCTTATGCTTAGGAACTCTAGTTGGACATCTATAAGAGAAATGACCAACCTTACTACAATTAAAGCACTTTATAGGTAACTTCCCTTCAAACTTACCTTATCCCTTTCTTTCTCTTCTTGTGATCATGGCTAAGATCTTCTCATCCACACCATTTTCAATCTTTTCAATCTCTTCTCATTCATCATCATAATCTCCTATATCTTCATTTTACTTACTTGATTTGCTAGCACCTGCAAAACTTATTCCTGCATCTATGTTCATGTGCACTATTTCCTTGAAACTTGTCTCCACCTTTGGTAAGGCATCCTTAAGCTATGTGGTCTCAAATGTAGTTAGTTTGAAAACTAACTTTTCCCTTGTGAAATTTTTGGTCAATGGTATGAGCTCCTCCATGATATGAATTTTAGTTTTCTATGCTAGTGTCAAAGATCTCATAATATTTGCAATGAACTCATCCTTAGTGTAGGTTCCTCCATTGTTCCTAGTCCTTGCTACACATTATGTAAGCCATTGAACAAACATCCTTACTATTTCATCTTCTTTCATCTAAAGTGTCTTCATCCTCATTCTCCAATTATGAAGTTTGGTTCCTTTAGTGTATGTATATCCTTCATACTATGTTTTCAACCTTTCCCATATATCATGTGCTTTGTATAGATCTCTGATCTCAAAACATTCACCATTATATAATGCTCTTATCAATGCTTCTCTAGCTATCATGTTGTATTGAAATATCTAATTTTCCTCATCAGTTGTGGCAGGGTCTTCCAACTCATCTTCAGTCTTGATTGTTGCATCTTTCTTGGTTACCATCTAAAAATCCAAGCCCAAACAGAAAAAATGAGTCTTCATCTTTTCCTTCCATGCATCAATTTTTTTGCATGAAACTTGGGACTTTCTTTCTTGAAGTAAGACATCCAAGATCTTTTCCTCAAGTGGTCAACCTTTCTCTCTAAGGACCAATATCTCTGATACTAATTGTTAGAATAATAATGTCTCAAATAATTGAGAGAGGGGGTGAATTAGTTGTTAACAAACTTATTAAAGTTAACACCAAATATAATCTTATGAAAATAAAAATGCAAAACCACATCACATCATTTAACACAAGTTGTCCACCAAGATTTGTTCTCAAGGAAAACCCTATTAAGGGAAAAATCCTGGAGGGGATGACACCCAAAAATATCTGCATTATATGAATGAAACCCTATTAGCAGTTCTAGCCCTATTAGGAGCTAATTAATACAATAGGTAGGTCCCTATTAAAGGATAGAACCTATTAGGAGTCTCAAACCCTGTTAGGAGGATTGCAACTGGCTACAGGCCCAAACACAATCAAAAGGTTACATCCACCTTCAATCCTTTACTAAATATAATTTATCATACCTAAATTTCCTATTAGGAAAATCCAATCCTTTTTCTGAGGTGCAGAACCTTTTTCTTTATTATAAGAAGATCTCACAACCTTCTAGCTCACATATTACCATCACAATCCACATACTATCTCAAGGAAGAAACCCTTCCTTATATATAAGTTACAAATAATAATTCATCTAGAGGTCGGTGATTATAGGACCTCATTACAAATAATTACATTATCCAAGGCGATGACACACACACGCTATCCCTAGTTATGTTACAACAATTGTAATTCACCCAAGGCCAGCTCCATCAATAATCTAATCATAAATCAATCATCTACAAGTTACTCTTCTTCGTCGGCTTCCAAATACTTCCACACTAGAAAATATACCACAAATAACATCAACAATCAAATGAAAATGTTTGAATCACAATGTATCTTCTTCATGATGTCTTCTGACATTTCCCAATCATGCATAATAGAATTCATCATCACATAATAGTTTTGTTCCAAACACTACAACTAGGTCTGTGAAAACTCTTTGTCTTTGTTCCTGCAGCCAGTCTTTACTAAAACAAACATATCTATATCCAATGATCATATAAATGTCTATGACCATAGGAATAATCTCTACACACATCCTAAAACATATGTCTAATTCCACAAGAGCTAATGAATCATATGACGTCTGTACCATTCTCTACAATCTGGATGTTTGTTTTGTCCTGCAATTCCTAGTCTTGAATATAAGTTGGCATCAATGACAAAACTATTGAATGGAAATAATTCCAATAATTTACACACACACCACCATCCCCTCTTGTCCCCTATTTTTTTCCCTCTAGGAAACATTTCAGAAATGCATCCCACCTATTCCTATCCCTGAAACACCTTGGAACATATATTTATATTAATGATTAATTAGAGGTCAAATTCAAGACAATAGTTTAGAGTACGAGACCAAAATAAAATCAAAATGACTATAGGTCTAAAGGTGTATGAGAATAGTAAAAAGTATCAAAATTTCTAAATTTAATTTAAATGGAATTTGAATAGAATGATATGATTATTATATTATAATAATATTGAATTTATTATAACAATATAATTTAGATTATAGATAATTAGTGTGTTTTTAATTGAATAGAATTTAAGTTTAGTTTGGTTAGAGTTTAAATTATGTTTGTAGTTTAAAGTGAATTTTTAATGATAATATAGATCTTTTAATTTTTAATTTGTGAATTTTTTTAAATTTTAATATAATTATTATTTAATACAAATAATTATTTATTATTTATATCTATATTTGTTTGTTTTTTATATTTAAAGAAACAAAACTAGGTCCCGAGTATGTATACAAATAGTTTGGAGATAACTTTAACAAGCTATCAACAAAGCACTAACAACACATTAATAGTAACACTCGATAATATCAAACTATTATGAAGATGAAAAACTATATGATAAAAATTCCTTGGAATATATAACAACAAACCGAAAAATCAATAACTAGCTAACTAGTGGCTAAGAAAGTATCCCACGGTAGTCATTAGTGAGGAATTTGAAGAGGTCCTTATAATTTTCCTCTTTTTTAGAATATTTGTCGAGGAATTTATTATTTATCAAGGAAAACATCATGGAAGAGCTATGCATGACTCTCAAGCTAAAATGGGAGATGCTCACTATTTTCTTCTCCATGTCCAAAACCTTCTTCTTCAAGGCCTCCAAGTCCACCGTAGTGACCTAGTAGTTTGTATAGGTGCTAGCTTCCCCAACATGTTGGGTGTCCTCTTCTTCTATCATGGTCTCTTGAACCAAGTTCAAGGGTTTTGTATTTTCATTATCCAAGAGGTGAGTATACTTGTCACTGGAAAACTTTCTCAAGTGCTCATTATCTTCAATATCACCACCATACCACCATATTGCTCCTCTAACTCACTATCGTAGTCTTCTAGTTGCTTCCATTTTCATTTGTCCAATAAGAAACCAACTAGCCTATTGGACCTCCTAAGTTTCAAATAACCACCCTTAATTTCCTCCATAGTATTTTCATCCTCTTCAACGTTGTCCAATTCATGAACGTGGATTTGAGTCTTGGTTTTTAAAGCTGGGTGGGTTTTTTGAATTTTCTTTTTTTAACCCAAGGTAGATAGTTTTCAACAACCCAAATAACTGAGAGGAGGGGTGAATCAATTATATTCAAAAAATTTCCTTAACTTTTTTTAATCTAGTAATCACTTAAAGAAATCAAAAACTTATGAAAAATATGAACATGAAAAACAAAAAACATCAACACCATGAACACCATAATTTATGTGCAAACCCAAGATGACAAAAACCATGGAGAAGATAAGTCTCATGAAATGAACAATGGTTAAGGTCATTTTTACAAGGGCTCACTACCAATTTTCTCATTGTTAGTTGGCTCACTGTTGGTTGGGCTAACTACCTAGAAATAGGAAAGGCTAACTGCCAATACAAATAGGCTCTTTATCAATACAAATAGGCTTCCTACTGGAATTTAAGAAATGAGGATTTAATCCACCACTAAAGTCACTATCACTGATACTCTACAACATATAAATGATATAAGAATCTATTATTAGTTGCACCAACTCTCATGTACATCAACACATAGATCTTCCTTTGTCAGGTTCACATTCACTTCACATATTACTCACATACAACACATAGATATTAGATATCATTATTTCAAAGAATACGATCATGCATTCTTGTACTAAACACAGACAACATATATCATTTCCTTTGGAAAAAAGGTATTGGCAAATGATGTAATTCTGGATTATGTGACTTCAAATGAACAAGTGGCTGACATTTTTATCAAGACCTTACCTAAGCCATCTTTTGAATCCTTGACTTGGTGTCTTGTCTCCTAGTTCTCTTCAGTGATTTACTGGTGTTCATGGAGTTACGAGGAGCATTTCATGTTTATCTTTACTCATGTTGGCCATTTAATCTTTATTATTACAGTTTTCTTTTGAATTCTATTCTATCTTGGTTAGTACCCTAACTTTTCTATCTACTGGACATATATATCTTTATAGGATTCTTACATGTTTTGATGTACACATACAGTGACTGCTATAGGATCTATTGTTTTAGCTTATCTATTGTCTACTACTTATTTCTTGATTTTTATACTCATACTACTCTATTGTACTTATGTTTCACTCTGATTCATCTACTTTTGTGCAGCTCTTTGTCTCTTAATGCAAAAAGGGGGAGAATTATTTTTTATTTTTCCATTAAGGCCAAAGGGGGAGTTTTTTGCCTCTCGGTTGGCCCTTAGTTGTTGTCCTTGGTGAATGTTTTCCTTGATGTCAAAAACACTAAACACTCAAAGGTAGAGACACTTATTTAAAGTAATATGGCATATTGCTTGGTATAAAGAAGGAACAATAGTTTATGAGATGTCACAGTGATCATCTTGTAGGGTTCCATGATAGCTCATTGATAGTCATAATAGGTTTCTCCTAAACAGATTGGTAACATGAATGTGTTGGTATTCATACATTGGTACTTGTATTGATATATCTTTTAACTGGGTTTTTTGATTGATAATTAGTCAAAAACTTATTCTCACTGATATAGTTTTACTTTTGTATTTACATTCTTGCTATTTGATAAAGTATATCTCTTATTTTTAGTAGTTATTGATGACTTATACATTCTTGTTTTGAAGAAGCAATTAATCTCTTATCAATGTTCATTGATAAGCCATTAACCTCTTATTCAATCTTAAAATATATAAGTCACTAATACTTAGTGAATATATGGTATGCATATTTTAAATCAAGGTGTAAATATGATAGATTACAATAGTCTCCAAAGATTAAATGATTATGTTGTGATGACTTTGCAAATGTCAAATTCGACATTACATTTCATTATATTAAGTGGAATGATAATATCAATTGATTAAATTAGTGAGAAAAATTGGTGCCCTTTAACCATCAGCATGATAATCATTGTAAATTATCTTTGTTTTGGTCGACATTTCAAGTTATAGAATACACTTGATTACTGAAACTTTTCAATGGATCACTATCATTCACTATCATTTTATTTGATACACTTTATAAGTAGTCAATAGTTTAGAAGGTATTGATATTGGTGCTTGGTCACGAGGCCAACTTTGTCTTTTGTTATTTTTTGATGTGGGAATTAAATCTCATCAAAATTTATTTGACTTTTGATGTGGGGCTACATATTCATTAGGTTTTCAAATGAATCATTTTTTCTTTTGCAAAAAATAGTTTTTCTTCAACCCTAGCTGACTTTTCTAGGGCATGTCATGAACAATTTTTTATGGAGTTTTCTTTGAGTTGGAAACAATGACAATGACAGTGGTGGTTGGTTTCTTTTGAGCTAGAAACGGAGATATTGTTGAGATTATGGTGGTTATTTGGATGTATGTCTTCAGTCCTTCTCTTTGAACAATTATGGGTATTATTATTATGTTTACTCTTCTTGAAAATATGATCACAATATAGTTTGGTTAAAGATTTAGTTAGTTTTGGAATTGATTATAGTTTATAGTTTTTCTTTAGTTGAAATGACAATTTGGAAAATGGTTGTTGTATTCCTTTTTTCTTAGACTATTATTGAAATATTTCTACTTTGAAAGGGGGAAAATTAATTTTTTTTTATGGATATATAGATATGGGTTTATGTTTTTGAAGGTGTGTGTAGTATAGAGAGAAAAAAGAGATAAAATTTATCTGCATAGAATAGAAAAGGGTTTCAGTGTTTGATTTTCTTATATAAGTTTGAAGGGAACTATTAAGGGTTTCTTGAAGAATATTTTTGAAGGGTTTCATATTTATACATGATTTTGATAATGCAACTTGGTTATATTGTTTTGTAAACTATAAAATATATGTACAATATGATCATGTTGTGTGAACAGAATTATGTATAGGTTTGGAGATACAATTTTGTTTTTGAATTTCAAGTAATGAGATGTTTAGGAAATGTTATGATATGAAGCAGAGATAAAACTATGTATTTGTATAAATTGAACTATATGATGATTTGTGATAAGTTATAGCCAGTGAGACATTGCATGTATTTAGTGAGACATTGCTAGTGAGGCATATTTTTTTCAAAGCTAGTGAGGCACTTTACGAGTGGTTTTTCATCCCTATGATGGTTTTCTACTCATGAAAATTCATGTGTTGTGCTTTTACTATGAGCATTGTGTTATGCATTTAATGTGTTGTTTGATTTTATCATTCTTGATTGAAGTTAAAAGGTTATGATTAATTATTTCTATAAAAGTTAAATTGAAAACTTTAAAATTACTTTGAATCACTAATTCACCACCCCCCACCCCCCCCTCTCTCAATGATTTGTGTACTCCAACAATAACTTGATTGTGAGCATGCAACCACATGTCCTAGTGAAAATTGCTTCGTGTTCGACACTTATTTTGCACACTCAAAAATTCTTGCTCATATACCACTTAATGAAGGGCTAACTCCACCCTACAATAACAATAGAAAAATGACACAAGAAATGAAAGAAAAAATACTTTATTTTTATCTAGTGAGATCTCAAAAATTACAATATTCAAAACTCACAAAATATTACAAAAAACTGTTGTGAAAATTGTAAGTGCAAAAATTTACAAAGAGAAAATACACTTAACACGGTATTTATATGGAAAAAGCTTGGTAAAATTATACCAAGAAAAACACAAGAAAATATCTTTCAATTTTATTGCTTAGGAATTTTCATAGTTACATCAATGTTCAAATCGTATCTCCAAACATGACTTCAAGTTGCATATAAAAATTGAGTTGTAGATTCCTAATTATAGACAACATACTAAATTTAGTAAGTATGACACATACAACTACATGCACAACACTTGGTGAAATCACTTCTGAACTTAACCAATCAAGGTGGACTCTCCATGATGACTCAACCAAAGAAGGTGGACTCTCCATGATGAATCAACCAAAGATAGTGGACTCTCCATGATGACTTTAGATTCCAACAAAAATGGATTTACAAATTTTCAAGTTTGAGCTAGAAGCCATTTTACTTAAGATTTATATTGAAAAAATCAACTCTAAATGCTTAACCTATATCCCAAGCCTCCCTTTTATAGCACTCTTGTGCCTCTTCAAGATCCCACTCGCATCTTGGAGATTAACACATGATAACCAATAAATGCAACACCTAGCCTATAAAGTCCCTAGAACCCTCCCAGAAGGGTGTCTAAGAAGGTAAATTTGAAATTCTCATTTTGAGTGCCTAGAAAGGTGCCTTTAGCATTATTTTCCATGAATCTTCCACTTCCCCAATTCAACACCAATATTTTTTTTATTTTTTTTTTAAGAATAATATAAAAATGTGCCCACTCTTAGAAATTATAATTTCCTTTACATTTGGGTTACAAGTATTAAATAATTTTAACCCCTATATCCTCTTGGATACTTTCCTAGGTACATGGAGAGCTATAGATGACTCCATTTATTTTTAATCATTCAACCGTAACATAAAATTAAAATAAAAACATTTTTAGTGGATGAAATATTGTTCCACACTATGATGCTTCTATATTAAGTTTCAATAAGTGTGCCAACATATAGAATGAATTATAAAATCCTACACTAATGAGTTATCGTTCAAAATCTAATATGGGAAAGTGAGATATTGAGAGGGGGGTGAATCAGTTATCCACTACTTTGATGCTTTGAAACTAATTCCATATGCATACCATAAATATAGATTTCAATACTAAATTGTATCTAGCATTTTAATCACATCCATCAAATGAAACACATAACACATAAATTTGGTAACCCAGAAACCCTTGAAATGTAAAACTGGGGTGGGGATGACACCCACAAATCTTCACTACCATAGTATTAAAGTGTGCCTACTAGGGCTAAAATATTTGATCACTTCAGATGATCTACCCTATGAGGGATCTGCCCTATTAAGAGATTAAAAACTTATACAATCTACCTTGATTAAAGGATTTTAAAGCTTACAACTAAGTAAGCACTCGATTAAGATATTTATAAAGGTTTGTCATGTATTATGCTCAAAATGATCTTAATCCATTCAACTTTGAAGTTACGAGGGAAATCTAGGGCACGCACTAACCATTTCTCGGCAACATGTTGATGCTCTGCCCTCAACACTTTTTTATCACACAACCTGTTATAACTTCCCTCAAATCATAATCTCCAATTTATCTAATTTTGCACATGTAGCATGCACTTACATCATGTATCATCAAGAATTTTGGTGGAATCGATGATAGGGATTTCCAGTATATCTTGGAATTTTGGTGGCTTGCACGCATCACTCCTTACTAATTGAACATTTAAAACTTCTTTCCCTTGCTTCCTAACTATTGCAGATGAAGTGGATGCCATTTTTCAAAATTAGGGTTCTTGAAATAAATTCAAGTGGCTCAGTAATACCTCCTTTCAACCATCCTTCACAATGTTTTCTAATGGCACGCTGTAAGAATCTTCACACACTTGACTTAGCACAAATCTCTGTTCTTAATCACCTTAAAATCACTCTGTAAATTCTCAAATCGATGGGTGAAATGAGAATGAATGGTAATATTTCACTTTATAGACTCAAATGGTTAGATTAGGTCTTCATTAAATGATCTATACACTTTGTAGGTAAGACATAGCTATCTCGACCTTCATATGACAACTCGATTACCACATACTCATACTTGGTTGAAAACATGACTTAGTCAATACTAACATTTTCATTTTAGCTCGGTAGATATAACATCTTGGCTATTATAGGAGCTCGACACACACTGATTGATTCGATCACTATAGACATAAATACTAATGCTCGACATCAATTATGCAATTTGACTCTTTTCTCAAATCTATCCTAATGCATCTTAATTCATGCAGATATGGACTTTAGCATATCAAATATCGGGAACTGGTGTAAAATATAACCTTTGAAAATTTATTTCCTTACATACCTTTTTGCTAAGACAGAAGTAGTTTGGTCACCTAATCCATTGGATTGGGTGACCTCAAGTTCACTAGATCCACTACTGCTTGGTTCCTCTTTCTTTCTCCATGTCTTATTCATCTCATCCCTTATATGTTCAATAGTCTCTTAATTTTTTAATTTTTCATTGCTCGGTGCTTGTTCTCTGTAGTCTCTTTTTATGTGACCAATCTTGTGGCATTTATAATAGACCAGACTTCCACTCATCCAACTTTTGGATTTACCTCTAAATTGTGTCCTTACAAAGTTTTCTCCAGTATGACCATATTCTCCACAATAATGATAACTATACTATGTATTGTAATCCCAATTGAATGTGTTACCTTTCATAGGTGCTTTATTCTTCTTATTGGATGTCCACTTTGGTTTAGCATTGGATCTGTATTCTTTTTCTCTATGACCATATTTTTGATAGTTAAAACAATGTCCTTGAAATCTAGGTGTAGTAGGTGCCTTACTAACCTTTGACCTGCATTCATGTGCTTGATGTCCATGCTTCTTAAAGTTAAAGAAATTTCCATTGAATTTAGTTTTAGGATTGGACTTACCATTCTTGCTTCTGCAAATTTTTGTTGTGTGTGCTAGCTTCCCACAATGATGTCATGTAGGTTTGTTGTTCTTTGAATTTGCATTCTTCTATTCTCCATTCTTTGATTCTCCTTCTTCATTGGATGACAGGTGCTCATCATGTCCAAGTCTAGAGGTGTCACTAGATATTATTAGTGACCTCAATAGTTCCTAAAAGTATTCCATAGCTTCACTGGGATTGTTCATCATCTCATTAAGTTCCTTTTTAGATCTTAACTCATTCTTTAGTTGATTGTTTTCTGATCTCATATTTGTGATTTCCATATCTTTCCTGATCAACTCTTGATTTTCAAGTAAGAGTTGATTTACCATGTCCAATTGATTGTTTGTCAGCCTCTTCATATCACATGTCCTTTCATCAAGTCTTATAGCCATTTGTCTCTTGTCTTCTTCTACCATTGTCTTGTCTTCTTCAACTTTCTTTTTCTATTCAATCACTTCACATAATCTTACTGATTGAATTTCATGTTCTCTCTTTAGACTTCTGACATATTTATTTAGTGAATTGTTTCTTTCTAATAGATCTTCTATAGTTGCATCACTTTCAATAGAGTTTCCATTGTCAAATATACCCTTAGTATTCTCTTCTGATATTGTGTGTCATTCAGTTGAATTTCTAATTCTTTCCTTCTTAAATATTTCTTCAATTTACCTCTAGTTGCTTCAAGTTGGTGCAATGCAAGATGGATGTCAATCTTCTAATTCTCTATGATCTTTCCAAACTTATAAACCTCTATCTCCAAGACCTTAACTCTCAAGTGGTTAGACTTATTCTAAGAGAACAAAGCTCTAATACCAATTGTTGGAAATCTAATATGGGAAAGTGAGATACTGAGAGGGGGGGTGAAATAGTTATCCACTACTTTGATGCTTTGAAACTAATTCCACATGCATACCATAAATATAGATTTCAATACTGAAATGTATCTAGAATTTTAATAACATCTATTGAATGAAACATATAACACATAAATTTGGTAACCCAGAAACCCTTGAAACGTAAAACTAGGGTGGGGATGACACCCACAAATCTTCACTACTATAGTATTAAAGTGTGTCTGTTAGGGATACAATATTTGATCACTTCAGATGATCTACCTTATGAGGGGTCTGCCCTGTTAAGAGCTTACATACTTCTACAACCTACCTTGATTAAAGGATTTAAAAATTATAGCTAAGTAAGAACTTGGTTAAGAGATTTATAAAGGCTTGTGAGTACCACTCTGTTAAGAGATTTACTTTAATTCACCTGCTAAAATGTATCAATACTTGATCCTTTAGTTTGCACTATAAATGTTGATTACATATCATCTCTTTCCAATATTTTTTTAATCTCTAGAATCAAATTTAGGTCTATTCTATTCTTCACTTCTCTACTCGGTCACTCTACCTGATCTCTGCATCTAATAATCAAAAAACTGCTCTGTTCTGCATACAAGAGATCTTCTCTGCTACTCTTTCTTTCACTATGTTTTAGGGTTTTGATATCACCTTATACAAATATCTAATCAAGCTTCTAGATCAAGATCAACAATCTAGATTCATCACTTATGCTGCGTAAGCATTCCCTTTTTCTGATAGGTTACATAGCTTGAATAGGGATTAATAATAATAATTACAAAGTGTAATCAACTCCTTGATTCTCTCAATAATCATTAAATCTCACATAGAATTTGGCCAAAATGGTTTACCTTGGTGTTTGTGCCATAACAAACACATATGTCAAAATTGTCTTTCTCAGCATATGAAGTCTTCGATGCTCAGTCAAAACTATTTTTCATATAATGGTGCTCGACACTGACTCTTCTATACAACTTGGCATAAACTACTCAGTAACTACTAAAGTACTCAGTGACCTTTGACTTTCTCAGTAACTACACAAATCTATACATGACTCAGCCTTAATAAGATGGCTTAGTCGTAGTGATGACCAACCAACATTACCTTGAAAATGACTAAGTTTTAGACACTAATAGACAACATAACATAGGGATCAACAGTTATTTAACTACTGGTAAGGAAATCAAGGCTTAAGTAATAAAGTCCTTAGCCTCATAAGATATGACCAAATCCACCAGAATCCTAGATTAATTAGTAATTATGATGATAAGAAAGGATAAATGGTGTAAAAGCCTCATGATAGTGTATCACATGCTTCAAGGGCATGACATAAATAAAAGAAAGTGTGGGTATAGCCTCCTCATTTCCTTCTTTAATCCTATTAAAGTGGTGGCCTTCATTAGTACCCTTTTGCTTTGCATTTGTTTTAGCAATTTTGGCAATTTCGTTATGCCTAAGACTGGTCACTGGATTTCTGGTAAAATGGGGGGTAAATTGAAATGTGAGGAACTGACTATGTTTAAATGGAAGGAGGATAAATTTTGGGACAATCTCAAGGAGGGTGGATTCACTCCTTACATGGTGAAATTACACGGCTATGACAAGGATATCTTCAAGGAGTTCACTGACAGTTGGGATAATGGTAAAGTTATTATTTGTGGTAAAACCTTTAATATTATTGAAAAGCTTATTTATGAGATTACAAGTTTTAAAATGTCTGGTTTGAAGTATTATAGAGGTAGGATTATGGCCCAGAATGTTGCTAGAATGTATCCAAAGTCTCAAGGTGTGAAAGCCCTCCTCGTGAAACAATTTGGGGATTTGTTTCTTTGTAAGCATATGAAGCTGCTCTAGGGTAAACTTTTCAAATCCCTTATGTAGTACTTTACTCTTGAGGGCTGGTATAGTAGAGTCTACAATTTTTATTTCATGTTGGTGAATCATTTTTCATTACAAGAGGAAAAAAAATTTCCTTACCTTCTGCTTCAATCTCTTGGTACTAGAATTATGGAGTGCAAGAAGATCCTTGAGAATCCTATTCTTCACGATGGGCTTATTCTTCTCATTTACGAATACACCAAGTCTACCTTCCAAGATGATGCCCTAGAATCTAGGAAGAATAAGGAGGAGGGTAAAAGATACCTCTTGACAGACAATAACACTCCCAATAAGGAAAAGAAAGGTGACCCTACAGAAGAGATGGTTGAAGTGGCCAAATTCTTCATGGAGGAGGCTGGTATGGATACTGATGAAGATACTAGAGTGCGGGAGGAAGATAAAAACATTGACTTGGTTGAAGCAGCTAAATTTCTCTCTAAGGAGGTGGGTATGGAAATAGAGGATGATACAGAGGTGTAGGAAGAGGATCAAAACCTTAGTGACTACCATGATGAGGAGGACCAAGACCCTTAGGATAATGCTACTAAGCCTTCTTCGAATACTGAGAGTGAAAAAGACAGTAGTGCCAAAACTAGGGGTTTGGTGACTGAAGGCCCGAATGACAACAACATTCCTGAGGATGCCACCAACATGGAGAAAAATGATGTGGGTGCTAGCCCCCTAACTATGGTAGGAACTGATCCTCCTATTACCTTCTTCATGACTCACATTAAAGAGTGTACCAATAACCCTTAGAAAATCCAAACTTCCCCAATTCTTGTGGATTATGAAGGTTCATCCTCTGAGGAGGATAAAAATTCTAGGGTTATCTCTAAGAAGGATGAAGAGAAAAAAGAAGAGGGCATTGACATGAAGGATTCGAAGAAGGAAATTGGGAGAAGTCAGGAGGAAAATACCGAGACGGCTAAAGGGAATTTTAGGTTTATGTAGGTTCTCAAAGAGCATGTTGGAATGGATATGCAGATGAACTCTTGGTTGTATGATGGAATCCAAGATGTTTGTATCAAGTACTCAGAGCTAGAGGAAAGAGTGAACAAAATTGCTATGCTTCTTGCCAAGCCTATGAACACTTCCAATAGAAATGTTGAGATGCTTGTTGTTATTGATGGCAAAGGGATGATGGATAAGCTCGAACAAAAAATAAATGTTATTATCAACTTCTACTTGCAGACTACTTCCAGCCATATCCTGAGCATTGAAGATACCCTCAACAGAATTATGAAGAAGAACTTTGAGGGCATGAAGGTGACTACTTACAACCTGAGGGCCCTTCTCTCTATGCTGGAAGGGAACAACAATCCCATTGTTGTTGAAGATGATAATAATAAATTCTCTACCCCTATTGACCCTAGCTCTTGTACTAGAGCTAGTACAAAAAAGAAGAATGCTGACAATTCAATGGAAATCATGGCTCTCCAAGAATCCATCCAACAATTCTATTTGCTGAAGGAAGACACGGTGAAGTTTATGGGAAAAATGTCTTAGCTACATTGTTTTTGGTCACCCCTTTTTCGGTGTGTCAGTATGTTTTTTTCTAGTTTCTTGTACTAGGGGGTTCTCTAATGTTCTCTTCCTTGTCCCCCAGCTGTCTCTTTTTTCTTTGTGCTTATTCTTCCTATCTTTGTTCCTAATGTAAAGGATTATTGTTCCCTTCAAAAACTTTTTTATCCTTAATCAAAAATAGTTATTTAACTACTATACACACTTATATGAGGCCAAGTTGGAGCACATCCATCTCCTCAAGTGCATTATTGAACTCTCACATCTCCTATGCATTGAGATAGAATTCCTTACATTGTAAATTTTTGGCTAGACATTTTTTCACACATGTAAAACTCAATCCAAGGAAATTATGATGTAGAAATACCTCTTCCTATATAGGAGAACAACTTATGGTCTTATATATCATTCCAACCACAATAGAATTAACAACCACCATTTCAAATCTCTAATTCTCCTCAAACATGTAAACTATATAGGGACAAATAAAAATAGCCTCAAAGTGAGCTATGATGAAACTTCTATCACTCCTATACTTAGAAAAAAATTGACTATCACCTCAACAAATTATTATAGTGCAAGAGACATCAAACCTTGATGACAGTGAGGAGAGGTCTTTTTAGTGGAGAATATTCGCCAATCGACAAATTGCATGAGTTGACCACATCGAGAAATTGATGAATAGTGTAGTCAAATCGCCTTGTATTCACATAATATATGTCCCATGGCTATTTTATTCACCATATTTTGGCTGAACAATATTTATTAAACATAGTTTTTTGCCACCAACTCATACACGACTTGAATATTTATTAGTTGTAATTTTGCCCAGAACTTTCAAAAGAATGCAAGAAACCACAAATGGACACACATGCATTCGCCAATATTGACACATGATTTTTTAAATTTTGAGGGCCATATCTCCAAAAGCATTAATTATTTTATTCTTGAGGCTAGATCCAATTCTCACCCACTAGTATTGAACGCTAATACCAACTCCATAATTCACCTTGAAATTTAAAATTACAACGCATGAATCCCACCCAATTTTGCCAAAATTATATATCCCAATTGTAGAATGGCACACAATTCGCGAAATTTTGTTTGATATAAATACATGAGAAGGTGATATTTTGTAGTTTACACCTTGTTAAGATTGGTCCCCACTTTTAGATGCTCTAAACACAAGTTACTGAGGACTTCTTTAGATGTTGAGTCATTCACAAACCATGTCACTGTGAAAACTTAATAATAAGTGACAAACAATAAAATATTATTGTTAGTGTTTTCCATTTTGAGTTGTTAGTGTCTATCATTTTGATTTCAAAATTCTATTGTAGCTTAGTTGTTATGGCTTAGTTTTTCCCATTTTAATATGTTATTCTTTACATAGCATGCACTATTACAACAAGATACAAAGTATATCTATTTTATTTTCCCTCTTTTTATCTATTATTGTATTTCATATCCTGTAGGAATCAGATTCCTTCTTTTAGTTTCTATTAGTAAGAAATCTCAAGCAACAGTACTCCTAAAATTGATAGAGGGAGGCCTTCCAAACACATAAATAATAATATTATGTTATACTTTTGCGCTCCATCAAACAAAGCTACAACATCAATACTTGGACCTAATGCCTTTGGCTCTGTCACAAAGAATGTTACAATGGGTACCTAGAGTAGCCAGACTAAAATAATCAACTTAGTTGACAATGTCAGTGATGATATTGATGACAATATCATTGTTATTGGTAGTGTTGGTGATGATATTGTTGGGAATGTTGCAAATGCTAGTGTAAATATCGGTGATGTTGTTGCTAAGAATGTCAGTGATGATACTATTGATAATGCCATTAATGTTTATACTGAAAATGTCAGTAGTGTTTTTCATATCAATAAACAGAAGAGGGGAATAAAATCAACAACAAAAACTAGGCCAACAAAACTTGGGCATGAGTTGGATGCGACAAGGTCATTTCAGATAAGTTAGGGTTTGAAGTACACATTCATTCAGATAGTACCAAATATAGAGAAAGACAAAGCTCTTGTAGAATGCAAGTGTACAATCTATACTTGGAAACATGATAAGGAGAAAAAACTGTAGCTAAAACTAGATACAATAGAAAAGCACATCAACAAAATGTATGAGAAACAAACTGTAGACGAAGAGGAAGTATTAGTGGTTAGATGGAAAACAAAGGAAGAATGTAAGCATGTCAAGTATGTAGAGGAATTTTATGTGTATAAATAAAAAGAGAAGGAGAAACCAAAACATGTGGGTTCACTTGAAGCTCAATTTAAAAAGGTAATGGATGTAACATATATGTCCAAAACTATTTAGTTGGCTACTCTTTTTAATCTTTTGAGAAGAGGTCATCTCATGACAAACAACTCTGATATTGATGGATTGTTAAGATTTCTAAGTGTTCCAAGATATCTTGTAATTCATTGGTTAGTAAATAGTGGATGGGATTTGGCGATTTGTCTTGCTAAAGTGGAAATAAGTAATCTACGAGAAAAAGTAAAGGATCCAAACTATATTGCATTATCTTTTGACGAAGTTATAGTGGTAGACAATATTTTTTGGATGTGTATATAGGTGTATACTATACAGAACCATGTCCAACACCCTCATCTACTCTTTTCTATTAAGATGGAGAACACCAATGTGCAAAGTACGTATGAACTAGCTAAGAAATCTTTAAATAAAATTATTGGTATGGATGACTTTACAATTGCCAAAACAATGTTGTGTGTAAGAGAAGATAGAGCTACACTGATGCAAGGTCATAGGAATGGTCTATGCATAAAGATACAAATGAGAATTGCACTATACATGGTTCTCATTTAATGCATGGTGAATAGACTTAATTTAGCATGTAAAATTGTACATAATCATGAAGAGGTAGCTAGAGTTCATGAACTATTTCACGAGATCTATGCATACTTCTTCTAAAGTCCCAAATGTTTTGCATAATTTTAGAAGGGAATAACCAATGGAAAAAATCTACTTAAGGATGTTGAGACCAAATGGAACTCTATTTGTGGATCCACAGAATGATTTTTCTTAGAATATAAATCCCTGGTTGGTCTAATATACGAACAAAGGAAAGATGTCCAATGTGATACACTTTTGTATAGGTTAATTGATGTAGAGGCACTGCTAACCTTGGCTAGTATTCTCCCCCTGTTGGACCAAATGAAATCAATTATTAAACAAGCTCAAGAGAGAACTATGTATGTTCAAAAATATGTTACATTGCGCATAATGACTATCATGGCCATCGATAATCAATATCTAAATGATTGTCCATTCATTGATGAAGCATTAGTAGATGGAATCATATTACAGACTTGGGTTGTGGTACTAATTATTTACGGTTTAATGATTGCAGTGAGTTATGTGTCCTTGTTCATGGAAAGAAAATACCAATGTTCTACTATGACATGTGTTCCAACACATGGTCTAGTAGAAAGAGAGATGGACCTATTACACTAGAATATTTCAATGGCATTGTGAGCTCTATGAAAACTAATCTATAGAATATTTCAAAAGAGGTTTCAACACATACTTTAAAGTGATTCCCTTAAGAGGAACTATTAGAATCCATGTCTATTGTGTATTTTAATTTTTGGAGAATGCTTGATCCATAAGATTTTAATAAGAGGCTACTGGAATAGGTGAATTATTTGGTAAGAGTGTCAATTTAAAAGTCGATGGAAAGGAAGTAGGAGCTATAAGTAGAACTAAGATTGCACAACAATCAACCCATTTTGTAGCAACAATGCATGAATAGGTTAAGGCTTTAGATAGTCTATACCTACCATGATCAATAACATGACTTTGGGAAAAAATAAGTTAGAGCTCAATGTTGTGTGAATAAATATTTGAATACTTCAAACTTGTTGACTTGTGACAAAGGATGATATTGGGTTTTGTTGAGGATGAGATATTTTTTAGGGCATTGGGATTCTTAAAATCAAAGACAAGAAAAAAACTCGACAAGAACCTGGAAGTCTATTTGAGGCTTTATACCAGTCGCTATAATGTCAAAAAAAATTATGAAAGGGAACTCACACACTGGTGTTAGATAACTGAGAGGGGGGGTGAATTAGTTAAATTAGTTATCCTACAGTCCCAAACTCTCAGATGTAGTTTTTTAAACTTAATCAACAATTCAAACATCTTAGTAACATAAAATAACTATCTTTCTAATCATTTACTGAATACCAATAAATATCCAAACTGTGATTACTGATTAATCATATATGCAACATGTAAAGTATGACAAAAAAAAAATCATAACAAATAACACATAACACAATAATTTAACGTGGAAACCTTGCTAAGGGAAAAACCACCTGGGACCAGTAACCCAAAAATATTTCACTCTTCTGAAGTGAGCTCGGTTAGGAGCCAACCCTATTAAAATTTACAATGCACACTGTCAGGTGTGACCTGGTTAGAGGATTTATCACTAACAGTTAACTTTTGACTAGCATTCACTATGGGGTCAACAAGATAAAAATTAACATTCCTTGAATGTCATATGGAAATACAAAAGACTGTTACACTCAGTTAAGAGATTTTGTTGTAACAATGGTTAAACTGATACAATACTAATCTAATTCAAATACAACTCTATTTGCAAATATTCAGATCTTTGCTAAGCTCATAAAAACTCCTCTGATCAATAACCAATTCAATTCCTCATATCCTTCAACTTACTTCACTCAGTGTATATATCTTTGACTCTCGGTTATGCCTACAGTTCAGTTCTATCTATAACCAATTTGGTTAGGAATGCATGAAAAATGTCTTCACGCAAAATCTTTTGCAGTCTATATTTTATCTGGCATGTTTCAACAATGAAACTCATGTCTCTTAACTAGACAAGTAAACCATTTTCATATCAGCCATTATATTTTGCCTCTTAATCCTCATCATCCATTTTGCTGCTTAAACCTTCCTTGGTAGATGTGTGAATAACATGTTTCAATATTTTCCCTTAGATCATCTCTGAATTATGTCAGCCATGGATCTTATAAAAAACTTAATCTCTTACCTCAAAATCATAACAATTTCCATCTCACCAATTTCAGTTGGCTATTCTAGCATTTAATGTTTTCATCCATACTTGGTTAATACTGAATGCATCAGTGATAACTAACTTGGTTATTACTGTCACTCGGTATACACAAGACTAACTCAGTGTACACAAAAATCTTCAATTACCGACCACATTAACTTGTTTAATTCAGATCTCTTCTTCATAATAGAATAATGTAACATGCTCAAGTCAACAATATAAAGCCATAGACTCATCAATAAGTTACCCAATGTATACCTTATCCTTATTTGTCATATCCATCTTTTCCTTGTAGATGTCTCATTTCTTCATTATTTCTTCCTTCTACAGATATTCAAATATTTGTAACTATCATGATAAGTATGGTCAAAACTACTTGACATCAATGACAATATATTGACTGATTTAATCATCTTACATATCACTTTAGTAGCTTGGCGATCTCTAATCACTGTCTCTTCAGTTCATCAAGATATTAAATCAGTTGTAGATCATCAACTGGACTTCCACAAGTGAAAGGAGAGGGTTAGGAAAAATTTTGACTAACAATGACAATGTTAAAATGAAAAGCTCATCAAGTTCCAGTAGCTGTGTTGAGATGAACTCAAGTGAGAAAAATGAAGGGAAGAATGAAAGAGAAAGTGATGTACAGTTCGACAAGATGAATTGGCAATTGGATTTGGGTCAATCATGACAAGTCAATTGTTAGTCAGTGAGATTTAGCATTTTCTAGGAGACTGTCAAGAATTAAACTATTAGTAGGTATTTATACTTTTTACTATAATTCATGAATCATGAATCGTATTGCAAAATCCAAATTGATTTATTTATACTAGTGAAAATCCACATGCACTTTTTAATTTTTCATTTATAAATTATATATTAACTTGTTGCAATGTTGAGTAGCTTTATTGTGTTACACGTGTCGTTGTATAATCTTTGTAAACATTTTCTTCAATTTGGATTATTAGATTTCCAATTTTTATTTATGAAATTAACTTACCACAGACTTTCATGGGATGAATAAATGTTAAAACATTTTAATATTTTTTAAGTTGTAAATTAGCTTTAAACTAATAAATTTGTCTTCAAGCAGCAGGTCCTACTAACAATATGTGATGATGCAAAATAATGTCATGTGGGTTTGGTACATGACTAGTTAGTTCTATTGTGTGTTGTTGAAGATGGGCCTACCACCATAGTGTAACAAGGCGATAACTTTCCACAGACCTTCGTGGGATAGTCTTATAAATAATTAAAAAATAACTTTTGAAATTATTTTAATATTTTATAAGTTGTGAATTAGCTCCATGTAGGATGCACCCGTGCGTTGGAAGAAAAGAAACCTTCCAATGTTCTCATGCGTTAGAACAAAATAAACCTTCCAACGCACCAATGATTGGTCATCCCATGTTATGTCATCATTCATCGAGTGGCTAGCCTATCATAAAAAATTTAACATGTGTCTTGATTTTAGTTACTTTGAGAAGGAAATTGGTCTCGTCAGACATTTGTTGCAAAACTTAAAAGTGACTTAATGCGAGGAAGCCTATCTTTCCATAGACCTTCATGGGATCGTCCTATAAATAATTAACAAATAACTTTTGAAATTGTTTTAATATTTTTTAAGTTGTGAATTAGCTTTAAACTATTGATTTTGTCTTCAAGTGGTGGGTCCTACTAACAATATGCAATGATGTGAAATAATGACTCATGGGTTTGGTTCTATATGAGTGGTTAGTTCTATCACAAGTTGTTCAAGATGGGCCTACCTCCATTGTGTGACGAAGCCATATCTTGCCATAGACCTTCGTGGGACCTTCTTATAAACAATTGACAAATAAATTATTCTTCAATATTTAAACGATGAGTCCTACCACCAATATGTGATTATGCAAAATAATGCAAGGTGTCCTATTTTTATAAGAAACAGATGTGAAATAATCAATTTAATACTACTGATGATCTTCGTGACTGATGAAGATCAATGAATTAGGTTCAAAACTATGATGTAGGATTTGTTTTATGTTGTTGGTTCACACATATGGTCCTTAGTGGTAGTTTTTTCTAGTTCCCATCGAACATGCACTTGGTCACTTCACTTCACTTCTTCAAAATGACAATAAATTAATCCATAATATCTTTTATTTCTCTATCTTTTCCATTATTAAATGACACAAATGGCTTGTCCAACTCTTCTTTAAACCCCATATGTTGATGTTGAAAGATCAACCATGCATGTTGAAACTCAAAATTAGCTTTATAGAATTCCAATGAGATAATAAAAAAAATCCCACGTTGGACTGATACTCCTAAGAGTTGTTTTTATTGTCATTAGTTGTGAGGAAGTTATTATGTTTTTCAAAGTCATTCAGTAAGAAGAAAAGATAAGTTGGTAAAGATGAGAAAGACACTCGGTAAAGGAAATAAGTAGACAAGGAATTTTGGTATAGAAGAAGCAAGTATAGGCACCGAGCAAGGTAGAACTGAGCACCAAGAACCAAGTTATACCTAGCACTAAACTGAGAAGAGAAGGCAGTTACTAAGTTAAGGAAAATGTGTTACTGAGAAGAATAGGCTAACACCAGAAGAATTCTAAGTACATTGAACTATTAATATGATTTAGAACAACAAAGAGGGGGGGTGAATCAGTTGTTCTCAGGCCTGATATGTAAAACAATCTCCAAAACTTATCCTTAAATCAGATCCCAAACCAAAACAAACTCGGTCATCACTAATTCAATAATAGAAACATCTATCAATGCAGTCCACTACCTAGTTGTAACTTAACTTGTAAAACATAGCAATGTTCAAATCTAAACATTCACACAAGTATAAACACCAGGTTTTATAGTGGAAACCCAATATGGGAAAAACCACTTTGTAACATGCTACTATTATTTTCACTCTTCTGAAGTGAGCTCGGTAAGAAGCCAACCCTGTCAAAGGTTACAATACACACTGTCAAATGTGACCTGATTAAAGGATTTCAATCACCCTGTGAAAAGTAAGCCTAGTCATCGGACTTACATACATTCCATTAGAATGCAACCTTGTTCAAAGGATTTAACATATGACTATTAGGTCAACCTCTGTTAAAAGGATTTTTAACTATTATAATGGTTAGAAAGTAGCAACAGTATTATCTGAAAAATATACAACTCACTTTGCAAATATCAGATCTGATTCCATACACTAATGTTGGTTTACTGATTTTGAAACTTTTCCATTTCCATCTCTAATCTACTCAGAGCTTTTCTTCAAGCAATCACCACACTTCTCCTTTAGACTTTTCTACTTATTCAATCAATAAAACTTTTCTCTTCCAGCATTCTCTGTTCACCATGTACATACATATCACAATGTTCAAGTTCCCTTATATTTTCCTCAATTAGGTTAACTCATCTTTTGCTGCTCAATCTCATTCATAGATCTTAGGGTTAGGTCAGATTCATTGAATCTACCCGCTTTATGTTCTTCAGCTCCTTTTCTAGAATCATCTCAAATCTCTTAAAGATTTACAATAAAATGTTTTACAATGCATTTAATGCTTCCAAAAAATCAATAAATAAAGTCAACACGTTTTACATAATCCAAGAATTCAACAATGTCGGCTCCAAAATTAAATTCTCTTCAAATATAAAATTGTTGATGCTCGGTCAATACTATGATTGTTCACTCGGTCTCCATGTAGAACACTCGGTCAATACTAAAACTGTCTCCTCGGCTTGCACTATCTTTCTCGGTAATTTACTGATGCTCGATCAACACTATAATTTTGCTCGGCATATACTAACTCGGTCGACACTAACATCACTTGGCTTAAACATGATTTTTCCATTCTCTGCTCAGTTAAGCCTACCAGTTTAGTCTTCAATCTTACTAAGATAAACAATACATTAGCTCATCATAGTGCAACATAGTCAAGTACACTTTGTAGTATCAGGATAACTCAACCTTTCCCTAGGTGCTATTGTTACCAGCCTTTCTTAGCCCCTTAGTAACACTCAAATAGATATAGTACTTTCCTAAGTAGCAACAATCTTACCAATTAAGGTTTGACATCAATGACAATACAACAATTGTTTTAATTCAGTTTCCAACATGAACCTGGACACTAAATAGAAAATGGTTTACCAATCTCAAGGAGATCGTATAACAGAACATTCAAGATTGAAATATAATGATTACACATGATTACAAGGTGAGATTAGCCAATGATAATTAAGGATAAAATATGCATTGGAAGTGTACCCAATGCTAGCACCGCTTGATGAGAAGATTCTAGAGGTTCTAGCAACGCTTCATAAATTGTATATAAGAAGATTAGATTATGAAGATTAGTATGCATGCATGAATGGTTATGGTGGCATGTATGATTACAAGAGGAGATTGTATAAGGGAATAAGTAGAGAATCTACTGAGTAATAGAGCTTTGAAGAATAGTCAAAGATTGAGATCTACCAAGTACTGAATTGATAGTGTGAAGGATACACAATGTGAGGTAAAGAGTTAATGAGCACATAGAGTTTGAATAACATATTTTGATGCAATTTTGATGGACATTTTATTGTTACCAATTAAAGAGTAATCAAATTTTTTATAGTCTCTTAAATGAGCATATCCTAGCAGATCTTAATTGTAAATCCTTTAACCAGGTATAATTCTTAGATTGGAGTTTTGAAATCTCTTAACATAGTAGACTTAGAAATCTTTAGAACTCTTAATCGGGTTAATACTCTTAATAGGGTAAGCTATCAGAAATAACTAAGCATTGTAGCTCTAACCAAGCAAACTTTATTCTATAGTAGTGAAGTCTTGTGGGTGTCATCCCCACCATAGTTTTTATCCTCTAATTAGGATTTATGTGATACCAAAATATTGTGTTATGTGTTGATTATTACATATTTTATTTATTTCATGTGATGCATGCAAATGTTAAGGAATCAGTAAATGATTTTGAAGAAAGTTCAAATAAGGTTAAAAGTATTTTATAGTACTAATTCACCCCTCCCCTCTCAGTAATTACCTTTCCAAACCTAATCCAAATGAAGTAAATGGCTTGTTCAACTCATCTTTAAACCCCATCCCTTGATGTTGAAAGATCAACCATGCATGTTCAAACTCAAAATTGGCTTTATAGAACTCCAACGAGCTTATAAAAAAACTCCCATGTTGGACTTGTCGGCACATTGGAAAAAAAGAAACCTTCCAACGTGCCTGCGAGTTGCATTTGTCATGGTTAATAAATCCATGATGGAAGGAACACGTAGGACATGTATGTGCTTTGGAACAAAAGAAACCTTCCAACATTCCTGTAAGTTGCATTTTCCATTATTAAAAAAATCCATGGTGGAAGAACTACGTAGGGCACCCCAACTATTAATATGATTTAGAACAATAGAGAAGGGGGGTGAATCAGTTGTTCTCAGGTCTAGATATATAAAAACAATCTTTAAAACTCTCTAACAAATCAAATCTAATAACCAACAGCTACTCAGTCATTACTGATTGCATAACAAAAACATATAACAGTGTTGTCCACTTATCCAATAGCATCTAACTTGTAAAACATAGAAATGTTCAAACCAAAACATTCACACAAGTATCAACACCAAGATTTATAGTGGAAACCCAATCTGGGAAAAACCACTTTGTAACATGTTACTATTATGTTCACTCTTCTGAAGTGAGCTCGGTGAAAAGCCAACCCTATCAAAGGTTACAAACACACTGTCAGGTGTGACCCGGTTAAAGGATTTAAACCACTTTGTTAAAAGTGAACCTTGTTATAGGACTTACATACACTCCATTAGAATGAAACCTTGTTCAAAGGATTTATACCTATGACTGTTAGGTCAACCTCTGTTAAAAGGATTTTGACTGATACAATGGTTAGCAAGTAGTAGTAATATTGATCTAAAAAACATACAACTCACTTTGCAAATATCAGATCCAATTCTATACACATATGATGGCTTACTGATTGTGAACCTTTACCATCTCCATCACTGATCTTCTCAGAACTCTCTTCAAGCAATCACAACACTTCTCCTTCAGCCTTCTCTAGTTAGACAGTCAATAACATCAACAACAATTCTAGCATCCTCTCTCTCACAACCTCTAGCTTAGGTTTCCTTAATACTTCCTCCATTAGGTCAATACATCTTTTTCCACTTAATCTCCTTTGTAGATCTTAGGGTTAAGTCAGATTCATCGAATATGTCCTACATTATGTTCTTTGGCTGTCCTTCTAGAAATATCTTGAATCTCTTAATATATTTACAATAAAATGTTTTACAGTGCATTAAATGCTTTCATACAATCAATAAATAAAGTCAACACATTTTACATAATCTAAGAATTCAACGATGTTGGCTGGAAATCAGAATTCTTCCTCAAATGCAAAATACTGAGGCTTGGTCAATACTGTGTTCAACTTCTCAGTCTTCACTAGAAAGCTCGGTCACCTCATAAATTGTTTCCTCAGCTAATACTGTCTTCCTCGGCAATTAACTGGTGTTCGGTCAACACTGAATTTACTCAACATATACTAGCTCAGTCGACACTAACAACACTCGGCTTAAACTAGATTTCTTCACTTTTGCTCGGTTAGGCCTACCAAAATTGTCTTCATTCTTACTTAGATAAACAATACATTGTCTTATCATTGTGCCACATAATCAAGTACTCATTGAAGTATCAAGATAACTCAACCTTTCCTTAGGTGCTATTGTTACCAACCTTGCCTTACCCCTTAGCAACAACCAAATAGATATAGTACTTTCTTAAATAGCAATAGTCTTACCAGTTAAGGTTTGACATCAATGACAATACAACAATTGCTTCAATTGTAGTTTCCAACACCTAGCATGTTGGAACAAAAGAAACCTTCCAATGTGCCACTAAGAGACCATCTCATGTTATGGCACCGTTCACCAAGTGGCCATCCTTTCATAAAAAAGGGTAATTACACATGTCATGATTCTGGTGATATTGAGAAGGAAATTGGTATCATTAGATTAAGTTAAATGCAAAGGGAACATCGCTAGCAGCTAGGATCCTAAGGGTATAAAAAATAATTATAACAAAATTTATTATCAAGTAATTTAAAAATAAAACTAACACGTGTAGCGATTCCGATGACTTTGAGAAGAAAATTGGTTTCATTAGACATTTTCCTCAGAAATTAAAAGTCACTTCGCACACATGCAAAATTCAAGGGTTAAGTTACATGCAAAGAGGACATCGCTAGAGGCTAAGATCCTAAGGGTATAAAACACTAGTTTAACAATATTAACACATTAGGTAATACAAAACAATGACATCACATGCCCTACGAATTAAAATTCAAAATCAATGCGAGGCAGATATTGCAAATCCGCATGTGGCCCTTTCCAAATGGATATTTAACTTAGCTTAATTAACTAACTCAGAGATTGGTCATCTTGTTTTAGGAGCTATCCATCCTATAATAAGGTTCATTTAATCTGTCAACCCAGGGGCGTAAAATTGAAATGCTTCTACACAATATATGCACTAAATTTGCATTGTAGAAATACTAACTACTACTGGAAGGGAAAAAATAATGCAAGAAATTGGATGCTAAATGTAAAACTACCTAATTACCATCTACCAAAGCAGAAATAGCATGAAACCAACTTATAAGTTCAAGTCTATCGGGTAGGAAACTCCTATGCCCTCTTTGGCTACAAGAATAGACACATGAACAGTTTTCGTGTGGCTACAGGAGCATACAAGCGACTGAATAGTAACTACAATAACTATAAATAAAAAGTAAAATGAAAAGGATCACTCACCAAGTGGGGCCCCTTGGGTGGGTGAGTCCAAGTTCTTCAACACACTATAAATTCAAAATCATCATTGCTTTATTCATATCAAAAAATGGCTACACATAGTACTTTAGAACTTGAAAACTATATTGCTAAAAATAGTTACATCATCCTAGTGTTGTATGATCTCCCTCTATCTTAACTAACTCCTGAAGAGGCTTCAACAAATTATTTATACTAAAACTCACAACTAACTAACTGACCACTTCCAAATAAAGAGATGAGTGTAGTTATTATATTCAAAACAAAAAATAGAAATTATCGCAACATGGAAGAAACATTCTTCTTATCCATGAGAGAAAATATAGGACAACCACTCCCTAGATTTACTTTACATTAGAAATCACTAACTATTCTGACTAAGAAGTAGGTGAATCATTTGAGTCTTCAACATTTTCCTTATCTTTCTATCTCCTTGTTATATGACTTGATCCAAGAGCTAATCAAGTTCATTAAGTATCTACTCATTTGTTCTTTCTTGTTGACCTATTCCTACAGTAAAAATTTAGGAGCAAAAAACATGGAGATACATCCATTCCACATTACATATATTTATTAACCTCATATTCCATTAATATAGATATATCACATGGCTGTAGGAAAATAAACTACTTGGCTACAGGAAACCCATTATGCTTCAATTACTCCAAAAGGAATAATATAAATATAACTAGGGTTCAGAACATCAAGTATTCATTCCAAAGGTATATTGATCCATATGTTGTATGTCTATCAAATACCACTTTAACAGTCATAAAAATATTAAAGTAAGAGTCTTTAAAATTCCATAAACCCTATAACGGTTCAAAATAGGATAAGAGAAACATAAATGAAATAGGCCATTATTTCATCCCACCATTCCCCCTAACCTAATTCTTTTCTAGTCCTCCAACAATTGCAAAGTTTCTAATCTTTGCATTCATCTTGTAGTCAGTGATTGAATTATATCCTACTATACCTTTGGCCAAACTCCAGTAGTATCATTTTCTTTCCCTCAACCTCTTCCATTTGGGAACTTCATCCTCCATATTATATTCATTTCCGTTATCTATCATACTAAGAATTGGCCAAAGCAGAAATGGATGCTAAAATTTTAGTGGAATCCAATACTCTTATCTTGTGTGGCCCAGATCTATATACTAGGGCACTCTTTGAGTTGCTACAACATAGTTCTATGGTGAATGTGGCTCAATACATTACAAATTTTTAGAATGGTTTCTCCATCATTGAATGATAGACCCAAGGACTAATTGTCCTTCATGCTTAGCCATCTTTTCATATTCTTGTAATGCTTCTTCTCTTGAACCTTGAATTATTTCCCTATGCTTATCATTTGTAAACAACCACATCCAATCATAATAGAGTGTCTGAGCCTCTTTTTATTCAACCCTTATCACCAATGGAGCATCTGTTTCTTCATGTTTTTATGTTCTAGCATGTATTTCCTTACTAATCTCATTCTTAATCCAAGACATGAATGCATGTAATTGTATATCCCCTATATGAGCAAGTGGGTTCCAGGTGGTATTATGAGGGACAAAAAAATTATGCAAATACAATTCATAGAGTAAATTATTTATTTTTGCATGAGAAGAAGTGACATCTCATAAAAGTCTTCATTTGTTTCCATGGAAGTATTTAACCCTTAAACAACCCTCATCAACCTAAGATTCAAATATTGTTCCTTTAGAGAGAGGGTTTAGACTCTGGCAGGTGACCTACATTGCATAAGCTCAAGAATCATGGTTGTAATTATGGTGATCCTATCCTTGAGCTTAGTGATTTCATCTTCCTTATTCTGAATTTTAATCCTATAATTTTCTATGACCCTCTGCAATCTAGCTTTCTCCAATTTCCACTGAGTTTATTTAATTAACATATCTTTATGCAGGCTTAATCCTACAACAAGTGGAGTGGACAGGTCAGGAGGATTATCAGGTTCTTCTTTGTCTACATATGGGTTCTCTAGAGGAATATTTACTTGACCCCCTTTCTATACTACAATAGCAGTCTTAGCCATTTGTTGTGCTACGATAGCCAAATTGGCAAGACCATCCAAGCCCTGGCCTTGCTTCATATTAACTTCTTCTATAATAATTAGTTGTTCTTGTGGAAAATTATCCTCCTCCATGAAAACATTTGACTCCTATGGTATGTTATCCTATCCTTGATGTGTTTCTAATCCTTCATCTACATCCATAGACTCTTAGGATTCAAAAACAACAGAGGTGCTACATGTTTCTACCCAGGTCCTCCTTGGGGGTTTCCCTCTTAGCCTATGGATTCTTCTGGTTGATATTTCCTTTCTAACCCCAAATGCCTTTCTTTTGTTGGTTTTCTTAGGATTTTTCTTTATTTTTGTAATGGCTACAAGAGAGTCTTTTGTATCAGTCCTCCTTCTTTTGAAACTAGATGGGGTTTCTACAATATCTTGTTTTTCTACCTATAGACACCTAAATTTGATTACACAATTAGGTAATCTTATTTAATTCTCTCCTAAGACATTTATTAATTAAATATTAATTATTTAATTAATCTATGTCATCCCCTAATTGATTAATTTAATTAATTAACTATAATCCAATTAATTATCTAAATGACAAACTATAGTCTGATTATTAATTAAAACCCTCTTCCTCTATTAATTTAAATAAAAATGTTCATTTATTAAAATTAATTCATAAAAGCCATTTTCTTCCTATTTTAGATTTAAATAAACCATTTAATCCAATTTGAGCACATGACTCCTAACTTTAACCCCTAACCTAACCAATCCCAACAACTTAACCTTGAGTTTCTACTCAACCCAACCCATTCAAACATACTAATCACTCTTAATTAGATAATGACCCATGATTAACTAATCCAACCCTCCACTCATTGTCTCTCCTCCCATAAAATCCTCCTAATTCTCCTACTTTCCTCATAATCACTCCCTAAATATTTGCACAATCATAATCCATGGATTAAGAAATCCTAACCCAACCCTCATGTCACATCCTCACATCCCCTAATTCCTTCATCTCATGTCTATACACACTCTAAATAGTGCACTTCTCTAAATCATTGCTTCCAAGAGAATCCATGGATTGGAAACTTTGAGAAATCAATTTAGAGCTCCCTAGGCATGGAGTGCAAGGGTGTTAAGAATGCTCTCAGCTAGAGCTATTAAGCCAATAACCTTGCTAGTAAACCATGCAATGGGAGATTCAAATGAAGACAAGGGCAAGAATGCCAATATCCTCAAGAATCAAATTAAATGCAATGCAAGCTAGATTAAGATGAATATGCAAGATAAACTATGGAAATGAAAGAACAAGTATTACAAAGCCTCCTAATTAAGCTAGATGAATTAATCTAAAGCACAAAGGAAACTAAGCTAAATATGAAGCTATGAATGCCATGATAAATGAAACTAGAATAACATGTAGATGCAAAATCCAAGAATGCTCCAAATCTTCAAAAGCTCTAAAGTGACCTAGAAAACCTGCAGCATAACATTAGTATAAAAAGTTGGGGATCTAGAATGAAGAAGAGAGCTCTCCTTTTATAAGAAATGAAAAAGAATGGACCATGGAGATTAAGAGTAAAAAGATTTAATCAATGGTGGAGCTTGAAAGAGGAGTAATCCATGCACACAAATATCCTCCAATGAGAAAATAAGGGTTGACTTTTGTGTCCATATGAGACAAAAAGTGTTTTTCTTCTTTTTGTATAAAATAAGAACAATGCTTTATTTATGCAACTTAGGATAAGAGGAAAAGTGGGGGCTTTTTATTTAATTAAAAGGGGAGGGAATTCCTTTTAAATAAATAAAGACTTTAGAATAAAATGGTTAGCCCATAGAAAATAATTGAATAAATGATAGAACTAGGATTTGATCAAGAATAAGCAATTGATGATTTTAGCAAAAGGGGCTAATAGTCTAGATGACCATTTTTAGGTGTATACATTTTCCCCTCTTTGACTAATGTGTGATCGATCTAGGAACACATTACGTCAAAGAATAGATCAGCCAAGAAGGCAAGAGATAGCGATCTGACTCCAAAGAATGAAGTGCAAAGAGATAGAAAATCCTACATGGTCAACCTGGTAGCGACAGTACTGAACACTTAGGAAAGAGGTGGATAGTATCAGGACTCAAGATGAGAACTAACATGTCAAGTGCAAAGATAGATCGATCAGAGAAAATGGAAAGGTCAAGCATATGCTCTAGAGAATAGCCAATGAAAAATAGATGTGTTTGCCCCTCGGGATCGAAAGCGAAATCAGGTAGAGGGAATGCAAAAGCAAGAGCGACATGATCAAATCACTAGAAATCATAATCGAAGATGAAAGATGACAGAATAACCATCAAGTAGTGAAGATATGCCCTAGCAAAGATTGAAGGATTAGGCCTCAAAAGATTAGCCAACTGTGTGGAAGAAGGAGAAAGGCGATTTGGACGGTCAAGGTGAACTCAGATTTCGGTTTGGATCCCGAAATGAATAGAAAATGATGTGATATGAAAGACAAGAAGTGAAAGACGTGATCAAGAAGAAGTGAAAGGTGAGTGTAGTTTGATTAACAAGTCCATGAAAGATAAAGGAGAGCTCTCTCCATATGAAAGATGAAAAACTAACTAACATGAACCTAAAAATGAAAGCTACTATGAAAAGTGGTTTACTTGCAAGGTCACAAAGCTAATAGACATCTAATAATCATCATCGAGCATTATTGGTAGCATCACAAGATCATACAATACACACTAGTATAACTATGTGGATCTGAATATGATCTATATCAGATAGGAATGTGGGAATCCCACCTAGGCATCAAAGACATGTAGGTCAAGATGACTAGTGCAGTGAGATTACCTAAGTTTGATATAGCAATATTATGCTCACATCGAGACACAAGAAAGTCAAGATGACTATAAGCATGCACTTGTGAAACAGTCAAGGATAATACCTTGTAGACCCCAATGTCAAGTGGAACAAGCATAAATGCTAATGATAGTTAGGATCAACAAAATATACCCACAAGTAGAAAGAAAATAAAACATGTCCTCATGCCCCAGTCTTCTAGCTTGGCATCATCAAAAACTATTAGGATAGAACACTCAATAAAGAAATCATCATAGATAGCGCACAAAGAAATAAATCAAATGTTAGCAAGTCAAGTGTTTAAGTGCGTGTGTGTAGGTCATAGAGTTAAACTTTGAGTATCACATCTGCCAGTGAGAAATATTGCATCATTTTGGACGGCAGGTAGGATATCTGATAAGTGTTGAGAAACACTTGACACTAGGAAAGTGTTGAAAAACACAATTGGGGTGGTGTTGAAAAACATTGTTTGCAAGGTGCCTAAGAAACCCAGATGCACAAAGAGACCCAAGATAAGCTAGAACAACGTATGCCCCCTAGACTAAGACAAGAGTCAATTCCAGGCTAGGAGAGGCAAAGCGAGAAGTGGAGTGAAGGAGCATCACATAAGACTGATAGACATAAGTGCAAGGGTCTCAAGCAGCACCTGTTTCCAGGTTTTCACCACTTGATAGATTTTTTCAAGACTTTTTTCAATTTTTTTGTTTTTTTTTGCTACCAAGGCGCTTGTTTCTAGGTTTTCACCAAGGCACTTTTTCTATTTTTTTGAATTTTTTGCATTTTTAAATTTTTTTGGTGAGACATCAAAGCGCCTATTGCTAGGTTTTCACTAGGATGCTCATTTTTTTAGTACTTTTTATGCTTTTTAGGATTTTTTTAGCATCATATATAAAAAAAAAATTGGAATTTTTTCAGGATCAATAAGAATATGTACAAAGGATGCCCCCAGACAGAATGGGCATCAAACTCCCAAGTAAGATCACATCATGTAGTCCCAATGTCTAGCAAGGTGGAGGACAAGAAGGAAATAGCAAGCTAGTGGAAGACAAGAGAATGAAGCAGAATGAAGGGAAGAAATTCTCAATGGAAAACTCCTCAAGAGTACCCAAGCTAGGGAAAAAGAATGTCATGCAAAGCACATTTGGACTAGCAATGAAAGGTGAGCATAGGATAAGTCACAAAAGTGTAATGAAAAATAAGGAAAGAATGTCGTCCAAAGGAGTAGACATGTCAAGAGGCTTCATAGCATCGTGTTTTACTCTTTTTTATTAGATCAAGACCAAAGGGGAAAAGGATAGCGAAAGGATAGAATGAATGGAGAAAAATAAATATGAAGGCTAAACATGAATGGAATGAAAGAAAGATCATCATAAGATAGCTCACAAGATAGCCAAATGTTCGTGTATAGGTCAACATTGTCAAGATCAAAGAGAGAAGATGGAATGGATGAAATATGTAGAAGAACTACGCATGATGCCTGATTGCCAGGTTTTCATCATGGTACTTATCCAAGGTGCCATAAGGGATTGGTTTTCACCATAGTACAAATTTATTTCTCTTTACTTTTGCTACCAAGGCGTCTATTTCTAGGTTTCCACCAAGGCACATTTTCAATTTTTTTATTTATTTATTTTTTTTCATTTTTCTTTTTTTGTTTTCTTTTTTTTTGGAAGAAGGCAAGCTTTTTAGATAATACTCCTTTAAGGGATAAACCATGATATGCCAAGGATTCAAAATGATATGCTCAAAGATGCTGATAGGGAAAGGAAGATGGAAGAGAAAAATGAAGGATAAGGTTTTATGTAAAGCGAGTGAGGTTGGAAGATAAGAGGAATAGGCAAATGAGGAAAAATGATAGAAGGTAGAAGCATAATGAATGGAAGGAGTGTGAAAGGGTAGATAAAACGTAAGGCAAGATCAATGTCAACACATACCTTGAAGGGTGGCAAGAGGATGGAGGAAATGTGAATGAAGGAATATGAGAAGGAATATGGTGAATGTTTAGCAGAGGTTGCAGTTCAGGTGCATGGAATTGAAGATCATTTTTGGAAGAAGATGAAGTGGAAGCCTTTGGAAGCTTGAATGTCAACTTCACTTTTTGTTCAATATTAGACTCTTTCAAGAGAGACTTTGGAATCCATATAGCCTTAGGCTTTTCATTTCTTTTTGATGATTTAGAGAGAATATCTTCAATGATGGATTTTGGAACCCATACTTGTCTTGTAGTTTTCTTCTTGGATATCTCTTTTGACTGTATGCCTCCATGTCGATTAGATGAGACATGGTGATCTTCTTTTTTTTATTGATTCTTATATTGCTTCTTTTTCTTGTATTGAACATTCAACTTACTTCCAAAAGACTTGGGACTTGTGGAAGAAGAAGGAGGATATGACTGGTTTAGATGGGTGAGTGGATGAAAAGGATTCAAGGGTATGCATCTATGTTGATCTTGAGGAAAGATAGGAGATGGAGGGACGTAAGGACCCAAGATGGATGACAAATTAGGAGAGTTAGGAGGGGAAAGTGAAGGGACATAAGGACCCAATATGGAAGGAAGACATGAAGCCTTTGGTATTGGTGGAGGAAGTCCAAGGATGGATGTGGAAGACGCAAAAGGATAATCAACCAATTCATCAACATTTATATGAAAACCAAGGACACTAGGATTTGATCAAGAATAAGCAATTGATGATTTTAGCAAAAGGGGCTAATAGTCTAGATGACCATTTTTAGGTGTATACAATGTCAACCTTAAATTCTCTTACACATCCCTTACACACTCTATCTCTCTCTTACACATTTTTCCCCTCTCACATCTCCCAAAATGGTCACATTCCCCCATACCTTATAACCTCTCCCATTGTGACACTTGTCACAATGAGATGCATTTGAGAAAGCACAATCCACGTGCTCCCTCTCAAATGAATCTTGACCCATCCTCAAATTTGCATCTTGACCATCCATTCACCTCTCCTCTTGCCTATAAATGGAACCCTCATCCCTTCAAAAATCATCCACCTTTTTATGTAAATTTATCATGCCCATTTGAGAGCCAAAAACATCAAATACAACCTCATAATGCTAAATTTTCCATTAACCCATTGAAGCTTTGAGAAACTTTTATTAGCACACATCCAATCTTGGACAAACCCAACTACATTTTGGAGCTTTTGGAAGCTTGAAGGTTTGCATGCTTCTTTCATCTTTTGTTGTCATTTGTAGGTCTTATCATAAGTGTTTATCTAGTTGGTATTGTTGAATAGTTATCTTTCTTTATGTTCTTTAATAGTACTTCTTAGGTGATACACTACCCTTCCCTCATCTGGTTCATTTTCCTTCCGATTCCCTTTGTCTTTCCTAACTACAAACCTAGTCTTAATAGAACTTTGTCGAGAGATTTCAACATTAGGTCTACATTTTATAGAAATAGAGGAGGTTTTTTATTTGTGTGGCTCAGTTGTAGTTCCATCTATAGGATATTCCTCATGTTGAACTCCTAAAGTTGAGGGTTCCTCTATAATTTTAAATCTTCCTTCTAGTGTGTTAACCCTACAGGTCAATGGCCTCCCTCTAGGACCTGCATCCTCTTGTGTGAAGTTTTTAATAACTAAGAAATATTTCCAACACATATTGTAAACTTCAATTAATGTCGGCCTTTATACCAAAATTTTAATAAAAAAATGGTGTGATACATAGTTGGGCTTACCTTTTTGAACCTCACTAGCACTGTGCAGAAGTAAATTGTACAAAACATTGGGAACATTCATCCTCTGAGTCTTGTGTATATGGGTGATTAATTTGAAGTGAAGAGAATGGAGACATGATTTTATGCCTTCATAAGTTAGGTACTTCATCACATATGCATCTATCTGAACATAATCCTATGTTAATGATAACCTTCTTGTGCCCTATTTGTCCACCTCTAGAGCAGGGTCATTTGGATTAGTGAATTGGGCACAGACTATTCTTCCATCTTTACATTATGGAATTTTTTCTCCCAAAGTTGGAATACCATTTATATCACCTGTACACTCCTCAATGAATTCTACCCTTAACCATTTCACCTTAGCTACATTATTCTTGAGGGTCCAAGAAAATTTTAGGGAAATATCATCACTAAAGTATGTGAGCTTAAGGAAATAATCTAGCCACCTGCAATCTGAATATATATATATATATATATATATATACACATATATATATGTATATATATATATATACATACACACACACACACACACACACACACACACACACATATATATATATATACACACACATATATATATATATGTATATATATATATACATATATATATGTGTATATATATATATATATATATATGTATGTATATATATATATACATATATATATGTGTATATATATATATATATATATGTATGTATATATATATATATACATATATATATATATATATATATATATATATATATATATATATATATATATGTATATATATATAGACATATATATATATATACATATATATATATATATATATATATATATATATATATATATATATATATTGAGATTGCAGGTGGCTAGATTATTTCCTTAAGCTCACATACTTTAGTGATGATATTTCCCTAAAATTTTCTTGGACCCTCAAGAATAATGTAGCTAAGGTGAAATGGTTAAGGGTAGAATTCATTAAGGAGTGTATAGGTGATATAAGTGGTATTCCAACTTTGGGAGAAAAAATTCCATAATGTAAAGATGGAAGAATATTCTATAAAGGACATGGGCTAGTTTCACAGGACTGGTGGGTTACTCCATAATGATTTTGAATAATGATAGATAGAATATCATCCTCTTCTTGACTGGAAAGGAATGGTTCTCTTTCTATCAGCATATCCTTCCTAAAAGAGTTAGCATCAACCTCTTCTTCCCCTATATCTATCCATAAAGATTTCTCTTCATCTAGTTGAGGTTGTGTAGGAGAGTAGAAAGTAAGTTTCTTAGTGGAGAGACCATCATAAATAGTCATATTTCCTGACCTACATGTTATAAAAGTATCTACAGTAGCAAGCCAAGGTATTTCCAATATAACTAGATACCCCCCCAATGATTCCTTGGGTGAAAGGATCACAAAATAAATAGTATATTCCCAAGAGTCAAGGGTGACAATAAATTCCTTTATCATACCATCAAGTTTAATTATGGAACTGTCAGCAAGCTACAAAATTGTATGAGTGGCTCTTAAGATTGTGATACCTAGCTGCAACATGACATCTTTAGTCATAACATTGATGGTTTCTCCTAAGTCAACTAAGGCATTCATAACCTTAACCCCATTAATAATAATGTTGACTAATAGACTACCTAGGTCATAGTACTTAGGAATGGAGGCTTTCTCAAGCATTAAATTGGATAGTTTGCCTAGTACATGGACAGTTTTGGGATCTTTCTTCTTTATCCCTGGCTTTTTCAAACAAGCCTCCATAATTGCTTTACTATATATAGGAACATCCTTTATAGCTTTAAATAGGGGTATTTTAACACAAATTTGTTTCAACTAGTCACTAATGTCAAAGGTAGAATCATCATGTAGCTGATCTATTTCATTATCAAGTATATGAGGAAATGGAGGAGTTTTAGGAGGTAACTTAAAATGTTGACTCTGTTGTGTTGGAGTTTGTAGAACAAGTAGGGAAACAAATTCTCCTTGGGCTATATCCTCTAAAGGTACCTCTATTATAATAGGAGAATATGGTATAGGTATAGTGTCTAATCTAAGATGGATATCATTAATATTTATGGCAAAGGTAGGTTGCTGATTTAGATATGAGGAACAAACTTGTTGTTGTTGGGGTTTGTTATGGGATTAGGTGCTAGTTGTGCTAGAAACTATGTGGGTTTTACCAAATGTGAATAGGCTATAGGAGGAGGGCTTGGTGGAATTAAAGCTTGTTGATGTGGTTGTTGCAAGAAACCAAATGGCTGGTTATGCCAATGTTGACCACCCCTCCATTGAGGTGATTGTTTCCAATTACCTTGTGGTGGTTGCCACTGATTTTGGGATTTCTTCCAATTAGCTTGGGGTTTTTGTCAATTCCCTTGAGGGGATTTACATTAGGGAACAATATTTTAGTAGTTTTTCATTAAGATTGAGGATTATTCCAAGATTGGGATTGATAACCTCCGACATGAGGATTAAACTGAGGTTGCCATCGATTACAAATAGAATTTGAAAAAGTACTGGTAAAAGTCAAGGGATCATGTGTCATACCTTTTCTTGGAGCCCATGGTCACCTTTGATCAATGTAAAAGATTTGGTCATCATCTCATAAATTCCTTGGTTGAACTCAGTAGGTATCTTCTTATCCTCCAAATCAGACACCATTTTGCATCTACAATCCTTTTTCTTCTATCTACAGGGAGGGAAGAATTTTTCCAGCATAGCCTCAGCTTCATCATGCTTCTTCTTTTCTTGCATAGTATCCAACTATGTGGCCATGTTATTGATGATATCCTACTTGAAGTCTAGCTAAAGATGAATTTTCTTTGATATTGAAACTTTCGTACCATTTTTTTTTCACATAACAGGCCTATATCCTCTTCCTTTCTTGACATTGGCTCTAGAATATTTGAGACATATATTATTTATGTCATCCCATGTTGATTGAGTTATGTATCCTCCTACCATCAGGTCCAGAGCTTCTATACATCCTTCATTTATTCCTCTAAGAAAGAAAAATTTATGAGACTCTTCATTGAACTCATGTCGATTGTTCTTTTGTAGACTAAACAGGAACCGAGATATGTAGTCCTCCAAACTCTCATCCTCTTTTTGTGTCATCTTGAAGATTTCATCCCCTCTCATACCATTTCCTCTACAATAATCCTTGTACTTTGTCAAGAAATAAATCTTCATCTCATCTCAATCATGCACAACATCTCTTGCTTGGCCCATGAACCATCTCAATGTTGACTCCTTGAAAGTTGTAGGAAATAATTTAAGCTTATGAGCATCAGTAGTGTAGTCATAGATTCTTCAGAGGATGTCAAACTCAAAGACAAGGGTAACATGATCCTCTATGACTAAGCCATAGAACTTAGGGAGGGATGAAGAGGGAATATTTTTGAGGTTGTTATTGTCATGCTAATCAATAATAGGAAATAGAAAAGTGGGAGGAGATCCCATTCTTGGTGGACCTCTTGGTGGTTCTCTTGGTGGTCCTCTTGGTGGTCCTCTTGGTTGATAAACTACTAAGGCTAGCTAATTATCAACTTGATCTTGATTGAAAAGATTGTTAGGAGGATGAATATGAAAGTTGGTAAAGATTTCAACAAAAGGATTTAGGTCAATAGGATCTTCAAAGATATTTATAACAATAAGTTCTTCTGAGGAGGAGGATGAGGAAGTTGGTAATTTTTTAGTAGCATCAACATAGGGGTTTTCTTCTTCTTCTTCTTATTCTTCTTCTTCTTCTTCTTCTTGCTGGACAAATATTTCACCTAACTAATTTTCCGGGGCATTGGGAAGGAATCTTCATAAGGAATCTCTTCTTCTTCTATACATGTGGATTATGTGGATAAACTAACTTACATTGAAATGAGACTTTAAATATACTAACTATAGCAACTAAGGCTAACATGAAATGAACTAAAATATTGTTTCATGACTTCAATAGGTGTTATCTCTATTTGAGCATTAGATGTTGTTATTAGTATCAAATTAGATCAGTCAGTTATTTAAGCTGAATAGTCAGTAAAGGATGGAATAAGAAGCTATAGTATGCTAGTCAGTTGAACAAACAAAGCCTTCATACCAAATAATCACAAGGAATAACTGAGAGCTAAAAGGAAATAGGTTTAACCAAGCATTAGAGTATATTGAGCACCAAGTCAGTAAACACCAAGTAGTCTACACACCAAGCACCAGTGTATTCACCAAACAAAGAAGGTTGTGTTTACTAAGTTATTCAGGAAACAACATAGTAATCAAGAATGTCACATTTATCTATGCAAATAGTTTACACAGATTTATAAAATGTTTTACCAAAATCAAGGCTTATTTATTATGGATGTAATCATTAAATGTTGTGATGATTCCTATGTAATAGTTAGATCTAGGTTAATTTTGTACACCGTAGATCTTAGGTTTTCTAAGATGTTGTAAACCTAACTAGGTCATAGAAATTTTCTATATAATTGTAATTGATTTCATTTTAACACAAGAAAGTGAGAAGGATCGAATACACATGACAAGGAGATCATGATGTAGTAGCCGCTTTCAAGACATCAGAATTCAGACAAGGCTTATATGAAAGAGAAGTTATCAGAAACAATATTTAGTTTATTTAGAAATATACAAGGCTACCGAGTAGAACACACAATAGTTTACTACACATCAAGGTGATATTTATTCAGTATATCATAGATCTAATTCAGACAATAAATTTGTCATTTACAAATATTTTCTATTATCTTCTAATCATTATAGCGGAGTTATAAATCTCCTAACAGAGTAGACTTAATAGTCTGATTGTAAATCCTTTTACAAGGTAGATCTAATCGATCTGAAGTTACTCCTAATAGGGTAAGATCACTAGAAGTGATCACACTTGTAGCCTTAACCGGCATACTTTATGTACTGTAGTAGTGAATAATTTGTGGGTGTCATCCCCACCACAATTTTTAACTTCTTACAAGGGTTTCTGTGTAACCAAAATACTTGTGTCAAGTTTTACATTTCATGAATGTTTTATTGTTTATTTTCATGCACTTTACATTTACAAATTCATTTGAGTGAATGTTGCAAACAATGAATTTAGTTGGATAGTTAAACACTACTATTGTAGTTTAGTAATTTGGTTAAAAGTTTTTGAGGATACTGATTCACCCCTCCCCTCTCAATACTTTATCATTCATATCCCAACAATTGGTATCAGAGCTAGATCTCTTATTTGGAAGTTTAACCACTACAGAGGAAAGATTTCAGGATGGAAAGATATAAGTTGGACAAGACAATTGAGAATCAAAAGATTTAGATGAAAATCTTCATTGAGCAATACAAGCAAGCAAAGGATGAGTTGAAGAAGTTATTGGTTTAGAGAAAAGATATGGCTATTTGGCAATGTGAGACTGATTATCATGAAGAAGAAATTGATGATCTATTTGAGAATCTTGGATCCAGTTCAGGCAGTATATCAGACATATCTAAAGGTGCAATTTCTTATTTATCTGAGAAAAATCTTCATCTAACTGAACAATTTCAACCCCTGCAGATCGGTCAAGAAACAAAAATGGTAAGAATGACTGATGTGATGAAAAATGCTAGACAACCTAAACAAGAGAGAAAATTGTCTATTGAAGATAGAAGACAAATGACTGAGAAACTACAAGAGAAGGAATTTGAGATACTTAGACTTACCGAGCATCACTTTGAGATATCTAATCAGATGGTTTTTGTAATCCAGGAGATCAACCGAGTAAATAATGAGTTAACAAGGAAACTTGAAGACATTGGTGAACTCAGAGAAGAAAATGAAAAACTGAGGAATGAAGTGAAAATACAGCGACAAAATATTGAGATGATGAAAAAGGTTGAAGACAGTTCCAAGAAAATTGATGATTTTCTGATCAGTCAAAGAGGACTTGGAAGCACTACTAGATTAGGCTATACTGAGCAAGGAGAATCATCTAAGCAAGCTAAAAAGATGAACACCTACAAGATTCAAAGATCAAAGAAGCTAACATGCTATCACTGTGGTAAACTGAGACACGCGTCAAATGTTTGCAAGAGTAAAGAAAAAGATAATCCTAAAACCACTCCTAAGTTTAATGGTCATTTTTATATTTGTAACAAGTATGGACATCAAGAACATGAATGTAGATCAAAGCTGAATAGGAATCCTAACAAACCCTACATGGAGAAATATTGTCGTACTTACAACATGCAAGGACATACTTCACAAGAATGCAAAATAAAGATGAAGCAAGTTTAGACACCGAAAGAATAGAACAAGACCTATCAACCGAGAAGACAAGGTAATTCTTATACTTGGGATTATAACACATGGGTTAACTGCACATCGTGTGGAAGATATGGGCATATTACAGCTAACTACATGAGAAAGAATTAGAGAGGCAGATCTCATAGCTAGAAAACTACTGGTATGGCATGTTTACACTGTCACAAAGTCAGTCATCTAAGCAAAGATTGCAGAGACCGAGTACCAAAGACATAAATATTTGAAAATGGAAATACAATTAAATATATCATGAGGATAAGAAACACTATGTGGAGAAAAGCATCAGGTGACAATGTTGAGTCAAGCAATGCAGTCGGTAAAACCTCATCCATTGGATTGGGTGACATCACCACCTCCACCTATGCTGAAAAGGTATGTATGGAACTGATAATCCTAATTGATCATATTTATCATACAGTTCCTTATACTAAGTGATCTCATACCAAATCTACATGAATAAAGATGCACTATGGTTTTACAAGTTTTGAGCTTTAAGTGTTTACAACTGATAAATGTTGGACCAAGTGGAAAGTCACTAGTCAGTGATTATTAGCAAGGTTAACCAAGCGTCAGTATTAACCAAGTGAACATTTCATGTGTTAATCGAGCTTATGTTATTTTGTGGTATACACTGAGTTTGATAGTTGTCATCAAGCTATGTTAGGTCGAGCATTTATTGCAAAAATTTTGAGAGAGAATTTGAAAATGCTATAAATACATGGTGGACTTAGCTTATTTTTTCCACACTGTAATTACAAAGAGCTAAGAGTCTACAGAGAAATTTTGAGCAAAATATTTTTAGATAATTTGAGAAAATATTTAAAGGACCCCATTGAGATATTAGATATCATGGTACCTGATACTACTACTAATGCCATTGAGTTCCAAGATTTAATCCAGGATGCACCCGAGTAGGTACAAATACAAGGAATCACTAATGATTCAAATAATGTACTCATTAAGGACATTAAAAATGGTGATCTTGATGACATCAAGGATGATGAGGATGTCACAATTGTTGGACCTCAACAAGAAGAGAAATTCCCTATCGAGCCAGCAGTAAGTATAATACTAGGTGATCTTAAAATTTTGGTGCAAGTAGTTGAGATAATTACACAAGAGAAACCCAAAGGCTCAATCCCTGAGAAACCAAAAGATACAATAGGGGAACAAGGTACAAGTACTACAAATACTGCAGAGATAGATATGCCTAAAGAAAAAGAGGCAGATACATAGGCACAAGATGACCCCAAGCCTACCGAGACTAAAAAATTGACACTACATCAGAGGCTTCATCTCAATCAACTAAGACACAGGTCACCGAGGAGTAGAAGAAGGAAGAAATAGTGTCTACTGAGTAAGATAAACCAAGTGTCAAGGTCAAGGAAATAGTTCCATTTTTCAATTCATCGTCCCAAGAGTCCAAGAAGAAAAAGAAGAAGCATGGAAAAGGGCCAATCACTCTTGACAAAGTCATTGAAATTCCTGGCTGTGAGCTGAGGACTTTGGACCCCAAGGAATTAAGGAAGTAGGGGGAATTATGCACAATAAAAGTAGCACAAGAGAATTTGAGGAAAGAAAGAAAGAGTAAGAAAATTCTAGAGGATGTGAGAGACATCTTGCAGCAAGTTGTACCAGATGTCTAAATCAATGAGGATACACCCATTTTTGACCAACTTACAACTCTTTCCAATCAAATAAATGCCCCAGACATAGATGTTGAGAAGAGGATTGAATAAAGGGAAGAAGCCAAAATACATAACAAATTAGCAGAGAAAATTATCCAAGAAGTGGCAATTAACAAGTTCAATCTTTTTGAGGTAATCACCAAGTTACAATCTATTACTTAGAAAATAATTCAAATTTTGTTTCAATTATGTACTATGGAGACTTTCACTGTTGAGGTCAATGATAAGATAAAGAAGTTGGATGTAGACATCCTAGCCAGTGCTAATGTGTCTCTAACTGAACCAAATGATTTTCATAAGCATATTCTCAAAGTACAAGAATTAAGGTGGTTGAGAGAATATCTGAGGAAGAAAGAAGAACATATAAGTGACCAAGTCACTGAGCTACAAGTCGAGCTGCTTCCACACCTCAATATAATGGAAAGACACATTGTGAAGGCACAAGCCTTAGCTCCTACACCAAAGATATATGTGTTCGAGAACATCTTTGACATGCATGCACAAGTCAGTCTTGAGCACATTGCTCTTACCAACTTGAAAGAGGAATGGGAAAACCTCTTGGATTCTTTCTCAAAAACCCATAAGCACATTTTTTGATAAACTATAAGTACAAATTTTTCTTTTGGAATTAATCTCAAAAAGGGGGAAATATAATGTATATGCCAAATGTACTTTTATATGCCAAGTGTACTACACACATACCATGAGCATGGACCGAGGGGGAGTTTTGTAGAAGACTTAGTTTTTGTATATGTATATATGGAGTTAGAATTATTTTTTTAAGAAATATCGACTTATATAAATTACAGTTTTGATACTAAAGCCAAAGGGGGAGATTTTTATCTATATTTGAGCATTAGATGTTGTCATTAGTATCAAATTAGATCAGTCGGTTATCTAAGATGATCAATCGGTAAAGGATGGAATAAGAAGCTATAGTATGCTAGTCAGTTGAACAAACAAATCCTTCATACCAGACAATCAAAAGGCAAAATCAAGAGCTAAAAGGAAATAGGTTTAACCAAGCATCAGATTATACTGAGCACCAAGTCAGTAAACACTGAGCAGTCTACACACTAAGAACCAGTGTATTCACTGAATAGAGAAGGTTGTGTTTATCGAGTTATTCAAGAAATGGCATAGTAATTAGGAATGGCACATTTATCTATGCAAATAGTTTACATGAATCCATAAAATGTTTTACCAAGATCGAGGCTTATTTATTAAGGATGTAATCATTAAATGTTGTGATGATTCCTATGTAATAGTTAGATCTACATTAATTTTATACATCATAGATCTTATGTTTTCTAAGATGTTGTAAACCTAACTAGGTCATAGCAATTTTCTATATAATTGTAATTGATGTCATTTTAACACAAGAAAATGAGAAGGATCGAATACACATGATAAGGAGATCATGAAGAAGTAGCCACTTTCAAGATGTCATAATCCAGACAAGGCTTACATGAAAGAGCAGTTATCAGAAACAATTTTATGTTTATTTAGAAATATACAAGGCTACCGAGCAGAACAGAGAGAATTTTACTACACATCAAGGTGATATTTATTTAGTATATCATAGATCTAATTCAGACAAAGTAAAGTTGCCATTTACAGATATTTTATGTTATCTTCTAATCATTATAGCAGAGTTATAAATCTTCTAACAAAGTAGACTTAATAGTCTGATTGTAAACCTCTTAACCAAGTTCACACTTAATTGGTGTTGCCAAAATCCTTTTACAAGGTAGATCTAATCAATCTAAAGTTACTCCTAATAGAGTAAGATCACCAGAAGTGATCACACTTGTAGCCTTAACTAGCATACTTTATTTACTGCAGTAGTGAAGAATTTGTGGGTGTCATCCCCACCACAGTTTTTACCTTCTTACAAGGGTTTCTGCATAACCAAAATACTTGTGTCAAGTGTTAGATTTCATGAATGTTTTATTGTTTATTTTCATGCACTTTACATTTACAAATTCATTTGAGTGAATGTTGCAAACAATGAATTCAGTTGGATAGTTAGACACTACTATTGTAGTTTAATAATTCAGTTAAAAGTTTTTGAGGGTACTAATTCACCCCTCCCCTCTCAGTACTTTATCTTTCCTATCCCAACAATAGGTTCTTATCTTGGCACCATTCCTCAACAACGAGGCAAAAAATGTGGCCCTTTCCAAATGGATAAATAACTTATCTTAATTAATTAACTCATAGATTGGTCATATCATCTAAGTAGCTATCCATCCTATGATAAGGTTCATTTAATATGTCGACCCAGGGGTGTAAACTTGAAATGGTTCTGCACAATATATGCACTAAGTCCCCATTGTATCCATACTAACTATTGTTGGAAGGGAAAAATTAATGCAAGAAAGTGCATGTTGTATGTAAACCTACCTAATTACCATCTACCAAAGCATAATCATAATGAAAACTAACTAAGTTCAATTCTACCAGGCATGAAACTACTCTACCCGCTTTGGCTGTATGAATAGACACATGAACTATTTTCATGTGGCTGCAAGAGTAGACAAGTGATTGAATAGTAACCACAATAACTATAAATAAATAGTAAAATGAAAAGGATCACTCACCAAGTTTCCCCCCTTGGGTGAGTGAATCCAAGTTCTTCAACACACTATAGATTTAGAATCATCATTTCTTTATTTATATCAAAAAATGACTATACATAGTACATTATAACTTGAAAACTATATTGTTGATAACAATTACATAAACCTAGTATTTTTTTATCTCTATCTAGCTTAACCAACTTCTGAAGAGGCTTCAAAAACGTATTTATACTAAAACTCACAACTAACTAACTAAGAATTAACTAACCACTTCCAAAAAAATAGATGAGTGCAATTGTTATATTCAAAACAGAAAAGAGAAATTATCTCAACAAGGAAGAAACAATCATTTCTTATCCATGAGAGAAAATATAGGACAACCACTCCCTAGATTTAATTTACATTAAAACATCACTAACTACTTTGACTAAGAAGAAGACGAATCAGTTGAGTCTTCAACGTTGTCATTATTTTTCTCTATCCTTGCTGCATGACTCAATATAAGAGATGATCAAGTTTGTTAATTATCTACTTGGTCATTCTTTCCTATTGACCTATTCCTGCGGTAAAAGGTTAGGATCACAAAAGATGGAGATACATCCATTCCATATTACATACATTTATTATTCCTCATATTGCATTAATATAGATATATCACATGGTTGTAGGAAAACAAACTACTTGGTTGCTGGAAACCCATTATGCTTCAATTACTCAAAAAGGAATAATATAAAGATAACTACACTTTAGAACATCAAGTATTCATTCCAAAGGTATATCAATCCATATGTTGTATGTCTATCCAATATTGCTTTAATATTCATAAAACTATTAAACTAAGAGTCTTTAAAACACCATAAACCCTATAATAGTTCAAAATAGGATAAGAGAAACATTAATGAAATAGGCTATTATTTTAGCCTATCACCACAAAGTGGGAACACATATCTACATCAGTCAAATCAAATAATCTCTCTATACCACTGTAATGTTGTGAAAGCACAAATTTGGAACACATGTCCATGTCAGTCAAATCAAATAATCTCTTGTCACAACTGCAATATTGTGAAATCGTGAAATAGGAACACATGTCCACATAGAAAATAATAAAGAAGTCATATCAAATAATGTTGTCATCACATAAACTAATTTGATTGAAACTTGATACATGTAATATCGTTGGCTTAAGGTATAAGAAATTCAAATTTAATACCATTTACTCAGATGTTAGTTTTTAATAAATACAAAATATTTGGTTTTAGATTACTCACATGCCAAATTAATGGTAATTGGCTATAAATCATTTTAGATTTCAATTTCCAAATCAAGTAAAAATAAATAACTTTATAGTGGCGATTTCTACTATAATAAAAATTTTGGCCAACATCTCCCTTCACACTATAGAACAAATGGTTATAAAAACTTTTTGGGGGGAGATCAGTCATGATAGGTTGAGAAACATTTTTTGATTTGAGGACAATGAGTTCATCGACAATGTTTCAATCATCATGTGTCATGACTATCTTGCGATAGAGGGTCATTACAGGCTAAATGTGAAAATTATTGGAAATCTATTATGGGAAAGTGATATATTGAGAGGGGGGGTGAGTCAGATATCTACCAATTATTCCATTTTGACATAATCTTACTTTCATAAATCAAACACTAATTTCAATACTAAAATAGATCTAATATTCTAAATATCATCCATGAAAATGAAACATAACACAATGAGTTTGGTTACCCAGAAACCCTTGAAAGGTAAAATTGGGGTGGGGATGACACCCACAAATCTTTACTACTATAATATTAAAGTTTTCCTATTAGGGCTATAAGTTTTATCATAAATGATGATCTACCCTGTGAGGGGTCTTCCCTGTTAAGAGCTTTCAGACTTATACAATCTACCTTACAAAAGGATTTAAACTCACAACAAAGTAAGCACTCGATTAAGAGATTTACTTAGGTCTTCTAAAACCACTTTGTTAAGATATTTACCCTGATTCACCTGTTAGAATGTCTCAGTACTTGATCCTTTGGTTTGCATTGTGATGTTGATAATAGATCTTCTCCTTACAATATATATTTGATCTCCTCTATCAAATATATCTTTGTTCTATCCTTCACCACTCTACTCGGTCACTAAAATTTGTTTCTGATAATCAATATTCTTTTCTATTCTACATGTATGAGATTTTCTTCATACAATTCTCCTTGCTCACAATACATTTTAGGGTTCAAATCAACAATATTATATAAGAAATAGATCAGCTCCATGAATTGAGATTTATGATCTAGATTGTCTACTTTTTCCTCTTAACCATTCCCTAATTCTGATTAGTTACATGGATTACATAGGGATTAATGATTACAATTCTAATACATAATCAACTCTATGATTTCCTCTACCAACAATAAATATTATGTAGATGTCGGCCAAAATGGTTTACCTAAGTGTTTGTGCCATAACAAACACATATGTCGAATATGGCTTACTCAGCATTTGATATTTCTGGCACTCAGCACTAATTATTCTTCATACCCTGGTGCTCGACACTGTCATATCTACACAACTCGACATAAATTGGCTCATCTAATACTTAAGTACTCGATGACCATTGACTCACTTGATAATAACTACTTCTCCGTAAATGTACAATATACAAGTCTATACTTGACTCGACCTATACATGATGACTCAGTCATAGTGATGACTGACCAATATTTCCTAGAAAATGACTAAGTGTAAGACACTAATAGACAACAAAACTTAGGGATCAACAATCTCCCTCTTTGACATTAGTGGAAAACACACTTTTTCATGACATTTACATTAAATTTACATGAGTACTTAGTAATATCAAAAACTTCTATAGACACTAGTACATTTGAGGTCAAATTCTGATGGCCATTTGTCAAATTTGCAACGCCCATTTGTCGATATTTTGACATATGTGTCCGTCACCATTTTTGTGTTGCAAATTGTGATGGAAGAGGTCACCACCAATTTTTCAACACCACATTCCATCAAAAACTTGCACATGAATACCAGCTCTGTTATGACATTTCCTACGATCCATCTATCAAAACTTTGATAAGAAGACCTATCAGAAATATAGCATGGCTATCGCAATTACCTATCGAAAATAATTACTTTCCAACATTATAACTATTGGAATAGTGATAGATCAGCAGCCAAGGTCTGACAGATAAACCCATCGGTGCTATAACATTACTGTCGCTATTTTTTGTCAAAAACTACATATCTTCGACATTGGCATTATCAGAAGAGCGATGGTGTGGCAGTATATTTCCAATAGGTAGGTCTATTGGAGATATAACATTCTTGTCACAGTAATTGTCGAAAAGGAACTATTCTAACATTTTATCTGTCAGAGAGGCAATGGGTGGGTGAATTGTCCGATGGAAAATGTCATCGGATGTATATCACTACCATCAGAATAAACTCTAAATCATTAGAAAAGAGATGGATTTGAACGTTAAAAATAAGAAATCTCAAGAGACCATCATAGGTTGTCTCTTTCTTCAGTCTATATTATTGACAAAATGTTTTACCTTTCATTAGCTCATCTACTTCACACACTTGTAGACTATGAGGATGGCAATAAAGAAGCATCTCCTCCAATGGCCTACATTACTCAAGCCATGGGAGGGGATACTTCTTTATGGCCATCCTTGTAGTATACAAGTGCACGAAGTATACAAATTCGTTCAGCATCAAACTTAAATAATGTACATTATACATGAAAATATTCTATTAAATTCTTTCAAATCCCCAAATTTGATGACCTAATGAAAGGTAAAACATTTTTTCAATAATATAGACTGAAGAAAGAGACCAACTATGATGGTCTCTTGAGTTGTGTTATCTTTAATCCTAGCTACTAGGTAAGGCCTGAAAGATTTATACCTGTCGATCATTGAGAATAATCATTGCCTTGCATTTATGTACACTGCACAGTATCCAATATAATTGATCCCAGTCTCACAAAAACATTTTACACTTGTGCAGCTCATCAATACTAGAGGCCTAAAGTAATTTTATATGATCACTAGCACATTTCGTGCATGGATGAGAAACAGTATCCAAAGTTTTAAGATAACTATTTTTTAGAAGAGGAATGAGTGGAGGCCAAAGAAGGGATAATTGTGAAGGTTTTATAGACATAGGTTACTGAATCATCATCTCTACATTGGTACCCAATGTGGTCTCCACTCCATATACGTCTTCTCAAAATCTAAAAACTCTCCATCATTGATTCCCGTCATTTTTTTAGCATCTCTATGGACTGAGACCTTAAATTATTGAGCTTCTCTTTGTTTCGAGAATAGTTTAACATTCTCTACTTAATAGGGCCAACCATGTGAAGGTGGAAGCCCGTCTAGACCCTCCTAGGAGCCTCTTATGACCCTTTACAAAATTTTAAGACCTATAAGATGTATTCTTAGGGATCGTAAAGGGTCATAAGGGGTCCTAGGACACAACAGCTAAGAAACATAAATGTAGGCATTATGGTCACAATTTTTTGGAGACACAACATAATTGAGTGGTATTCCCAGATGATGCAAAGAAATGGTTGCTTTGCATTGTCTGGGAATACCACTCAATTATGTTGTGTCTCCCAAAAATTGTGACCATGATGCCTACATTTATGTTTCTTAGCTGTTGTGATATCTACATCACAATCTGTAGTTGTTGTAGCAGTAGAGCCTATATTCCACAACAGAAAGGAAGACATCTTTTTAGCCTAGGTCTGGATCCTACCCCAATTGTCAAAGGATCTAGGGCCAGGCTAGAAATATTTCTTCCCATTCTATCTATAACATTGTATCCATCCATGATCTCAGGAATATCATTGTCTTTCCACTCTTCATTTTAGAAAATATACCGCTTCTTCAAGCTTGCAGATTAATCTTATTAATAAAAGAACTCTTACCAACATTAGGGTACCCACATATCAAAATAGTTGATGTTATTGGTGCTTGTGCTCAAGGATATCGATTCACTATTTTGAAAGGGCCAAATCATTTTTATTTTAATTGTAGAGAAAAGGAGTGGGAGAAAAGGAGTGGGAGAAAATGAGCGGGTGAAAGTTGATTGAGCATGAGAGAAGTCATTTCATTTTATTTGATCATGAATGCTCTTTGAAATGACCAATCATGTTTTCTATTCGATTCTTTTTGGTGTTTTTTTTCCCATATTCAATAGATAAAAATCATGGCGGTAGCCACTTAGCCATCTTTTTGATGTTCCGGGTATTTTACAAAGATACAGGTATGTGGATTTATCATTCAGTTGCTTGTAGTTATTGGTCAAATGCAAATATTTCATCAAGTTGAAAGGGCAAGATATCAGTTTGGTGTTTTTAGTTTATGTTAAAATTTGATTTGGTAAAATCCTCAAAAAGCACACTACAAGTTCTAAAATGTAAAGAAGTTGAATGTTAAATGTAAGATATATATCTCATTCATAGTAATCAAAAGAAAAGACATAAAACTTATAAGGAGATTTACCAATCCAAAAATATAAGCGAATAGGAAACATGATTGGTACCTTATGAATTGGTTTTTGAGGTGCACAATCTTCATCAATCTCCTCAGAAGAAGACCCCTCCTCATGAAAAATGCATTTAACACAAAAAATAAATCTACAAAACTGAACCAATGGCATGTTTAGAACAAAGAAATAGAATGATAATATTATGCTGAGAATTCTATTATGTTTAATACATGCAAAAGGACCAGTCCCAACAATTCTTAAACATACTTTATCTGATATGATAATAACATGCTAATTAAACTGATAAAGGTGTTATCTGTATTTAATTTGCCAAGTACTAATTACACAAAAAACAAATTTTCAAAACTGAATGAATGGCATGTTCTTCATGTGGTACAAGGAAGATTTGGCTATGAAAAAAAAAAGTGAAATGGCCTCATCATTTTTATTTTGATTGGATAGAGGAGCGAAAGCTGAGCATGAGAGAAGGTATGTGATTTCTTCATCTTTCAAGCATCTGGCATTATATTCAACCACAAATTTCAAATGCATTAAATTTTATTTGATCATGAATTCTCTCTGAAATGATTGCATTCTACTAGTGTTGTGCCCTAGCCCATGCTTTATTTCCATTATTTGATGTTATTGGTGCTTGTGCTCAAGGATATCAATTCACTATTTTCAAATGTTTGGATCATTTTGGTCATGATTGTTCATCTAGTACACAATCAGGAAATGTAACTGTCTAATGATTATATGTAATGTTGAATGGATTAAATGCTTTATTCTTGGTAGAAGTGAATGGAAGGAATAGTGTTGGTGTTAGGTTTCATTTATTATTGAGTTCAATGGTTTCCAAGATGTTTTGAGGAGTTTTCTCCTTGTTTAATGTTAATTGTTCATGTACAATCCACTCATACAACAGTGAAATTCTATGTGATTGACAATTTCATACAACTGGTACTTTGGTGTGTATTAAATACAATCTAGTCACTTATTGAATGCTTTGGAGACTACTGGTTTGACTTTTCATGTGTTACTAGTAACTAAGATTCATTAAAGGATACAAAACCCTTCATTTTGGGGTTATTGTGTGTGGATTCAAATGTAGGTTTGATTTGGTTAATGTTTAGAAGAGATCAATAAAGTATTTAAAGACAATCTTACATGTTTGGAGAGGTTTGAGAGGCACTTATCATGATTGTACCCTCACAAACAATGGCATAGACTAGTTTTACTAAGTTTCCTTTCTCTATTTTGAGATTTCCTTTCTCTGTCGCAAGGGTACAGTCAGAGGGTTCATTGACAAAATGATCCTTTGAATGGTTACTATGAATATGAATGATTTGATATAGCATATTGCTCATTTTACTTGAAGTTTGGAATAGCTTGTGCAAGGGTGAAAGTAGTTTTGATCATTTTGGTCATGACTATTCCTCTACACAGTCAGGAAATGTAACTGTCTAATGATTATATGTAATGTTGAATGGATTAAATTCTTTATTCTTGGTAGAAGTGAATGGAAGGAATAGTGTTGGTGTTAGGTTTCATTTATTATTGAATTCAATGGTTTCCAAGATGTGTTGAGGAGTTTCTCCTTGTTTAATGTTAACTATTCCTGCACAATCCACTCATACAACAGTGAAGTTACAAAACTGAATCGATGGCATGTTTACAACAAAGAAATAGAATGATAATAATATGCTGAAAATTCTATTCTGTTTAATACATGCCAAAGGACCAGTCCCAACAATTCTTAAACATACTGGTTATCTCATATGATCAATTGTTAATAAAAGTCTAATTTTGTAGATTGCTAGCATAAAGGAAGACTTGACCTAGCCAAATCTTCCTTGTACCACACAAAAAAATGTGTGATAACTATGTCTACTCCAACCTTAATTGTTTAAGAATTCATCATATCAGATAAAGTATGTTTAAGAATTTTTGGGAGTTCTATTAGACCTTTTTTGTAAACTGCCATTGTTTTCAAATGTTTGGATATCCATTTTTTTTAAATGTTGACTGTGGTTATCAAATGGACAGCCCGTGAGCTTCTAGCTAGGCATCATTTGTATTGATAGCTTAGGGGATCAAATGTATTATATCATTGATAGTTGAGACTTTTTAAAAAGGAAATAGGACAACGAATGATTTTGATTTAGTTTCTCTATTTTGATCTCTAAGTGGCTTACAACCCTAGAGAAGTATATGCAGATTTACGCATGCATTTGCAGGATACATAGCAGTCGATAATTCACAAGAAATCCATGCATCCAATTTTTATAGAAATTAATACAAAGAAATAGGGTCCTCCAATGGTCCAATCATCCAGACCTTGACTGTCCCCTCAACTAGTGACCCTTCAAAATCAGGTTATCATGCAATTAGTGAGTGATCCTTCATTCTCCTGGTCTTCCCTACAACCAAACATATTGGAAATACATAATACAATGATAACAAGTCTTTCACAATCCCCCTTCCCTCAAGGAACACTATCAACCATCCCTTCCACATAGCATTTCACTATTGTATGAGTGGATTGTGCAAGAAGAGTTAACATTAAACAAGGAGCAAACTCCTCAACACATCTTTGTTGTAAACATGCCATTGGTTCAGCTTTGTAAAAAAAATTTGTGTGTTAAATGCATTTAAATGGAACATTAACCATAGTAATAATATGCTTAATCTATTAGTAATTGCAAATTAAATGCCCATAACACCTTTATTAGTTTAGCATGTTATTATAAGATACTAAAGAAGACATGCTATTTGTCAGAGAAATCTTCACTATCCCCCACAATGAAGACAATGAAGATTGACCTCCTACCCCACAACAAAGAAAAAAATAATAAGAATAAGATATAATATAGTGTTAGAATAAACTTTGAACAAAGACATGTAATGCTTAAGTTAATGATCTAAACAACTGCAAATATAGGAATTGAAAAAGAAGATAGTGCCAAGAAATATTTTCACAAATATGAAACATGAGGAAAAGTAATAACATTAACAATGCCAAGATTCACAATATTAAATTTCATCTACGGATGAGTTTTTGCAGTGGTTTTCCCAGCATCAAAAATATGTTGAGTTGCATTTGAGCTGTAACTAAGAGTATCATGTAGAACATCCCCTAAACTTTGAAAGCATTCTCCAGCCTAGTGATTCAAAATTCAATCTAGGCAAGCATCAGTAAGTGAAATAAATTATAAACATCAACATCAACATCATCATAATCATTAGACATAAATTATAGACATCAACATCAACATAATCATAATCATTTATTCATTTTTTATAGTACTCTTGGTAATTTGGCTGAGTTGATTACATAGATGTTGTCATTATGGCATCATATGATCCACATGAAGATAGCACAGGTCAAAGAGCAAGTATGACAAAGCGCATTGCAAATTTGTCTACGTGTGAGATAGTATTTTTACCAGTGAACCTGGACATAGTTTTTGTTTGTGATATTTATTGGAGTAAGTTTAGTGCTTGCACACTTGAACATAGACTCTATGATGACTATTGATCACCCATCTCAGAGTGCAAGTTAGTATGGCATGTACGGAAAAAGTTATGACAATTTTACCAAAGACAATGTCAAGTTGATAGGACAGAATATGAAGATAGAATTAGTAAAGAGTTAAGGGATTATTTTGTTTATCAAAATAATGACTTAACAATATAAAGGGACAACATCCTAGATGTTAAATCCTGGATAAAGTTATTTTTACATATGTAATTGTAATTGTAAGAAAAGTATAGTGGACAATAGATGTATAGTGAAGTGATATGATGCGAAATATATGATGCATATGTAATAGCGACAGTGAAAGAGCAATGAAGAGATATTGAGGCAAGCAGTATAAGGTTATGTACCTTAACCTATTTTTGTAATCAATGTATATTGTACATTACTTATTTGGGTAGTGGACTCATCTAGTAATCACATTTTGTACTACCAACTCCTAACAGGGTTGAGGTTTCTAACAAGGCCTATAGTCCCTTAATCAGGACTGATACACTATATGCTTGTAATAAACTCTTAGAAGGATCAACATCCTTAACATGATACTTTTGATTAGTTGATCTTTGTGGGTACCATCCCCACCGGGGTTTTCCCTTGGCCAAGGTTTCCTCGAGAACAAATAATGTGTTATGAGTTCTTCAGTATTATTACTATGCATGTTGTTTAGCTTCTTATGTTATGCATGTATAAAGATAATCTGTTATATCTATAATTGGGAAAAAGATAAAGTTTATAGAATACTGATTCACCACCCCCCTCTCAGTATTCCCTATTTATAACAATTGGTATCAGAGCTTGGTTACTCGAAAAAGAATCATTCAAGGAAAGCCTAGCAGCTTGAGTAAGATCTCTATGGATATGGATCAACTACAGAAGAATCTTGAACAAGCTCTTGAACAGATTGACTTGCTTACTATTGAAAAAGATACTTTGAAAAGAAAGTATGATGATGCAAAGAACCTCATTGAGAAATTGAAAAATAAATTGGAAGATCTGAGATCTGAAAAGGAATCTGAAGTTTTTATTAAAGATTGTGATGACAATTTAGAAAAAGAAAATGATATCCTTAAGCATGAACTGAAGATAGAAAATCTGAATCTTAGTTTGAAAGATGGAAATGGCAATAATGAAGAAAATCTGAAATCTAAGAATGAAAGTCTAAAGACTGAAAATGAAGGACTAAAATCTAAACTTTGTAAAGTAACATCTGAACTTGAGAAAGTCAATTTGCAGTATGATGAACTTGAGAAATACAATAAGATTGTGAAAGGTGAATTGACTCAATCCAAACAACAACTTGAAAGGATATATTCAACTAGTGAGAAGATTGATGAACAAATATCTTATCAAAAACCATTCTATGATAAGACTGGTCTTGGATTCAACACTTTTAAAGAAAATGATGAAAGCAAGGAACCAAATCTGAAAATATCTGAAAGCATAGATGAGAAGAAGTCTAATGAGATCAACAAATCTAAAGATACACCTAAAGAAGAAGAATCACCAAAGCAAGAGGAATCACCCAAAGGTATGCAAAGAGAATTCAAAGGTAGATGTTTTGCTTGTAATACTATTGGTCATATGAAGAGAGATTACACAGGTAAGTAATTTAAACCTCTTAATGGTTATTGTTATAATTGTCATGCTTTTGGACATAGAGCTATTGAATGTAGGAAACCTAAATTTATTGAGAATAATGATGGTATTAGAATGTTTAGGAATACTAACAATGCAAATAAGAAATCTACTAAAGATATGAACAGAAGAAATGGAGTAATATGTTATAGATGCAACAAGGTTGGACACATTGCTAGAAACTGCAAATCACAAATCAATCAATCTGGACCAAGATATGGAAACAATGGAATTGTTTGTCAGATATGCAATAGAATTGGACATACAACAAGGTTTTACAGATTGAACAATAGAGTTTTTCATCCTAATCCTAATCCCAAAAATCATGCAAGAAGAAATGAAGATGCAAGTAACAGTTAGAAAGGATGTTGTAGTAATTCAGATGAAGTGAATTTTATCAAAAGCACAGATTAAGGAGACATATTCAACATTGAAGGTAATTAGGAAGGTGAAGTATTGAAAGGTAAGAATGAATCTTTACCTGACCCATCTCAAAGTACTTAATTTATGAAAATTACTGTAGAATAGAAACTTAGATTAGTGTAGAAGTAGATATATGATGAACTGAGTCTTGCGTAGTTAATGCAAGGTAGTTTATGATGTTCTAATGCTATGGTTAAGAGTGCAAAGAAAAATATTGTGTTTTGCGAGATCGCAAGTTTTAAGTTTTGCAGGTTAGCAGAAATAGCTTTTTGGAAAGAAGTGGCAAAAGAATTGAATGCGATGTCAGATCTAAGTGAGATTGAATTAATAAAAGGCTATGATCAGTATTATTTGATCATCAAAGTGAATTCAAGTGTTAAGGAGATCAAAGAGTAGTGATTGGAAGCTTTTTGCAAGGATTTGGAGAAGAATTTTGTGTCGAATCTACGCAAGCCCTAAAATCATGAAATTAAGGTATTTTACTTGATAGATCTTTAAATCAGTAAAGGAATTTGAAGAAATCATGGATGTTTCTTTAATACACAATTTCAGAGATAAGAATATACCTAAATTGAAAAGGGAACCAGTAGAACCCTTGGAAGATGATCCTAGGTTTGCTTTATCATCCATACCAGATAGAGTTTTACACCTAAAAAATGTCAGAAGTTATCTTGGATTCAAACTAGAGACAGTCAATGATAGTGATTTCACAAAAGAATATCAAAAGATTTACAATCAGGATATGACACTAAAAAAAGGTTTTGAATATTTGGAAGATAATGAAATTGTTAAGTATGGATTACAGTATGAATTTGATAATGAAGAATGCACTAAGATTATCTTAAGAAGAATTCATAATGGAAAGTTTTGGTTAGAACATAGAGTGATAGATATTACAGCTAATTTGATTCATGAAGTCACTGGATTATCTAAAATTGGAGCTATTCCTTTAAATGAGAAAAACATGAGGAAAATAGTCATTGACAACACAAACTCATCCTATAATGGTAGAGGAATTGTGATTAGTAAGATCAAAGAAGATGATGTGAGATACTTATGCAAGATCCTAACTACTAAGTTTTGTGCTAATTCAAGAGAGGATGACATGGCAGCTGGAATGATACATGCAGCTTATCTAATGTGTGTTGACAGGGCACAAGTTGATATGTGTGAAATTCTAAGAATTCAATTGTTTGAGAACTTGGAGAAGATTAAGAAAACTAAGTATACACATTTTAGGTTCTCATCCTTAATCACTTATATGTTTTTTCATCTATTGAGGAGATTTCATTACACCATTGGAAATGAACCAAATGATGGACAAAATACAATGGAAAGGATTAACCTAGTATACAGAAGACATGTTATTGACAAAGTAAATGAGAGTGCAATACTGGTAATCAAGACATTTCAAAATATTGTGTCTAGTAGATCAAGGATCCCTAAGTCTCTTGTTGAAAAGTATAAAGATGATATATGTTTTATGGTGGATAGTAACTTTACCTATATTGAAGCAGTGGAGCCTAGAAAAAAGTTCATAGACCCTCTTGGCTATGAGATATCTGAGGTAGAGACAGAAGAGTATGTTAACAGGTTACTTAAGTGTAAGTTGGACACTCAATGTAATAGGTTTGAACCTTTGAGAACTTCAACTCTACAAAGACCTTAATTGAAGAGAAAAAGTCTAAAAAAAGAGTTGAGAGCACCATAAATAAAATCATAAAAGATACAGGGATGACAGAGCATGATTTTTTGGTAGCAAAGAAAATAGCAGTAGCAATCAGAGAGAGTGGACAAAAAGAAGTTTTGTCTATTCCACCTTTATCATCAATTGTAGTACAGTAGGAAGAACCACAAGTGAAGGTGAAAGTGGAAGAAATTGAGAAGGATAAAGATGCAAAAATGTCCACTAGATCCACTTCCTCCACACCTTGCAAAAGAGTAAAGGAAAGTGCTACTAGACCAGGAAAGAGACATAAAACTTTAGTGCAACCAGTTCCAAGAAAAATTGTAGAAATAAAAGATGATGTCACTACTTTTAAGAAGAATGCTTGGAAACCAAAAGTTGAAAAGCTTAATGAGTAGATCATTGAGGATGGTGACTTTACAAGAATGAAAAAGTACTATGATCTTTATGACTATACAAATAGAATTAATCTGGAAAATGTAGTTGTAAAGCATATGATTTTGGCTAATAAGAAGTTTGATACAATTCAGGGCCAGATACCTGATGATTTATATAATAAACTTGTGAATAGGAAGAAGAGAGCAATGGAGGAGGACACAGCTATCAGAGAAAAGCTTGTAAGGAAGCTTTGTGAAGTATGAGATGAAACACATTTTAATCAGATCATGAAAGCCTAAAGCACCCATCTAAGAACCAAAAGGAGAACCATTCAAATTATGGGAGGCAGATATGAAGAAATTAATTCTAAGATAGAGCAAGCAATTATCAAGGTTATGACAAAAAATGTTGCAGAACCATAAGTTGTAGTAGAGCAAGTAGGTGTGACAGGACAAGAGGACATTCCCTCTCCTCTTGCTATTAACATTGAAGATGAAACCATGAATGTAGAAGGAACAAAAATCGCCTTGGATACTGATGATAATGTATTCAAGAATTTGGAGAACATTGTTGAAAATTTGGCCTTTGGAGAATAGGAAACTACAAAAGGAGAAGAGACAACAGTTGTAGAACCCCCAGTAATAGAGAAACAAGTACCCATTCCCACCAAAGAAGATATCAGTCTTACTCTTGAGACTGGAAAGAAGAATCAAATTGGATCTATGATTGATCATTTGGGAAAGGAAGTAGATGATGATGATCAGTTGGAATTGATCACATCCTTGAATAAAATCATTGGCAAGAATAAGAAAGTGAAAAATCTTGAAGGATGTCTAAAGGAACTTACTAAGAAGTTACAAAGCATTGTAACTACATGAATTGTAGAAGCAGACCCTATGGAGAAAGCAAAGAAGGTAATGAGCACTTTTGACAATGAATTCACAAACTTGTCTGATATTGCAAAAGTGAAAGCACAAGCAGCCTATGAGGCTAAAATGCTTTTGAACATCAGCTAGAATATCATGAATGATATGAAAAATATTGATTTTTGTATCAAGGACTTGAGGAAGCATTTGGAAATAGGAAAGTACATACAGTGTACAAAATCAGAAATCTTAACAGCAGAAGAAGATCAGAAGATAAAGTTGAAGGAAGCAAAAATTCTGAATGAAACTAATCTTCTTTCTAGCCCCAATGTGAAGGTATGTGATGTTGAAAAGAAAGTTTGGAAGCTATATGATGAAATCAGAGTTGTGCAAGATGAGAGAGACATAAAATTGAAAAGATTCACTCTTTTTAGAGAGCATACTTCTATGAAGTTAAGCATTATTGAAGAGCAGTTGGAAGAATGTCTTTCAACAAAGACATCTTTTCAGAAGTTTAACTTTGAAAACCTCCAAGCATGTGAAATAGCATCTTATGGACTGAGCACACTACTTAATGTGGTAGATTCCATTAATAAATCATGGGAGAAGGAGATAGAAGCTATGAAGATAGATTTTGCAGATTGTGTTGCAAGCCTATTGGCTATGCAATAAATGAATTGAGGTATAACTTTTTTGTGATACAGTTTTGTACCCTCCCTACCTATATTTTGTCATTGTTGTCAAAGGGGGAGAGATATATAGTGAAAAATTGATAGTATATGATAAGGATTGATACCCCTAGGGGGAGTACTATATTAGAGATAATATTTTTTTGAGGAGTTATAAGGATAGTATATATTTTATACCATGGCCACAATTTTGAGATTTTGAGTTGTACACTTAGCCAATTTTCTCATATGTTGCCACCAATGACAAAGGGTGAGATTGTTGGAAATTTGGCTGAGTTGATTACATAGATGTTGTCATTATGGCAACATATGATCCACATGAAGATCACACAGGTCAGAGAGCAAGTATGACAGAGTGCATTGCAAATTTGTCTAAGTGTGAGACAGTATTTTTACCAGTGAACCTGGACACAATTTTTGTTTGTGATGTTTATTGGAGTAAGTTCAATGCTTGGGAACTTTAACATAGACTCTATGATGACTATTGATCACCCATCTTAGAGCACAAGTTAGTACGACATGTACGGAAGAAGTTATGATAGTTTTACCAAAGACAGTGTCAAGCCGACAGGATAGAATATGAAGATAGAATTAGTAAAGAGTTAAGGGATTATTTTGTTTATCAAAATAATGACTTAAAAATATAAAGGGATGGCATCCTAGATTTTAACTCTTGGATAAATTTATTTGTATATATGTAATTGTAATTGTAAGAAAATTATAGTGGACAATAGATGTATAGTGAAGTGATATGATGCGAAATATATGATGCATATGTAATAGTGATAGTGAAAGAGTAGTGAAGAGATATTGATGCAAGTAGTATAAGGTTATGTACCTTAACCTATTTTTGTAATTGGTGTATCTTGTACATTACTTGTTTGGGCAATGGACTCATCTGGTAATCACATTTTGTACTGCCAACTCCTAACAAGGTTGAGGCTTCTAACAAGGCCTATAGTCCCTTAATCAAGACTGATACACTATATGCTTGTAATAGACTCCTAATAGGGTTAACATCCTTAACAAGATACTTTTGATTAGTAGATCTTTGTGGGTACCATCTCCACCAGGGTTTTCCCTTGGCCAGGGTTTCCTCGAGAATAAATAATATGTTATGAGTTCTTTAGTATTATTGCTATGCATGTTGTTTAGCTTCTTATGTTATGCTTGTATAAAGATAATATGTTATATCCATAATTGGGCAAAAGATAAAGTTTGTAGAATACTGATTCACCCCCCCCTCTCAATATTCCCTATTTCTAACAAGTACTATGTTTCTTGAAATTTTTTGTGATGCTTCTAAACTTTAAAGACATATTTTATGGCTTAATGATAATATAGATTAGTGTTTTGTTTTCTAATGGAATGTTGTTGATCATTCATGGTCTTGAAGAAACTTTTGATTGTTTTGATTCTCAAGTCTTGACGTTGTTTCTCAATGTTATATAGATTGACCACAAGATGGTTTAGTTGGTCCTCTCTTTTTGTTTAATCATTTGTCTTCTTAATGGTGTAAGTGTCAATATGTTATAATCCAACCAGCATGTCATACCCCCACTTTTGACAAACCTCATAGCATGCAAATCACAGCCAAAGACTTGGGTGATCAACATACACAAACATTGACTACCCTTAGGAAACAATGATCATTAATATTCATTAATGGCAGATGATGATTCCTTGGTAATAAAGGCATTGACAGCATTCATCATCTTAACCAAGTCATGGGTGGTGATCCTTGAAATAGCATAATTAGTAAAAGGAAATAACAATATAACATAATTTGGAGTGAGGAAGAAGGAAAATTGGAAAATAAAATATGGAATAATCAGGTTGGAATTGGAGAAGAATTCAAAAATAAACTTGAATTAGAAAAAAGCCAAGTTATCCAGTTCTTTGTTTGAGGCTGGGTTACGGTTCTACTTTTGTTCTCCTCTGGGTTCGACTTGGGTTCCTTTGGTAGGAACTTGGGTGCTTGGGCCAATCCCAGGTGCACCTGCAGTATTATAAATATGATACACGAGGTATTTTATTCATGATTTTATAGGCTAACTCATTATTATGGTAACATGGGTATGCCACACTCCATGCCTTATAATGGTACCCGACATGGAGTGTGGTTCAAATGAAGTTGAACCAAATGCTGACCATGATGGCTATGATCATGATGAAGATGAATATGAATATTAAATCTAAAATATGGCTTGTAATTTGAATTTTCATTGTGAATGAAGAAACTATAGATTCAAGTTGACTCATTCTATGTTGTAGTATATTTGTTCCCTAGATCTACCATATTATATATGTGTAGTCTATAAGGGACATCTTCTGCTCATCCATGTATCAGAGCTTGGTGAGAGTTCATAAGAGAAAGACAAGATGTTAGTGGGAGATGGAGAAACCAATCTTAGAACACCACTTGAAGCCTTGCAATGTTGAGAGTGGGATAAAGGCTACACTTGAGACCCTATATAAGGAACAAACTTATTGAGCTTCACTTTGTTTCTAGTTTAGTTTTATATTTGTGCTAAATAGGGCCAACCATGTGAAGGTGGAAGCTCATTTGGCCCCACCCCCCCCCCCCCACCCCCAAAATCACTCTAAATTCCCCAAAAACATCTAACATTCATTCATTATTTCATCCATTAATAAAATGTAACATTCATTAATTATCACACGATAACATTCATTAACATTCATTCACACATTAATAAAATGTGACATTCATTAATTATCACATGATAACATTCATTAACACATTATAAAATTTATGAATGTTCAATACCACATAATTAAATTCATTGGCATATAAAAATCAGTCATTATCAATTAAGGTGCATAGATGACAATCATTTCTTTTTTTTCTTTTGATTTCTAGTTTTTAAGAAGTAATCGTTAAGAGGAGTATCGTTATCATCATGATGATCATCTACCCTCTCATTAGATCTCAATGCACACCTAGTTCTATGTTGATGCAAAGGGTGGTCATTTGCAATAACATATAAAAGGGTTAAATTAAAAACATTTTATTATAATTAAAAACATTAAAAAAATTTTAAAGTATTTCAGTACTTTACAGGCCATAATCGTATAGCTCTTTACCTGATATAGTCACATCATCAACATCGAGGTCAGTTTGTCTAGCCTCGACCTCAACCTCAACCTTCTCATTAACAATGACCTCTACACTCTCTACAACTGCAATACAAATTGTTACATTAATCCAAACACCAATTGCAATTAAAGTTGTATTACTACACCAATCAATTTAAGATGTTTTCTTGTATTACTATGATGCACATCCTCATTGTCATCAACATGCATAGGTTGTGTACGGCAAGAATCGGCAAGCTGCATTTCAATTTCATATGCATTCATGTTATCATTGTTTTCTTACTTAAAACAAATTTACTCACTTTATGTTGGAACTTAACATCAAATAAACTAATTGGTAAATAATTAAATTTAAAATATCATCTATTTAGCTTACTTACCATGACGGATCCATCAGTAGAACCTTGTGCACTTCTTATTCTTTATGTCACGGCTTTATAGCCTTGTTGGAAGCCAATTCTCTTGTCCTCTTCTATGAGACATACATTGAACTCCGCACCCTATAGTTTTGTTTGGTATCATCAAATTTTATTTTATTGTTTCATCAAAACAAAAAAAGATTTCAAATTATAAATAAATATTATAAAGATCAAAGAATTATTTTCAGTGTTAAAAGCCATCTACAAATTGTATTTTTCCTCATTCAATTCTGACAATATTAACACTTACAACTCGTGCAGCAAGTTTTGAATAACCACCAGAGCCAAGCTTGTGTTGCCCATACTTTTTTAGTCTTGCCTTTGTTGCCTTTGATGTGTCAGGCAATCTATGAAGAGATTGAAATATGTTAGTTCATATAAATATGAAGAGAATTTAGTACATAATTACATTCTTAACAATATCACATACCTTCTTTTGTTCTCTGGTGGTGTGTTTCCTTTTTTAATTTTAGTTTTCTCATTCGCATCTAGAATAAGAGATTTCCACTCTTTATCAGGAATGCAAGGGGGGTGCTGGTAATTCAGGTTTTTGGTTAATGTACACCTGTACTGGTCCCTAATATACCTCAAACATAACCTCGCTCTTTGAAGGAGCTTACCCTTCTCAAATGCACGAGCTCCAAAAAAGTTTGTCATACTCTTTACGAGATCATCCTTTAACTTTTGATTTTGGGTTTTCCACCTTTTAAGAAAGAAAGTAGTGTTAGATTCAAAAATGGATGTAATGATAACTATCCTAGCAATGATATGAAATCAAAAGATTGGATTGGGGTTTTAGTTCGAATATGATGTTCCACCCTGTACAGATGGTGGGCCTGAATATCCGCAAACACTCATCATTAAGTTTACTATAAAAAACATCAGTCCCTACAAAATAATCATGGGATCATTAGTCAAAGGATATAATAGTATAAAATAAGAATACAATAGATGTAAGCTTCTCATATTGAATGCAAGGTGTGATTAACATATGATTGTATAGTAAAAGAAAGGTCTAATCTTTAAAGTACCTGGAAGTTTTGTTATTTTCAAGGGAACTCCTTCTTCACTCACAAGAAATATGCAATCCTTCACCATTCCCATACTAGGAATACTAGTACATCCAAGAAAATCACCATCAAGTGTAGCATCCTCTGTTGCATAAATTGAATCCATTATGAAATGGACCTAAGAAAGAACACTTCAAAGAAAATAAAAATATATATAATGATAGATAAAATAAAATATGTGTATGATTAGGTGGTTCCATAGTGTCTATGGCCATGATACGTGTTTTCGACATTGCAGGACGCAGTCCATCTGAGCCTGCCATCATATGAGGTAGCGATAGTAAATGATCATTGACACGTGCTGAAGAATAAGATTGTTAGAGCATAATAAAACCAGTGATTAGCATGGACAATATTGTTAGAGAGTAAAAAAAAATATAGTCCAACATGTGATCTACTTGAACCAGCTGCAGTACCCTCACAATGGTCGTGAGGATCAAAATTACACAAAAAAAGTTGTAAAAGAAACACATCCGCTTATTTTTTAATGACATAAAAGACTATTATAACATAAAAATTATTATTGAACTTTTGTTATAATTAAAAATTACATTAATACTTACTCTGTAATTTTGAGATAGGTGCATTAGTTTAGTTGCCCTCTTTTGTGACTCAAGAGTGGGAGGGAATATAGATGTCAATTTAGCCAATCTTTTTCCAATTTTGTGGAGGCATATTTTAAATGCAGAGGTTGGCTCATCAAAAGTAGCCAAATCAAGAACTAGGTCCTTATCAAAGGACTCCTCTTCAGGGACTGCGGCTTCCTTTCCCTTTCTCTACTGACCACCTGTCTGTGACAAGAATATTACTAGCACTATTAGAATTAATCTGAAATAGTGATGAAAAGAATATAATAAAAAACTTTACTTAACATTTTGCTTCTATCTAATTTGTAGCACAATAACAAAGAGGTTTACGTTCTGGGAAAAAGTGCATGCATGATCATCATTGTCCCCTCTATGTGGTTGCTCCATATTGTGGTCATGTGTTATTATTTAAAGTTAACCAATAATTAGAAAGGACTACATTAATAAATTTCATTAGAAGATGATGATGGAGATGAGGTGGATGGTGAGGGGACTCTATAAATGTGGTTGGCAAAAAAACTCAATTATTTAATGGTACATAGTATGTACTTGCACCTTAATGATAGTGACATTGTTTGTATCTATGCGATTTAAATTGTAATCAATAAGTAGCTCTTCCCCTGCACTTATTGATTTTATTGCACATACAAATACATGATTTCCCTCACGCACCTCAAATATGCAATCGGGTTGTGTAATAGTTGACAGAGGTCACATGCTATTTATAAAACCTACAATATTCCCAGATGCTTTTGGCCTTCCGTCAATGTATATAGCCACTCTTTTACTTTTCTCATTGTCTTTTTGTTGAATATAATTTGCCAAGAGTGCATACCTACGCATACTTTTTTTATATTGAACAATTCGCATCCAACTTTTGTAATCGTAACAAGGTCCAACGTACTTCATCAATTCAACAACTTTTTTGTAAGAGACCTTTATGCCATCCATGGAAAATAGGCCCAAACCATGTATTGACGATGGTGCAATACAATATATCTTGCCTTTAACACTAAAATCAGTGTTTATTGGAGGAAGTTCCTTGGGGACCCATTGTTTCTGTAGATTTTGGTACCTAGAAGGCACCTCGATGTCACCATTTCTCTCATCATCATAAGAACATGACCCCCCTTGAGCAAGGAAAAATTTCATGCGTTTATTGAATTTCCTTCTAGTCTTTTGACCTCTAGTTGATCTTCCTAATTCAGACATACTAAATGACTCACTTTCTTCACTCAAGGAAGACACATCTAAAAAATACCTATTTGCTACTACCTGCACTCCATCAAATGAGAGAGATAGCAAGTAATGTGAGATATTTTGCAAATTGTGAAATACATTAATCTCTATATGGTGTATTGACTTATACTTGTCAATCTATGAGACTATGTGGGATGCTCGTGAAGGAGTCCGGGTACCTACATATTTAATTCAATTATCTAATGTTAGCTAAAAAATTCATGATACATATACTCAAAACCACATAGTAAGTACATTAAAAACCATAATCATCCCATAGTAAGTACATCATGAATTAATTAGATTAAGCATTGATTTCATAACTGCACATTTCTATCAAGAAATCAATATTAAATAGATTAAGCAGTGATCATGTAACTGTACATTTCATTCATGTCATTCATCTTCTTCATCCAACTAATCACCATGATCATCATTGATGTCAACATCATCACCACCACCATCATTTTCATCATCTTTATCATCATCTTCATCATCGGTATCAACATCATCATCATCAACAACAGTAGCAGCAACAACAACAACATCATCATCATCATCATCATCATCATCATCATCATCATCATCATCAGTAGCATCATCATCATTGTCATCTTCTTATTCTTCAAGAAAATTTTCATCAGGAACATCATCAACTAACTGTTGTTCATGATCATCATCTACATCATCTTCTAGTTGTTCTCAATCTTCTTCTTCCATCATATTATACCTCATCGGCCTTCCTCTTGGATCATTCTAACTGTGTGTGTGAAAATTGTACCTGATCTGTAGACACAACACTCAGTAAAACATTAGAGGTTAGTGATAATCAAAATCATGCAAAATTGAAAGCTATCTAACCAAGCGATTTACTGCCTTCTAGTAGGTGCGAGATTAATGTTCTCAGACTGTAATCGAGATCAGTGACCTAGACGACACCTAAATGAAGGATTTGAATGCAAAAGATGGATATGAAATTGAATGCAATTAATCTATATTTTTGATATTTTCTATGCAATAAGAATGATAAAAACTGATATGATATGAATGCTATTGAAAACTGATATGCTATGAATCTAACAATGATATGTAATATGAATGCAAAAATAAGATTGATCTCACAAAGATGTCGATTCGCAAGAGCTTTGATTCTTCAATTCCAATTCTCCAGCGTGATTGTGCAAAATATGAGATGATTTGTGAAGAGCTGAAGCCTTAATTTATAGAAATCCAGGGCTTTGGAGGTGCATGAATAAAAGCCATAAATCACTCAAATTAACTCATCTTGATTTTTGAGTTATCTGATCATAAAAGATAGTTAATTCTCAAAATCATGCAAAAACATGCAAAAATAGCTTTTTAACTCAAATTAGAGTTTAGATCAGCTTTTTGAACTCCAAAAGGATGTTGAGTTCCAAAAAGTCAATAACTTGCATTGATTTTCTGATTTGGAGTTTAACTGTTTCTTTTGAATATGCATAATAATTAAGAATTAAATAAATAAATAAAGTGATTTATCCTCAACTCAACTGATTTTTGAAAATAAATAATTAATTTATGGGTTAATTAACTATTTATTCAAACTTTTATTAAAAATTATATTATTAAATAATGACAACATGCTTTAATTAATTAAATAAGAATTTAATCAATTAAAGATAGGAATTTTGATTTATTGTCAAAATTAAATAATACAATTAATAATAGATAGAATTAAATTTAATTACATAATTAAGTGGCAAATATTAAATCTAATTAATTAAATATGAAAATATTCAATTAATCAAACTTAGGATAAATGTGATTTATCGCCAAATAATTATAAAATTAAAGATAATTAAGATAATTAGGAATATTACTAGGAATATTCCCCGATGCAGAATTTAAGATAATCAATTATGATTCGATGATGTTTAGATGTGCCTTAGATTAGGACTTTGATGTCGATTTCGTTCGAATTGTCGATGTAGGAGGTTAATGAACTTATAGCCCATTTTTGGGGTATTACATTTTGCCCCTCTTTGAATTACTGTGCGAAGCGCAGTGGTTCAAAGATAGTCTGTGTTTGATAGAGATATGAAACTGATGTTTGAAATTGATAAACCGATCTCAAGATAGAAACCGATTGAAAGATATTGAGATAGGAGTTGATTGATATTGAATTAAGATGGAGATAATAGGTCTTGAATGACCAAAGATAATGTTCACTGTAGCAGCGATGAACCTATGATTGCGAAAAAGTGTCAAAATGCCTGATTCTGAACCTTAGGATTGATAAGAAGTGAGTGACCCGTTCTAGACTCGATTGTCTTAGCAGAACTAGCAGGTATCACATCCGAATCCTTCAGTTGCCGAAGAACCAAGGAAATAACACTATGATCTGATGGTTGCAAAAATTGATACAGATTACAAGATTAAGAGAATACCAGATTGATATGGATCTTGAATCTGATATACCCCAAGTGATGATAGATTTGCCCTGAGCAATGAGGACTTTTGATGAATCAGTAACTAGACGTGATTGTTTGTCTTGATTACTGATGAAAGATATTGATAGATTTGATTGACAGACTTTGAATGATGTGAAATACCATGCCCCCTTCGGGATTAAAATTGAAATCTGACAAGAAAAGTCAGCATTGATAGTTTAGAAGCATGTTAATTGATCTAAGAAGTGGTTATACACGTCCGAGAATGCATTCTGCATCGTTGGAAGGTCCCAAAAGACCAAGTTTGACTAGGTTTGACCATGAGTTGACCATGGTTGACCAAGTTGAAATTTTGATAGTTTGATGTAAGATAATCAGTTAAGTTGAATACTAGATTTCTGTGATGATTGAAGGTTGATTATGCAAGTAGTTAATAATATGAATGATCTCAGATTTGAATTTTGATCCCGAAAAAGGATTCTACTTGCTCTTTCATTGGAGGAACCTTCGTGTGAGATTCAGCTCTTGTTAGACTTGAAGATGCGATTTGAAGAATCATTTAAGCATTGAAGTTTGTTTAATCATTGTGAGATCATGTAAACATGCAAAATGCAATGAGACATGCAAAATGAAATGCCACCTAAGACCTAGGACCTAGTCACTGATCATGTGTCGATTTGTTATCATCATTGAACTTTTAGGTAACTGGATAAATCAATACAATGCCCACTAGCCATGAAACCATAGACATATGAATATTGATTTGTATGCGCAAGAATCAATACAACACCCACTAGCTAGGCAACCATGGACATATGAATATTGATTTTGTTTTCGGAATGTCGGATCAGATATAAGCACCAAGGCACAAGCACCAGGATGACCTGAATATCATGTCCATTTTGATATAGCAATTTGGACAAGCATCAAAACATAAATGTTGTGATGACCTGAGTACGCCTTGCATTACAAACACATCAAACAGTCAAGAGATCATTCTAAATCCAATGTGAATTACCCGTAGTGACCCTTTATTGTTCACATCCTTAGGCAAGATTGTGTTCCACAGTAGGAGAAAGAACTTACTCAAAAAGATAATAGTTAGATCAAACTTCCTTGAATTTTTTGGGTATCAATGGTCGAGGTACGCATGGCCATCCAATTCGAGATAGAGGCTCTTACAGTCGGACACCATTTCAATCCAAAATTTCCAAAGCTGTTAGATTTTCACATACAAGCAGAAGACAAAGAAAAGATTATGCCCCCAGTCATCACTCTCTAAATCCTGTAAAGGACATCATTGAAGAGCTCAAAGGGACACAATTTGCAAAAATCTCAATGCGAATCAGTAAGCATACAAGGAGATAAAAGCATGTAAAAAGCATAGATTGTTTTCAGTTGAGTTTTGATGTTTGATTATTGTTGATGCAAAATCCTTTCTGGAGACGAGACTGACTGACTGACTCAACTTGAAGCTTCAAAGGACTCTGAGTGGATATGACACGTCTAAGATACATGGGAGACCATAGGATATGACATTGATTGCCCCCAAGTGTGAACATTGATAGGATGCAAACGCTTGAGCTGGTTGGTGTACAGGTCGATTTATTGAAAACTGGAAATGCAGGAACAAACCGGGAGATATGTACAAACTAAAGCAAGACTGAAAGCTGGGAAAGACCAAGATTGTGCTGATAGATGGAGCATTTGGAACAAGTGGTGCCTGTTTGCTAGGTTTTCACCATCTTGGTAGAGATTCTATTTTTGCTACCGAGGCGCCTGTTTCCAGGTTTTCACCAAGGCACCTTTTTCTTCTTTTTCATTTTTTTTGTATTTTTCAATTTTTTTTATTTTTTTGTACTTTTGAATTTTTTTTTTATTTTTTTGTGAATCATCAAGGCGCCTATTGCTAGGTTTTCACCAAGATGTTCATTTTTTTCAGGACTTTTTCAGATTTTTAAGATTTTTTTCAGGAAATTTACCAAGCACTGAATGCCTTAGGCATAGAATTTCTTTAGATGGAGAACGTTGATTGGTTCTCGGAGCTGTTCTCCTTCAGTTGTTGAGAGTTGATAGGCACCAGAGCCAAAAGTAGCAGTGATAACAAAGGGACCCAGCTAGTTGGGTTCGAACTTCCCCTTGCGTTCTCGATGTGATTGATTTTTAGGATTTTCTCTCAACACTAGATCGCCAACCTGAAATTCTCTATGTCTGACTTTCTTGTTGTAGCCTCTAGACATTCTTTTCTGATACACTCTGAGATGATCATACGCTGCTTGTCTGCACTCATCTAGTAGTTCAAGTTCTTGTAACCTCGACACTCTGTAGTCTTCATCAGTGACAAGTCCATGCATTTTGATTCTGAGTGATGGGATTTCAACCTCAATAGGCAATACCGCTTCAGACCCATAAACTAAAGCGAAAGGTGTAGCCCCTGTAGGCGTTCTGATACTAGTTCTGTATGCCCAAAGAGCTGGATTGATCATCAGATGCCAGTCTCTTCCTGTTTTATTCACTGTTCTGTGCAAGATCTTCAGGAGATTTTTGTTTGAAGCCTCAGCTTGTCCGTTCCCTTGAGGATAGTAGATAGATGACCAATGTTGAGTAATTTTGAACTTGGCACATAAGTCATCTAGGTCCTTGTTTTTGAATTGTCCCCCGTTATCTGTGATTATAGAGTGAGGGATCCCATATCTGCAAATGATGTAATTTAGGATGAACATAGAGATCTGTTTCCCCGTTGCTTGTGTTAGAGGAACTGCTTCTACCCATTTTGTAAAATAATCTGTAGCTGTGATTATATGGGTATGTCCATTAGAAGAGTGCGGATGGATAGCACCTATGAGATCAAATGCCCATTGTTGAAAAGGCCATTGTGTAGTAAAGGGAATCAGATCTCTCCCTGGAGCATGAATCAAGTTGCCATGTACTTGACACTGTTCACAATTTTTAGCAAATTTAATAGCTTCTTTTTCCATTTCAGGCCAATAATACCCAGCCCTAATAAGTTTTCGAGCTAACGTTAACCCGTTCGAGTGTGACCCACATATACCCTCGTGGACTTCCTCTAATGCACGTTGAGACTCTTCTCGTTCTAAACATCTAAGCAGTGTACCATCTAGACCTCGTTTGTACAGATCATTACCAATGATGACATATCGGGATGCGGATCGGATAAGGTTTCGTTTCTCAAAATGGTTAAAGGACTCAGGGATGATTTGGTCATGGAGATAGGAGAACAAATTTTTGTAGCGAGATGAGTCATAACTTACAATAGTGCAGATCATGCGGGTTTCAGGGGAGTCATATGCAGGATAGGATAGGGCTTCCACCAGGAACTCATAGCGTAGTTCATGTTCAGGTTGTTGTAAAAGAGTAGATAATGTTGCCATTGCATCAGCAGCCTTATTCTCCATTCTGGGTATTTGCTCAAATGTGATAGAGATGAAGTATTTCTTTAGATCATCGACCATTCTCTTGTAAGGAATGAGCTTTTCATCTTTGGTTTGGTACACATCATTGACCTGGTGGATGACCAGTTGTGAGTCTCCATTAATGTGCATCTCTGTAACTCTCCACTGTATTGCCATTTTCATACCATTGAGAAGTGCCTCATATTCAGCAATATTGTTTGTGCAAGGAAACTTTAATCTGAATGCTTTGGGTATCGAGTATCCTTGAGGAGTAATGAACAATATCCCTGCTCCGGATCCATTCTGTGTGTAGGAGCCATCAAAGAATAATCGCCATGCTCTAGAAGAGAGGTGCATGATAGAGGAATCGGGAAATTCCATTTGCATGGGTGTATCATCAAACAATGGTGCTTCAGCTAATTGATCAGCAATGACCTGTCCTTTGATAGCTTTTCTTTCAACATATTCAATGTCAAATTCGCTCAAGAGCATGACCCATTTAGCTAGTCTACCTGTGAGGGCAGCTTTTCTTAGGAGATATTTCAGTGGATCAATTTTAGCTACCAAATGAGTAGTATGAGCTAACATGTAGTGTCTCAATTTCTGTGATGCAAAGATCACAATGAGACAGGCCTTCTCTATCATTGAGTAGTTCTTCTCATAGGCCACTAAAGTTCGGCTGATATAGTAGATGGCTCTTTCTTTCTTGTTCTCATCATGTTGTGCTAGCAATGCCCCCAGTGATGTATCTATTGCGGAGACATATAATATTAATGGCTTCCCATGAATAGGAGGCATCAATATAGGTGGATTTGATAGATACTTCTTGATATGTTTAAAGTTGTTCTCACATTCTTCATTCCATGCAAAGGTCACACCTTTATGTAATGTTTTTGTAAAAGGTTGTGAGATGTCCGCTAGCTGTGATATGAATCTTCTGATAGATTGAACTCTGCCTTGCAACGTCCTCATTTGACTAATATTTGTGGGAGGTTGCATCTCTATTATAGCCTTGACCTTAGCTGGATCAACTTCAATGCCTTTCTTGGAGACGATGTATCCTAGGAGCTTTCCAGAAGTGACTCCAAAAGCACACTTTTTAGGATTTAGTCGAAGACTAAATTTTTCCATTCTGTCGAGGATCATGCTCAAGTCTGTTAGATGTTCAGTTCTAATCATGGATTTTGCCAAGGTATCATCTACGTAATCCTCCATTGTTCTATGCATCATATCATGAAAAATAGATGTCATTGCTCTTTGATATGTAGCTCCAGCATTTTTGAGTCCGAATGGCATAACATTCCAACAGAAAGTTCCCCATGCACATGTGAAAGCTATTTTCTCTTGATCTTCTGGAGCAATTTTGATTTGGTTGTATCCAGAAAAGCCATCCATTAAGGAATACATTTCATAGCCCGCAGTCATGTCCACTATCATATCAATGTTAGGTAGTGGAAAGTCATCCTTAGGGCATGCTCTGTTCACATCTCTAAAGTCCGTGCATACTCTGATTGAACCATCTGGTTTGGAAATAGGTACAATGTTGGAAATCCACTCAGCATAGTCTATGACACGGATGAATCCAGCTTTTAGGAGTTTTTCTAGTTCTGCTTTGACTAAGAGTGCAACATGAGGATGCATCTTTCTCAATTTTTGTTTGATTGGTTTTACTCCGGGAGCAATGGATAGATGGTGCATAATGAGATTGGGATCCAATCCTGGCATATCTGAATATTTCCATGCAAAGTTGATCTTTTTCTCTGATAAGAAGGTAGTGAAGTTTTGTTTCTCTTCGTCTGATAGAGATTGTGCTACATGTACCAATTGTGGTTCCTCTGTTGTACCCAAATTGATGGATTGAGTTGGCTCAATCAGAACTGGAGATCTATCCTGTAAATGACTTGGAAGGACATCAAATATCTCATCCTTAGGTGCCTCAAAGAGGTTTTCACCTTCAGATACGTCTTTTCTTTTTACTTTTGTCGGTTCTGAGACTGCCACAAAGTGGTTTTCACCCTCAGAACTCTTTTTCTTTTTCTTTTTACTCTTGTTTTTCTGACTAAGATATTTGATGTCCGACTCGGTCATGCTGACACTCGGTTCACTGATGGAAGTACTCATAGGCTCAACTGCATTGAGGTAGCAGGCAAGGGCATAGTCATTTGGGAAGGTATACATACCATGGTTTGGGTTGGTGGAAGTTTGGTCGATAAGATCAGGGCGTTGGATAGTCAAAGTGGGAAAGGCTTGGGATATGGTGTTCACAGATGTGGATATGTCATCATTGGTTCTAACCTGACGCTCAAGTTCAAAGGTGATAGTACAGCTCAGAATGTTCAATTCGTGAATAGGCTCAACATCATCATAGGAGTCCTCTTCAGCCATAGGTGGATCAGACACGTTAAGTTCATTGTTTCGCTCTAGACCTACATTGGGTTGAGAGACATATTGGTGAATAACATCAATAGATTTCTCTGTTATAAGCTCATATTCTTCTGGAATGGCACCCCATTCATAATCATTTGACTCATCTTCTGATTCAGAATCTCTAGGAAATCTTAGAAAGTGCGTGAAATCAGGATGAATACCCCAAGAAGGATTACCCTCAGTCTCTGACTTGAATTCATATTCATGGGAATCAGTGTCAGAATAACTACCCCCTGCTTCTTGATCAGTTTGATTGCCTTCGAGATTGGCTGGTTCTTGTGGTACAACCATCTCTTGCGCTACAGTAGGTTCTTGTGTTTCTACTACATTAATTCTTCTGATAGGATCATCTATATCATTAAGAAGATCTTTGATCTCTTTAGGCAATTTTTCATAGGGGATAAGCTCAGAGCTATCTGAATCATCATCAGAGGGTTCTATTTCTTCTTTCTTAAGAAGGGGTTCTCCTGGTGCAATTTGTTCTATGACATGAGAACAACGACCTCTGAGATGATAGGGTTTCTTTTTAAACCCTATGCCACCAGTATCTTTTTTGGCTCGACCAATATGTGAAATGGGGGTCACAAGACCCTTTCCCCTAATTCCTAGAGGTCCTTGACCAGAATATCCCATCTTGGCTATCAATTTGTTTCCTGGACCATATGAATTAGAAGGGACTGTAGGTGCTATAGATTCACTAGGTTGAACAATTTTAGATTCAGAATCCTCTTTATATAGCCAGGCCAGCACAGCTTCATCCTCTTCAAATTCTTGTTTAGATACTTGCTCCACCACAAAATGTCTTTTGTATGCTTCCATAGGTTCCTTAGGTTCTGATTTAGACTGCTTCAAGGATTGGCCATATGACTTAGGTGAGATTGGGAGAGATGTTAGAGACAAGACTGGCTCTATAGTGTATTCTCCCATCCCATTTTCTTTGATATTGATCTCTTTAGCAATGTCATCCATCTTAGATGTGGAAGCCACATTTTGTTGCTTGATGGAAGATTCTCTGTTATTGGGAACAAGTTTATCGGCACTTTCCTTCAATGTATTGCAAGTTGTACTCAGATCAGCTGGGATAGTAACCTCCACTCCTTCATAGGGAAATTTCAAGCATTGATGGTATGTTGAAGGAATAGCCTGCATTTCATGTATCCAGGGTCTCCCTAGAAGGATATTGTAAGCCAATGGTAGATCGAGCACCTGACATGTGGTATCTTTGATGACTGGACCCACCCGGATGGGCAAGACAATGGTGCCTTTAGAAGCTCTTTCTTGTTCATCATAGGCTTTTATGGTGATCTTCTTTTGAGGATCAATAGCCATCTCTGAGAATCCCAACTGTGTGATTAAGTTGTAAGAACAAATGTTGAGGCCTGCGCCTCCATCTATCAACACACGTTTGACTCGACGGTTCTGGATCAAGACTTCTATGTGCAAGGGCTGATTATGTGGGTGACTTAGGGAGTTGTCATCCTCTTCTGAAAAGGAGATATATTGTGGAGATGTTAGATGACCAACCATAGTCTGGAACCTATCTAGATCTAGATCATCAGGAACATTAGAGCTGAGCAAAGCTTTGTCTAGGATATCTCAGTGAGCTGGAGATATTCGAAGTAACTCAAACATAGAGATTTTGGCATTGGTATGCTGGAGTTGTTGTACGATGCTGTAAGATGTAGGTCTAGTATCCTTTGGATTGGAAGATTTTGAGGCAACCTTCTGTTTAGAAGCAGATGTGAGATTGAAAGGTATCTTAGGGACATCAAATGAATTTGGTGTTTGTCCTTTCAGATGCGTCTGAGCTTGTGATCTGGTAACTGCATTAGCTGAGGAATGATTTCTATCTCTTCGTACAATCGTGATGACATTACAGCTCTCAGAGAGGCATGGTTCCACCATATTGATGACAGCATCGTTTCCAGGGTAGGCATAGTTGACTTTTGCCCCCATGTTAGGCTGAGAAGTGGAAACTCCCTTGCCATGTTGTGGAAAAGGTTCTATAAATGCTGTGTGATCATTATTGCTGGTAGGATTATCGATTGTGATGTCCCCTTGATCTATCAAGTCTTGAATGGTATGCTTCAAATGGAAGCATCCATTAGTTCTGTGGCCTTTAGTTCGATGGAAAGCAAAAAATTCATTATCTTTCCACCAACATGGTTTTGGATCCAGATCAGGTTTTCGGATTGGTGGTAAAGAGATCATGTTATCAGCTATCAGGGTCCTCAGAGCAGATTCCAAAGATTCTCCCAGGGGAGTAAACCTTCGTTTATTATCCCATCGTTTGAATGGCTTCTTTGGAGATGGTTCAGCAGATTTTTGCTCTGAAGCTTCAATGGCTTTGGTGGCAAGGGTGAGATTGTAGGCCGGTGCCTTTGATGGGGTGTGGATAGTGTCAACAACTCCATCAGAGATGATACCTTTGTTTCTATTCCAGGTCTTGTTTTTATCTTTTGAGCTAGATCCCGATTCAGACTTGTCCTTTTGAAGTGTGATTTCTCCTTTCTTGACAAGTACTTTCTCAATCTTGATTGCATTATCCACCATTTTATCAAAAGATACATGATCTTGCATTTGCAATGGATAGTTGAGCTCTGGAACAAGGTTATTGATAAAGATTTCAAGTTTCTCCATTTCGGGAATTGGTCTAGCATATAAAGAAAATTTCTTTCGCCACCTCTTGAGAAAAGTTAGGAATGATTCCCCTGGATATTGCTTGAGGTTACAGATATCGATCATGGTAATCGGATGTTGAATATTGTAGGAATATTGTTGATAAAACAATTTAATCAATTCCTCAAAAGTTTTGATTGTAGAAGGTAATCTTGAAAACCACTGAATGGATGCTCCTCCCAAGGATCTAGGAAAAAGACCCATTAGATAAGTCGGTTCATGCATGAATTCCATGGATTGTGTACAGAACTCTCTGACATGATCTTGAGGATCAGAGTGTCCGTCATATTTGTCATACTTTGGTATCTCCACTCTTTTTGGGAATGGAGGCATATACAAGTCTTTGTCAAAAGGGAAAGGACAAAGGGCCTCCATGGAGAATTCCTTGGGTTCCTTCTCTTTCTCAATTTTATTCATTTTGACCTGCATAGCGTGCAGCTGGTTCATTATGGCCGTCATCGGAGTTTCTTCCTCATGCGTGATGATATCTTTGACATTGAAGTGAGGAGGAAGTTTAGCTCCTTCTTGGGCTAATTGCAAAAAGTATGCCTCTCTATCCATTTTCAAGAAATGCCTCATCATTCTTTTGAATTCATCATCATTCTGACACCGATGGATTTCAGAGGGTGTAGGGTCTTGGTCGGCATTATGTTGAGAATGGTGTCCCTGGGATCCTCCTCCTAGAGAACCATGGTTTGTCCCTGCTTGAGACATGATAGGAGTTTTTGGGCTCCCTGGAATAGATTGAGGAGGAGTTTTTTGATTACCTCTGTGAGTTGATAGAGGAGGTATGTAACCATTTTTTAATCGAAAGTTACCGAGACCGTCGTCTTCGTAGATACCTAACTTGATGAGTTGTTCAAGAGTTGGACCCGGGGTATTGGTCAAAAGTAAGTTCTGAGATGTTTCTTCTGATTTCTTGTGTGAAGAAGCTCTGGTCTCCACCATTAACTTTGAATGAAACAGAAGAAAAGGATGAAGACAACTGAAGAACAATTTGATTCGAGAAAATTGGATGGCGCAACCTTGTCAAGATTATGATAGTTTTGAAGATCTGATGAGATGTGGGTGAAGGAAACTGTGCCCTGGATGTATGGGATAGATCGCCCAAAAGATAGTGGACACGAGTTCTCAACACTTAGTTTGTTTTTGAAGATTGATTGATTAAAGATTGATAGTTATGACAAGGTTTTGACATGAGATAAAAAGGACTCAAATTGATCAAACAGAAGACTAGATCGGATTCAAAAGATCAAACTCAGAAAATGGTAGAATGCTCAATAGCTACTGCTCTGTTCCTGACACAATGATATTTTTGACAGATTCTGGAACTAGGCTGGAAACATTGGATATCTTGCAATTTGACAATTTCTGACAACTTTCTCAAATTTTTCCAAACGACACTCTGCAGACTCGTACGACACTGGGTAGTCTATGAAATGACAGTTGCTAAACTCAAACGACAGTTGGGTAATACTGAAATGACACTTGACAAAACTCATACGACTTTTGACTTCTTGAAATGACTTTTGACTCCAGAAAGAACTTTACGTCAATTTTTGCAAAATTTAAGATTTTCAGTTTTGGATTGTTTGCAAATTGTACTGTCCAGATTTTGAAGGTTATACCAGATTTGATCATTTTTAATAGCCAAGTAGATAAATAAGCACGCAGAACAGCAAGCAAGTGATTCCAAGCACCTCTGAAAATAATGAACAAGGGCAAAAGCAACCTTGCGCATGAACAATCAAGTGACCAAATTGTGCTAATCCCTGAGAGTACTAATTGTGTATGTTCTGAAAAGTTTTGCAATAACACACATATACCTGAGAATGAAAAATTGGCCTCTCTAAGGTTTTTAGTAATGGTTTGACTCTGTAACTTTTATGATTCAAAGGGGTGAACTCCAATCCCGGCGCACCAGGGTTTTGACACAGTCCGAGAACTTAATCTTCAAGAGCTGCTAGGGAGATCTGACAACCCAACAATGAACCATACCCGTGGAGATTTCTTCCACAAGGATATTTATATAGCGGTTGTCACTACCATGGCGAAAATGGCTATTACCGCTTGAGGTTCCGTCAATGCAGTTTGCCCTGTGAAGGGATTGTCCGCTACGGTTAACCCTCTCTAAAGATGACTCACAATAGTATACCACAAGGGGACTTGGCTCCAGATTCAAGGTTTTGACACCTCTTCACTTTTAACCCAAACAAAGCAAGCAGATTAATCCAACACACTAAGACAAAGTTTTGTTCCACCAAGGTCTGTGATCTCAACTCCACGTGATCTATCAACCTCTCCGGGGAGAGAATGTATCAATCAATAAGAGAATATGCACTAACCAATTTTGATTCACCAAAGCTTGTGATATCAACCCTACGTGATCTATCAACCTCTCCGGAGAGAGAATGTGTCGATCAATAAGAGAAGATGCACTAACCAAGTTGAATGTGAAACGCACTAAGTATCCTCCCTACCTACAAGGATTCTGTCGTCAAGAAGGATTTCACTGGGAATCCAATCTTTCAAGAATCACGAATAGTGTTCATAGGGCCTAATTACTATGTGAGCATAGATATATGTTCCGAAAGTAAATCTACCAAAAGCATTCAAAAAGTAGAAAGAGGAACACTTAACGCTTAAAGCAAATATGAGATGAGTCCACAAGGTGGAACACTTAACACCTCACACAAGCTAAAAATGAGTCCCCAACTTAGAAAACAAGTGAGTTCCTAAAAGCACAAAAGGGTTGCCAAGTGGAACATTTAACGCTTCTGTCCTGTTGACCCCTCCCCTTTATGGCGCTGAGATTGCAACCACGGGGCGGAAATGAGGGGCCGGCGGATTAGCGAGTCCAATAACCCAAGATAGCAATCAAGATCAATCACAAGTATTCTAAGACTACGTAATGAATCCTTAAGGGTTCACAACCTAGTATCAATTATGCAAGTGTGTAGAAATAGATCAAAAGCATGAAAAGATGCACACAAGCTTGACACATAAGAGATTTATTTTAAGTCCCAAATCAAAATATTATTAGATGAAGGAGAATACCTGGGATCCAACGCTCTGCAATCCAAAATTTAGCACACATCCGAAAGTACAAAATCAAGACCAATCAACAGCAAATTGTAAGCGTTAGAAATCAATAATCTGAAAGTACAAATCTGCAAATTATGTGTCTCTGTAGCAAAATCTCGCGCGAGGCAGAATGCGGTCTCGCGCGATGAAACACTATCTCGCGCGATGAAGAATGAAGTCTCGCGCGAGGAAGTACTATCTCGCGCGACAAAAATATGAAGACTCGCGCGAGGAAGTGGAGTCTCGCGCGATAAAAGATAAAGTCTCGCGCGAGGAACTGTAGTCTCGCGCCAGAAAGTATTTTTTTTTGCGCACAAAAATGATACCAGTGAAATTTCGCGCGACACAGAAAGAAATTTCGTGCGACACAGAAAGAAATCTCGCGCGACGCAAGTGAAATCTCGCGCGATAATTTGTACAGAGATGTACGGAAGTACGGACAAAATGATAAAAATCGCTGTGTACGGACAACTTTGATTGAAAAAGTGCCAAAAAAAAAAAAATTTCTTTTTTGCAGGCAAAAAAGAAACAAAAAATAACGTCCTACAAAGTATACCAGGACCCTTGAAACCCTTATCCTCAAAAGATAGAAAATTGATAGAAATGAAGGGAAACCCGTTTCAGGGCCCCACGGTGGGCGCCAGAAATGTGTGTGTGAAAATTGTACCTGATCTGTAGACACAACACTCAGTAAAACATTAGAGGTTAGTGATAATCAAAATCATGCAAAATTGAAAGCTATCTAACCAAGCGATTTACTGCCTTCTAGTAGGTGCGAGATTAATGTTCTCAGACTGTAATCGAGATCAGTGACCTAGACGACACCTAAATGAAGGATTTGAATGCAAAAGATGGATATGAAATTGAATGCAATTAATCTATATTTTTGATATTTTCTATGCAATAAGAATGATAAAAACTGATATGATATGAATGCTATTGAAAACTGATATGCTATGAATCTAACAATGATATGTAATATGAATGCAAAAATAAGATTGATCTCACAAAGATGTCGATTCGCAAGAGCTTTGATTCTTCAATTCCAATTCTCCAGCGTGATTGTGCAAAATATGAGATGATTTGTGAAGAGCTGAAGCCTTAATTTATAGAAATCCAGGGCTTTGGAGGTGCATGAATAAAAGCCATAAATCACTCAAATTAACTCATCTTGATTTTTGAGTTATCTGATCATAAAAGATAGTTAATTCTCAAAATCATGCAAAAACATGCAAAAATAGCTTTTTAACTCAAATTAGAGTTTAGATCAGCTTTTTGAACTCCAAAAGGATGTTGAGTTCCAAAAAGTCAATAACTTGCATTGATTTTCTGATTTGGAGTTTAACTGTTTCTTTTGAATATGCATAATAATTAAGAATTAAATAAATAAATAAAGTGATTTATCCTCAACTCAACTGATTTTTGAAAATAAATAATTAATTTATGGGTTAATTAACTATTTATTCAAACTTTTATTAAAAATTATATTATTAAATAATGACAACATGCTTTAATTAATTAAATAAGAATTTAATCAATTAAAGATAGGAATTTTGATTTATTGTCAAAATTAAATAATACAATTAATAATAGATAGAATTAAATTTAATTACATAATTAAGTGGCAAATATTAAATCTAATTAATTAAATATGAAAATATTCAATTAATCAAACTTAGGATAAATGTGATTTATCGCCAAATAATTATAAAATTAAAGATAATTAAGATAATTAGGAATATTACTAGGAATATTCCCCGATGCAGAATTTAAGATAATCAATTATGATTCGATGATGTTTAGATGTGCCTTAGATTAGGACTTTGATGTCGATTTCGTTCGAATTGTCGATGTAGGAGGTTAATGAACTTATAGCCCATTTTTGGGGTATTACACTAACAACAAACGACCAACCCAATTTATGTGGAACCTCTGAGTAAAATACCTACTCACATTGGCTTGGAAGAACATAGGGTTCATCCCCAACTGGCTCAAACCACCTTGTATTAATCATTGGAAATCCATTTTCATGTTCAATAACAGTTCTATTAGGATCATTATACCATCTAATGACAAAGAGAACTAATCTGAACAAATTAAATTCACACTCAATTATATCAACCAAAATTTCATAGTATCAATTTTCAGACTCTCGAGGATGTAAGTCATTTCTAGATGAAATATTAGTCACCTGAAAGACTACACTTATCCCAGAATCGCAAGTTTTCTTTATGTCATCCAACTTTTTGATGCGAAATTTATGACCATTGCAAAACATAGCCTTGTGGTGTTTGACCTACAAAAATATGTAAAACATGTATAAATTAATGCATTGAGTGTTCATAAACATATGAGTGATTAACAAATTTATACGTACCTAGAAATCTCTTAAACCATGTGCTAAATCTATTTCCCTTTGCGTAACATTTGGATCTCTGTTACAATGAGCTTCATTAACCAATGAAGACAGAGCTTCTCATGTTAATGTGTGACCTAAATGATGACATCGTTCAATCCATTTCGTCATCCAATCTTAATTGTTTGCAATATACAAATGTATTGCATCCCACTCTCGAGAAGTTGTACAAAAAATAAATAGATGACTTACAACCGATTAATTTTGAAGATTAAGAATTAATTAATAGCTACAATAACATCTTATAATTTATTACCTCTCACTTTCCTCATTCTACCTTTCCCCACCAAGTACTCCCCTTCGAATTTTTTAATTTTCTAATGGTGTCGAGATCCCAAATGCAACCTATATGGATCTTTGCTACAAGCTTAGGAAGATATTTAGTAACGTACACCATAGCCTAGTATACCATATATCCCTCCACCATAGAACCCTCAAGTCATTCTCTTTTCCAAACCAAAGCCTTCAAAAATTTCAAGTGCCTCTCAAACATCCACATTGACTGAGTGTGTACGGGTCCACACATTTCAATCTCCTCAACTTGGTGTATAAGGTAGTGTTCTTGTGCATTGAAAAAGGTTGAAGGTACACACTTTTTCATTTCACACATTAGATGAGGAATTCTTCTCTTCTAGTATTTTATATTTGCTCTATGGATTTCTTTAGATGACAACCACCTACAAGACATTCAAGACACAAAAATATATAAACATGAGACTTTACAATATATACAACAAATTGAACAGATATCATTGCTTACCTCATGTATTTTCCAAGATCATATATCACTTGTTTGATGTTATTGTTGAAGTTCTTTGGGAGAGATAGGGGTAGCATGTACTGCAACAATTATAAAAATAATCATGTCATTATTTTCTCATATAATACAATGAGAAGTACATGCACTTTACAAATATATTGTAAGTACAAAAGATCATGACTTACCTTGATGACGGTATGTCAATCATGCATTTTCAACCCTAGCCCAAATTCACTTTTCTTTGATATGGTACTACTTATGTTTTTAGCAAATCCTTTGGGAAATCAAATTTTTCGTATGACTTCTTTTATGACATCACTTTGTTGTTCTGTTAATAACCAAGGAAGGGCACTTGTATTAATCCGTTCTCCATTTCTATTTGATTCAATGAAATTTTTCATTGCATGATTGGATTCATAAATGTCGCTACAAATTTTGAAAAAAAAAATTTTGTCACGCCTTCCATCCAATATCTTCCACAATGTCTCTGTTACATTCTTTCCAATATGCATAGTATCAAACAAATGCATAATTTGTAGCTACTCATAGTAGGGCAACCTACTAAATTGTCTAGGATAACTTTTTAGTCCCTTTGGAAGGTGCTCAGTAGTGTTGCCTTGACGACATTCACAATCATCAATCACATAATCAGCAAACAAAACACAATAAAAATATACAAATTCCAAACATAAACAGTTAGGTAGAATGGTATTACCTTGATGATTAATTCTATTATATTCCAACTTCCATACGCGAGGTATCATTCTCCATGGCTTAGATGTAGTCTCTTCTTTCCCATTGAAAAGATGTTTTTTTGTAATTCGATAGTTATGATTTTTGTGGAGAAAGTATCTATGCTCATCAAACACCTACTTTCCTAAACTTTGTGAATGATGAGATTTCATCTTTGGACCACAAACTGGACATGCAAATTTTCCCTTTGTTTGAAGACCTACAAGATAATGATACAGTTGGATTAAATATGTTAATTTTTATTTTTAGAATTACCATGTGCAACTTGAATTCACCATAACATACCAGAAAAATGTGTTAGCCCTGGGGCATCATGTATTGTCCATACAAGCATTGCATGGAATTGAAATTGTTTGTCTCCTATTGGTCTAGAGATGTCATACATAGTGACACATTTCCATAACTCCACCAACTCATCGATAAGAGGCTCAATATATACATTCATATCTTTAACTTAGTATTTACCTAGTTGAATGAATAACAACATTACATAATTATTGTGACCATTTTACTGCAAGATTTATAATTACATGCAGATAACTATTAAATGATCAAATACCTAGAATAATCATTGCCAACATAATGTGCTCCCTCTTTATTGACATCCATGGAGGAATGTTATTGTTGATGACAAAAATAGGCCAAATAAAGTAAACAGATCTTAGCTCTCCAAATGGATTAACACCATCTGCTGCCACTGAAACCTTGAGATTTCAAGGTTCTTCGATAAAGTACAACCACTTTTCCTCTATGTCCTAAAATACAAAACCATCCATAGGCATTTGAATAATGTCATCTCAACTCTTATTGCGTGCATGGTAATCCATAAATTGTGCCAAGCTACTACACCTAAATAATCTTTGCAAATGTGGTATAATGGGGATGTAATGAAGAACCTTGTGAGGCACCTTTTTTGTTATTTGATCTATTTGATATCTACTCGTATGACATTCAAGGAATTCTATTGCAAATTCATGTTCTTTATGATAAATAATATGATCATTGGGACAAGCATCTATTGCTTGATACTCTATTCCAATATCTTTCATAGTGGCACATAATTCTCGGTATGAGCGAGGGAGAATATTTGATGGTGGTAACAAGAACTCACCTATCAATCTATAGAAAAAAAATTTTAAGTTATTAATATTGTAATCACCTAAAAATGGACAAAGATCAAATCAAAAGATGTTTTTTTGTAATTCGATAGTTATGATTTTTGTGGAGAAAGTATCTATGCTCATCAAACACCTACTTTCCTAAACTTTGTGAATGATGAGATTTCATCTTTGGACCACAAACTGGACATGCAAATTTTCCCTTTGTTTGAAGACCTACAAGATAATGATACAGTTGGATTAAATATGTTAATTTTTATTTTTAGAATTACCATGTGCAACTTGAATTCACCATAACATACCAGAAAAATGTGTTAGCCCTGGGGCATCATGTATTGTCCATACAAGCATTGCATGGAATTGAAATTGTTTGTCTCCTATTGGTCTAGAGATGTCATACATAGTGACACATTTCCATAACTCCACCAACTCATCGATAAGAGGCTCAATATATACATTCATATCTTTAACTTAGTATTTACCTAGTTGAATGAATAACAACATTACATAATTATTGTGACCATTTTACTGCAAGATTTATAATTACATGCAGATAACTATTAAATGATCAAATACCTAGAATAATCATTGCCAACATAATGTGCTCCCTCTTTATTGACATCCATGGAGGAATGTTATTGTTGATGACAAAAATAGGCCAAATAAAGTAAACAGATCTTAGCTCTCCAAATGGATTAACACCATCTGCTGCCACTGAAACCTTGAGATTTCAAGGTTCTTCGATAAAGTACAACCACTTTTCCTCTATGTCCTAAAATACAAAACCATCCATAGGCATTTGAATAATGTCATCTCAACTCTTATTGCGTGCATGGTAATCCATAAATTGTGCCAAGCTACTACACCTAAATAATCTTTGCAAATGTGGTATAATGGGGATGTAATGAAGAACCTTGTGAGGCACCTTTTTTGTTATTTGATCTATTTGATATCTACTCGTATGACATTCAAGGAATTCTGTTGCAAATTCATGTTCTTTATGATAAATAATATGATCATTGGGACAAGCATCTATTGCTTGATACTCTATTCCAATATCTTTCATAGTGGCACATAATTCTCGGTATGAGCGAGGGAGAATATTTGATGGTGGTAACAAGAACTCACCTATCAATCTATAGAAAAAAAATTTTAAGTTATTAATATTGTAATCACCTAAAAATGGACAAAGATCAAATCAAAGAAAATCATGGACATAATTGAATCAATTGAATCACAATGTATAATTAGCCAATCAAAATCAAAATCAAGTCTTAATTTGAGATCAATCAAAATTGAGTGTTTTAATCAAATACAATCAAATCAAAATATAATTAACTCAATTAGTTGTATAGTCTTGGATTAAATTAAATTCAACCCATTCAAGGGGTACATGGCTAAAATAAATTAATTAAATCAATTAATAAATCTCAATTACTCTCAACAACCCAAAAGGAGAGGAAATCCAGGCAACCAATGAGATTTGAGGAAAGGCATTCACATGGATCAAGCCAAATTGAATCTCAATCACTCAAAGTGAAAGAGAATCTTCACCATCCATCTTGTCTACTTGTCCCAAGCTTTGAGGACACAAAATTTACATTGTCTTCAAAGGGTGGAACCAAGGACTCAACCAAGGTTTAATCACGATCAAACACAACTACACCCCCTACCATTGGAAAATCTATAAAAGGAAGGCCTAAATCCTTCATAATTCATCAACCACACATCTGAGAATTGTATTGAACCTCTTGCAATTTGAGCTTAGAAAGGCATTTGAGAGCATAATTAGCATTTACTTTGATAATTGTTAGCAATAGCTTGTTTATCTTTATCATTCTCATTCTAGGACTATTATTAATGGGAGCTTGCTGAGAGCTATTCATTAACAATCTTAGTTAGAGAGCCATAGGATGCTCAATTGATCATTATTTTCTAAGTAGTTTCTCTATAGTAGTTGTATTTAGTTACTATTTCATTTATTGATTAACCTTAATTCTATGAAGATACTTTTATTAGTATACAAAATGGTGCCCACCGTGGGGCAGAATGCTCTACTTTACTAACTGTATGGAAATTTATCATTATTTTCAAATTTGCATGTGATTAACTCTTAGATTTTTCAGGAAGTAGTGCTTTTGATAGATTAAGCAGCGCTTTTTCCCGGTCAAACAGCGCTTTTGATCACTGTTCCAGTGCTTCTGCAATAAAGTTGTGTGCCTTTGCACTGATCTGCAGTGCTTTTGCAACTTTTATTTTTGGTCATCCTTTCTTTCAACGCTTCCACAAGGTTAAAAGAGCACTTTGCTCCTGACTACTAGGCGCTTTCATCAATTTCTTGAGTGCTTTTGCCATAATTTTGTGCCTTTTCTCAATTTAGTAGCGCTTTTGAAAGTTATTTGTGCGCTTTTGCATTTCACTGATAGATTAAAGTAGCTCTTTTAATCAGATTAGTTGGGCTTTTAAGAAATAAAATAGCACTTTTAACTAGTTTAGGTGCGCTTTTGCATAAATTCATAATCTGATTAATCTGATTGTGGCAAAATGACTTTTGGTATTCTGCAGAATGACAAGGCATAAAAAGGTGAGAAAACTAGAGAGAAAATTTAATCAAGAGGGCAAAGCGTTGGCTAAAAAGATCAAGAAGGAGAACTTTGAGCATATTGAAGCAGTTCTTGAAGAATCACAAGAGGAATAAAACTAGGTATATCAAAATTATCTTAAGGTTGTAGATGCTTACAAGACAAAATTTGTATCTCTCAATTGGATTTTTACTCCTTACTTCAAGTTTTTTCTTAAAAATTTGCAAATAAGGTGCTTAAGGTTCAATACATAAGTCTTTGCTTCTTCAATTTTGATTTGGTTTCCCTCATTGTGATTGGTTGTGTTGACTAACTTGCTGGTGGAAAAACACACTTGGGAAGAGCTATTACCAAGGTAAGGTAAAAACAATGGAATCAATAAAAAATGCCCTAACTTTGGTTAGCTACAAAGAATAAGGTAAGCCTCAACTAGTCAATATTTTCCCTTAGCCTGTGGCATCGATGCATTTCAAAAATCTAGTAATTAAGAAGAATTAAGGAACCAAACACTAAGAATCAAAGCCCCTTGTTTGTGGAAGAGAGTAGAAATACTCAAATCCCTATAGTTAGTGGGTGAAATCAATTGAACAAAATTGTCCATTGTGTTTGGGAACTAAAGGAAAAGTTAGGGATATGCTCTTCACCTTTTGGTGAACCAAATTCCCAAATGCTTGACCTTAATTCCATTTTCCTTGCTTTGAATGAACATGCTAGAGAATTAGTGGGCTCACCTCCCGAGTTGTGCCTTAATGAGGCTGGTGAGAGGGACAGCCCAAAGTGGGATACGCTCACTTTTGCTGCGGGAATCCAACCCACTCTAAAATGAAATGCATGCATCCTTAATGGGGTGTGTGACAAATGGATTTTAATTTTTTAACCTTCCTCTAGTAGTCCTCATGGATTGCACAAAATCGTACCTCGGTGCATGTGGGAAGCCCCTTAACATACTTGGGGGATGTGAGATTAAAGTCTATTTGAATGGAATCAATACTAAATCCTTGATAAAATAGCAAGACCACCTTCTAGAGCCATGTTTACGAACCAAATATTGTGCTAGGTAGGTGCTTGAAGTGTTTTTTTTGTGCAAAACCGATGACAACATTCTTCAAATCAAACATTTTGTGTTAAGAGGGTAAAAAGAGACAAGTGAATGCATGATTGTTGTGTTTGAAATACATAAACAAGTGAGAGATATCCATTGAAAACTCATCTTACATTTTTAAATCTCTTCAATATAAAATCAACAATTTTTGAATCAAGGATAATTTCCAATCAAACCCTTGTTGGATGTCAGTTTCCACACGGTCCCACACATATAGGGCAGCATTACCAGGAGATAGCACTCTTTTTGCAAACCAAGGGCAAGAAGTTCAGTACCAAAGTGTTTTCAAGGACCCTAATCAAGAGGAAATTTTTCCAAATCTATTTGAACCAAGACTTGGAGAGATGGAGGATAGAAATTCAACATATCATAATCACAATACCAACAATGCCAATTATAATCCTAAAGAAACACTTGAAGAAAGGGTTGAGAAAGCTACCCAAGACTCAGATTTCCTAGAGGTTATGGATAAATTGATAGACAAAGATAAGGAGAACTTCTTCTTAAACCTAGCCCAAAAGGGAGTAAAGCTACCCTATGATTTTGATATTGACCAACTCAAGAAAGATCAACACCAATATGATCCCATGAATGTTATGACTAGGTAGATAAAGGCCTTCCAAGAGTAAATTGATACCATGAAGAAGGCAACAGAACCTAAGGCCTTTTCCATTGAAGTTTTGTGTCCTTTCCCTTTTGTCAAAAGATTAGCTATGGTATCTTTTCCTTTTAATACCATCTTTCCTAAGTATGATAAGTAAATGGGTAAAACAAACCCACAGGATCATCTTGTTAGAGTAATATTTAGTTTTCTTACTAATTAAATCATATTGATTTAATCAGTTAATTTATTACTCTTTAGTGCTTAAGCTTTCTCTTAGGTGCATTAATAATTAATTCTTTTATTAATTATTAATGTGCAACCTAGCTTTTTTAGACTTTACGGTTTTGTTCACCTTTATAGGTTGAACCTTGTAATTCTTTTTTGATTAACTTGGATCATAATTTTGCTCTCATTTTTTAGTAACTTATGAGTTCTACCTTTTTCTTCTTTCTGCTTCTCTCCTGTAACAGGTTATTTGCATGCAAGTATTCTTGGCGTTCTGTGGATTTGTATCTCTCAAATCCTACACATCTAAGGGAGTTTTGTACCCTAAGCATAGAGTTCATGCACAATGATACATATCAAATGAGACTCTTTCCTAGAAGCTTAGGAGGTCCCGCAATGGAGTGGTTTTCAAAACTAACCCCTAGAATAAAGTCCTTTGAGGAGTTAGCCTCCAAGTTCGTAACCCATTACTCTTATAACATTGAGCATGAAATCACAATCCTCAAGTTATGTGATACCAAACAAAAAGATGGGGAGTCCTTTTTAGGATTCCTACAAAGGTGGAGGACCGTTTTCGCAAGGTATCCATGTAGTATCCCGAAGAAAGAGAAGATGGAAATCTTCACCAACAATTTGACCTCGAAAATTAATTATAGGTTACAATTTCAATGTCCCCCAACATTTGAGAAACTCATTGAAAATGGGATCAAGATTGAAGATGTTTTGGTCAAAAGAGGTGAAGTTAAATTATTTAAAGATAACAAATCCAGCAACAACAACAACAATAACAGCAACAACAATAATTATATGCCTAAGTATTTCAATAATCAAGGGTCCAACAATAATAATGATAAATCCAAATCATGGACAAAGAATAACAACAAAAACCTTGTAAATGACGGAGTTGTGGAGGCCCACACTATGAAATCAACCCCTTTTATCCTACCATATGGAGAAAATTCTTCAAATAATGTTAATCAAACAAATAAAGCTCCATTTTATTCCAATAATAATTCTAACACTTCCAACAATAATTCTAGTGGGGACAAATCAAAATCATCCTACTCCAATTATAAGAAAAAGAAATTCACCTACTTAGGTGAACCTTTGGAGAATGTATTAAAGACCTTGGTTGCCAATAATGTCATCACATTACCTGACATGAAAGATTATGAACTTCAAGTTAAACCTTATTGGTGGAATGTGTTCCATCATTGTGAATATCATCGAAATAGAGGCCACCCAACAAATGAATGCATGAGGTTAAAACACTTGGTGCAAGATTTAATTGACAAGGGAACCATTCAAATTGAAGGACCACAAAATAATGGAGATCATACAACCTTTAAGAACCCCTTTTTGAATCATGAAAAGGGGGAGTCATCAAATATGAATCAAAATTTAAAAAAAGGGCAATAAGAAAGTGAACTTTTCTCACACATATGATAACATGATACATACTCTAAGAGAAGAGAATCAAACCATCAATGTTATCATAGTGAAAGATAAGTCAAGGGAAGTATCATCAAATGTTGTCGCTAGGGGGCAAGCATCAAAAATTATCCTACCTACCAATGCTCCAAAAGTGGTGATATCAAACCAAGCTTCAACATCATCATCAAAACAATACAACTTGGTTGATCAATTACAAAGACTCTCACTCAAATCTCTATCCTTGAGCTGCTCAAATTATCACCAATTCATAAGGATATCTTGGAAAAAGCCTTGTTGGAAACAAATGTGCCTCTAAATTTGGAGGTAGACAAATTCCAAAATATGGTAGGGCACCTAATCGCATCTCATTGCGTATCATTTTCTAAAGAAGATGACATGTCCCTTAATCACCCCCAAAATCTTCCCTTACATATAGAAGTATTGATCCATAAGCATAGGGTAAAAAGAGTCCTTATAGATGGAGAAGCTAGCCTAAACATTTGTACCCTTAGCTTGGTGAAAGCCCTAGGATTTTTTGAGGAGACTATTAACCCTAAGAAGAAGATAACCATAAAAGCCTACGATGACGAAGAAAGAGCCTCAAAAGGAGTCATAGTATTACCCATTAGAGTTGGTCCCATGAAAAAGGAGACCATATGCCAAGTATTGGACCTAAATTTGACTTATAATATCTTGTTAGGAAGGTAATGGATCCATGAAATGCAAGCTATTGCTTCAACTTATCACCAATGCCTAAAATTCCCATATCTAGGGCAAGAGATAATGATAAGTGAGGATCTAAACCCATTCCAATATTGTAATAATGTCAAGCCTATCAATGACTCCTTAGTCCCACATAATATTGAAGGGTCTATACCTAAGAAAATGGAACAAGGTCAAAGTTCTAAGGATGCCTCTTGGTTGAAAGGAAAAGAAAATATGGAAGAAGAAGTTATTATTGAAGACACAACAAAACTCATTAACCAAACTACAACGACTAAAGGAAAAGAGAGGGTTAATGAGGATAACATTATTGAAGAACCAAAAGAAGATCATATCCAAGCTACTCAAGTATAGACCAAAGAGGCCCATTATCAAAAGATGGACCAAATGATGAAGAATTTTGATAAGCAATGTAAGATCAAGCACAAGGGAGTAGGAGAATACTCCTTATCTATGATGGATATACCTTTATCACCCAAGTCCTTTGGGAGACCCTCAAATCTACCCCATAAATATAATGAGAACTTTGTGAGGGAAAGTACATCATCCACCATGGATGAAGAAGACAATGAGATCCTAAACTGGTTGTACAAAGATGAAGAATCAAGTGCCCATGTCAAACATATCCAAAATATAACCATTCCCACACATCAATATGGGAAAGGATTTTCAATCATGCAAAAGATGGGATACAAAGGTCAAGGATCTTTAGGAATAAATAATGAAGGGATCATTGAACCCTTAGAAAGTACATGGTGATATTCCAAGGAGAAAGCAAGAGTAGGGTATCTTGAGGAAGGATACACTCAAAAACATCATCCTGAACTTTATAGCCAAATATTACAATTAGAGTCTCATAGTGATGAGGATTCTAATGAATGGGAATGGGAAACCCTATTAGATGATTCATGCCAAGACAAGGTCATTGATGTCATCCGTACCTATGCTTCTACCAAAAATAAAGGACCAATGACAGAATCTTCAAATCAAGCATCTAGTTCTAGCCAAGTGGTTCTAAATGATGTACCAAGCATAGAGATAGAAATCAATCAATGGGTAGGAAAACCATACATTCCTTCATGGAGACCTACTATGGAAGATTCAAACGCTAGGTTTAATCCACATGACTTTTATCCAACAGAAACCCTAGAGGAGTCTAGTGAGGGGGACTTTGATCCTTCTTCTTTAGAACATTTAGAGGAAGCCCATATTCAAGATTTTCAAGATACAATGTATGAACCCTCCAATAATGAGATATATACCTTAAACCCAATTGAAATGAACCTAAGTATTGACCCATTAACTCTCATCCATCCGGACCTAATTGAATGGAATGCCATTGAACCAACTACCTTGCCAATTTTCTTGAATGACAACATGATGTCCCAATACCTTAACGCGGTTGAACCTTCTTCTATCAAATAATATCAGGAAGAAATGATCAAAGGGAGCATCCAAACTTCTAATCCGAGAAAAAATGAAAAAAAAAAAAAAAAATAGAAAAGGAAAAGGAAAAGAATCAAGTGTTGAAAACCACTTTGTGGTAACATTAGATCAAGAAAAAAATAAAGAAATAAAGGATGTTTCCAAAGGTGAAAACCCAATTGAGGCACCTATGGAAGGGAGATTGGATGTTCTACCAAAGCATTATGAAGAAAGATCTCTGATCTTAATTGAACCAATAGAAAAGATAAATATTGGATTAGAAACAGAGCCAAAGAGCATTCACTTAGCAACATCCCTATCTAGCAAAGAAAGGATAGAATTCATTGAGTTCTTCAAGGAAAGACAAGTTAACTTCGCATAGTCTTATGATGATATGTCGGGTTTAGACCCAAATCTGATAATGCATCACCTAAACATGAAGGAAGGAGCAACACCTGTTAAGCAAATGCTAAGGAAGATGCACCCTCATATAGCACTACTTGTCAAAGTAGAGTTAGAAAAACTATTGAAGGTGGGATTTATAAGGGCCATTGATTATGCACAATGGATCTCAAATATAGTGCCAGTATCAAAAGTAGACAAATCCATCAGAATCTACACAGACTTTAGAGACTTAAATTTGGCATGTCCTGAGGACAATTTCCCTCTTCCAAGTATTGATGCCATTGTAGATTTAACAGCGGGTCACTCTATGTTCTCACTCATGGATGGATTTAGTGGGTATAATCAGATAAAGATAGCACCAGAAGACCAAGATAAAATTGCTTTTACATGTGCATGGGGTACATTTTGCTAGAATGTCATGCCATTTGGGTTAAAGAATGCAGGAGTGACCTATCAAAGTGAAATGACTACAAGATTTCATGATATGATGCATAAGTTCATGGAGGATTATGTGGATGACATACTAGAAAAATCCCACTCAAGAAAAGAACACCTTCCAATTTTGGCAAAAATTTTTGAAAGGTTAGAAGAATTCAAAGTGAGACTCAACCCAAAGAAATGTGCTTTTGGAGTCCAATCTGGCAAACTCCTAGGCTATATTGTATCTACAAAAGGGATAGAGGTGGATCCCACTAAAGTGAAGGCTATTATGGAAATGGAAGCACCTAAAAAAATTAGTCAGATGAGGTCTTTACAAGGAAGGATCCAATCCATTAGGAGATTTATCTCCCAATTAGCGGAAAAATGTCATAATTTCACCCAACTTTTGCATAAGGATACAATCTTCAAATGGGATGAAATATGTGAAGAAGCCTTTAATCTAATAAAGAAATATCTCATGAATCCACCAATATTGATGCCACCTATCAGAGGCAAGCCCTTGATCCTATACATTTCAGCAATGGAGAATTCATTGGGGGCACTTTTAGCACAAGAGGATGAAACAGGAAAAGAGAAGGCAATTTACTACATTAGTAGAACCTTGGTCAAATACGAGCTGAAATATACATTTATGGAAAGGGCATGCTTGGCTGTGGTTTTTGCTTCCCAAAAATTACACCATTATATGCTAGCCCACAAAGATAAGGCTCATTGCCAAAAATGACCCATTGAAGTATCTACTTAGCAAAATAGCACTGAATGGAAGGCTAGCAAAGTGGGTAATGGTACTTAGTGAATTCAACATAGAATATGTTGATAGAAAATAAATCAAAGGGAAAGTAATTATAGACCAATTAGCAGAAGCACCATTTCATGATGATCATCCCATCCAAGTGGAATTCCTAGATTTAGAGATTGTGAAGGTGGAAGCAAAAACATGGCAGCTTTATTTTGATGTTTCCTACGCTCACCATGGATCAGGAGCAGGCATACTTCTCATCACACCTCAAGGTTCTACTATTCCTAAGTCTTACAAATTTCTATTTCCACACACCAACAATATAGTGGAGTATGAAGCATTGGTTATTGGAATCAAGCTAGCATTAGAGTGGAAAGTGACAAAATTAAAGGTTTATTGAGATTCACAATTAGTCATAAATCAAGTCAATGAGGAATATCAAATGAAAGATGACAAATTGGTACCTTACAAAAACATGGTGCAAAGCATCAAGAAGTATTTTATACTCATCACATTTGAACAAGTGTTGAGGGAAAAGAACAAAGCAGCAGATGCAATGGCAACCTTGGCTTCACTTTTGCAAATGCTTGATCAGAGTGCTAGATACGAGTTCTTGGTAGAAGAAGTGATTCAACCTGCGTTTGAACCTACCCACCCTCACACCATTTGTTTGTTAACTACAAATGAATCACCTTGGTATGGACCAATTTATACTTACTTGAAAGATCAAATCCTTCCTATAGACCAAACCAAGAATCAAAAGAAAAGCTTCATTCGCCAAGCTGCCCAATACACCATAATTTCTGAAACATTGTATCAAAAAATTCTAGACGGAATGCTCCTTAGATGTTTAGAAGAGGAAGAATCAAACTTATCCTTACGAGAAGTCCATGAAGGAATTTGTGGATCACACTCAAATAGATTATCCTTAGCCAAGAAACTTCTAAGGATGGGATATTTTTGGCCCACGATGGAGAAAGATGCTTGTAACTTTGCCAAAACTTGTAGAAAGTGTCAATTCCATGGAAACTTGATACATGTGCCCACATAAGAGCTTCATCCGATGACAACACCTTGGCCATTCTACCAATGGGGTTTAGACCTAATAGGCATGATTTATCTACCATCCTCAAATGGCCACAAATTCATGATCATGACAACTGAATATTTTACTAAGTGGGTGGAAGCTGTACCCCTATCAACTAGAACTGGAAAGAAGATTTCTTTTTTTATCCTCAATCATATTATTTGTAGATATGGTATACCTCATGCTATTATAACAGATAATGCAAAGCATTTCAAGAACAAAGACTTAATGGAATTATGCACTAAGTTTCACATGATTCATCATTCTTCTTCAATCTATTACCTTCAAGGTAATGGACAAGCCAAAGCAACCAATAAAAACATCTTGAAGATTTTGAAGAGAATGGTGGACAACTCAGGGAGAGATTGGCACATTAAGATAAACCCAACCTTGTGGGCTTATAGAACAAGCATAAGACTACCAACAGGGGCTACACCTTTTTCATTAGTCTTGGGAGTAGAAGTGGTTTTTCCTTTAGAGGTAGAACTTCCATCTTAGAGGATATCTATGCATGGTTTGATAAATGAGGAAGACTATAGGGTTGCAAGACTGCAAGAACTAGAACTCTTGGATGAAAAATAGAAGCAAGCATTTGATCATTTGAAGGTGTGCCAGAATAGGATGTCAAAGGCATACAATAAACATATCAAGCCAAGAACATTCCAAATAGGGGACCTAGTTTTGAGAGAAAACCCAAAAAACCAAGCAGAACGAGAAAGGAAAGGAAAATGGGAAGCAAACTAGTTAGGACCATTTCTCATTGTTGAAAATTTTGGGACTGACACATACAAACTAGCATATTGTGATGGTGAAGAACTGCAAGAACCAATCACTAGCATACATCTCAAGAAGTTCTATACATGAGGTAGACAAAAGAGTATAAAGAGTATCAGATGAGGAGCATCATATTTATTGTACATAGTGAAAAGAGATCCTAAAAAAATACCAAAAATATTTTAAAAATAGAAAAGATCAAAAATAGTGAAAAATTGAGCATGAAGAAAGCAAAAACATTCATATATGATCCTCAAAAAGAAGAAAAAAAAAATTGAAAAAAAGAAAAATACAAAAAAGAAGAAAAGTACCTTGGTGAAAACCTAGCAAATAGGCACCTTGGTAGCAAAAAAAAAAGAAAAAGCTTTAAAAACATAAAAAAGAACTAGATCCATTCAATTGGTGAAAACCTGGTAAATAGGTGCCATTGAAAGTCCAAGTCAGTCGCATACTTAGAAGGTCACCTTATAAATATTGCATTTGCCAACATTTGTATATATTGCATAATAAAACCCCACAGTTGCATTTACAAATACTTCAAAGATTTTGGTCACCTAATCAAAAAATTGTCCTAAGTCCCACAAACAAAATCAATATCCAACTGGGGGAAATCTACTCAAAACAAGAAAGGGTTCACCAAAGCAAGCTTTATTCAATTAGAGAATCAATTCATCACACTCGAAAGAGGAGCAGTTAATCAAATCTACATCCTAATCTAATTTGAGCCAAAAATGAAAAATGTGATCCAAGAACTAAAATGACCTTACCTTTATTAGGATTAAAAATTTGAAATGGATGGAACTACACTTGACATATAGATTTGAAAAACATTGCAAAAAAATTTCTAAGTGTTAACTCAATTGATGAAATCATGTATTTCTAGCAAGTTGATGAAATTTTTAGACTAGACAAGCTATGATGAAAGGATGATATTTTTCTTGATTTCTGAATGACTGTCTTAAAATCAAAGTTTTAAATCATGTATTATTTGTCTAAGGATGTGATCATCAAAGAATCATCGAGGACTTGTATATAGGATAAAACTAAGATTTCTGCTTGTTTACGCAAATGGATACCTTGGCTATTCTGATTTTCAATGTCATAATACCAAAATTCACTTGCAACATAGAATACAACAAAATCGGTATTCGCACTCTCATGATTGGCTTCAATCAGTGATAGTCGTACCGAAGAGAAATGGGAAAGAAAAGAAAGAGGTGCAAAAAGTATTCATATCATCATAGTTGAACTAGTGATGGTTGTACTAAAATGGGATTCAAAAAATGCTCAATGATGATAATAAGCTCCAAATCTTGAATAATGACAATTAGCTACATTCATTTTAAATTAAGTGCATTGTATATATTGTTTTTCCTTAATTAGTTTAAAATTGTAAAAGGGGAAATCAAAACAAAGGGGGGTGTATGCAAATCAAAGAATCAAAAGATCATCAAAATCCAATTATATAGGATCGAGTGTGTTGGAAATCAAAAACAAAGTGCATTGCATTAGGTTACTTGCATTAATTAAACCATTATTATTAAGTCTTGCATTGATTTAGATGTGTCCAACATTTGAGTTATTAGGATCATATATTATGAGGTTATCATTATCATTAATTGACATGTGTTTGAAAGTTCATTAGAAACATTAAATTGCATCCATCAAAGTACATTGCATTCGTTAGAAATCATTGCATCCATTAAGATCTAGCATCAAAAGCATCTCATTCAATACCATTCATACATATATCATTAAAAGACCATCATTGCATCACATTTACATATCAAAGGAAATGCATTCAATAGATTCATTATCCACCTAATATCCATAAATAAAGTAATACCATTGCATATGGCATTCATCTATTCTATGTCATACATAAGACAATTATTTAACCATCATTAGCACATATGCATACATGTGAACATTAAACTCTATAAAGCATAAAACAAATCATATAGATGCATATCATATGAAACATCCAGAAAGAAATCCAACACATGATGAAGTCATATATAGTCAAATCAATCAAAGAAAGTATCAGAGTGAATAATATCATCATCAAAAATCAAAATTTATAACATGATCATAAAAGGTGAACATCTAGAGATCAGTGTCCATCAGATATCAAAGTATCAACATAAAATAACATCAACCAATCAAAAATGATACGACACAAGTCCAATGTCTCGATGAATAACAAGGAAAAGAAAGCTCATAAGCATAGAGGAACACTTAAGCAATGGAGTCACCCACACCATCAGTACCATCATGATCAGGAGCACTATCTGGTGGATGGCTTGAACTAGCCTGTAACCCATGCTGACTCATAGCAGCCATAAAGGAAGTCATCACTGAGCTCATCTATGCAACCTGCTACTAAATAGAAGATATCTGAGACTGAAGGGTAGCAACATTCGATGCTGAAGCTGGGGCATGACCCTGAGCTATAGAGGATTGTGGAAGTGGAGTATAAGAAGATGGAGTAGATGAAGAGAGATCACCCAAAACTGAAACAAACTAAGAAGAAGAAGGATGCGATGAAGATGAAGGCATCAAGGCAGAAGCATGTGTCAGAGCTGTAGGAAAAATAGAAGGAATAATAAGAGGAACAATAGGAGGAATGACCTATTGAGCAGGAGGACCCTGTGCCTAATCAAGCAACACCTACTCAATATCTACATCAACAACTCTATGTTGTCTAACACAAGGCCTCTATGTAGGAACTCTAGAAACCTGATGTAAAATTCTATCAACCCATCCACCTCCATCCTGATCACTAGCTCTAGGAGGAATAGGAGCAGCAGCTAACACTGGTATCTGTATACAACCTGCTCTAGCTCCGTGACAACCCCGTCATACGCATCGACCCCTGATCCTACCATGACCACCACCTCTATCATCATCTCCATCATCATCATCATCACCCTCATCCCCACCAGCTCCATCCTCACCATTTGATAACTCCTCAATGCTAGGAATCCTCTCAGCAGGATCAGTAAACCTGGGAAAAGGATACCTATGTAGCCACACACCATACTCATCTGTAATAGCGGCATCCATCAACTATGACCTAGGCTTCTAGGGATGATACCCTAGATCTTGAATCTCTCGAACAGCTGTACCAAAATCAACACAAGGGCCCCATAATGATCTCTCAACCTGCACACAAGCATACATCACTACGCCCTGCGGCATATCCTGAATACGGCCATACTGATAGAAAACATGATGGAAGCAGAATCTCTCAATAACAAAGGTGGAATGACCAATCATCCAATGAGGACAAAACATATATGAAAGCTCTCCATCATCCTCTTGCCAAGCCTCGCATCCAAGATAAGACCTCCAAATGATAGTATCCATGTCATCTATCCGACGACACCAGAAATCTAGCTTACCCATATGGGCTTGCCTAATAATACCACTATACATCCATGCAAAAGGCCAACCAGCTGAATGATCTCATGCTATCATAGGATGTGACACTGGGAGGTGCTCCCAAGTCCAAAGTTGTAATAAAATAGCTCCAGCAGTCAATGTAGTAGAACATCTGTACATGACAGTATGTAGCTCATGATATAATTGTGCTAACAAGCAAGAACCCCAATCAAAGCAATGAGGATCTGCCATCAAATCCTCTATAATAGGACCCCAACCAACAACAAAACCATGACCACGTCAGTCAGGAAGTAAGAAACCACCAATCAAAGAACCAAGGATAGCTGGTAACACAGGGAACGAGATGAACTAAGCCCACTAAATATGTTGATCACCAATAGAAGGATCACCAAATACTCGGTGAAAAGCTGAACCATCATAAATAGTATCATAATATACAAGCTCTCCTCAAGTCGGCAACTGAAGAAGATGATACACATCCTCAGGGGTGATGGTCATCTCACCCATAGGAAGATGGAATGTGTTATGGTCTGAGTGCCAACGCTTAGCCATAGTAGTAATGAGACCATCATTCACTCGGAATCGAGGAAGATATAGGAGGAAAGAAAGGCCACACTAAGTAATGTGACGATAGTCAGTAGCACTCAAAGCAAGTATCATATCCCAGGACAAAGGATAAGAATCATAGATACGTAAAGAACGAGCTCCAACTACAAGAAACAAGTTCAAACACATCAAAAAGGAAATCAAAAATTATTGGGATTATTTTAAGTCAATCAAAAATTTATCAACACTTATCAAAACCACAATCAGATTTCATGTTTCTACTCAGATAGAACAAAAATTTTATCTTCACCCATCATCTGAATCTAGATTAATGACGGATATCCTAACTATAACTAAACCCTAAATGACACATTACAACTTGTTACAAAATGTCAAAGTTGGCAAAATAAAATTGACAATCAATTAATGACGTCGACAAATTGCAACTTGGCTAAAAATCCAAAAATTTGAATTTGGTAGAGCAAAACAACTGGTTTATGGAGCAAAAGCAAAAAACATCAAAAGCATTGTATAAATGGGTGAAAGTGCATATAAATATTGTAAAAGCGGTGAAAATTTTGAAAGCGCCCAAATATACATCAAAAGCACTCTTAAAAGATGCAAAAGCACGAAATTTGATCAAAAGCGCACAAAGAAGTTGTGAAAGTGCTAAAACTAAGTAGAAGCGCACAAACAAATGGTAAAAGTGCAAAAGGACTTAAATTTGGAAAGTGAAAGCGCCAAAATGATTCACAGAAGCACAAAGGAAAAGTGCGAAAATGCACATTTAGAGGCAAAAGTGCCTTTAAAAATGGCAAAAGTGCCCATTCATCAGAAAAAAGTGAAAACCTAGTTGTTTAACTGGGAAAAATTGGAAAAATTTGAAAAAATCCTATAAACGAAAAAATTGAAAAGGTACAAGTACTCACCGGAGGTCCTGAGCCAGGCAAATGATGGTATTGACAGCATTTCTCAAATCGATGCTCATGGATAGGGACAGACATCATGGAAAGTAAAAAAGCAAATGGAGAGTAAAAGTTAAAAGTCAATGGTAAAATGAATAGTAAAAAGGGATTTTGACCCCTTTATATAGGTTTTTGACCTAAAAGGAGGTAACTTTGACTTATGCAAGTACATTTTTATCAAAATTGACCTAATAAAGTGATGTTATCATCAGAATAATTGAAACCAGGGAATTTGAAATTGAACAAAGTAAACATCGATATCGGAAATTTAAATAAAATTCATCATACATATGAACTATATTCACATAACAATCAACATTACTCAAACAAAAATCAATCAATGGTCAAATTTATATGAATTTTATTTCATTTCTGAGGGGGCATACCATCGGATAATCAAATCAACACCAGTAGTAACATCATCATTGAGTCGAGAGACCGATCATCGAATCAAAGTGAAAGCTTTTATCAAGAAATTTTTCATAATCAAATGAATGGGGCACCGCATCAAAATCAATCATCAAATCAGGTATCATATCAGGATTTTCATCAAGCATCATATCGAGGATCAATCATCAGAATGATCATTAGAACCACATCAATTGAGAGTTTCATATCGATCATATCTACATCAATCTTGTATCATAAATCAAGGATCAACCATCAAAGACATCAAATGAAGATCAAGATTGACCATCAATGAATCAGGACCTATCATCAACAAGATCAAAGTATTCTTTGAATCGACATGCTTTGCATGTCAACTCAAAGAGGGGCATTTGTAATCACCTAAAAATGGACAAAGATCAAATCAAAGAAAATTGATTCAAATCAAAGAAAATCAAGGACATAATTGAATCAATTGAATCACAATGTATAATTATCCAATCAAAATCAAAATCAAGTCTTAATTTGAGATCAATCAAAATTGAGTGTTTTAATCGAATACAATCAAATCAAAATACAATTAATTCAATTAATTGTATAGTCTTGGATTAAATTAAATTCAACCCATTCAAGGGGCACATGGCTAAAATAAATCAATTAATAAATCTCAATTACTCTCAACAACCCAAAAGGAGAGGAAATCTGGGCAACCAATGAGATTTGAGGAAAGGCATTCACATGGATCAATCCAAATTGAATCTCAATCACTCAAAGTGAAAGAGAATCTTCACCATCCATCTTGTCTACTTTTCCCAAGCTTTGAGGACACAAAATTTGCATTGTCTTCAAAGGGTGGAACCAAGGACTCAACCAAGGTTTAATCATGATCAAACACAACTACACCCCCTACCATTAGAAAATCTATAAAAGGAAGGCCTAAATCCTTCATAATTCATCAACCACACATCTGAGAATTGCATTGAACCTCTTGCAATTTGAGCTTAGAAAGGCATTTGAGAGCATAATTATCATTTACTTTGATAATTGTTAGCAATAGCTTGTTTATCTTTATCATTCTCATTTTAGGACTGTCATTAATGGGAGCTTGTTGAGCGCTATTCATTAACAATCTTAGTTAGAGAGCCATAGGATGCTCAATTGATCATTGTTTGCTAAATAGTTTCTCTATAGTGGTTGTATTTAGTTACTATTTCATTTATTGATTAACCTTAATTCTATGAAGATACTTTAATTAATATACAAATATTAACAATATTTATGGTACATGTTTCACCATTTAATTACTATAATGACATATATGACATACCTTAGCATATTTGACATTGTTGTGTTGGATAAACCATTCATAACCTTCAAGTTCAACAACAACAATACATCAGAGAGAAGAGTTGTTTGGGAGCCTTCGTAAAGGGGTGTGGCTACCTTCTCAAGTAGAGGTATATCATGGATGACATCAACATCATCTTGATCATCATCATCAGTTGCACTAATAACAAATGTGTCATGGATCAATGTATTAGTACCATCATCTGGCTCATCATCATCATCTTTCATGGGATCATAATCTTTAGCTTCAATATTTGCACCTCCATGATCCTCCACTTGCAAAGCCATATTCTCAATATTCGCACCTCCATGGTCCATATCATGTACTCCCCTAGGGAGGTTGACCTATATAAAAATGATGAACACAAATAAACCATGATAATGATCTCATCATCAAGTGTATTTCATATATATATTAATTGTTAAATGAATATAATGAAAAACTTACCAATTCATGATAATCAAACTCTCCTTCAATGTGACCATTATCCCTACAATGTCTCTTAGATGTTTTGATTAGCAATCTTCTAGTGTTTAAGCCCTTACAAATATTGCAGGGACAAGAACATTTTCCATTGCCTTTTCTTTTCAAGATCAACCACAATCTATTGATTGTATCCCCATTACCTTCTTTACTTGGATTGTCTAACATGATCCTTCTTCACTTAGATTATCTATAACCTAATTATATATAGAAATTGAAAACTTAGTTATGAAATGATGTTGTAGTATAGTATACCAAATTGAAACACTTATATTATTGTAATCTTCCACCTCAAACTCTTTCCTATTGTGGCAAGAAAGAAAGATATTCAAATAATATAGTAGTTCGTAAATCAAAATAAAATATCATATATATTATACACAAAATATTATCCCTACAATGCATGAAATTTGACCAAGCACTACTGGGAGCTAGACCTTGCAACAAATGGACTTGTGATGATTTTCACAATAATACATTTGTTGCAGGGTATAAGGTCCCACTAGTGCTTAGGCAAATCTGCATGGTGAAGGTTGTATATGTTGTATATGTTGTGTGTGTGTGCACGCATAAAAAAGGGGGCCTTTATCTTTGATCTTAAAATGAAAAATATGTCTATCTAACACTTTTTGAGGGTGCAAGGAACAACAAATGGAGGCAACTTGAGACCACAAATGGAAGCAAGTTGTTGATTGAGGGTGCAGGGAACAACACCCATCAGTACTTTTATCGAATTGTAAATTTCAATTTTGAACCATTCTGTGAATATAGAACATGGATGTAATCTTAGAAAATAACAAAATGTAGACACGATAAATTACTTATTTTTTTATTCTACATTACTTACTATTTGAGTGCACGTTCCACCTGCAACTTGATCAAGTCTTGTTTGATGCTTCAATTTTGTGTTCACTCACCTGTAGAAGTACAAAGTTTTGTATTTTCCCAATATGTTATTCAAAAAACAACAATAGAATAAAATAATTGTTGAGAAAGATCATCATAGGAGTATTAGAAACTTGAGATCCAAAGGTAACACAACATTATAAGACTCTTACATTCAACCTTCAACTCATGCACCTAATAAATAGGAGAAAAAATACATGAAATTGAAAAATTTAACTAATGAATTGTGTTTTTCTTCTCATCTTAATCAGCTAAATTTATATGAGATTCTAAAGAAGGCCTCACTCTTAATCAGCCAAATCTTCTTTGTACCACACCAAAAAACTGTGTGATAACTATGTCTACTCCAACCTTAATTGTTTAAGAATTCATCATATCAGATAAAGTATGTTAAAGAATTGTTGGGACTGATCCTTTGGCGTGTATTAAACAGAATACATTTCAACATATTATTATCACTCTATTTATTTGTTGTAAACATGCCATTGGTTAAGTTTTGTAAAAACAATTTGTGTTAGATGCATTTAAAATTATCTTCATTGTCTTCTAATTGTCTAAATGCTTCTTTATTTGTCAGCCAATTAATACATGCTACTATATAAAGAATACAATCAGAAGACAATGAAGATTTGTCTGACAAAAATGAATACACTAAATTGAACCAATGGCATGTTTACAAAAATTATCATAACTCACAAGAAAAACTAAAACAATGGCATGTTTATAACTCATTAAGAGTGAGGCCTTCTCTAGAATCTCATGATTTTTGTACTATGTATGCAACATATTGTTTGTTTGAAGAGAGTTTGTGCCATGTGTGATAGAACCTACTTTATCTAATATGGTGCATTGTTAAAAAAATTAAGGGTAGAGTAGTTATTACTTAGTTTTTTGTGGGGGACAATGAAGATTTGTCTAACAAATAGCAGGTCTTCTTTAGTATTTCATGAATTTTTACCTCATATATTGTTTCAAGCCGTTGAGTCCTGGAGAAGAAGAATGGTGTAAGTTGAATAGATCAAAGTGAATTGGGTGTTGAAACATGGTGAATAGACCATGATGAGATGATACTTGATGTCATGACTAAGTTTCCCTCACAAACAGTGGCATAGACTGGTTTTACTAAGTTTCCTTTCTCTATTTTGAGGTTTCATTTCTCTTCCACAGGGGTATTGTTAGAGGGTTCATTGACCAAATGATCCTTAGAATGGTTACTATGAATATGAATGATTTGATATAGCATATTTCTCATTTTACTTGAAGTTTGGAATAGCTTGTGCAAGGGTGAAAGTAGTTTTGATCATTTTGGTCATGAATGTTCCTCTACACAGTCAGGAAATGTAACTATCTAATGATTATATGTAATGTTGAATGGATTAAATGCTTTATTCTTGGTAGAAGTGAATGGAAGGAATAGTGTTGGTGTTAGGTTTCATTTATTATTGAATTCAATGGTTTCCAAGATGTGTTGAGGAGTTTGCTCCTTGTTTAATGTTAATTGTTCCTACACAATCCACTCATACAATAGTGAAATGCTATGTGGAAGGGATGGTTGATAGTGTTCCTTGAGGGAAGGGGGATTTTGAAAGACTCATTATCATTGTATTGTGTATTTCCAATATTTTTGGATGCAAGGTAGACCAGGAGAATGAAGGATCACTCACTGATTGCATGATAACTTGGTTTTGAAGGGTCACTGGAAGAGGGGAATGAAGGATCACTCACTGATTGCATGATAACCCCACCAAGCATTCTTTCCTTTAAGTTTCCACAATATCTCAAAGTATGATCATTATTCTTTACTTTCTTCTATATGCTATTCTTTCTATGGTTTTGTTATCTCATAAATATATCAAAAACATTGCAGATGTGCATATAAAAGTAAAATATTGTCCTTCAATTGTTCCACATTGAAGCATTTCCTCTTCAGAGTATTCTCTTCATTTGTACAATATCTATCAAAAATGGTTCCCATATTTCTTCAAGGTCTATTTTAATCTTTATATTGCAATTTTGTTTAGATTTGACCAATAGTTGATTTCATTAGTATTTTATAGCATATACTCCTAATGTGAAATGTGGAGAGAAAGAGACACACTAGGTATGAATTACATGATATACCCATCATCACTTAGCACTTAAATAATAAATTATGGATAGGGAACAACCCCCTAACCTTTGGATGTTTGTTTCATGTTGGCCTCTTATTATATGCAAAGGTAGGCCTATCTTAGGCTAACAACCATAGTGTAGGGGCTATAAATTATGGATCCTAAAATAGTGCACACTTGTATTAAATTAGGTTCACTATACTACAAGGGAATGGAAACTATGCAATAGTGCCTCATGGGGATGGAAGAAACCCTTCACCAAGAAGATGATTATGTTTGCAATATTTACTACAGGCAAAGAACATAATTTGGTTCTAGCAATTACTCCTAGAAGATAATGGCACCCACAAAACACTTGGAAAAGATAGCACTCACTATATCTTTTATCACTCTTTTAAAGCTAGGACAATAAATCTCAAAGATTGATCAATGAATTCTTGAACACAAAGAACCGTTGACATATGTGATTCATGTGTACAATAGCCAACAACCAGTTGTTCCAATCATGGTGTCCAATAATTATGTTAGAAAAATCATCTACAAATCCCTTACACAACCATAATAGATTCAAACCATGAACCATAAGAACCTGACAATGGGACTAACAAAGATATAGCCTAAACAAATCTTGATCATATTCCACCCTATTGTAAGGCCCAAGAAGTAACTCTATCTTAAAGATACACATTCCTCTAGATGAAACTCAAAGGTTAGGTAGTTGAAGCATAGCAATACTTGAATGAATATAGGAATAATTTGATGTACAATCATTTGCTAGCTTGGTTTATGGGTTTTCCACATAATATTTTCCCTTTAACCACATTTATAGTTTGAGAAAATCAGAAAAAATTATTTCAAATTTATATTATCCTTTTGAACTAGCACACTGCCATCAAAATGCATAATCATTGGTCATCTCAAGAAAATTCCTATTGATTAGTAGGATATCCTTATAAAAATTTGATGCATGGATTTCTTGTGAATTATCGACTGCTATGTATCATGCAACTATGGAAGGAATAGTGTTGGTGTTAGGTTTCATTTATTATTGAATTAAATGGTTTCCAAGATGTGTTGAGGAGTTTGCTCCTTGTTTAATGTTAACTGTTCCTGCATAATCCACTCATAAAATAGTGAAATGCTATGTGGAAGGGATGGTTGATAGTGTTCCTTGAGGGAAGGGGGATTGTGAAAGACTTGTTATCATTTTATTGTGTATTTCCAATATGTTTGGATGCAAGGCAGACTAGGAGAATGAAGGATCACTCACTGATTGCATGATAACCTAGTTTTGAAGGGTCACTGATTGAGGGGACAGTCAAGGTTTGGATGATTGTGCCATTGGAGGACCCTATTTCTTTGTATTAATTGCTATTCAAATTGGATGCATGGATTTCTTGTGAATTATCGGCTGATATGTATCCTACAACTACATCTGTAAATATGCATATACTTCCCTAAGGTTGTAAGCCACTTAGGGATCAAAATAGAGAGACTAAATCAAAATCATTCTTTTTCCTATTTCCTTTTAACAAAGTCTCAACTATCAATGATACAATACATTTGATGCCCTAAGATATCAAATATACAAATGACACCCAGCTAGAAGCTCATGGGCTATCCATTTGATAACCACAATCAACATTTCAAAAAAATGGATATTCTTGAGCACAGGCACCAATAACATCAAATAATGGAGTTAAAGCATGGGATAGGGCACCACACCAATAGAATGCAGTCATTTCAGAGAGCATTCATGATCAAATAAAATGCAATGCATTTTAATATGATGCCAAAGGCTCGAAAGATAAAGAAATCATGTACCTTCTCCCGTGCATAGCTTTCGCTCCTTCTCCCACTCCTTCTCTATCCAATCGAAATAAAAATGATGAGGTCATTTCACTTTTTTTTTCATCTATACCCTGAATCTATCCAAATTCTGATGGTCAATTAAACACCCATCGGAATACCGACACCATCGGGGTCTATTACAAAAAAAACACCAAATTCGTAATAAAAAATTACCCATCGAAAGCTTCTGTCAAAATTTGGCCCCAAATGTAGTAGTGAGAATACTCCCCCTAAGACTTGACTCTGTCTTCAAACAAAAATATTTTACATATACATAAGACTCCTTATTGACATACAACCAAATATATACATTTACAAAACCAATATGTCATACCATGTTTCCACTATGTTCCGTTCCTTGTTTCTGCTCTTTGCTTCTCTTATGAACTTTGTCATTTCCATTTACCCTTTTTAATATGTTGTCATGTCATGTTATTTCCCCCTTGTTTTTTTCACTTGAAGTTCCTGGGGTGTGTGGATTTTGAAATACTTGTCCAAGAATGGTTTGTGAAGTTGCATTACCATCCCTAATGCATTGTCCCAACTGGACCTTATAGACTTCAAAACCTCAGACTTTATTTCTAGCTCGGCAGCTAGCTCAACTAGGCTTTCAGCAATAGAAAGATGAGGGTCTTTTTGTACTAACTCCTTTTCCATGACTAAATCCCTTTGCATAACCTTGAGATGAGGTGTCAACACTATTTGTATAGAGATTAGTCTAGCCCTTATTTTACCATCATTAGCCACCAACTCGGCTAATCTACCCTATGCATGTAGTAACCTGGTAAATTGTGTAGAGCTGGAACTTGCATCTATGCTCAATGAGTGACTTGTAGACTTTAGATCTAGTTGTAGTTTGTCTATCAAATATTGATTATCCTTTGTAAATTCTTCAACATTGCATAACTTTTTGTACAAAGAATGTGCATTCTGTACAACTTCTAATTTGTTATTAAGGTAGAGAGTTCTACCTGTTTCACTGCAATGTCTGCAGAGACCTTATTGAGTACCTTGGTCTCAAACTTCCTTTTTGACCACTATAACAACTTATCATTAGCCTCACTATCATCATCTGTTACCTTCTTGAGAATATGTACAAGTTTCTCTAGAATAGGTGTAGACTCATTTACATCATCCATCCCAAAAGAATCAATGAAAATACATTTAATTTCATGTAATACCTACTTTTTCTAATGTTCCCTTCTCATCTCTTCCTATTTACTCTTCTTCTTCAAGAGATCCTACAAAATTTGCATCTATTCATAGGTCAAGTTATTAGTGTCCCACTTAGGAATCACTATAACTTCTTCGAGTGTCACCTGTGTGGCAAGAGATTTCTCCTTCTTTTGTGTCTTCTTTCTAGGTGTGTTTTCACTTGGCATCTGTAAGAGAGCTTTGATTTCCTCTTGATCCTTGGGCTCTTGTGTTTCCTACTCTTTCTATTTCTCGGTATTTTCTTTTTTTGTGCCTTCCACATGAGGACTTATCACAACTAATGCAGATTTATCTGCTTGCTCCTTATGAGTCTCCTTAGCTTGCTCTTTCTATTTCTCCTCAGCAAGTGTAGTATGTGGTGTGATTGCCAACTTATCCTATTTCTCAGCATTGACACTTGGTGAGGCTAGTAGTTCAAATATGACCATGTGTGGGCTTACTTGTGTGGTCTCAATAGTTGAAGTAATCTCAATCCGTGGGTAATCTTGTACTTGTATTAGTACCGGATTGATGCTTGGTAGTAATTTTTCTGATACAGCCTCGACTTCTATTTGTTTTTGAATTTCTTCCTTGATCAATACATTTTGCTTCATTAGAGTATCCTCAGTGATATCAACAATTATGATCACATCCTATGACTCACTTATTTAATCCTTCTTTTCTTCTTCCCTCTCCTCATTCAGTGGCTCGATAATGTCTTCCTTATTATCTATTTCTACTCCACTGGATGTTCCTACACTCAGTTGTGCACTCTTGTCAACAATAAAACCAAAAATGATTTTCCATAATCTTGTGCTCTGTTGCACAATTTCTTCAACTTTGTGTTGAAATATGGAATATGCTCAGAGCTTAGGTAAAAATCTACTTTTTTACTTCTCCATATATTGCTTAATGTATTTAGGGGATAAGTTAGGCATGACTTGAGCAAGTGTACTCTCCATGATCTGCTTCTTAGTCATCAAAGCATACTCCCATTTCTGAGCTATCCTTTTGTACAATTCATCAGGAATATTATTACCCAACTGTAATGGTGTCATCTTAAATATATAGAGCATCTCAAGCGTAGCTTGTTCTACTCTCTCTTTGTCTTCAATGCTCAATTTCTCAAATTTAATCTACTTGAGTCATGTTAAGCCGGTAGTGCTTGTGATGTTGTGGCATATCTCATCCACAGTTAATTGTTTCATCTGAGGTAATGCCTTCTTCTTGATATCCTCATTAGATTATGTTTCCTCATCATCTTTCTCCAAAATCAACTTTCTTCTTAGTTTCTTCCTTACATTTCTTGGCACAACCTTAGCCTGAACTGGTTTTCTTTTCCCTGATGTAGGGGTCTTCTTTTGTGGCTCGGCAATTGAAATAGTAGAAGTTGCCCTAGTTATAGGCCTAAGTATTGGGGAGGGAGTGGGCTTAGGTTTATGTATTTTCTTCTTAATAGGCTTGGCAACTGATGCCTTCTTTCCTTTCTTAACTATCATAGTCTCTCTCTCTTCACTTTCTTTTGACTCACTAGTCTTGTCCTCTCCTAATCCTTGAGTGAATGCAAGAGGTCCATCTACCTCTTCTGCCTCTCCTAGAATCTTTTCTAGGTTTTTCACTATCTTCTTTCTTTTCCTCTTCATGGTTGCATATTTTAATCCCATGGTTATTTTAGATTTTTCCTCTTCATATGTTCCAAATGACTTGGATTTTCTATCTACCTCCTCTTCCAATAAGGTTGTTATTGCTTCTATTGTTTCATCTATGTTGACTTCATAAGGTAATGGCCTTAGCCATGATACACTCGGTTCAACAAATCATGCATATGTGAAATCAATATCAACTAGGAAACATGTCTTTGTAATACTTTTCCACTAGTGATACTGGGATCCTACTTATTTTCCTTATTTTCTTCTTAAATTCTACAAAATAGATATCCATTACACTCTCAAATTTCTCACCCAATTGATCAATAAATTCACTAATCTATAATTTGATAGGTTGGTTCTTATCCCATGCAACATCCCCAGTAGTAGGAAAACTATTATGCACATAGAAAAATAGACAGATGAGTAGAGAACCAAACTTACAAATTGAGTTCTTTTCTTTCCTGATGGATGTGAGGTTCTCAACAAGTTGTGTCATTTGTAGCTCGGCAAGGTCATATGTATGACCCTTCTTTACTATCTTCCAAGCTTGGTCTACTGTTATGCATAGAACACTATCCAGCCTACTGGATTGGTAAAATTTATGTGCTATTACTCTCACTAGAAAATCAATCTCTGGATCTGTGATTGTTGAAATGGTCATTCCTCATTTGTTCCACACCACTTGGGTGTTATCTTGAATCTCCTCCTTACTTTGACATCTCATAGTCTTTTTCCCTGGAAGACTAGGATAACCAATCACTTTGTGTATCATCTCCTTAGTGATCTTAACTGGTCCATCCTCCAACCAGATTTTCATGTCATGTACTCAGCTCGGTACAATCTTGACCCGTTCAACTTTGAAATTTTGTGGGAAGTCAAGGGCATGCACCAACCCTTACTCGAAAACCTTCTGGTGTTCAGGCTTCAATACCCTATTGCTACATAATTTGTCATAGGATTCTCTCAATTTGTAGTCTCCAATCTCCCCAATCTTGCACATATAACATGCGCGTACATCATTTATCATTAAAACATTAGGAGTGATTGATGATAGGGCTCCTATGAGATCTCCCAAAATTGCACTCTCAAGAACGGCCTATAATTTATGCAGCTTACACGCATCATTCCTCACAAGTTATACATTGAATACTTCATTCCCTTGCTTCTTAACTGCAATAGATGATGAAGATGCCATGTCTTCAAATTTAGGGTTCAATTATGAAAGTAGATAACTTGGTAAATACCTTGCACAAATAGTTTTCAGATGTTTTGTGGATGGCACGCTGTGAATGATCTCTGTAAATCACACTTAGCACAAAAGCTCTAGCTAATTGCTTTGGAATTGCTCTTGAAAGTTCTCAAATCACTGGTGAAATGAGAATAAATGGTAACTTCCTACTTTATAGACTTCAAATAGTCAGATTAGGGCTCAATTAATGATCTGTACACTTTCTAGGTAAGATACAGTTGTCTCAACAATCTCATGTCAAATTAGTTAACACAAGCTTGGTCAATAAAACCATTCAGTTCCAACTTGGTATACATCACATCTCATCTATCACAAGTGCTTGGCATATACTAGTGACTCGGTCACTATAGGCTAAAATATTGATTCTCAACATCAAATATACACTGTAGCTTCTTTCTCAAATATGTCCTCATGCATCTTAATCTATGAAGATATGGAATTTATCGTATCAAATGTTAGGAACTGATGTAAATTAAAGCATTATAAAATTCAATTCCTCACATACCTTTTTGCTTAGTTTGAAGTAGTGTGATCACCTAATCCATCAGATTGGGTGACCTCAGGTTCACTGGCTCCACTACTGCTTTCTTCCTCTTTCTTCTTCCATGTCTTATTCATTTTATTTCTCATCTGTACAACAATTTCTTCATTCTTGACTTGTTCATTGCTTGATATATGTGCTCTATAGTCTTTTTTTAAGTGACCAATCTTATTACATTTGTAACAAACCAGACTTCCACTCATCCAACTCTTAGATTTTCCTTTGAAATGTGTCTTTAAACAATTTTCTCCAATGTGATCATATTTACCACAATAATGACAACTATACCATGTATTGTAGTCCCAATTGTATGTATTACCTTTCCTAGGTACTTTAGTCTGTTGATTGGATTTCCACTTAGCTTTGGATCTACACTCATGTGCTCTATGTCCATATTCCTGACAATTGAAACAATGTCCTTGAAATCTAGGTGAGGTAGGTGGATTACTGACCTTTGTCCTGCATTCATGTGCTTGATGTCCATGTTTCTTACAGTTAAAACAATATCCATTGAACTTTGGTTTAGGATTAGACTTATCAGGTTTTCTTCTGTAGATGTTAGTCGTGTGTCCTAGCTTTCCACAATGATGGCATGTAGGCTTGTTGTTATTTAGCTTTGCATTCCTCTATTCTCCACTCTTTGATGATTTTCCTTCCTCAGTGGATGAAAGGTGCTCATCATGTCCAAGTCCAGATGTATCACTGGATCTTGTAGGTGACCTTAATAGTTCTTCAAAGTATCTCATAGCTTCATTAGGCTTGTTCATCCTTTCATTGAGTTCTTTTTCAGATCTTAGTTCATTCTTCAGTTAACTATTTTCTAATCTCAAATTTTTTATCTCCACATCTTTCCTGCCCAACTCTTGATTAGCAAGTAGCAGTTGATTTACCATGTCCAATTGATTGTTTTTCAACCTCTATATGTCACATTTTCTTTCATCAAGTCTCATATATATTTGTCTTTTATCTTCTTTTTATATTGTCTTATCTTCTTCATCTTTCTTTTTCTATTCAACAACTTCATAGAGTCTTACCGATTGTATTTCTTATTCTCTCTTTAGATTTCTAATATCCTCATTCAGTATGTTGTTTTTCTCCAGTAGATCTTTTATGGCTTTGTCACTTTCAGTAGAGTTACCACTGTCAAATAGTCCTTTAGTATCCTCTTCTTGGTATTGAGTTCCATTCTGTTGTATTGCTATTTATCTTCTTCTTCTTAAGGATTTCTTTAGTTCACCTCTGGTTGCCTCAAGTTGATGTAATGCAAGCTAAATGTCAATATTTCAATTCTCTATGATCTTTCCCAACTTATAAACCTCCATCTCAAGGTATTTGACTCACAAGTGATTAGACTTCTTTAAGAGACTTAACTCTGATACAAGTTGTTGTAAATCTCTTATGGGAAAGTGATATAATAAGAGGGGGGGTGAATCAGATATCTACCAATTATTCCATTTTGATATAATCTTACTTGCATAAATCAAACATTAAATTCAATACTAAAATAGATCTAATATTCTAAATATCATCCATGAAAATGAAACATAACACAATGATTTTGGTTACCCAGAAACCCTTGAAAGGTAAAACTAGGGTGGGGATGACACCCACAAATCTTCACTACTATAGTATTAAAGTTTGTCATTTAGGGCTACAAGTTTGATCATAAATGATGATCTACCTTGTGAGGGGTCTTCCTTGTTAAGATTTTTTATACTTATACAATCTACCTTGCAAAAGGATTTAAACTCACAACAAAGTAAGCACTTGGTTAAGAGATTGACTTAGGTCAGCTAAAACCACTCTATTAAGATATTTACCCTGATTCACCTATTAGAATGTCTTAGCACCTGATCATCTAGTTTTCACTATGATGTTGATAACAGATCTTCTCCTTACAATATATATTTGATCTCCTCTATCAAATATTGTTAGAAATAGGGAATACTGAGAGGGAGGGTTGAATCAGTATTCTACAAACTTTTACTTTTTCCCAATTATGGATATAATAGATTATCTCTACACATGCATAACATAAGAAGCTAAACAACATGCATAGCAATAAAACTAAAGAACTCATAACACATTATTTGTTCTTAAGGTAACCCTGGCCAAGGGAAAACCCCGGTAAGGATGGTACCCACAAAGATCCACTAATCAAAAGTATCATGTTAAGGATGTTGACCCTGTTAGGAGTCTATTACAAGCATATGGTGTATCGGTCCTGATTAAGGGACTATAGGCCTTTTTAGAAGCCTCAACCCTATTAGGAGTTGGTAGTACAAAATATGATTACCAGATGAGCCCACTGCCCAAACAAGTAATGTACAATATACATTGATTACAAAAGAAGGTTAAGGTACATAACCTTATATTGCTTGCATCAATATCTCTTCATTGCTCTTTTGCTATCGCTATTACATATGCATCATATATCTCGCATCATATCACTTCATCATTACATCTCATTACTACATCTTCTCTTCTTACAATTTACAATTACATTTATACAAATAATTTTATCCAAGGGTTAACATCTAGGATGTCATCCCTTTATATTTTTAAGTCATTATTTTGATAAACAAAATAATCCCTTAACTCTTTACCAATTCTATCTTCATATTCTGTCCTGTTGGCTTGACACTATCTTTAGTAAAACTATCATAACTTCTTCTGTACATTCCATACTGACTTGTGCTCTAAGATGGGTCTTCAATAGTCATCATAGATTCTATGTTCAAGTGCACAAGCACTGAACTTACTCCAATCAACATCACAAACAAAAATTGTGTCCAGGTTCACTGGTAAAAATAGTGTCTCATACTTAGACAATTTTGCATTGCGCTCTTTCATACTAGCTTTCTGACCTATGTGATCTTCATGTAGATCATATGTTTCCATAATGACAACATCTATGTAATCAACTCAGACAAATTGCCAACAATCTCCCCCTTTGTCATTGGTGGCAACATATGAGAAAATTGGCTAAGTCTACAACTTCAAAATCTCAAAATTATGGCCATAGTATAAACTATATACTATCCTTATAACTCCTCAAAAATCTTATCTCTAATACAGTACTCCCCCTAAGAGTATCAATCCTTATCTTATTCTTATCAATTTTCTACTATATATCTCTCCCCCTTTGACAACAATGACAAAATAAAGGTAAGGAGGGTTACAAAACTGTATTCTCAAAAAGATTATACCTTAATTAATTATTGCAAAGCTGGTAGGCTTGCAACACAATCTGAAAAATCAATCTTCATAGCTTCTAACTCCTTCTCCCATGATTTCTTAATGGAATCTGCCACATTGAGTAGTGCACTCAGTCCATAAGATGTTATTTCACATGCTTGGAGGTTCTCAAAGTTAAACTTTTGAAAAGATGTCTTAGCTAAAAGACATTCTTCCAATTGCTCTTCAATAATGCTTAACTTCATAGAAGTGTAATCTCTTAAAAGAGTGAATCTTTTCATTTTCTTGTCTCTTTCATCTTGCAAAACTCTGATTTCATCATAAAACTTATGAATTTTCTTCTCAACATCAAATACCTTCACATTGGGGTTAGAAAGAAAGTTAGTTTCATTCTAAATTTCTTCTTCCTTCATCTTCATCTTCTGATCTTCTTCTACTATCAAGGTTTCTGATTTTGTACACTGTATGTACAAAGATTTTCCTATTTCCAAATTCTTCCTCAAGTCCTTTATACAGATATCAAGATTGTTGATATCATTCCTGATATTCTGGCTGATGTTCAAAAGCATTTTAGCCTCATAGGCTGCTTGAGCTTTCACTTTTGCAATATCAGATAGATTTGTGAATTCATTGTCAAAAGTGTTCATTACTTTCATTGCTTTCTCCAGAGGGTCTGCTTCTGCAATTTGTGTAGTTACAATGCTTTGTAACTTCTCAGTAACTTCCTTCAGACATCCTTCAAGACTTTTTACTTTCTTGTTCTTGCTAATGATTTTGTTCAAGGATGTGATCAATTCCAACTGATCATCATCATCTACTTCCTTTCCCAAATGCTCAATCATAGATCCAATCTGATTCTTCTTTCCAGTCTCAGGAGTAAGACTGATATCTTCTTTAGTGGGAATGGGTACTTTTTTTTCTATCACTAAGGGTTCTACAACTGTACTCTATGTTTTCTCTTCTCCTTTGGTAGTTTCCTGCTCTTCAAAAGCCGAATTGTCAACAATGTTTTCCAAATTCTTGAATACATTATCATTAGTATCCAAGGTGATCTTTGTTCCTTCTACATTCATGACTTCATCTTCAATGTTAATGGCTGGTGGAGAGGGAATGTCCTCTTGTTCTATTACACCTGCTTGCTCTGCTACAAATGATGGCTCTCCAACATTTTCTGACATAACCTTGATTATTGCTTGCTCTATTTTAGAATTAACTTCTTCATATCTACCTCCCATAATCTAAATGGTTCTCTTCTTGGTTCTCAGATGGGTGCTTAAGGCTTTCATGATCTGACTAAAGTGTGATTGATCTCTTATAACACAAAGCTTCCTTACAATCTTTTCTCTAATAGTTGTGTCTTCCTCTGATGCTCTCTTCTTCCTATTCACAAGTTTATTGTATAAATCATCAAGTATCTTACCCTAAATTATATCAAACTTCTTATCAGACAAAATCATATGCTTTACCACTGCATTTTCCAGATTTAGTCTCTCTGCATAATCATAAAGTTCATAATACTTATTCATTCTTGTAAAGTCTCCATCCTCAATGATCTGCTCATTAAGCTTCTCAACTTTAGGTTTCCAAGTTTTCTTCTAAATAGAAGTGCCATCATCTTTGATTTCTACAATTTTCCTTGGAACTGGTTGCACTAAAGTTTTCTGTCTCTTTCCTAGTCCAGTAGCACTCTATTTTACTCTTTTGCTAGGTGTGGAGGAAGTGGATCTAGTGGATATCTTTTCTTCTTGACCTTTCTCAATTTCTTCCACTTTCACCTTCACTTGTGTTACTTCTTGTTGTGCTGCAATTGATGATAAAGGTGGAACAAACAAAACTTCTTTTTGTCCAATATCTCCAATTGCTACTGTTGTTTGCTTTTCTACTAAGAACTCATGCTCAGTCATCCATGTATCTTTTAGAATTTTCTTTATAGTACTCTCAACTCTTTTCTTTGACTATTTCTTTTCAAGTAAGGTCTTTGCAGAGTTGAAGTTCTCCTCAAAGGTTCCAAACCTATTACAATGAGTGTCCAACTTACACTTAAGTAACCTGCTCACATACTCTTTTGTCTCTACCTTAGATATCTCATAGCCAAGAGGGTCTATGAACTCTATTCTAGGTTCTATTGCTTCAATGTAGGTAAAGTCATTATCAACCATGAAACATATATAATTTTTGTACTTCTCCATAAGAGACTGTGGGATCCTTGATCTGCTAGATACAATATCTTGAAATGTCTTGATTACCAATATTGCACTCTCATTTACTTTGTCAATAACATGCCTTCTGTACACTAGGTTAATCCTTTCCATGTAGTTTGGTCATCATTCTAGTCATTTCTAATGGTGTAAGGAAATCTTCTCAATAAATGAAAAAACATATAGGTGATTAAGGATGAGAACCTAAACTGTGTATACTTAGTTTTCTTAATCTTTTCCAAATTCTCAAATAGTTGAATTCTCAGAATCTCACACATATCAACTTGTACCTTGTCAAAACACATCAAATAAGATGCATGTATCATTCCAGCTTCCATTTCATCCTCTCTTCAATTTACACAAAACTTAGTGGTTAGGATCTTGCATAAGTATCTAACATCATCTTGTTGAATCTTACTAATCACAATTCCTCTACCATTATAGGATGAGTTTGTGTTATCAATGACTATTTTCCTCACGTTCTTCTCATTTAAAGGAATGGTTCTAGTTTTAGATAATCCAGTGACTTCATGAATTAAATCAGTTGTGATATCTATCACTCTATCTTCGAACCAAAACTTCCCATTATGAATTCTGCTTAAGATAATCTTAGTACATTCTTCATTATCAAATTCATACTGTAATGCATACTTAATGATTTCATTATCTTTCAAATGTTCAAATCCTTCTTTCAATGTCATGTCCTAATTATAGATCTTTTAATATTCCTTGGTGAAATCACTATCCTTAACACTATCTTTTAATATTCCTTGGTGAAATCACTATCACTGACAGTCTCTAGTTTGCATCCAAGATAACTTCTAACATTCTCTAGATGTAAAACTCCGTCTGGTACGAATGATAAAGCTAACCTAGGATCATCTTCCAAGGGTTCTACTAGTTCCCTTTTCAACTTAGGTCTATTCTTATCTCTAACATTGTGAATTAAATAAACATCCATGATTTCTTCTAATTCCTTCATTGATTTAAAGATCTATCAAGTAAAATGCCTTGATTTCATGATTTTAGGGCTTGCATAGATTCGACACAAAATTCTTCTCCAAATCCTTGCAAAAATCTTCCAATCACTTCTCTTTGATCTCCTTAACACTTGAATTCACTTTGATGATCAAATAATATTGATCATGACCTTTTATTAATTCAATCTTACTTAGATCTAACATCGCATTCAATTCTTTTGTCGATTCTTTCCAAAAAGTTGTTTTTGCTACCCTGCAAAACTTAAAACTTCTTGCTATCTCACAAAACATAATATTTTTCTTTACACTCTTAACCATAACATTAGAACATCATATACTACCTTGCATTAACTGTGCAAGACTTAGTTCATCAAATATCTACTTCTACACTAATCTAAGTTCCTATTCTACTGCAATTTTCATAAATTAAGTACTTTGAGATGGGTCAAGTAAAGATTCATTCTTACCTTTTAATGCTTCACCTTTTTGATTACCTTCAATGTTGAATATGTCTCCTTGATCTGTGATTTTGATAAACTTTGCTTCATCTAAATTACTACAGCATCCTTTCTGACTGTTACTTGCATCTTTATTTCTTCTTGCATGATTTCTGGGATTAGGGTTAGGATGAAAAACTCTATTGTTCATTCTGCAAAACCTTTCTATATGTCCAATCTTGTTGCATATCTAACAAACAATTCAATTGTTTCCATATCTTGGTCTAGGCTGATTGATTTGTGATATGCAATTTCTAGCAATGTGTCCAACCTTGTTGCATCTATAACATATTACTCCATTTCTTCTATTCATATCTTCAGTAGGCTTCTTATCTGCATTGTTAGTATTCCTAAACATTCTACTAGCATCATTATTCTCAATAAATTTAGGTTTCCTACATTCAATAGCTCTATGTCCAAAACCATGACAATTATAACAATAACCATTAAGAGGTTTGAATTGCTTACCTATGCAATCTCTCTTCATATGACCAATAGTATTACAAGCAAAACATCTACCTTTGAATTCTCTTTGCATACCTTTGGGTGATTCCTCTTGCTTAGGTGATTCTTCTTCTTTAGGTGTATCTTCAGACTTGTTAATCTCATCAGACTTCTTCTCATCTATGCTTTCAAATATTTTTAGATCTGGTTCCTTGCTTTCATCATTTTCTTTAAAAGTGTTGAATCCAAGACCAGTCTTATCATAGAATGGTTTTTGATAAGATATATGTTCATTACTCTTCTCACTAGTTGAATATAGCCTTTCAAGTTGTTGTTTGGATTGAGTCAGTTCACCTTTCACAATCTTATTGTATTTCTCAAGTTTAGCATACTGTAAGTTGACTTTCTCAAGTTCGGATGTTACTTTACCAAGTTTAGATTTTAGTCCTTCATTTTCAGTCTTTAGACTTTCATTCTCAGATTTTAGATTTGCTTCATTTTTTCCATTTCCATCTTTCAAGCTAAGCTTCAGATTTGCTATCTTCAGTTCATGCTTAAGGATCTCATTTTCTCTTTCTAAATTGTCATCATAGTCTTCAATAAAAACTTTGGATTCCTTTTCAGATCTTCCAACTTGTTTTTCAGTTCCTCAATGAGGTTCTTTGCATCATCATATTTTCCTTTCAAAGTGTCTTTTTCAATAGTAAGCAAGTCAATCTATTCAAGAGCTTCTTCAAGATTCTTCTATAGTTGATCCATATCCATAGAGATCTTACTCAAGCTGCTAGGCTTTCCTTGAATGATTCTTTTTCGAGTAACTAAGCTCTGATACCAATTATTAGAAATAGGGAATACTGAGAGGGGGGGGTGAATCAGTATTCTACAAACTTTTACTTTTGCCCAATTATGGATATAATAGATTATCTTTACACATGCATAACATAAGAAGCTAAACAACATGCATAGCAATAAAACTAAAGAACTCATAACACATTATTTGTTCTCGATGAAACCTTGGCCAAGGGAAAACCCTGGTGGGGATGGTACCCACAAAGATCCACTAATCAAAAGTATCTTGTTAAGGATGTTGACCCTATTAGGATTCTATTACAATCATATAGTGTATCAGTCCTGATTAAGGGACTATAGGCCTTGTTAGAAGCCTCAACCCTGTTAGGAGTTGGCAGTACAAAATGTGATTACCAGATGAGCCCACTGCCCAAACAAGTAATTTAAAATATACATTGATTACAAAAGAATGTTAAAGTACATAACCTTATACTACTTTCATCAATATCTCTTTGTTACTCTTTCACTATCGCTATTACATATGCATCATATATCTCGCATCATATCACTTCATCATTACATCTCATTACTACATCTTCTCTTCTTACAATTTACAATTACATTTATACAAATAATTTTATCCAAGGGTTAACATCTAGCTAGGATGTCGTCCCTTTATATTTTTAAGTCATTATTTTGATAAACAAAATAATCCCTTAACTCTTTACCAATTTTGTCTTCATATTCTGTCATGTCGGCTTGACACTGTCTTTAGTAAAACTGTCATAACTTCTTCCGTATATGTTGTACTGACTTGCACTTTGAGATGGGTCTTCAATATTCATCATAGAGTCTATGTTCAAGTGCACAAGCACTGAACTTACTCCAATCAACATCGCAAACAAAAACTATGTCCAGGTTCACTGGTAAAAATACTATCTCATACTTAGAGAATTTCGCACTGCGCTCTGTCATACTAGCTTTCTAACCTATGCGATCTTCATGTAGATAATATGTTGCCATAATGAAAACATCTATGTAATAAACTCAGCCAAATTGCCAACAAATATATCTTTTTTCTATCCTTCACTGCTCTACTCAGTCACTAAACTCTATTTCTAATAATCAATATGCTTTTCTATTCTACATCTATGAGATCTTCTTCATACAATTCTCCTTGCTCATAATACATTTTAGGGTTCGAATCAACAATCTTATATAATAAACAGATCAACTCCATGAATTGAGATCTATGATCTAGATTGTCTACTTTTATCGCTTAATCATTGACTGGTTAGAATAATATCCTAGTAACACAAGGATTGGACATCCTTAAATGATGATTCATTGCTAAAACTCATCATGTTTCTACTTAGAACATCATGCTAGACTCATTTAATGTATCATTCTGGGAACATGAACTTGAGATAGTGACTGCTAAGTTTATGCTTTAGTTCTTCTCAATAGTCATTACTACTAAGGTAAAGTAGCTGCTGCAGGAAATTTATACTAGAAACTGAACTTACAGATTAATTCTGATCTTGAAGGAAAGACATAATAGTAAATAAGTAATGCTTTAGAAGTAAACCTATGCTACAGGATACAGTCAATGGTTCTGCTACCAATGGCTATAGGAATGTAACAATACTTAATAACTTGAAGGAAACTTAATTGAGCTAAACTAAACTGAATTTTACTTAAGCATGAACAGGAAATTCATCTCCCGTGTGGGCCCCCACAAAAGTATGAATGAATTATAACTCAGAGATTGAAATGAAGAACTGTCATATATTCATTCAATAAAACATGGATACAAGATGGAATATTAAAATGCTTTACTCTATTGCTCGATTACAACATGAATTTCTCAAAACATCTAACTAGCCCGGAAACATAAATTCCAGCTTATTTAAAGGAAACTAGGAAAAATAGAATGCCTACAAACTAGGTCTTCCATTACATAGCATAACAACTTTTAGTTTCAGGAGTGACAGCATCATTTATGCAAGAAGATAAGCCACATTCAATACTTCAGAAATATAGGAACGTTCAGCAACTAGATTATCTTGGACTAAATCAGCAACTGCAAAGTGATGGAAGGAGTGGAGCCATAATGAATTTTGAAACAGTCACCTGCCTTGAAAGACCCACTTATCCTTTAGTCCACGCTCCTTGCTTGACTTATTCTTCCTGCAAAAGGTTAACATGACAAAACCCAAAACACAAATCCAAAGCATAGATCATAATAAGTTTTCCCTATTTTAATGTAGTCTTGTCACACAACTGCAGGAGGTCTACCCATTAAAGCTAGAGAAGAAATATACCAGATTTACTATGACATTCATTAATCTAGATATATATTTAGTATTGTCTTTAAGTCCCATAAGTATCAAATATACATATAGTTAAAACTTATAAACATAAAAGACTGTATCATGTTTATGAAAAACTATAAGATATTCAAGTTTGTACTTAGAAAATCATAAACAAAACACCCTATAAACTTGACTCATCATTCCCCCCAACTTAGCTATTTGCTAGTCCCACAGCAAATAAATTATTGAACCCGGCTATCAATCTATAGTCAGCAGCTACTCTCTGTCTAGATCCTTCCTCTGTAAAACTCCAGTAGAACCCTTTTGTTTTCCTGTGTTTCTTCCACCTGTCCTTTTCCTCCTTCATGTTAAAACTGTCCAGACTTTCTAAATTTGCAAGTAATGGAGACATCAATAATGGAGGCTGAAAGGTTAATGGGATCTAAAAAGCTTTCTCTCTCTCTTCCTAAAGAAATGTACCAAGGAGCACACTAGGTTGCCATAGCAAAATTGAGAGGTGAATGTGGTTCTCTCTTTCTCATTTCCCCAGATAAACTGTTCCAGCACCAATGTATGGCTTTTTTGGCCTTAGGTAGTTCAGTATTCACCATCTGTTCATATGCATTAAATGCTTCCTTCCTCATTGGATAGATGATTTCACTACCTGATTGAGAGGGGGCTATTCTTAACCAGTTATAATAGAGAGTTCTAGGATCCTTGGCTTCGGGCCTTAGAAATAGGGGAATGTCTGACTCTAAATCTCTATACACTTCAGCTTGGGTGTTCCATCTAATTTCATTCTATATCCAGGACATGAAGGCTCTAAGTTGAATATCCCCAACATAAAGTAAGGGATTCCAAACTCGGTCATCTGTAACTGCAAGATTGTGAAGATAAAGTTCACACAACAAATTTTTTATGGCTACAGAAGAGTGATGGAAAGCTTGGGAAAACTGAGTAGGCTCTTGTAATGAGGGAGTCCTATCCTACATAATACAAGTCATTTGGTAATTCAACAGTTGTTCTTTAAGAAACAGAGCATAGACAGGTGATGGGGATCTACAACCCATTAAGTCAGGGATTAAGGATGTAATTTTGTCAAGTTTCACACTTAACTGTTCTACCTTTTCCTCCTAAACAAGTGTTTCTTGATAGTGACTGTCTATGATTTTATTCAATTCTTTCCTTTGTTGTTTCCAATTTTCCCTCTCAGAATTTAATTGTTTGGCCAATAGAAAAATAACATTTAACAAAGGTGTTGAATTTGATTGAGTTGATATTGAACTATGGCTAGAATTTCTGTTGCTTGAGGAATAGATGACTTACCATTGTTAGCACTTGTCCTTTTCAAAGGATTCATCCAAATAATCATAGCTTTCTTAGTATTAGAGCATTGCTGAGCTACTGAAGCTAATGTATCTAATCCTTCATTCAAAATTTGCTCAACCACCTTATAGACAAGGTCCAAACCAACATCTGGAGTTTCTTCATAAAGACCCCTTTCTACTGTAGGAGACTCTATTGTAGGAGAGAATGCTAGTTCATCTGCTTCCCTAATATAACTATCAGAATCATCACTTCCAGAATCATCTCCCTAAAAATTCCCAGAGGCTGGTCCCCTCCTTTGAAATACATAAGCCTACTCCTCTAAGCTATCATCTTCGATTGTAATAACTTCTGCATTCTCTAGTTTATCAGGAACCTTCTCTATTTTATCATCATGAAATTCCTCAACTGTGTCCTATTCCATAACTTCAGTCCATTGCTCATCTTGCTGAGAAATTTCAGGCTGTAATTCAGCTTCTTGCTGAATGTTTTCATTTCCTTCTTCTTTCTGCTTAGAATCTTGAGTTATATGGGATTCATTAATTGGAATCTCCTTAGTTGTTTTTGTTCTTCACCTAGCACTTCTCCTTAATGGAGTTTCCTCCTTTTCTGGGGCTTTCCTCTTTCTGAAAGTGCTCTTGGCTGCAGGAGATGCCTTAGCCTGTCGGCTAGTACTAGGGTTAACTTTTCGTTTCTTATGCTTTGGGGAAACTATTTCTACTACAGGGGCAACTTCAACCTTCTTTGTAGGAGTCTCCAATTCCTCTTCATGAATTTTTCTTGAAGTAGAGGAATTAGTAGATTTAGGGGAATCAGAGGAATTATGGATTCTAACATTAGCTTTCTTTTTCTTTTTGGATGAAGAACATTCTCCAATTTTGATAAAGATTTTTCTAGTTCCTTTAGCAGTTTTAACCCTCTGTCCTACTCTACGCCCAATTGGTTCTAGGATAGGCTCCTTAAACCCTCGCAATAGAAATTCCTCCCAGGAAATATCTGACTACTCCCTTAAAGCTTTTTCCACCAACAGTTTAATTAAGCAATGGTGGGAGACCGAGTTTCGACTACCCTCTTGTACTAGTATGGCTTGTTTTGACAAAATGCCAAACACAAAGCTAGGGACATTGATAGGTCTATTATCATGCCATAAACAACTCGAGAATTTGAAATGAATAGCATGCAAAAATGAGTGTCACCCTTCACAAGTGAAATACCTAATGATAAAAATTACATATTGTTGAAATGGCTCAGGAAGAGATAGTCTAACAGTACCTTGTTTCTTATTAACTTCAAGTTGTGGGTCTGCATGTAGAGTAAACTGAGCTCTGGCGAAAGTTGGGTCAAGATTCTTTGCAAATTCCTCACCTTCCGATGGTAGTCCCATAACCTCTGCCAAAACTATCTGAGAAAATGGCACCTTCAATCCTTTAACTGTTGCCACTCCATTCTTTAAGGAGTTGAGAAATTGAAACGCAACCTCATCATCCCAGCTAGTTAGCTTCTGAACATAATCTATCCATCCCCTTGCTTGAAAATACGGCCTACAATTCTGGTCTTCGAGCAACACATTATGCATAGTAGGCTCTCTTCGAATCAGGTCTCCCCCCATCGTCTAATTTCTAGGGTACCCAAAACAAAGTTGCAGGAGAGAATAATAGACAACCACAAATTTGGACAAGAAAACTTGAAACAGCAGGTTGCAGGATGAGTTCAAATTTAGAAATTTCTAGAGTAATGCAGCTTGAGAAATGAGAGCTTATGAGTAAAATAAATGCAAATCTTCATGTTAACATTTCATAATTACTCATAAGTACATCCCTCAAAACTTGTACTTAACATATCTTGCCACCTTAGTTTTATATGTGCGAAAAATATCACGCAGCAAAATGATTTTCAAAAATGTCTAATCTTTGGCAGAAAGTATTGCAAGTATGAAAAAACTAATAAATAAAAATATTTCATAAACATAATGACAAAACTAATATAACTCCCCCCCTAGCTAAAATATTGCAAGTGGTCCCACACTTGTAGCGGTAACAAGGCATACAAAAAAAACATTGGAAAAACAAATTAATATCACATACCTTGGAATGTGTGCTAATAGTAAGTGCTGGTGAGGTGGCAGTTGCTATCCACGAATGAAAGAATTGATGAGGTGGGTGGATGATAGACTAGAAATGAAACGGAAATTTATTATGGAGAATCAACTTTCGCAATGAAAGTGTTTATTATGATAGTAACAAGAACAGCTAGAGGGAGGAAGGTAAATGAGCAAAAAGCTCAGTAGGAGATGCTGCATGAACTTCAGCATCAGCAGCAGAAGAGAATTGTTGCAAGAACTCCTCCTTACTCGCTGGTTTGTGATACAATTTTAACTGATGACCATTTACTAACAATTTGAACCGAACCGAATCCACTGTGGAGAGCTGGACTTCTCCATTTGGAAAGACTGCAATAATTTCATACGGCCCTAACCATCTAGTTTGGAATATGTCAGGATTATGCTAATACCTGGAGTCATAGAGGAGCACCCAATCACCAATAGAAAAAAAAATTTCCATAACATACTTGTCATGCCATTGCTTACACTGGTTTTGTATCAATTTTGTATTGTGTAAGGCAGATTTGCGTCACTCATCAAGACCATTCAAACTCAGTATCCTATCCTATTGTGCAGCAGTGAGGTTCATCCCAAGATCAAGAGTTATCTTGAGTGTTTTATGTTCAAACTCGATAGGCATGACTGCAGAACGACCATAAACAAGCTCAAATGGTGTAAAACCAGTTGTGGACTTCCATGTGGTGCGATAAGCCCAAAGTGCTTCAGGTAGTCGGATGGCCCAATCTTTCTTATGGATGGCTACTGCTTTAGTGAGAATAGTTTCCAACTCCCGATTGGTAACTTCAACTTGCCCATTAGCTTGAGGGTGATAAGGTGAAGATTTACCATGTCGGATGTTGTATTCCTCCATCAGAGTAGTAATCAGATTAGAAGTAAACTGAGGACCTTGGTCGGACTGAATCTCTATTGGTACACCAAATCTAGTGAAGATGAATTCATAAAGGAACTTCGCAACATTGTTATCTCTTGGGTGCTTCATAGGTTTAGCCTCAGCCCATTTTGTAACATAATCAGTGCAGACAAGGATATAGGATTTACCTTGTGAGGATGACTCAATAGGACCAACAAAATCAATCCCCCATTTATCAAATGGTGCAACAACAACCTGTGGCTGTAGGGGCATTTCATCTGTCTTCATGGGGCATCCCATGCATTGGCATTTGTCACACTTTTTAGTGTACTGAGCAGCATCCTTATGTAAACTGGGCCAATAGTAACCTGTAGTTAAGATCTTCAATGCGATCCTTTTGGTAGCAAAATGTCCACCGCAAGGTTCATCATGACATGCTCTGAGGATATCATAAGCTTCATCCTCTCTAATGCATCTTCTAGTGACTTGGTCAAGACCAGTGTAAAACATGAATCCAGAAATCCATGAATAATTAAAGCTCTTTTCAGTTAGCAATCTTCTTTCTTTAGCAGAGAAATGAACTGGGGTTTTACCAATTGTGAGATGATTGGCAATATCAGCATACCAAGGATTGTGGGCAGTCATCAAGAAAAGATGTTCATTAAGAAAGCTATCGTCAATGGCTGCAGGATCATTAGGCACATGCAACCTAGAAATAAAATCTGCCACCACATTGGCCTTACCAGGTTTATCTATGATGGTAATGTCGAACTCTTGCATAAGCAACAACCATCGAGCCAACCGGCTGGAGATTGTAGGCTTGTTCATGAGATACTTAATTGCAGAATGATCTGTATGCACATAGATATCATACCCAGTAATGTAGTGTCTAAACTTGTTCAGGGCATAGATGACTACAAGAAGTTCTTCTCAGTGACAGTGTAGTTAAACTCAACTCCTTGCAAGTTCTTACTGATAAAGTAAATGTCATGCTCAACTGAGTCTACCTTTTGGCCAAGGACAGCACCTATAGCATAGTCTAAGGCATCAGTATGAATGTGAAAAGGTAAGCCCCAGTTAGGTCCTCTCAAAACTGGTCTTGTAGTGAGTACTTCTTTCAACTGCAAGAAAGACTTCTCACACTCAGAATCCCAAGAAAATTCATCATCCTTTTTGAGCAAGTTATATAGTGGTGCTGCAAGATGACTGAAATCTTTTATAAACCTTCTGTAATATCTGGCATGTCCAAGGAAACTATGCACATCCTTTTTCTTGGTTGGAGTAGGTAATTTACTAATCACCTCAATCTTAGTAGGGTCCACTTGTATACCTTTGGAAGATATGAAATGTCCTAAGACAACCCCTTCTTCCATCATCATGAAGCACTTTTCACTATTGAGAGAGAGGTTGTATTCACGACACCTTAGAAGAACTTTTTCTAAGTTCACTTTAGCCTCTTCAAAGGTATTCCCATATGTTGTAAAATCGTCCATGTAAATCTCCATGCAATCAGCAGAGATATCTGAGAATATGCTAATCACAGCTCATTGGAAGGTAGCAGGGGCATTACACAACCCAAAAGGCAGCACTGAATAAGAAAATGTGCCCCATGGGAAAGTGAATGTTGTTTTCTCCTGGTCTTCAAGGGCTATTTGAATCTGATTATAACCACTGAATCCATCCAGAAAAGAGAAATATTTCTTTCCAGCAAGGTTATCAAGGACTTGGTCTATGAATGGTAAGGGAAAGTGGTCCTTTTTAGTGGCAATGTTAAGCTCCCTATAGTTGACACAAACTCTCCACTTCCCTCCTTTCTTAGGTACTATAACAAGAGGGGAGACCCACTGACTATCTGAAATAGGATAGATGAAGCCAACATTTAACAACTTCTGCAACTCATTCTTGACTATATCCCTAAGGGCTAGATTTACCCAGTGCTGAGGTTGGCGAACAGGTCTGAATTCAGAGTTGATATAAATTTTTTGAGTGCAGAGCTTAGGGTCGAGGCCTTTCATATCAGTATAATCCCAAGCAAAGGCTGATTGGTGTTCTTTTAGAAGCTGCAGGACATTTGACCACTTAGAGGAAGTCAAACCACTGCTTACATTTAATTCCCTTCCTGAGCTGACCTCTATCTTAGTGACCTTTTCTGCCATGGACAGTTGAGCAATTGGGAAAGACTCCATTTCATGAGGCAACAATGTGTGAAGAAATTTTGAAGTTTTTGAATACTGTAGAGCAGCAATAGGTGGTAACAAAGTGTCAAGAACACAGTTATCTTGAGAATACACTTGGGGTTCCACTCCATATTCATTCAAGATAATGGAGGAAATGATATCATCTTCTCCCCTAGAAGCTATAAAAGGTTCCCTGGATATCATCATTAACTGATGAATGGAATTAACCTCAGGTTTAGTATCATCCAATTCTAGCTAGATGATTTGATCATCTTGCAACAAAGGTTGAGCTGGAGAATACAGAGTCAGATTTTTAGTGTTGACTCCATTGGATATAGTCATTTTTCCAGACCTGCAAGGTATAAAGGCATCAGTAGTAGCCAGCCAAGGCCTTCCTAGAATTATTGGATATCCTCCCATGTTAGCCTTTGGGGAAAGGATGATAAAGTCAACTAAATATTCCCAAGAATTCAAGGTGACTATAACATCTTCTATCATCCCATCAAGTGTAATGGTGGAACTGTCAGCAAGCTGAAGGACGGTAGGTGTTTCCCTAAGACTAATGATATGTAACTGAGACATTACTTCCTTGGTCATGACATTTATGGAAGCACCTAAGTCAACTAGGGCATTGTGGACTTGAACTCCTTGAATAGTGATTGTTATCACAGGGCTACCAAGATCAGAATACTTTGGAATTGTTAATTTCTCCAACATGAGATCAGATAATTATCCTAAGACATGAATGGTTTTAGGATATTTTCTCTTTCTTCCAAGCTGCTTTATGCAAGCTTCCTTGATAGCCTTGGTGTATGCAGGTACTTCTTTTATGGCATCTAACAAAGGAATCTTTACTATCATTTGCTTTAGTTGGGTAAGCAAATCCAACACTGCCTAATTTTCCACCGGCTTAACTTGTTCCTCTAACCTATGAGGAAATGGAGGTTCTTGTGCTACAGGAGTAGTAGGAGCAACAGGCTAGATTGATATTTCAGTTGGTTCTGTTGAAGTATCCTCAACTTCGGTAATAATAGGCTGCTACAGAGGAGGAAGAGTCATGCTAGATCTTAAATGGATGTTATTCAGGGAAATGGCATAGCTCTGCTGCTGCATTGTTGGCTTAGCATTGTTGGGATTATGAGTAGGTTGAGCAGGCAATTGAGTCTATTTAGGGGAAGTAGTATTGGCTACAGGAGGAGGCATCAAAGCTTGTTGTTGAGGTGGTGGCATCAAAACTTGTTGGCTTGATTGGTTAGACCAATTGTGTGGTTGTTGCCACCCCTACTGAGGTTGTTGCCATGGTTGCTGAGATTGTGACCAACCTTGTTGAGGTTGCTGCCAACCCTGCTGAGGTTGTTGCCAACCCTGCTGACGTTGTTGCCAACCTTGCTGAGGCTAATGCCAACTATTATATCCACTATGTTGTTGGTTTTTCCATGCATTATTATTATTAAAATTTTGAATAGGATCTTGGGGAATACCTGATCTCTGAGCCCATGGCCTTCGCTGGGCAACGTAGAGGACCTCTCCATTCTCATCAATGGCTTTGAACTCGATAGGCATAGATTGAGACTCGAGGCTTGCAACAGACTTGCACCAGCAATTCTTTTTATTTTCCCTACAATGCGGACAATATTCTACCAACATTGCATCAGATTCATCTTTCTTTCTCCTTGCTTGCATTGTATCCAACTGAGTAGCAACATCATTAATGATGTCTTTCTTGAAGTCTGACAATAGATTGGATAACTCCATTTTGGACACACCTCTGCCATTAGACTTGTGGGGCAGGGCTCTCAATCCTCTTCCTTTCTTGACAGTAGCTCTAGAATAGTTAAGACATATACTCTTTATTGCATCCCAATTCTTCCGTGTAATGTCTCCTCCTGCCATGAGGTCAAGGGCTTCTATGCTTCCATAATTCACACCTCTCAAAAATAGATGCTTTTGAGATTCTTCATTCAACTAATGTTGTGTGTTACGCTGTAGGCTGAACATGAACCTGGAGACATAGTCTTCTAGGGTTTCATCTTCCTTCTGTGACATCTTAAAGATGTCATCTCCTTTTAAGTCACCTCCTCTGCAATAATATTTGTACTTCTCAAGAAATAGAGTACACATTGCATTCCAGTCCGCTATAGCATCAACACCCAAACTCATAAACCATCTAAGAGCAACCTCTTTTAAGGTGGAAGGAAACAACTTAAGCTTATGGTCGTTAGTGATGTAGTCATAGCTTCAGTAGAGGACATCAAACTCAAAGAGGAAGGTCTCTGGATCTTCTGTGATGGGTCCATAGAATTTAGGAAGCGCAGCTGCAGGAATATTCTTCAGATTATGGTTACCTTGTTGAGTAGGAATAGGAAAAGGAAAGGTAGGGTGAGCCATTACGTTGTCTAGATATTCTGGGTTAGCAAAAAGAGCATTGAGATGGTAGGATTCTTCAGATGATGGTGGTGAAGGCAATTGGTCAAAGGCATCAGCAAATACATTCTCAAATGGTTCTTCTTGTGGGATTTCTAATTGGGTTTCCTCAAGTGCTAGATTGAGAACCTCCAATGGTACTTCCTGGTTAAGATTAGGTAGGAATCACCCAAGATGGTCCCTACGCCTATGCATGCAAAATTAAGCAAAATGAAAACTAACTTAATGACTTCTGGTTTGAACTAAATTGACACCATCCCCGGCAGCGACGCCAAAAATGATTGGTTAGAATAATATCCTAGTAACACAAGGATTGGACATCCTTAAATGATGATTCATTGCTAAAAATCATCATGTTTCTACTTAGAACATCATGCTAGACTCATTTAATGTATCAATCAGGGAACGTGAACTTGAGACAGTGACTATAAAGTTTATGCTTTAGTTCTTCTCAATAGTCATAACTACTAAGGTAAAGTAGTTGCTGCAGGAAATTTATACTAGAAACTGAACTTACAGATTAATTCTAATCTTGAAGGAAAGACATAACAGTAAATAAGTAATGCTTTAGAAGTAAACCTATGCTACAAGATACAGTCAATGGTTCTGCTACCAATGGCTATAGGAATGTAACAGTACTTAATAACTTGAAGGAAAATTAATTGAGCTAAACTAAACTGAATTTTACTTAAGCATGAACAGGAAATTCATCTCCCGTGTGGGCCCCCACAAAAGTATGAATGAATTATAACGCAGAGATTGAAATGAAGAACTGTCATATATTCATTCAATAAAACATGGATACAAGATGGAATATTAAAATGCTTTACTCTATTGCTCGATTACAACATGAATTTCTCAAAACATCTAACTAGCCCGGAAACATAAATTCCAGCTTATTTAAAGGAAACTAGGAAAAACAGAATGCCTACAAACTAGGTCTTCCATTACATAGCATAACAACTTTTAGTTTCAAGAGCGACAACATCATTTATGCAAGAAGATAAGCCACATTCAATACTTCAAAAATATAGGAACACTCGGCAACTAGATTGTCTTGGACTAAATCAGCAACCGCAAAGTGATGGAAGGAGTGGAGCCATAATGAATTCTGAAACAGTCACCCGCCTTGAAAGTCCCACCTATCCTTTAGTCCACGCTCCTTGCTTGACTTATTCTTCCTGCAAAAGGTTAACACAACAAAACCCAAAACACAAATCCAAAGCATAGATCATAATAAGTTTTCCCTATTTTAATGTAGCCTTGTCGCACAACTACAGGAGGTCTACCCATTAAAGCTAGAGAAGAAATATACCAGATTTACCATGACATTCATTAATCTAGATATATATTTAGTATTGTCTTTAAGTCCCATAAGTATCAAATATACATATAGTTAAAACTTATAAACATAAAAGACTATGTCATGTTTATGAAAAACTATAAAATATTCAAGTCTGTACTTAGAAAATCATAAACAAAACACCCTATAAACTTGACTCATCAACCATTCCCTAATTCTGATTGGTTACATGGATTACATAGGGATTAATGATTAAAATTCTAAAGTATAATCACCTCCATGATTTCCTCTACCAACAATAAATATTATGTAGATGTCAGCCAAAATGGTTTACCTAAGTGTCTGTGTCATAACAAACACATGTCAAATATGGCTTACTCGACATTTGATATTTTTGGCACTCGGCACTAACTGTTCTTCATACCCCAGTGCTCGGCACTGTCATATCTACACAACTCGGCATAAACTAGCTCTACTAATACTGAAGTACTCGGTGACCACTGACTCGCTTGGCAGTAACTACTACTTAGTAAATGTACAATATACGAGTCTATACTTGACTCGGCCTATACATGATGACTCAGTCGTAGTGATGACCAACCAACATTGCCTAAAAAATGACTAAGTGTAAGACACTAATAGACAACAAAACTTAGGGATCAACAAAAATTACATCACTCTTCTTAGCATGGTGTCTAGAATTAGGCACGGTGGCAAATGTGAGGTGAGTCATCACTTATTATGTTCATGAAGAATGGAGAGGTGTCTTGGAGGATATCCTGGTTAGGGCATAGATGGGGATGGGTTTGTTGGCTCATGATGAGGACTAGTTCCAAATTGTTGAAGGCCAAGGGAACCCCTCTGGCTCTATTTATCCTTTTATTATTTTCAGAGTGTGTATGAGAATCCTGAAGTACACAAGCTGCCTGTGACAAAAGGCCTCAATTTCATCAAGGATAACCTCTGCAAAAAATAGGCTAAACGTGGACGAGGCCATCCAAAGGGAAGAAAAAATGTGAAGGCGGATAATAATGGTGTGGTAGGGTCGTTGAAGAAAGAAAAATAATGGTGTCTCTAAAGGATTCACATCTACGTTTTGAATATTTTGATGTATAGATTGGGAACTTGGGTGTGGAGTCAAAGCGGCTTAGCAAGGAAACTAGTTACTACAGAAGAACTCTATTTTTTGTAATGTTACATCTTATATAAACTTTATCGACTATAAAAAATGTTACACTTTTTTATATTTATATAATTTTCCAGTATAATGATTTTATGAGTTTTAATATAAAAGCGTAATTCACCAAGAGTTTCTTAATTGTTGTGTACACTAAGTAAATATCACCAATAAAATGATTTCATTGGTTTTGTATGGTAGCGAAAATCGCCAATAATAAACACCATTCAAATTAAAACGTCTCTTAATCGTCAAATTATTTATTACATTTATTTGAATACAACAAAATATCACCAACAGTAATACGTTTCTCTAGCACATGGGAAAAAATGATTCGCCAACAATTTCCCACTAGTTTTGGTTGATTAAAAATTACTTGCCAACAACAATAATTTTATGTTTAAAAGAAAAAAATTGCCTATATAATTATATTTGATTACGATGAGTACCAAAAAAAATTGCCAATGTTTTGCTATTGTTCTTGAGGGAGGGTCTTAAAGTTATCATTGATAATGAGGAGAATAACAAAGAGGTATAATTCCTCAACATAGTGACCCCAACACTTACGAAGATTGTGAATGTAATTCTTCCATGTATAAGTGTTTGGTCAATGATAACCATATTCATCTCATAATAAAAAAAAATAACTAAAAGAACATCACCTTGAAAAATATGGTGTAATAATGCCTTGGAATCCTCACCAACACACATTTAATCCTAGTTGAGAGAGCTATAGTAAGGTGAGGAGATCCAAGTACTTAGTTAACATAGTTTTAAGCATGTTGTTAAACTTATGCATAACATATTACTTGTAATACTACATCACTATAAAAATATGCAATATTTTCTTAGAAAGCCATTCGTGTATCATAGAAAAGGAATCTACAATGCAAATCTAAAATGCTAGATATACACATAACCGATAAGTATTTTAACCTATGTGAAATTTCAATACAAGCTATGTACATTCACATTAGTTTTAGCAAAGTAATATCGATTCTAGCATAGTGGCATTGGTCTTCCCTTTAAATGTTGAAATATTAGGGCTGACTTGAATCTTGAATGGATTATGTTGGTGTGTTGTAGCTTGTTTGAGATATGCTAGTTTAGGTCTAAGACTATTAATGAGATTGTGAAACTATTCAAAGATTTTTTAATATTACAACTTTCTAATGTTGCTTTGATTAGTTTTTGAATGTTTATTGTTGGCAGTTGTTGTCATTGATATCAACCATCAACTTGTTGTCATTAATGATATGTTCATTGTCATGGTTGCCAGAATGGGGAGATATTATTGGCAATAGGTGCAACTTGGTGTTACCATTGAAGAGGTTGAGAAATGTTTGAGATCGAACATGATGGAAAGAGAAATCATATGTATGGGAGATGACACGTATTCAACATAATTGATGACAATATGTAAGCTCATTGGTTGCTTGATTGTTCAGGTGATTAGATACACATTGTTACATAATCTTAATGTTTTGGTTATGGAACACAACTACATTATTTGATGGCTACATGCATAAGGAGTCGATTAGTTGATATTTAAGATTGGACTCACACTTTTCTTGCTAAAGAAATATATCTAAGTATTGAACAATGTATTTTCATAAGTATGGGAGTTCGTATTTTGGTCTGCATTCTACCAAAATGAATATTTGGGTTGTGTGGTTCTAAAGATAAGGTTAGAAAATTATAAGGTGCCTACTTTATGGTTTTCAAGGCATACACATTTCTACAACAAGAGTTAGAGGTGTTTGTCCACTAGATTGCAATCTGACAGGGTTTTGTGTCTCAGTTACTCACTAGATACCCCTCATTTCTCTGCAATAGAAATTATCCTTCTACAGTTTTGTGAACATGTTGAAAATGGAGAAAGGATTCTTCCATACAAGTTTTAGATGTTTTGAAGTACCACATGACGATACACTGTGTTTTCAAAGAGTTACAATCTATCTAGATTGCTTTTTTCAAATTAAGTTCGGTGAGTTTCTCCACACGCACTAGAATTTGTTGACATTCATTTCAAGAGATGATTGTAGAAATTTTTTAGATGATCTACATTGCTTTAATCTTGGTTTGATGGTGTTTTTGGTTTCTCCTAAGTGGTGTAAAGGAAAATAGTTAATAGTTTTTACAATGGCGTGAATACGGTTACAAGTAGTGGTTGTCATTGCACCAAAAGATCGACATGTCAATGCTCAATAAAATCACTAGACTTGTAGAATCCATAGGAGGTGATTAAGCCATGTCGTGAATATCGCAAGGGATGTTGATGTACTACTAACAAATACTTGGGGTGATAGTGTGACTTCCTTCATTTGTGGTTGATCTTGACCTATCTCATTTATTTTGGAGGATGTGTTGAGGCGTGTCAGGGGTATAGTAATGCTTTGATTTGATCTATAACTCATAATATTTCTTGGGGTGTGTGTTAAGGCTGACTAGTAAAGTGTTGTATGCTTGAGCCTATCTAATAAGAGTTGTTGAGGTGTTGCAAATGATGTTTTGGAACTTGTATCAAGTGTGCCAACATAATGTGATTGTTTTGGGACTAAGTAACCTTGTTGCATGGTAGACAATATTCTACTTGTCAGGGTTCAATTGGTTTAAGGACAACCTATGTGGTACTATACATTTCTTCTATAGGTCCTATTTGTGCTAACCTTATTGATGTTTTGAAATATTGCGGAGGATATATATATATATATATAAAGAAGGATAAATCATTTGAAAAATGGTGTGAGAATGTGGAATAAGTGGGTATTGAATCAGTTGAGGATGAAATCTGCATAATCAGTTTGAAAGAAAAATTGTGCTACAAAGGGATTGAAACGTCAACATATGAGAGATTCTCCTCCTACAACAATGCATGGTTTTGTTCTTATTGTAATCCTAATGTACCCTACTCTAAGATAGTGTATCTCCTCAATAGGTTCTTATATCATTGTATCCTATTTAGCAAGTCATTTCCAGGAGCAGTTCCTTAGGCAACAAGCTCTCACATATGTTTCATATAGTGTAAGTTAACTCTCGACATGGTTTTTCTCTCATTGGGTTTTCCACGTAAAAATCTTGGTGTCTCTTTGTTGAATAGTGTGGTGCATACTTTCCTTTCAAAGTTTTTTATTCAGGAATGGTTTGAAGTTTAAAATAGAAAATGGATTAATTTAAGTTTTAATATATGTTGATTCACCCCACCCACCCATTAGCATTTTGGTGTATTCAGCATCTACTAGTTCAACTATAGGTACAAATTCATATCCCATTACACTATGCTCTTAGTGTTTGCATAAATGCTAAAAATTTGAACCAAGAGCACAATCAATTTTTAAGTTTTTGTGAGTGTGCCTGAATGTGTATGATGAAAATTTTCAAGCTATAAAAACTAATTATCCATTTGTAAGGTAGATCAAAGGACATATATTCCAATTAGCTTGTAATCTATAGGATTTTTTGAATATGAAACTAAAAACCTAGATTAGAATGTAAATGTACATTTAAGAGACATGAAATATTATGCAATATAAATGTATTGCATGAAACAATATATGTACAATACAATGCATGTATAAGAGTTGCTTGTTGGATCTTCTTTACTTGCACCTTGTACAAGATATTTATGCAAGTGACCATCAATTAGGCCCTCAACAATTTGTACATAGATTTCATGCATGTACGATGCACACTGCATGTTGATAGGACGATGTCAATTGTTGAGCTCGGTCCTAGTTGTAGTGTAATACAAGGTGGTGCCAAGTGTGGAACTTGTATGGTTAGTTGTCAAACATGATTATGTGTGGCATATGTGTGGTCAAATGTTGAATGAACATGCATGGTAAAATTAATAAAATCACATGTTCCCATGTGCAAGGGTGCACTATGGAGCAAGTATTGTTGTGCAATAGTGCATGAGAGTTGTGCACAAAAGAATGATGTGTAGGGTTATAATGGGATTGTGTGACATTGCACACGTGTGCGTGAGCTAAACGCAAAAGAGTGTGGAACAAAGTTGTGTTGACATTATGTGGTGCAAGTTGAGAGAAGTTAAGTGGGGAGGATACATTATTGAATGTAACATAGGTTTTGTGAATGTTTGAGGTTAAGGTTATGCATAAGGCTACTTTCAAATTGATAGGATGGAAACCTTACAAACACTATGATACTAGACATGGTGATAACACAAATTAGTCTAGCTAATATAGAGTTAGTCTGGCTAATATAGAGTTTGAGATATAAAAATCGCAAAAAGAAATCAAAACTCAAATTATTCCTTTTGATTTAGAACGAACAAGCAATACCACACATAATATATCCATTAAACTACACCCCATAGCCCTTTTTTCTTATTTTCTTTAATTTCTATGAACATCATCTTCTCAAATTCTTTAGTTTAGTCAATGAGCCCTTGTTTGCTAGTGAAGTTGAATGGTTCTTAATGAGCCCATCACATATCCATTTTTGTTGAGAGCGTGACTCAAACATCATAAGGGATGAGGCCAGGGTCATGTCTTGGGCGAATTTGACAGAATGGATGCCCCTCAGTTCTTGGCTCTTTGTTGAAGAGGTTCTAGCCTAGGGTGAATTTGGCAGAATGGATACTCCTAAGTTCTTGGCTCTTAGCCAAAGAGGTTTCAACCTTAAAAACTTGTGCTCTTGTATCAAATAGCTAAATTGACTTTGTAGATGAAAAATCCTCTATTAAATTTTTTTTTTAAAATCTTCAATTTAAATTCTAAGTTATACTTTGAAATATTTTATTATTTCTTTATTTCAAATTCTAATGAGAAAACGCTTAAATCAGAAATATAGAAGTCGTAGCATATTAGCATTTAAATGGGGCAAAATTCTAAATTTTTAGCTCACACATACCCTGAAATGTTAATTTTGGAGAGGGCAAAGAAGGTGAAACATTTCAATCTCAAGATGCACCAATCATCTGATAGATGCAGATTCAAACGAGAGCACCTCGTGACAATTTTCGTTCTCTGTATAGTCAGAATCAAGAAACGGTTCTGAACAGATAATCTTTATAACAGTGATTGAATTGAAAGCAAATGCTCACTTGAAAAGCCTCCACTCCCTCAACCTCATTAAGAAAGTCCAACATAATTCTCAAACAGCGAAACTAAAAAGTGAGAGAAGGTGGTTTGCAGAGCAGACATGGAAAGAGAGAAATGAAAAGCAAAAGCTGCTGTGACAAAGACAATCCAGTCTTTAAAAGAAACTTTATTTCATCCATCGCTGGACTCCACAATTACCACTCACAAGTAAACAATGGCCAAAACAAAAAAAAGTGCCATTGTTTGCCATCAGCGATGGTCATGGAGGACATGCTTTGAAGAAAATATTCAGAGGAACATCTTTTATTCATTAATAAATATTTGTTCTTGAAGTTCTGTCATGATCCCTTAAATTCCAGGTCTAATTCCTCCCCCAACCACCTATTGAAAATTTATTTGTCCTACAAATTACTCTGTGCTCCTTGACTTCTGCCTTATACTTACCTGATAATTCACCTAATCGTTTTCACAGTGAATCTCATTAGCTTTATTGTCAAGTTCTCAAGCTAAGAAGAATCCAATCTATTGGGTATCTTCAGCTGAAGAAAGTCTTCAACATCATCCACCTGTATGTCTGGACACTTATCACCAACCAACTGAAGTGCTGCTCGGAGTCCTGAAATAAATTCAGAGGCCAAGGTAAGTGCTCTCAGTCATAGGCTTTTGCATGACAACTAATGTGTACTATGTTAGAATTTTAATTTCAGTTGATGGACTTCTAAACAGGAAACTGGACTTCTAGAGTAGTTTTCAACACCCAAATGATTTTTTTGCAGTAATATTCAGTTCCCAGCTGGGTTTCTGCAGTATTTTTTAGCACCCTACTGATTTTTTTCAGTTAGTGTGAGCTCTGAACTGATCTTGTGCAGTATTTTTCAGCGATCAACTGAAGGTTTGCACAAATTCCTGAGACAGAGCTCGTGGGTGGACGGTGCTTAAATGCAGGCCAAAGCAAGTTCATAAAAGCAGAGACTCTGCAGAGACACACATGCTATGTCTGGTGTGTCCATGTTTGCATCTAATTAATTAAATCGTAAGCAGGTGTCCATGTTTGTATCTAATTAATTAAATCATAAGCAGGTGTCCATGTTTGTATCTAATTAATTAAATCGTAAGCAGTTTGAAAATACTTTGAAGGTGGATAGTCTAAACAAGTTTGGTGAAGAGACAATACTTCATAATTTCTCAAACTTATTGGTCAGGATTTATAATAGAAGAGCCCACAAAAGAAAGCATATGAAAATATGTTAATATCGTAGCTTTTGGTCCTTACACCACTTGATCTTGCATTCATTCATTCAAACAATGGGTAAAGTAAGGAAACTGGTTGTTGAGGTGGTTGCTGCTCACAACTTGATGCCTAAGGATGGCAAGGGTACTTCGAGTGCCTTTGTAGAAGTAGACTATGATAACCGAACCAGTCGAACCGGTACCAAGGAGAAAACTCTTAACCCTGTTTGGAATGAGAAATTGATGTTTGATGTGCCCAATCCAATGAATTTGGAGAATCAGTTTATACAAATAAATGTGTGGCACGAGAAGAACCATCCTTCTGGTAGAAAATTTCTGGGTAGAGTGAAAATTCTAGGTAGCAATATTGTCAAGCAAGGTGTAGAGGTTGTACAAAAGTTTACCTTGGAGAAGAGGGGTATTTTTTGGGGTATTTTTTCTGTTGTCAAGGGAGATATTGAATTGAAATTTTATACTTTAGATGAGGAAGAGAAAAAGAGAGAAAAAATTCCACAAATTGAGTGGAAGGAGGAGGTGAAGCAAGAGAAGCAGGAGCCAAAAGAGGAGGTGAAGCAAGAGAAACAGGAGGCTAAAGAGGAGGAAAAGCCAGAGAAGCAGAAGGCAACAGAGAAGCAGGAGAAACCAGAGAAGGAGGAGGCTAAAGAGGAGGACAAGCCAGAGAAGCAGAAGGCAACAGAGAAGCAGGAGAAACCAGAGAAGCAGGAAAAATCAGAGAAGCAAGAGGTAACAGAGAAGCAAGAGAAACCAGAGAAGGAGGAGAAACCTGAGAAGCAGGAAGCAACAGAGAAGCAGGAGAAACCGGAGAAGCAGGAAGCAATAGAAAAGCAGGAGAAACCAGAGAAGCAGGAAAAGGCAGAGAAACAGGAGGCAACAGAGAAACCTGTGTTGGAGGTGAAGGAAGAACCTAAGTTGCAAATACATAAACAGCAGGCATCACAACCGGGGATGTCATTTGTTGCAGAGAAGACACCTGACCCAAAGCCAGTGATAATGCACAATATTCACTCACAGCCTTTAGATTATGAATTGAAGGAGACCTCCCCACATCTGGGAGATGCAAGAGTCAAGGAAGGCAGATGGTTTAGCAGCGACAGGACCTCCAGCACCTATGATCTGGTGGAACCGATGCTGTATCTCTATGTTAGAGTGGAGAAGGCCAGAGGTCTCTCTGCTATGGATATCACCGGAACTTGTGACCCCTATGTGGAGGTCAGGCTTGGGAACTACAAAGGCACCACCAAGCATTTTGAGAAGAATGCAAATCCAGAGTGGAAACAGGTTTTTGCATTCTCCAAGAACAGGTTACAAGCTTCCACAGTTGAGATCGTGGTGAGGGACAAACGAATTGGCATGGATGAATCTATTGGGTATGTCACTGTGGACCTCAATGAGGTTCCCACCAGAGTGCCTCCAGATAGTCCCTTGGCGCCTCAATGGCATAAGCTGGAGGACAGAAAAGGAGATCCTAGGTATAGGGGTGAGCTTATGTTGGCTGTATGGATGGGTACACAGGCTGATGAAGCATTTTCAGAAGCGTGGCTTTCTGATGCTGCCACAGTTCACATTGATGGAGTGGCACATCTTAGATCCAAAGTATATATGTCTCCAAAACTATGGTATGTAAGGGTTAATGTTATTGAAGCTCAGGATTTGCTGCCTACTGACAAAGGGCGTTCCCTTGATGTCAGTGTTAAGGTGCAGCTTGGAAATCAATTGTTGAAGACAAAGACAGTTCAAACTCGAACCACGAGTCCCATGTGGAATGAGGATTTGATTTTTGTTGCAGCAGAACCCTTCGAAGAACAATTAATCCTGTCAATGGAGGATCGGATAAGTGCAGGCAAGGATGAATTGATAGGGAGGACAATGATTCATTTGAACACAATTGAAAAACGTTTGGACTATAGAACCGTGAATTCGAAGTGGTTCACTCTGGATAGACACAATTTTATAGAAGGGGAGCAGAGGAAGAAGGAGAACAAATTTTCAAGTAGAATCCACTTGAGGGTCTGTCTCGAGGGTGGTTATCACGTCCTTGATGAATCTACACACTATAGCAGTGACCTCAGGCCTACTGCAAAGGAGTTATGGAATCCAGCTACTGGCATCCTAGAGGTGGGTATACTGAATGCAAAAACTCTGCTTCCCATGAAGACAAAAGGTGGACAGGTAACGACTGATGCATACTGTGTTGCCAAATATGGTCAGAAGTGGGTCAGAACGAGGACATGTATCGATAACTTCAATCCAAAGTGGAATGAGCAGTACACTTGGGAAGTTTATGATCCATGCACTGTTTTAACTGTGGGGGTTTTTGATAACTGCCATCTTCAAGCAGGGGCTGGAGCTAAGGATTCAAAGATTGGAAAGATAAGGATTCGCCTCTCCACTCTTGAGATTGACAGAATTTACACTAACTCTTACCCTCTACTGGTACTGCACTCCTCTGGAGTTAAAAAGATGGGAGAGCTTGAATTGGCTGTCCGTTTCACCTGTTCATCCCTGGCTAACATGATGCACCTGTACGCCTACCCATTGCTGCCAAAGATGCACTACTTATATCCTTTTTCTGTAAGTCAGATTGAAAACCTAAGATACCAAGCCATGAACATTGTGGAGATGAGGCTGAGCAGGGCAGAGCCACCTCTGACAAAAGAAATTGTAGAATACATGATAGATGGGGATTCACACATGTGGAGCATGCGAAGGAGTAAAGCCAACTTTTTCCGCATAATTTCTGTACTCTCTCCGATGATTGCAGTTGGCAAATGGTTCAATGATATATGTCACTGGAAGAACCCTATCACCACTGTCCTGGTGCATCTGTTGTTCTTCATTTTGATCTGCTATCCAGAGCTGCTACTTCCCACAATTTTCTTGTATATGTTTTTGATTGGCATATGGCATTTCCGCTACCGTCCTCGACTTCCAGCCCATATGGACACTCGCCTCTCTCATGCTGAAGCAGTGCATCCTGATGAGCTTGATGAAGAATTTGACACATTCCCTTCTAAAAGTAACCCTCAAACTGTTACAATAAGATATGACAGGTTAAGAAGTGTTGCTGGGCGGATACAAACTGTAGTTGGAGACATAGCTACTCAAGGAGAGAGATTTCAGTCTCTCCTAAGTTGGAGAGACCCGCGGGCCACTACCATGTTCATCATATTTTGCTTATTTGCTGCAATTATTTTGTATATCACTCCTTTCAGAGTGCTAGCACTACTTGCAGGTCTTCATGTTTTGCGTCACCCAAGATTTAGGCACAAGCTTCCTTCTGTTCCCATCAATTTTTTCAGAAGATTGCCTGCACGAACTGATAGTATGTTGTGAGCAGTTGATTCCTAAAAGTATTAGGAGCCTAATATGTCAAAGTAGGGTTTTTGTCCATAATCTCTGTGCATGTCTGGGCATAGGGAATTTTAGGGTTTTTTATATAGCAATGACTTTGTGGGTCAAAACTAAATCTCTGTGAGAATTGTTGTCTGTTGTTAGATTAATGTAAATCATTAACCGCAAATGTAATATAACTTGTATTTCTTTAAAAAAATATGGTTTATAGTTCTAGAGGCAAATCTAATGATTTGCCGTGCACTGAAGTTTTGTGCTTGGGAATTTATTGAGGTGTCAGTTTTTCTCAGAAAGATCCTTTGTCTGGTTCATGTTGGAAAGCAAATCTCTAAATGCCCATGTTATTAATCATTCTTCTTCATTCAAAGATCATTGCAGGTGTAGCATATCTCATCAGATACAAGCTACATAAGCTTATGTATTTTTTGCTTAAACCGATCTCATGTTTTTCTTTCTTTCAAGAGAAAATGAGAGCGTTTTGCATTTACTTTTTTGTGTACAAGAGAAAATGAGAGCGTTTTGCATTTACTTTTTTGTGTACAAAATCTTTCTTGAACAATTTTTGATACTAATGACTATATATATATATATCATTATACAAACTATCTTATTATAAGTTTTTTATATTGGATATGCTTAATATAGTTAATGATTATAGACAATACTAATATAAGATTAATGATTATAGACAATACTAATATAAGATTCTTGTGACTAAGAAATAACATAAACACAATAGAAACATATATAGTAAGATTGCATTAGGACAAAGATATGCAATGATCAATGTATTCATAAGTCTCAATTAAAAGATCAATTTGGAATTAGATTACAAGAACGAGCTTAAATTAGACATCAAATTCATTCACTACTAACCATTCAATGTTCATCCTAGTTGATTTGAGTATTCATCGAATAATGGTAGTTGGTGATGTTAATGTGGTTTGTCATGATGGATATTGTTGTGGAGGAAAATATTATTTGAGCCTTTCTTAAATTTGTTGATCTAACGAATCATATCTTCACTTTTGCTTTCCAAGACTTTTAATTGTTCATGCAAATTATTGACATGTTTCTTTAGTCTGTTGTTGGCATTTAGATGATCTTGCATGTCCATGGACAAATTCACCTTCTAAAGAGAGAGGTTAATTTAGAGTAATTATATTTCAATTTCAAAATGACAAAATAGGGAGGACACACAACCTTGTATCTAAATTTCTAAATGAATTTGATAATCACTTATAAGTTTTAGAAACCCCATTTGAGACATAATGAATCCAAAAGGGTAGCTTTCTAGGACCATTTGTGAAGAAAATAATTAGTAAGGGAGATCATATTAGTTCCAAATCTTGCTAGAGTGAGGATAGAACTACAACACGTCTATAATCTTTTTGTATATAACAAGAGGACATGGATGAGAGTACATGTGTAGATGTTGACGGTTCAACCTCACAAGCGAAGAATCATTTGCAAGCACACCACTTGTCACATAGGAAAATCAAGCAAGAATAATTTGCTCAACATGAGAATTTTGTATTGATTGCACAAAAAGGTATATTACAAATGAGAGAAATGATCCTTATGAAAGGATGAATAAAACTCTAAATGCAAACTCTAATGCAAGATTAAATTAGCATGCACCAAGTGTCACAATTATAAGGAATGAGACACCTTAAGCTATTATTAGCCTAATTTAATAAAAGGATCTAAAGCAACTAAGTTTAGCTTAAGTGAATAAAGTAATTATAGGGCCTAATTTATTAAATAATTAGATATCATCCTAAATACTCTAAGACTCCCCTTTAAGATAAATTTAGGGAGTAGCTAAAAGATAATACAAATGCAATCATGAAAGCATGAATGGGTCCCAAAAATAAGGCTTGATTAGGTACCCATTTACAAATCAATGCAACTATCATAAATGAAGCAAAGGAAAAAAGCCCAATGGGAGAAGACTCTAATCCAAAAGAGAGAGAGAAACAAATTCATAAGAGTACATGTGACAAGAATGAAGGAATCAAGATGTTCCCAAGTGTCGAATCAAGCATATAAGTACAATCAAGATCCCCCAATAGGAGATGGGTTGCTGTAAGAAGTTGGGTACCAATTCGGTGGAAGTACGCTCGGGGAAAAAATTGCAATAAGAAACAGGCAATCGATTTTTACAAATCAAGCGCCCGTTTAGGTTCAGGAGCCCGATCCATATTCAAAAATTGGGCGCTCATTTCAGATTGGGCACCCAAACCAAAACGGGTGCCCATTTTGAAAATCTATTTATTTTTATTTTTTATGGTTTTGTTTGTCATTTTCACTATCAAGAATGGGATCACGTTTAGCAGAGCTCGAGTGCCCGTTTCAGCTTCTCCTATCAACCTCCTCTGCCATATTTTTCATGTTCCAGGTACGTACTATTGTTTTTTTATCATTTTTTTATGATTTTTGTCATTAAAAATTGTAATTTCAAGTTATTTTTAATTTAAAAATGTAGTTTAATGTTCTTTTCAAAATTATTGTTTAAATTTAATTATATTTTATGTTTCAAGTAGTTCCTTTTAATTTTAATTTATTTTGTAAATTAGCATACCAAAGTAGAAAACTGTTAAAACTTATAATTTAACCCTACGTAGTAAAACAAAAATGTTAACCTAGACAAAATTAAAGTGTGAAACCCTAGAAGTAGAAAACCAAAACATAAATTTATACATGTGTAAATAAAATAACAAACCCTAGGTAGAAAAAAAAAATTTAAACAAAACTCTCTCTCTCTCTCTCTCCTCTCTTTCTCTCCGTCCCCCCTCTCTCTCCTCTTTCTCTCTCCTCTCTCTTTCCTTTCTCTCTCCTCTCTCTCTCCCCTCTCTCTCTCCTCTTTTCTCTCTCTCCTATCGAGCTCTCTAAAAAATGCTAAAACATGTTCCTTGAATCAAAACCTTTCAAAACATAGAGTTTTAAAAACATCAAAAACCAAGTGGAATCTTTTTTCAACCAAGTAGGTGTACATTCTTAAAAAAAACATTTAAACATTTGCCTTGATTGTCTTTGTAACCTATAAATTGTAAATAACTTACATGTTAATTTTTAAATTATCACATTCAAAAATCTCTCTCTCTCACAATTTTTAATTATTTAAGTCATTCTTTGTAAGGTAAAATGTAATTTACAGTATGTTAATTGTAAATTATCATGTTTTTATATGTACGCAAATTGGCTTGATATGGATGATTTTCATATTGATGAGCTTATAGGTCAGCATACACCTCCACCTCCACCTCCACCTACAAAGTTAAGAGATAATATTAGGAGAAATGTAGAGGCAATAATGAGAGATATAAATATTATTAGGAATGATCCATATCCATCGACTCAGCTACTACGCCTTGCAGATAGCATGCAAGGCATAGTAGATTCCGTATACACATTAGACTCTAAGATTGATAGTTTCGAGTCACGGAGGGAGAGTATGCGTGTATATTATGCTGACGGCCTCGAGCTTATAAAGAGGTTAATAATTTAAAAATTACAAAAATTGATATTGCATGCTATTTTTTGAACCCTACAACAGGTGAGCAGATACTTGGCAAGAAGCCACGTATTTCCATTAGATGGTGTAGACACCTCGGTATAGCAGAGCATTTTTGGGAGCGGTGGTGGATGGTATTTGACCATCCACCACATGCTAATCATGAGGTCCCACTTTATTTTTTGAAAAAATTATGGGGTGAATTTGAATTTGGTAGGAAACCTAATTATTTTGACATGAGAGCATTCCAAGGGTTGGTCAGGGCATGCCGCAGGATAGCCCAGGGGCCAAATTGAGTGATAGAAGTAGAAATCATGTGCGCAATGAGCCTCTTGTTCCTCTTTCTTCTCCTGTAGTTTCTGCACCAATCCATCATCGAGCAGTGCAGTCATCTCTCGATTCTTTGAGTGCCCTTATGGGCAATTTGTTACAGCACTTGACCCAGGCAAGGGATGCCCCCATCATAGCACATGTTTGCACGAGTTGTGGGGGTATATGTAGGGGTCCCCAGACTAATCTTGATGCTGCCCATGGTGGATATGTTGATGATGATGGTGGCGCACATAGTGATGTCGAAGATGATATCTCATCATATGTTGATTTTCTCAATGCAGACGACGATCATCCTGCATAGGTAAATTTAATTATAATTTATATAGTGCAATATTAAATTTCATATTTATACAATTATGAACCACAACATGTGGATTTTTTGGTGAACAGAGGAGGGTTGACCCTCCATCATTCATTAGTCGTCATCATATGACATCGACACCTCGACATCTCGGTGCTCCATTCACAGTATGCACTTTGATCTTGATACATTTAAACTTTAAACAAAATAAACTTTAATTGATAATGTGTTTGACATATTTTTGTGATTTTGTAGGGTCTCTCATGTACTAGTGAGATTGGCAGTTCTTCATTCTCTGCCCCATCAGTCACCGAGATTCACTCGCATATACCTGTAGTATGTTTAACTTTCTATTAATTTTAAGTGTTTATATCTTACTAATTTATGTACAACTTTGATTTGCACTTATTTTTTTGTAATTGTAGGCTTTTGGATTGTCTCATGTTGCACAATCATATTTACGTCCTAACTCATCGGTGACATTAGCTACGTGTCACACACAGGTAATGTACATGTTTTTATATTCCATAAATTTATAGTCAAGTTATATATACTTTCTTATATATGTATATGTACTATAAGTTTGATTCATGCTTTATATACATGTTGTTCAGGTTGACAGTGCCACCATGAGTCTTGGAATGGCTACAGGATTAAGCCAAATGCAACCATCAAAACTATCCTTTGAGGTCATGATTAAAAGTAATTTTTCAATGTCCATTGTGTATCTAGATCTTTTACACCTAATTATTAATTTTTTTTTACTTTAAATATTTTTAAAGGACTTGGCTGCATCCACTTTTGATGTAGCCAAGGGAGGACCTTCATGTCCCACTGAGGGTACTCAGGACCAAACACAGCGAGATGAGGGTACTCAGGACTAGACAGAGCATGTTGATGCATCACAGTCCTCTTCACGTGGAGTGAAGAGGACTGTTGATCAGCTAGATGAGTAGAGTTAGATTATGATGACTATTTGGACTTGTGTTATGATGATGATAACAAATTGAACAAAAACATACATGTGTAAATTTGATTCAACCTAATGTACCATCAGCATCCTCTCTTTTCTGCAATGCATCTATGATTGTCTCATGCTCTTCCATTGAAAGTGTCCACAATATTTTATTAGCAGATCTCCCTTTGTATGTTTCCAATTTGATATTTGTTGCCACAACCAAATGGGAATAGTGCATAATCTTATTTTCTGATTGGTAGTCTTCAAAAGCTGGTAAACCATTCCTTCTTGTTAGTTATTTGTGTAGCCATGTACCAACTACCACAACAAACCCAATTGGATACTAGAAATCATCATCATCTACTTGATGACATATCAAATTTTTCTTAGGTTCTACACATCAAGCTAACCAATACTCTGTCTACTCTTCATTATCCTCAGGTGCAACAACATACACATGTCCTGCAAAACAAAATTAAGTACATGCACAAATAAAACTTGTTTAAAGGTTTATAATTAAAATATAATCATAAATTATATATGACATACACATGTAACTAATATAATTTAAAGTTTTACAATAAATTGAATTAAATTACCAGGTTGTATGAGGTCTAAAACACGATCATAATATTTTGATGCAAAGATATGATCCAGGTCTTCATTTATTGTATCATCTTCATCTCGTGTCTCACTAGGTGTTAAGGATTTTTGTTTCCATTCTTCAACCCATTTTGTATTCTCCCATTCTTCCCATTCACTTGCAACACAAAATTGACAAAAATATGCAAGCTCCCTAGTCCATATAGTCCAAGTGTTAGAATTAGAACTCTTAAATGAATGCCATTTAGTCGATCCACTGATTGTATTACAATTATATCTTGAAAGGATATTCTTCTCTTCAACTAGCCAGAAAAAATGTTTGATTGTAGAGTTCTGACTTGATCTTGTAGACAAACTTGTTTTACACCATTCAACAATTGCACGTGCATCTTTAAATTTGGATTTTTCCTCAAATTTGAGTTTCTCTCTACAAAGGGCTCTCTTAACACATGCATCGACACCATCATGTTCTCCCTTCCCGTGTCCAACCTCAAAAAACTCTAGATATGTTGGATATTTATTTTCTTATGTGTCCTACTCAGCCAATAAAACATTCTAGCATTCTTGAATTGCCCTGTGCAATTATTTGACCATATTAGATGTTGTGTTATATGAATTTTTCTCTCCCTTAAATTTTCATAAAAGGTCTTAAAGCAATACTGGACAAACTCTTATCAGTGTAACTTATTATCACTCATATAGAAATGGTACTCTCTCAATATTTTTTGATCATCTTCTGTACTATCAGGTGCATGCCTATAGACAATATGAACAAAAATTGTTACTTGCACTGAATTATAATATTGTGGTTGGATCTCATCTTGTGGTGCAAGCGTGTAGTTCTCTGCAAAGTCAACGACTGAATGTATACTACCAATTGGAAATGTATTCTTGCATATGCAAAATTGTCCATCAAGCCATCTAGAATTTTGAGAGTGTTTCACATATTTAGGTACGACCTTACTCTTGAATTCATTCATAAAAGTATTAACACTAAATTTTTTAGTTATTAGGTCACACTATTTTTCAACTTTTCCATCCTTCAATGGATACTCAACATTTTTAAATATTTGTACATCAACTAATTGTTGTCCAAAATCAAGTGAAATATTTTCATGCAAACATTCACTTAATAATGTAAGATTGCCACATACATCACATACACCAAAAACACATGCATTCAAAAGATAAAATTTCTCATTAGGTGGGTTACAAAACAAATTTGATATAAACTCCTTTACAGTTTGAGGTGGTATATTTATACCACATTCCTACAATATTTCATTAGTATGCATAGTAGAACATATAGATCAAAAAATATCATAATGATAACGAAATTGAACATGAGTTTTGCAACAACAGGTGATTCTTTCTTTGTTAATCCTTACATACCATGGTTTACATTTTTCAAAAGATCTTTGACTAATACTAATAGTTAACACATTATCATTCAAAAAAATTTTATGCAATTCTGTTTGAGTCATATCTAAAAGGTGTTTTGGATGTGGATCACGAACTTTTGAACCGACTCTTAATTTAAGAACATCTCTAGGATTAGGGGATACTCTTGTATTATCATGCCAAAATTTTTCAATCATAGTTTTAACTTCACTAGTAAGTTTCATGTCAGACCTCGGGAGTCTACCACTGAAGGTCCATAAATTGTTTGTCGGATCACTTTCAAAGTTAACTCTTCTCTTTACAGGTCTTGTTAAATTTTTACGATGAATATTAAGATATCCACTTATGTTTGAAATCATTCTTTTATCAGTAGTAGTTTTGTTTACTAAAGCTATTGTTATTGCTCTTCGTGCCACATTACTATCTTTAGAATGACTTTTCTTTCCAATTGTGTCAAAGGCACTAGCAATAGTTGATACAACTTGTTTTAGAGACTCATCCTTCTTGGATTTCACATAAATGCCTAACCTCTTCATCACTTTTCACATTTTAGACATTTTAATTAATTGTAACATTAATTGACATTGAAATCCAAATTTCTTATTATAAAAAAATTATCTAAACAATCTGCTCGCATGTGACTTATCTGTCTCCATGAAACCAAACCACGTAGATTGTCTAGCACATCATTATTTATTTGAAATTGTTCATTTATTTCATTATCATTCAAATAAGTTTCTTTCTCAATCGATGTTTCTATGTCTACATCCACATTGTTGATTTCAATTTCAGTTGGTGTTTGATTTTCAGTTTCATTCGGGGTTTGAATTTCAGTTGCTTTATCACTATGATTAACATTACTAATTTGTGGAATTTCATGTGCAAATAAATTTGTTAATCTATTTTCAGGAATAAAATTTAAATCATTTAAATTGTAACCTTCTACTAGCAATTCATGAACTTCATTATCAGAATAAGTTACATTTGGATATGAAGACATACCTATATCCAATACTGGATTAGAAGATGCACCTGAATTTTTTTCTTCAACCTCTACATCCATTATGGTGTATTCATTGTCCTCCTCTTCTGAAACAATTGTTGAACTTGATGCTCCAACATTATTCAGTAAACGAAGTCTTTCTCTTCTTTCTTATTGTCGTTTTGCCTCCTCTCTATTTTCTACAACCTCCTCAACTGTCAGAACCTTCCTTAGCCTCTTTTTGCGTTGGTTTGATCCCATTTTTGCACCAAGATTCAAGTTCAAATAATTCTTTTTGAATGTCAATTCCAAAACAAAACAAAGGAAGAGAATGTTGATCCAAATATTCTGTTTGCCTGGTATGGATCATAAAAAAAAAGATTGAAAGTTCGTCAATCATTGAGATCAGGCCCACAGTCCTATTTTTTTATTGCAACGGCTCTTTATGAAAGGGGCACATGTTATTTAAATGAAACGGGCGCCTGATATTTAAATGAAATGGGTGCCTATTTTGTAAAATTCTGAGCGGGAACCATACCCGCTGGTTTGGGTTTTGGTTTAGGACAGGCTTGGTGGGACCAAGCCTATGCTTGGCCCTGCAAAAATATGGCTAAGGCATTTCAGTATAAAATTTATGCCTTGCCATAATTTTTTCAATACCTTCTCGAATGAATTTTTTGATAAAACGAAAACCCATTTTAGCTCTTATTGTGCAGAATATAAAAATATAAATTTTATAGTGATATAACAAATTTTAATATTTTTACAATATTTATTAAGCCAACGTGGTACCTAAACTTGAAATAGTAAGGTTAATTAAAACTTTAATAACTTTTTTAATTTTACATTTTTTGGAAAATGAGTTATATGACATCAATCTACATAGAATTTTCTTCAAATTTTAAAAAAATTTGAAAAAAAGTGAAGTTATCATCAAATTATGGTGGTCATACACAAGAGGTTTCAAAAATGTACTTTATAGTCAATTAAAAATTAATTAAAAAAATATTCAATAAAAAAATAAGATAAAATATTTTCATCAATCTTCGGTGTGTTAGGTACCTTTACCCAAAAGGATTCACAAAAATACATTCATTTACTTCAAAAAAGGTTGGTCGTACATGTGTAAGGTGTGGTCCTGAAACAGGCATTTTGAAAAAGTGGTTTTTAAACATGCATGCTAAAATTCAATTTATACCATGTGGGTATTGAAATAAATTACATATTTAAAAACTAGACTCCGAGCACTAAATTTTATATTACTGAAGTTTTTCAAGATTCAATCTTTAAGTGCCTCAAATTTCAACATCAATTGACATAAATTTTGAAAAATAGGGAAAACACTTCCACTTTTTGCCCAAAAGTGGGACTTAACTTCTTGGAGCCACCCAGGTAAAAGAAGAGACAATGTGTCCCCCCCCCCCCTCCCCAAACAATAAAAGCTCTAATGCTGAAGATGAAGACTCAAGGACAAATGCTAATGAAGATCCAAGAATGACAAACCATGTTCCTCCCCTTAGGAAGAAACAAATCCAATGGCCAAGGAAAAAGAAACTCTATGAAAATAGATAAAAGGAAATTCTTATGATGTGTTGTGAAAGACTGCTCCACCGCATCTTTGAATCAAAAGATGCCAAATTAACTAAAGCAAATCTAAACAACTACAAAAGTACCTAATGAACAATCTCTGAAGGCATTGAATATGGGGTGATAGGAATGGTTAAGTTGTCATTAAATAGGAACAAAATATCCTCAATCATGTCTCCAATGTTTGGAGTGTGTGATGTATCAAACAAGGTCCTACAATATCTAGCAAGTACTCTCATCTTACACTACTAAAATTTGAAGGGAGCAATAAACCTATTAAACTAAACTAATCTCTGAAGAAGCATGAGGTGGAGGAGGAGGAACGACATAAGCCTCAAGAACCAGGGTGGATGACTAAAGAATAAACAAGTTCAAGTGATCTCTCCTCTCCTCAAATATTTGATCCACTCTAGCTTTATGAGAATTAGGACTACTCAATGGAATTTCAATCTCAAGTGAACCAAATGAAAGAACTCATATAGCCATGATGTGTGATCAACACTAATAACTACAATAATCTCTCTATTATGCAAATCCTTGATGAGTACTAGATTAGGTGGGAACTTAACTACCTTATAGTGCCCACTATTAGAAATCTAATATGTGGAGAGGAGATTGGTTGATAATGAAGGAACACAAAACATATCATTAAATGTGTCATTGTCAACCATAATAGAACCCCTCCTAGTAACACTCATATAAGTGCTTTACCCATCAAAATGTGTGGAAATCAATGATGCTCAAAAGAAGAGAACATACGCTCACACTAGTACATTTTGCACCATTTTTCTACCAAAATTTTCGACCATGAAATAAAAAGGTTTTGGTTGGTCAGATTATAGAAGGAAAATTTTCATTTTTTTTTAATACATGCCCATGTTAGTCAAAATTTTGACCACTATCGTGTACGTGGCAATTTCGACGAACACAGGCATAACTTTTAAAAAAAAGAACTCATTTCTAATTTCATTATCACCACGGTGAATTGTTTGAAGGGACAGCGCGTGAAACCTCATCGGCCAAGGCGGATTTGGCACTGTGTATAGGGGTTGTAGTAGAATTCATTTCTCATTTGATCATTATCACCATGACAAATTTTTTTAAGGGGTAGCGTGTGAAACCTCATCGGCCAAGGTGGATTCGGCACTATGTATAGGGTTTGTAGTTTTTATCTAGACTTGGGCCTTTGATCTTCGAGCTTGGTTTTGGAAACTTGGATTTTCCTCTCCTTATCAAATGGAAGCTCATTGAGGTAGGGATTGTTTCGTTATCCCCTATGCATTTTGATAGAATACATTGCATTTGATCATTTGATTGAATACCATCATGTATTTTGAGGGTACATCTTACTATGATATTCATTACTCCATGCTCTGTTGTATCCATGGCATTGAGTTCATTTCTTTGGATGATTTGATTATGGAATTTGCTATGTTAGTGAACTAGGGCATCATGTTAATGTGTGTTCATTAGATTCTCTACTTACCCACGAGCTAGGGCATCCATTTATACAAGCTAGGGTATCATTGATTATTTCCTATCAATTATATGGCCCTAGGAAGTCTTTCCCAACCCACACAACGGTTATTAATACCAATATGAATAGACATGGCTGGCATCATTTCATTATCTTACACAGTGATACAAATAACCACTAATTAGTGGTTATCGTAACACATTAACAATGTGTTACAATAACCATTAATTACTGGTTATCGTATCATCAAGCAATTGACTAAGTCGATCTTAACAGTGATTGCATAATATATATAATGTGACTGCATAATTTATTAATAGTGGCTAGTTAATTACCCTGTTCCAAAGCTCCCATTTTGGAACAGGCAGGGAGGATGCTGGCAAAGGTTTTGGAATTAGCTTTACACCTGCCATTTGCATTTGCTTGAAAATTTCTAAAGCCTTTTCAAAAAATCCATTTTGTACATAGCCCGTAATCATGGCATTCTATGATACCACATGTCTTTGATGCATTTTGTCAAAGAGTTCATGTGCCTTGTCTATAGTTCCACATTTTGCATACATGTCTACTAGGGCAGTTTCAACTACAACATCTGATAAAATTTCTTTATCTTTTATGCTTTGATAAAACGGTTTGAGATTTTCACTCCTTTGTGTTACAATGATGTTTATTTATTTGGTTACAATAAAGGGAGCAAAACTCTTGGCTCCCTCCTCCATCAAGCATGTGGCTTGTCACTCTATGTTATTTCCTTTTAAAGTTTATTACTGTCACTATGTGAAGAGTACAAATATGTATTTGGTAACTTTGAAGGATGAGAAAAATGGATTTAAGCAAAGTGTGGTTGCTGAATGCCATATGGATACTAAACCTTATCCCGCTGAAAGCCTGGCACTGCTTGGCCTCAATCTAAAACCAGGAGAGGGTGAATTTTGTCACTAGGTATCTAGCAATACACTTCTTTTTATCAAGAAGGTATGAATATCAAGTGATAATACTATCCAATTTGAATAAAGTAGCTTGGGAAATCCTTGATATAAGATCACAAGAGCAAGGAAGAACTAGCTTCAACTTATGTGTCTATAATGTCTATTATTCTCAAATAGGAGCTTTGAAATCCTATGATATAAGATCACAAGAGAAAGGATGAGATTGGCTTCCACTTATTTCAATAATAGCTATTGTTTTCAAATAGGAGCTTGGAAATCCATCTTATAATCGAAGGATGAGATTGGCTTCAACCTATGTTAATAATATCTATTATTTGCTGCTCATTATTTTCTTCATTAGTGTTTCATTTTTTGCAATTAAATGAAGATTGACCTATTACTATGCTTAATGCTTAAGAATTGATGATTTTATAAGATTAAATGCATGAAAATACCAGGGATGTATCAATAACCTGATACCTCAAGTACTTATAATCAGTATGCATGATAAACAAAGACTTGGTAGTAAAAGCATAAGGTAGATATTTATTGTTGATTTCATGTTTATCTGTTATGTATGCTATTTACTGCAGAAAAATAGAATCATTCATGAATTTAGAAAGAAAGAAGAAGATTTGCTAACTAATTCTGAGGATTAATATAAAACAGATTTCTATAACAAGGCTTCAGAATAATATAGACTAATGTAAAACAAATTTCCATAAAAAGACTTTATAATAATAAATTTTATATTAGATGTGGATGTGTATGTGCAACCTATATAAGTCATCGTCATCTTTATTATTTGTTGTTGCAAATACATCTAAAGCACCAACAGAAGCACCATCAAGTCTATCTGGAAATTGAAATTCAGAACCAAAGCCTCGAGATTGTTGTAGTGTTTTTGAAAAGGCTTGATACTTCCAAATATCAGCATCACTGACACTTCTTCAAGCATATTTCATCGACTCCTCAAAATGAGCAGCCTTTATTTCAGCTACCTTGTCACTATCATCCTCATCCATTGCCTCAAGGTTCTCACTTCTTTTTCTTTCACATTCAATATCCTATAAAAGTGTAGAGGAAAGAGAACATGAAAAATTATCTTTAGATGATGTTTGAGTTCCTACACCACCTCTTTGATGTTGATAGTCATTGTGTTTCTTTATATTAGAGATTACTTATTGTGATCATTTGTGCTTGTTTTCATGTATTCATGATGAAAATATAAACCTTGTTAACTTTCAAAACATGAAAACATCAAACCTGTTCTTTGAGGGCTCAATGTCAAAGATGCCTTTTATATTGTGTTTAATGATAGTGCTTGTCATTTGTTGTTTTAGTTTGCCTTATTTTGAAACACTGCATTTGTTTACTTCATGATATTGTAAAATACTATTTTGATCACTGTAGCTATGTATTGAAGCACCTTGCTATCCTATACTTGGGAATGCTTTAATACATTGATGACTATTTGGAAAGTATTTGGTGGCACTAAAATACAAATCATTTGTGTCACTGTTTCTTTTCTCTATGATTGATTATAAATATCATGGTGTTTTATGGCACTTTCATTAATTGTATCATGGTCATGCTCTACTATTATACTTAACCTTTAACATATCTCCAATGATTACAATGACTTGCACATGCTTGTACCTTATGGTTGTTCCATCTTCTTATTGTGATTGGTTCTAATATAAGGCATGATATGCCAATGTCTTCTTATTGTATTTATTCTATTAGGACTTCAAACTGAGTGACATTTCCTTTTCACATGAGCATAGAATTCAAAATTGCCTCTATAGAAGAAATTATTCATTAATAGTAGATAGATGTGTTTTTCCCTATGATCTCATGATAATGGCCATATTCAATAACTATATAACATGATGGTTTTTCCTTTTAAGAGAGATGGTTGTTCCATTGTTCTAAAAACTACACTTTGTTTTCCTTTTGACATGATAGCATTATATGTCAGAAACTTTGAGGTTCTCTTACCTTTTGTATGTCATGGCTTCACCTCTATGTAGCTAAATCTCACACTAAAAATGATCTTCTTTTAGGAAACAATGAAAATCCTCTATGGGTTCATACTTATTATGACTTCCCATGGCGCACTATCATTGCTTGTACACTGTATTTTTCCAATTCTTTTAAATTGTCACTGTCTTTGAAAATTAATGCCATATGTTTCTTACATTTGATTCAATTTCCATATTAATTACTCTCTTCAGTTGTATTAGGCACTTTTGCCTTAAGCATGTGTGATGCAAACCTAGATATAGATGAGCATTAATGCTCAATTGAATGATACGTTCCCATAAAAATGTGAACTCCTATTAATCTACAAACTCTCATGTTAAAAAACTACAAAATAAAGTCAACATAGTTAGATAATTTAATTTTAACTTTGGTTGTGTTAACAGAACTATGTTGACTTTATTTTGTAGTTGTTTAACATGAGAGTTTGTAGATTAATAGGAGTTCATAGATACTAGTGTTCCATAGTTGCCCATCTATAACTAGTGAGATACACATAACTCATGTACCTCATGCTAGTGTGCTTGGATACCTTGTATACACTATTTTTCATTAGACTAGACATTATCCAAATAGTGAGTATTTATATAAAGTGCTATAACATACAGACAATCCTCCTTTCACACCAATTAATAACAGTGACAACCCTCACATGCGGTTGGATAATGTCTAATCTAATCCAAGCACACTAGCATGAGGTACATGAGTTATGTTCATCTCACTAGATATATATGGGCATTAATGCTCAATTGAATGATACTTTTCCATAAAAATGTGAACTCCTATTAATCTACAAACTCTAATGTTAAGCAACTACAAAATAAAGTTAGCATAGTTCCTTTAACACAACCAAAGTTAAAATTAAATTATTCGAAAAAGGGTTTGTGTTTTGAGTTAATTGGTTTATGTAACCAAATGACAATAACCATTGTAAGGACCCACTGTTAGACCATTCTAGATGACCCTAATCTAACTTGGTCAACTAGATTAGAGTGTCTCTGTGACAGTTGATAGTGCTGGAGTAGAGTGGTTAAAGTTAGTTAGAAGATTTAGTTTGAAGACAATGAATTCTATGCAGAATGGCCTGTTAGAATAACTGAGAGGGGGGTGAATCAGTTATCCAGTGTCCCAATACAAAATGTATAATCCAAAAACAAAAACTTAAAACTTTTGATACTCGGTAACTAAAAATACTGTACTATCTATGCTTTTACCGATTACCAGTCTAAAACATATAGAGTTACCGATCAAATCAAATATGCAACATGTAAATATGACACCAAACAAACATTACAATCAACACATAACACAAGATATTTAACGTGGAAACCCTGTGAAGGGAAAAACCACCTGGGACAGGCAACCCAAAAATATTCACTCTTCTGAAGTGAGTTCGGTGAAGACCCAACCCTGGTAAAGGTTACAAACACACTGTTAGGTGTGACCTTGTTAGAGGATTTTAGACCAACCATTATCGTCCAACTAGCAATCACTCTGGGGTTGACAAGATAACAATGTTCATTCTATGAATGATACATAATAAGACTTTCTTAGTCCACTCAGTTAAGAGATTTGACTTTGTACAATGGTTCAACATGTAACAGTAGGTGATCTGATCTATTACAACTTCAATTGCATATATACATATCAATATTCAGCTCATACAAATCTTTCTGATCAATGTAACATTCCTTATTCAATAATATATCAACTTACTGTCCATCGGTAATTACTCTCTATCGCTTGGTAATGCTCTACAGTAGGGTTCTCCTTAACCTGTATGATCAGAATGCATGAAAAAAATTTCACACGATGATTTTGCATTTTCCTTTTCTTCCGACATCACACTTATGAAATCTCTAGTCTCTTATATAGACATGTAAACCATTTTCTTCTGCTCCATCAGATTTTGTTGCTTAATCATCTTCGTTGAATTTTCCTCTTAAACATACCTCGGTACTATACACTCAAAATGCACACTTCTCTAAGTCATTACTTCCAAGGGCATCCATGGATTGGAAACCTTGAGAAAGCGACCTAGAGCTCCCTAGGCATGGAGTCACAAGGGTGTTTAGAATGCTCTCAGCTAGAGCTATTAAGCCTATAACCTTGCTAGTAAACCATGCAATGGGAGATTCAAAGAGACAAGGGAAAGAATGGCAATATCCTCAAGAATCAAAATGGAAATGCAATGCAATGATATGCTAGAATGAAGATGCAAGCATGCAACTAAGCTATGAAAATGAAAGTATTACAAGCCTTTGCTAATTAAGCTATGTGAGTTAAGCTAGAACATGAAAGGAAAGTAAACTAAAATGACATGAAAGCTAAGATAAATGCAAGAATGAAAGCTAGAATGCAAGAAGATCTCCAAAGCTCCAAAGTCACCAAGAAAACTACAACATAAGATTAGCATAAAGAGTGGATCCTTTGAATGAGAAAAGAGCTCTCCTTTAAAAGATAAATGGATCATGGAGATTAAGAGGCAAAAGATTTGATCAAGGGTGGAGTTTGAAAGTGGGATCAATCCTTGTGCACAAATCTCCTCCAATGAGCAAGAAGTGTTGACTTTTGTGCCCCATGTGAGACAAAAAGGCCTTTTCTTCTTTTTTATAAAATAAGAATAATGCTTTATTTGTGCAACTTAAGATAAGAGGTAAGTGGAGGCTTTTTATTTAATAAAAGGGGAGGGAATTCCTTTTAATTAAATAAAGACTTAGGATAAAATGGTTAATCCATAGAATATAATCGAATAAATGATAGAATTAAGATTTGATCAAGGAAATTGATTTGAATTGAAAATATTGCAAAGCATTGATTTAAAATATTGATTCAGGAAATTGATAAATTGAAGAATGGGGCCCAAAGTCTAGGCAACCATTTTAGGGTGCATACATTTGCCCCTCTTTGACTAATGTGTGATCTTCATGGGAACACATGTAGTCAAAGAATGAAGTTGAAATGTGAGATCGATTTGGTATCACAAAACAACCCAGATGTGTGTTTGACGGATGGGAACACATCAGGACAAAGATAAGCTAATTTAAAAAGACAAGGCCAACACCCCTGTAAATAGGTAATTGTCAAGTCTAAGATAAGATATAAGAATCTCAAGAAAGGTTTGATAAAACTGAATCAAGGATTGAAGATTGAAGTTTGATAAGTATTGCCCCCTTGGAATTCAAATTGAAATCAGGTAGAGGAGAAATAGTAAATTGATAAGTTTGATCAAATCACTGGAAATCATAATCGAAGATGAAAGATGATAGAATAACCATCAAGCAGTGAAGATATGCCCTAGTTTGACTAGGTTTGACTGAGAAAGATATAGGATAAAGATGAAGTCAAACATCAGAGAGATGAAGTGAATGAAAATGAATGAAAGAGTAGAAGGTTGAGAGAGATGGGGATGAAGAAATGAAGATGCCCCAGCGAAGATCGAAGGATCGGGCCTCAAATGGTCAGCCAACTACGCAGAAGAAGGAGAAATTTAAAATGTGATTTTGACTATCAAGATGAACTTAGATTTCAATTTCTATCCCAAAAATGGATCCAGGACGTCGACATTAGCCAGGGGTGCAATTTTTGTGAAATTATGAGATGTTTTGAAAATTGGTCAAAAGGTCAAAATGCTATATAAGGGGTAAAAAGGTCATTTTAAAATTCATTTCTCTTATTGTGATTCTAAGAACTTTGAGAGACCAGAGAGAGATTATGGCTCAGAAAGCAGTGATTTTGGTCCACACACATCGATTCAAGCATGGTCGGTTGCACAACCGGCCTCCTCACTATGGTGCCCAGTAAGTTTTCAAAAAAACTAGCCTTTTGAGTTATTTTATGCATTTAAAACACAATTTTTAATATTTCAAATTATATGCATGCAAAACATCATACGACACTTAGAAAGTATTGCACATAAACTATATTCTATATCATGTGATAGTTCATGGGTCCACAAAGTGTCGCACGATTGTTCCAGAAAGTATCGCATGATACTGGATGAAACATCATGCGACCTTGTGTGAACTATCGTACAAGGCAAGAGTATCATACTGCTATTGAAGAAAGTATCACATGATACTATATCAAAAATAGTATCGCAGCAGTATAATGAGAAGTATTGCATAGTTTTAATTTGAGCAATATAACATGGGTGCAGACAATTTTTGCATTTGATATTACTTGTACTATTTTTAGACATCCATCATGATATGTTCTGACATCTGGTGTACGGGTTATGGCTTGCAGGAGGCTTTTTCAGTGCTCACCATCAGAGCACTAAAAGTAGTTAGGCTATGTTGCATCAGGGATCTAGATAATCCCGGTAGAGATGATCTGATCAGCATGGGATTTAGGTACCTGTTAGATATGCCCCATATATGGGCAAACCATGGGTTGCTGACAGCCTTGGCTGAGAGATGGCATAGTGAGCACAATACCTTCCATCTGTCGACTGGAGAGGCTTCGATCACTTTAGAGGACGTCTACTGGATCCTACGTATACCCAACCATGGAGATTCGGTGAGTATAATCATGTTTGTAGATGTTCATAAATGTAATGTTTCCATATGATGAAAACTGACATGATTTTCTATTGGCACAGGTATACTATGATCAGACTCCTACAAATGGGAGATAGGCCATTCAGGACCTATTCCAGGATGTGACCATCATAGACAAACATCTCAGCTGGGATTGTCTGATTGAGGAGTATGGTTAGGACTACCCAATGGCATGCATCATGTGCTCAATAGTAGCACAGGCCTTGATCACTGACAGGAGCCAAAGGGGGTTCCCACTAGGCTGGGGTAGGTTAGTAGCAGATTTGGTAGCACACCTTAGATGGATGGCATGGGGCCCAACCATCCTAGTAGACATGTACCACAAGCTACATGAGATTGTATATAGGGACGACAAGTCTTGGGCATGCAGAGCTATCTTGGCTCAGTTATGGGTGTGGGAGCACATAGCCATTGTGCAACCACATGTACAACCTTAGGAATGGAGATGCCTCTACATATATAGGTACATGGGATTCATCAACCAACCTCATAGTGGTGATTTGACATATTACAAGAGGCTACTGGATGAGCTTACAACCTTCGAGTGGAGGCCATACAGGTAGTGTGAGCAGTAGAGTGATAGGGATCAAGAGCTCGGATACATGTTGTGCAGCCGACCACTATTAGGTCAACATGCAGATATTGTGGAGTGCTTTGTTATTACTCGAGTATGGAGGCAGTTTGGTCATTAGCAGAGGGTACCCATGGAGACCACTACATACGCCTGGGTTAGAGAGGATGAGAGATTGGGGTGGCTGCCAATGCTGGACTACCAGTAGGTAGCATAGGAGACTATAGGAATATAGAGAGAGCCATGGGATTACTTACCCAATATGGAAGATGTAGGTACAGATGTTGCATATAGAGTAGAGTGTCAAAGATGCCCATTTCCATAGTTTATGGTTCCAGATGCACAACTAGAGGCATATGATGGGGATGGGGATGATGATGAGGGAGATGGAGATGGAGGAGGGGGAGGAGGGAGGAGAGTGGTAGAGAGAGTGATAGAGAGAGGGAAAGGATCCCGATCCAGTGGCCAGAGATGGTCACGAAGATAGGTATCAAATGATGATGAGGAGGAGGCAAGACCATCAACTCACCGATGGGTGGATGTAGGGCAGAAACAGCCTGCGAATAGGGGAGGAGAGGATATTTGTGCTAGGATCTAGGTCTTAGAGACTGAGGTGCAGTAGCTAAGGACTACTATTTCTATACATGATCAATAGCTCCTAGATGCACAAGCTGAGAGAGAGTAGCACAAGAGGATGCCACAGAGATTCGAAGAGAGGTGGCACAAGAAGCCTATTACCATGGGTTATACATAGTAGCCATACCTCAGGGACAGAGGGAACCACTCTACTCTGAGAGGGTGAGGAGATCAGATATGGTAGGTGACAGGATGGGACCACTACCTCCACCACCACTAGCTCCACATGATGGGGTGAGTCAGTCCTAGGTCTAGGGCTTAGATGTACATTTGTATCTTGAGACTTTGATCCAGATTTTGGGACCTCATATTGTACTTGTATCATGATATAGATATGAGATGACTGGATTTATGATTTATCTTGTGTACTTGTCTCACTTGGGATGGATGTTTCAGTATTATTGTCTTGTTATATTACTCAAATGTATGATATATGCTTATATATGCTCGTGTATAGTCTCTCTCATAGATGTATGTTTAGTTCTCATGTTCTGGTATAGACTCATGTTTCTGAAAATGATCTCTTTATGATATAGATATGATGATAAGATTAGCCCCTTGTGATGATAGGAAAAGGATGTGATGTGAAATACAAGGAGTGAAAGACATGATTGAGAAGAAGCGAAAGGTGAGCGCAGTTGACCAACAAGTCTGTGAAAGATGAAAGGAGAGATCTCTCCATATGCAAGATGCAAAACTAAACTAACATGACCTTAAGAATGAAAGCTACTATGAAAAGCGGTTTACTTGCAAGGTTACAAAACCATTAGTCTCTAATAATCATCATCAAGTTTTATTGGTAGCGTCGCAAGATCATACAATACACACTAGTATGACTATGGGTATATGAATATGATCAATATCAGATAGATATGTGGGAATCCCACCTAAGCATCAAAGACTTGTAGGTCAAGATGGCTAGTGCAGTGAGGGTCCCTAAGTTTAGTATAGCAAGATTATGCTTGCATCAAGACACAAGAAATTCAAGATGACTATAAGCATGCACTTGTGGAAAACAATCAAGGATAATACCTTGTAGATCCTAGTGTCAAGTGAAACAAGAATAAATGCTCATGATAGTTAAGACCAACAAAATATACCCACAAGTAGAAAACAAATAAAACATGTCCTCATGCCCCCAGTCTTCTAGTCATGTATCATTGAAAACTATTAGGGAGAGAACACTCATCAAAGAAATCATCATAGACAACACACAAAGAAATAAATTCAAAAAAGTCTCAGTGAGTCAAGTGTTTAAGTGTGTGTGTGTGTAGGTCATAGAGTCAAACTTTGAGTATCGCATCTGCCAGTGGAAAATATCATATCATTCTAGACTGTGGGTAAGATATTTGATAAGTGTTGAGAAACACTTGACGCTAGGGAAGTGTTGAAAAATATAGTTGGGGAGGTGTTGAAAAACACCATTTGCAAGATGTCCTAAAGACTAACGCATCCAAGAGACCAAAGCTAACACAGTTATGCCCCCTAGACAAAGACAAAGACCAATTCCAAACCAAGGCAACAAGGACAAGACATGATGGAGAAAGGCTAAGTGTTGAGGACACGTGCTAAGAAACAAGGGTGCAAAGGCCTTAAGTAGCACCTATTTCCAGGTTTTCACCACTTGACATATTTTTTTATTTTTTCAATTTTTTTATTTTTTTGCTACCAAGGCACCTGTTTCCAGGTTTTCACCAAGGCACTTTTTCTATTTTTTATTTTTAAAAATTTTTTGCAATTTTTTTTTAATTTTTTTGGTGAGACATCAAAGCGTCTATTACTAGGTTTTCACTAGGATGCTCTTTTTTTTAGGACTTTGTATGCTTTTTAGGATTTTTTCAACATCATATATGATTTTTTTTTTGAAATTTTTTTCAGGATCAATAAATATGTACAAGGGATGCCCCCAGACAGAACAGGCATCATGGGTAGAACTTCTTCAGGTGCAAGACATTGATAGGATCAGGGAGCTGCTCTCCCTCTTTAGTAGATAATAAGTAAGCACTTGTTCCAAAAGCTGCAGTAATGATGTAAGGCCCAAGCCAATTTGGTTCAAATTTACCCTTTTGATCTCTATGCAGTTGATTCTTAGGATTTTCACGTAGGATAAGATCTCCCACTTGGAATTCTCTAGGGTGAAACTTTTTGTTGAAAGCTTTGGACATACACATTTGATAAACCCTCATATGGCCAAATGATGCTTGACATTTCTCATCTAGAAGTTCTAACTCCTGAAGTCTCATGGCACGGTAGTCTTCATCTATAACTAAACCTTTGAGGGAAACTCTAAGTGAAGGAGTCTCAACCTCTAAAGGTAACACTGCTTCAGCACCATAAGTAAGAGAAAAAGGAGTAGCCCCAGTAGGAGTATGAATACTCATTCTATAGGCCCACAAAGCTGGATTTATCTATAAATACCAATCTCTACCATTCTTATGAACTGTTCTGTGTAGGATTTTAAGAATGGTTTTATTTGAAGCCTCTGCTTGACCATTTCCTTGCAAGAAGTAAATGGAGGACCAATGTTGTTTAATCTTGAATTTCTTGTAGAGGTGTTTAAGGTCCTTATTTTTGAACTGACCTCCATTGTCAGTGATAATCTCAAAAGGTACTCCATATCGACAGATGATATGGTTCAAAATGAATAGAGAGATTGTCTTGCCTGAGGCAACAGAAAGTGGGACAACTTCTACCCATTTAGTGAAGTAGTTAGTAGTAGTGATGATAAATTTGTGTCCACCTGATGAGTTGGGATGAATCTACCCAACAAGATCAAAGGCCCAGCGTTGAAATGACCAATGAGATATAGAAGGAATAAGCTCTCTGCCTGGAGCATGTATCAGATGACCATGTTTTTGACACTTTTCACATGATTTTGCAAAAGCTACTACATCCATCTGCATGGTAGGCCAATAGTACCCAGCCCTAAGCAACCTCTGGGCCATGGAAAGACCATTGGAATGTCCCCCACAGATGCCCTTGTGAATGTCAACTAGCGCTTGATCGGATTCTTCCTTTTCTAAGCATCTAAGAAGTGTCCCATCTAGACCCCTCCTATACAAATCACTAGAGATAAGGGTATGGTGAGAGGCATTTTAGGTAAGGTTTCTTTGTTCAGAGTGGTTAAAGGTATCAGGGATAATGCCATCATGAAGGTATGATTAAATGGCACCATAACGAGATTAGTCACAACCAACAAGGGTACAAATGACATGGCTTTCTTGGGAGTCATAGATAGGGTAATGTAGCTCTTCCACCAGGAATTCAAATCTGGACTCATGCTGCTCTAATTGGAGGAGTGAAGCAAGTGTAGCCATAACATCAACTACTTTATTTTCTACTCTAGGGATTTGCTGAAGTGTGACAAATGTGAAGTATCGTTTCAAGGAATCAACCATTTTCTTGTAAGGTACCAGTTTCTCATCTTTTGTTTGATATTCTTCATTAACTTGGTTGATTATCAGCTGTGAATCCACATAAATGTGAAACTCTTTGATTCTCCATTCTATGGCCATCTTAAGCCCATTTGTCAAAGCTTCATACTCAGTAATGTTGTTTGTACATGGGAACAATAACTTGTAAGACTTAGGAATCCTGTACCCATGAGGAGAAACAAACAACACACCAGCTCCTGAACCATTTTGTATAAAAGATCTGTCAAAGAACATCTTCCATATTCTCTCAGTCATGTACATGAGGTGCTCATCTAGAAAGGCAACTTGAATAGGTGTACTATCTTGAATTCAAAAATCAGCCAATTGATCTGCTATGGCTTGTCCTTTTATAGCTTTGTGCTCAATGTACTCTATGTCAAATTCTGAAAGAATCATCATCCATTTAGAAAGTCTACCTATGAGGGTAGCCTTACCAAGAAAATGCTTGAGAGGATCATTTTTTGCTATGAGGTGTATTGTGTGTGCAAGCATGTAATGTCGCAACTTTTGGGAAGCAAACACCACTGCAAGGCAAGCTTTCTCAATACTAGTGTAATTAACCTCATATGAAACAAGTGTACGACTGATGTAATATATGGCTCTTTCTTTCCTATTTTCATCAAGTTGAGCTAGTAATGCCCCCAAGGAAGATTTTGTTGCTGAAACATATAGAATGAGTGGTTTTCCTGGGATAGGAGGCATTAAAATAGGAGGATTTGCCAAATACTTCTTGATTTGGTCCATGCTTTTTTTACAATCCTCATTCCAGATACATTTAACTCCCTTATGAAATTTCTTATTGAGAGGTTGAGCTCTATCTACCAGCTGGGAAATGAACCTCCTTATAGATTGAAGATGTCCTTGAAGACTCCTCATTTGACTAATGTTTTTAGGAGGTGGCATATCCATGATTTCTTGGACTTTTTCAAAGTCTACCTCTATTCCTTTTGCTGAAATAATGAAACCTAGAAGTTTTCCAGAGGTGACACCAAATGCACACTTTTTTAGATTTAACCTTAATTGAAACTGCTCCATGTGATCTAGAATGACTTCTAAATCACCTAAGTGTGTGTTCCTTTTCTTAGACTTAGCCAAGGTGGCATCCACATAATCTTCCATGTTCTTATGCATCATGTCATGAAAGATAGTTTTCATAGCTCATTGATAGGTAGCTCCTACATTTTTTAATACAAAAGGCATGACATTCCAACAATAAGTACCCCATGCGCAAGTGATGCAGGAGCATCCTGAGTGTAAGAGAAATCTTGCATCACCCAAAAATATTAATATTTTTGTATTCAATAAGGGCTATCTTGTGTAGAGATACTATTTATGGAAACTTTCTATTTTTAGTAAGTTGGTCTTATGATCTCAGAGTGTTTTAATTTTACATGTGGAGGTTCATCTCAGTCACATCAGCCTGCTAGCAAAGTTTCATGGCTAGATCAGGTCTAGTTTTGAAGATATTGAAGATTTTCGGTATTGGCAGCAGGATACAGAAACTTTGAACTCAGTTTTGAAGGCTTTAGAGGCCCCGGATGAGGTCAAAAATTTGGGTGACAAGTACTTGTGCTAATCAAGCCTGTAGAGCGCTTTGTGGCATTTTCAAAATGGGGTTATAATAGTCAATCGAGTCAACTGGTGATGACTTATGCTCTCCAAAAGTCAGGCCACCTAGAATGGTAGAAAATAATTTTCCTTCAAAATTTTTGTTTGAGTTTCAAAAGTTATTTTGAGCCGACTTTGATGTAATAAATTGAAAAATAAAATAATTCTAAGTTTGGTCAGCCCTTAGGGTTAAATTTCTGGAACCTTCGTAGGCGATGGAAAATGCCTATATAAAGAAGGCCCATAGTGTTGTCTAGGGTAGTTCTGGGTAGTAGATCTAGGTATTGATTTGAGGCTTTGTCCTACAGAATATTGTAAGGGAATGCCCATGTGGCTTTGCATATTGTAATTCTGAAAGTTTGTAATTCCACATTTGTGGAGATAATAAGAAGCCAATTTTTTATTCTTGCATATTGTTGTTGTTGTTTTTCTATTTTTGTTATGTGTTTGTGTTATTAAGGGGAGCACCCTTCATCAAGTGGTATCAGAGCAAGAGTTCTTGAGTGTGTAAAAAGATCACCGACTATGAGGCAGTTTGCACTAGAACCGTGGTTAGGGTTTCAGCGCACATCATGAAAATGCCTCCATGAAGGGAACGTGGTGGAAGAGCTGGTGTTGTAACACCTGAGGTTAGAGCGCTCCAAAGAAAAGTACGAGCATTAAAAGAGGAGATTCACAGAGGAATGAATCTTAACGTCAGAGACGAAAGTGAGGATGAAGCTAAAGAAGAAGATCAAGAAGGAGAAGTTGAAGTTGTGAACCAGAAGGAAGAAAGACTTTTTCGAGCCATTTCCAAGATCGGAAAAAGACCTAAGATTGAGGTTCTTGCATTTTCAAGAAATCTTAACCTAGAGGAGTTGATCAATTGGATCAATGAATGTGAAGAATATTTTGAGTATCAAGATATTGACGATCTTGATAGGGTCAAATTTGCGAAGACCAGACTGAAAGGTCATGCCAAGATCTGGTGGCAAGAGATTCAATTGGAGTGAAATAGAAGAGGGAAAGATAAAATCACAAGATGGGATCTAATGGTGGATAAATTGAAGTGATAGTTCATTCCTGTTGATTATGAACTTGACCTATTGAAGAAGATGCAAAGTTTGAAGCAGGTAGGAAGATCTATTCAAGAGTATATAGAGGAATTCTATTGAATCCTCATCAAAACAGGCCATGCAGAAGCTGATAAGGAGAAAGTTGCCCGTTACCTTAATGGGTTAAGGCCGAGCATTCAGGAGGAGCTGAATCTGGTTCGAATGAACAGTATTGAAGAGGCATACCAGTTTGCCCTAAAAGTAGAAGAAAAGTTGAACAAGAAGTTTGAAAGCAGACAAAATGGAAGAGGTCATAGTGGACGATCTGGAGGATGGTCATATGGAGGCCGAAATGAAGATCCGAAAAAGAAGGATAAGGCCAGTAGTAGTCAAAATTAGAGAGGAAATAGTTCCAATCGTTTCCAAGATCAGAATAATAGAGATCAGAGAGGAAGAGGAAGAGGACAAGGTTTAGGAAGAGGAGACTTCAGTGGAACATGTTTTCACTGTGGAGAAGAAGGTCATAGGGCATTTGAATGTCGTCAATGCCAAGGAAGGATAGATAAGAGGAATGAAGGCCAGGCCAAAGTTGCGCATGTAGATGAAGATGCCAGATCATCAAATTCTGAAGATGCTAAAAGAGGAGAAACATTGATTAACAGAAGAGTCTTGTTGAGTGGTGAGAATGAACCTGAGTAAAGGATGAGCCTGTTTCACACTAGATGCAAGTGTGAGGGTAAATATTGTGATGTGATTATTGATAGTGGAAGCACTGATAATTTGGTGTCAGAAGAGATGGTGACAAAGCTAAAGCTCAAGAGACAGAAACACCCACATCCATATCGGATTGCCTGGGTGCAGGATGACCACAAGGTCATGGTCAGTGAACAGTGCCTAGTAAAGTTCAAGATTGGCAGGTACAAAGATGAGGTACTATGTGATATCATATCTATGGATGCATGTCATATGTTGTTGGGTAGACTGTGGTAGTTTGACAGATGTGGTGTACACGATGGTCGTGTGAATACCTATTCCCTGACAAAGGATGGAGTGCGACATAAGCTAAAGCCATTGAAGGAGATCGAAGAAAAGGTATGTGGTAATGCAAGAATAACATTTTTTGATGGAAGAAAATTCCTAGATGGTATGAGGCATTGGCATCTGTGTTTTGCTTTAATTCCAAAAGCTGGTAAAGAAGAAGTAGAGGATGTACCTGTAGAGGTTGCAGATTTGTTGAATGAGTTTCAAGATATTGTATTTGATAATGTACCTGATGGATTACCACCGATAAGGAAGATCAGTCATCAAATGGATTTGATTCCAGGAGCCAATTTGCCAAAAAAGGCAGCACACAAAATGACACCAGCAGAAAGTGAAGAATTGAACAGACAAGTACATGAGTTATTGTAGAAGGGGTTGATTTGAGAGAGTCTAAGTCCTTGTGTTGTACCAGTGGTATTAGCACCAAAGAAGAATGGAGAATGGAAGATGTGTACAGATTCCAGAGCAATAAACAAGATCATAATCAAGTATAGGTTTCCATTGCCATGAATGGATGATATTATGGATTGTTTGAGTGGAGCTGTTTATTTCTCAAAGATAGATCTGAAGAGTGGATACCACCAGATTTAGATCAGAGAAGGAGATGAATGGAAGACTGCCTTCAAGACAAAGGAAGGATTGTGTGAGTGGTTAGTCATGCCTTTTGGGCTAACCAATGCACCGAGCACTTTCATGCGGCTCATGAATGAGGTTCTAAAAGAATTTTTGGGTAAGTTTGTCATTGTGTACCTAGATGATATTTTTATCTTTAGTAAGACATTGGAAGAGCATATGATGCATATTCGTATGGTGTTTGAGAAGCTGAGAGATGAAAAATTGTTGATTAATTTGAAGAAGTGCAGTTTTGTGAAGAAAGAGTTAGTGTATTTGGGATTTGTAGTTTCAACAGAAGGTCTAAAAATGGACCCAGAGAAGGTACAGGCTATCTTTGAATGGCCTACTCCAAGGAGTGCTACCAAGAAATTTTATGCTATAGTTCAGGCATTGAAGAAGTGGAGACACTATCTGCTTCCTAAGGAGTTTGTTTTGTATACTGATCATCAAGCTTTGCAATATTTGAACAATCAAGGAAAGTTGAATCAAAGGCATTTGAAATGGGTTGAGTTTTTGTAGAGTTATACATTTATTTTGAAACACAAAAGTGGAAAGTCTAACAGGGTTGCAAACGCGCTTAGTAGAAGGCAACTATTGCTGACAAAGATGCAGATTGAGGTGGTTGGGTTCAAGGAACTCAAGAATTTGTATCCAAAGGATCTTGATTTTGGTGAAGCTTGGAAAGCTTGTAAAGAACCTGTTACTCTAGACAGGATGAAATGGCTAGATTTTATCATTCAGGATGATATGCTATTCAGAGGGAGTCAGTTGTGCATTCCACGAAGTTCTATGAGGGAGAATCTCATCAAGGAGAAGCATAGCGGAGGATTGGCTGGACATTTTGGTTGAGATAAAACCCTTGCTTTGGTTAGTGAAAATTATTATTGGCCACAGTTGCAGCAAGATGTCAAAAATTTTGTACAGAGTTGCAAAGTATGTCAGATGGCAAAAGGAGTGAAGCAGAATACAAGGCTGTATCAGCCATTACCTATAATAGAGAAGCCTTGGGAAGATATCAGTATGGACTTTGTTCTTGGTTTACCAAGGATGTAGCGGGGACATGATTCAATTTTTGTAGTAGTTGACAGATTTTTGAAGATGGCACATTTCATTCCCTGCAAAAAGACTAATGATGTTGTTCATATAGCAGAATTATTTTTCAGAGAAGTAGTGAGACTACATGGTTTGCCAAAGACCATAGTTTCAGATAGAGACATTAAGTTCATTAGATATTTTTGGTGTACATTGTGGAAGAAGTTGAAGACATATTTGAAGTTCAGTTCATCACATCATCCACAAACTGATGGACAGACAGAGGTGGCGAATAGGAGTTTGGGAAATTTGTTGAGATGTTTGGTTGGAGATAAACCAACAGGATGGGATTTGATTTTATGACAGGAAAAATTTGCATATAATAATTTTGTCAACAGGAGCACTGGTAAATCATCATTCCAGATTGTACATGGGAGTAGTCCTAGAAATACATCTAAGTTGAGAAAGATAGATAAAGGAGAAATAAGTAGTGCTGAAGCTGAGGATTTTGCAAAACATTTGAAGAACATCCATGAGGAGGTGAGGAAGCATATTACCAAGATGAATGCGCAGTATAAGGCTAAGGCAGATGCAAAAAGGAGGCATAAGGAATTTCAAGTTGGAGATGAAGTCATGGTTCATTTGTGGAAGGAGAAATTTTTGGTTGGTACATATAACAAGTTGAAAATGAAGAAGTTTGGGCCATGTAAGATACTGAAGAAGCATGATTTAGGAAATGCATATGAGGTAGAATTGCCTACTGAGATAAATATTTCACCAGTGTTTAACATTTTAGATTTGACAGAGTATCATGAAGGAGGTGTTGAAGATGAGGTTACAACAGCACAGTGGAGTATTCCAGCAACTAGTTTAGATATCAAGGAGATTGAAGACATACTGGATAGTCATGTTGGCAGAAGCACAAGGAACAGGACATATGAAGAGTATTTGGTCAAATGGAAAGGATGACCTGTTGAAGATTCATCATGGCTAACAAAGGAGGAGGTTAATCGTCTTGATTTTCCTCTGCACACCTGAGTCGTGACAGGGTCACTTCTCAAATTATCCCGGGTGTCTGATGCAGGAGCATCCTGGGTGTAAGAGCAATCTTGCATCACCCAAAAATATTTCTATTTTTGTATTCAATAAGGGCTATCTTGTGCAGAGCTACTATTTATGGAAACTTTCTATTTTTAGTGAGTTGGTCTTACGATCTTAGAATGTTTTGATTTTACATGTGGAGGTTCATCTCAGTCACATCAGCCTGCCAGCAAAGTTTCATGGCTAGATCAGGTCTAGTTTTGAAGATATTGAAGATTTTCGGTATTGGCAGCAGGATACAGAAACTTTGAACGCAATTTTGAAGGCTTTAGAGGCCCTGGATGAGGTTGAAAATTTGGGTGATGCATGCTTGCACCAGTCAATCTTGTAGAGCGCTTTGTGGCATTTCTAAATTGGGGTTATAATAGTCAATCGGGTCAACTGGTGATGACTTATGGTCTCCGGAAGTCGGGCCACCTGGAATGGCAAAAAATAATTTTCCTTCAAAATTTTTGTTCGGGTTTCAAAAGACTTTGATGTGATAAATTGAAAAATAAAATAATTCTAAGTTTGGTCGGTGCTTAGGGTTAAATTTCTAGAACCTTCTCGGGCAGTGGAAAATGCCTATATAAAGAAGGCCTGTAGTGTTGTCTAGGGTAGTTCTGGGTAGTAGATCTAGGTATTGATTTGAGGCTTTGTCCTATAGAATATTGTAAGGGAATGCCCATGTGGCTTTTCATATTGTAATTCTAAAAGTTTGTAATTCCACATTTGTGGAGATAATAAGAAGCCAATTTTCTGTTCTTGCATATTGTTGTTGTTGTTTCTTTGTTTCTATTATGTGTTTGCATTATTAAGGGGAGCACCCTTCATCAGGAAGTGAATGTAGTCTTTTTTTGGTCCTCAAGAGCTATTTTGATCTAATTATATCCAGAAAAACCATCCATCAATGATTAGACTTCATAACCCGCAGTCATGTCCACTATCAAGTCTATGTTTGGGTGTGGAAAATCATCCTTTGGGCAAGCTCTATTGAGATCTCTAAAGTATGTGCAAATGTGAATGGACTTGTCATGTTTAGAAATTGGTACAATGTTTGATATCCATTCAACATAGTCAATAGCTCTTATGAATCCTACACTGAGGAGTTTTTCTAATTCTTCTTTGACTAGAAGAGCTATATGTGGATGCATTTTTCTCAATTTTTGTTTGACTGGTTTAACACCTGGAGCTATGGACAAGTTATGCATAATAAGGTTAGTGTCCAACACTAGCATATCTAAGTAAGTCCAAGCAAAATTAATCTTCTTCCTCTATAAGAACTTAGTGTATGCTTCCCTTTCTTGTGTGGATAAGGACTGAGGCAAGTGAACTATCTGTGGAGCCTCATTTGTACCCAAGTTGACAGCTTGTGTTGGCTCAACAAGCACTGAAGATCTATCGTGAAAGTAACTTGGGAGACAATCAAGTACCTCATCTTTAGGCACCTCAAAGAGGTTTTCACCCTTGGGTACGTCATTTATTTTTACTATTTTTGGTTCTGACACTGCCACACAGTGGTTTTTGCCATCATAACTCTTATTCTTTTTTTCTTTTCTTTTTATTTTTTGACTAAGGTACTTGATGTCTGGCTCTATCATGCTGGTAGCCAATTCACTGGTGGAAGAGACTATAGGTTCAATTGCATTCAAGTAACAGGTTATCTCATAATCATTCTGGAAAGTCAAGAGCTTAGGCTCTTCGTAACGTTGGGACCAATCAATGAGGTGAGGATTAGCAAGGGGTAAGTCAATGATTGGTTCAAGGTTATGGATACAAATAGTATTATCTCTGGTGACCAAAGAGTCAGAGTCTATTGAGTATCCTTCTAAGTTACCCAAATCAGGATTTATCCTACCAAGTGAAGAATCATCCATAAAAGTGACCTGTAGATTCAAATCCTCAAATCCTACACGTGACTCGTTAGCTACCTCGAGATGAGAACTATAAGTATGGATGACATCAACATCCATGTCAACTATGGAAGAGTCAGATAGATACTCCCATTCATACTCATGTGAATCTGTATCTGAATCCCGGCTGGGATATTTACACCATGCATGTTTAGGACGTCTTGATGTGGAATCTCTAATGTCACCAAGGGTAACACCTTCTCGAACACCATTCGTGTATTGATGTTCTTGGACAGGATCTTCAACAGCGGATTCTTCTTGTTCTAGGCCTAAAACTATTGCATGAGCAACTATATTATCTGAATCTCCCCAAAGGAGATTGGTGGAAGGGACCCAATATTCACACATATCTTGTTGATTTGTCAGATTTGGCATGTATTTTGGTTCATCTTCTCCATCTGTCTCATCAAGGATAGGAGCAATGTTCTTGCTATGATTCTCAAATCCTAGGCCAACCGTCTTCTTAGACTTACGTCTAAAAAGAGCATGATCAAGAGGTTTAGCTCTAGCATCTAATCTATGATTAAGAGGACCATGTCCTGGATAGCCCATATTTTTGACAAAAGTATACCCCCTTCCATAAGCCTTAGGAGAGGGAGATAAGTTTTCATTGTGCATGTACTTATCTTCTCTATAAATCTAGTCTTTAACAGCCACCTCTTCCTTCTCATCTTGGATAGGTACCAAGGATTCGACAAATGTGCCAAATAAGGTCATGGCAGAAGAGGAAGGTCTCATTTATTGTGAAGGCTTGCCACAAGACCTAGGTGAGACTGGAAGTTTTGTAAAGGAGTCAAGTTGATACCCCCCCATACCAAGGTCCATTGATTTGAACTTATCTTTGCACTGTGCTAGAGTTGCATTGAAATCCTCTGCTTTTCTATTGAGGGGAACATGAGTCCCTGCTGAAATGGAGTTGAAAGATAATGTGCTATCCCTAGGTATACAAATTTCTACTCCATTGTAGGGGAACTTAACACATTGTTGGTAGGTGGATGGCACTACTTGCATGTCATGGATCCACGGTCTACCAAGTAAGATGTTGTATGCTAAAGGACCAATGTCAACAATTTGAAACAAAATGTCCTTCTCAATGGGGCCAATCCTAACAGGAAGAAAAACCAACCCCTTATAACTCCTTTATGCCTCATCATAGGCTTTTATTGTGATCTTCTTTTAGGCATCTATGACCTCTTCTAAGTAACCCAATGTTTTTAAAAGACTTAAAGAAAAAATATTGAGCCTAGCACCCCCATCTATCAACACATGTCTGACACAGGTTTTGTGGATCATGACTTCTATATGAAGGGCAAGATTATGCAGGTGGCTCAAAGCTTTATCATCATCTTCTGAAAAAGTAAGGTAATGTGGGCTAGCAAGATGATTGACCATGTTTTGAAATTGATCAACATCTATGTTGGTAGGAACATTTATTGTGCACAAGGCATCCTCAAGGACACGCTTATGTCTTGGGGACAATTATAGGAGCTCAAAGATTGAAATCTGAGCTAGAGTTCTTTGTAACTGGTCAACAAGGTTATAACTCATATCAGGATTAACTTCTGATTTTGTGGTGACATTCTTGGATGCCACTTTCTTTGGTTTATTAGACTGATTTGAGCTGGGACCTCTAATGACCACAAGAACTTGACTTCTCATGACAGCATTAAGAGCTTGGGATGACCTTCTAGAGTGAGGACCCCTTAGCACCACAACAAGTTCTTCATCAAATATAGGAGGAGAGTCCACATCATAACCATAATTATCCTTGTTCTCCATCATGTTGACATTTTCCTCCACAACCTCAAGCATATTGACCACATTTTCCACAGCTGTGTAAGTGTAGTTGATCTCGACTTTGCCACTCTTTGGTTTAGAGGTTTCCCCCTTTTCATATTTAGGAAAAGGCTCTTTAAAATCCTTGTGATCAGCATTAGTGTTCAGACCATCCACCTTAATTTTTCCAATCTCAATGAGATCTTGGATGATATGCTTTAGTTTCCAACAGTGTTCGATATCATGTCCAATACCATTGTGGAATTTGCAGAAAGCTTTCTCATCCCACCAATGTGGTTTAACATCAGGAATATAGTGCTTTGCGGGATCTTGAGGATGTGCAAGATTGTTGGCAATAAGCATTTTGAAGACATCCTCATAGGAATCACCAAGCTTTGAAAATTGATGCCTCTCTTTCTTAGGGTTTTCTTGGTACCTTGGCTTATGTTCTTGTTGGTTGGATGCGTTGAGCTTCATTGCTTGAATGACACTAGATAAGTGAAGAACACCTTGATCCTTAGGTTGAGAAGAGTCTACAACTCCATCATTAACCACTTGTTTATTCTTATTCCAGTGCAAGTTTTTCCCTTTGTCCTTATTAGCATTGTTGTTGTTTTGACCATTATTGTTGTTTTTGTTGTTGGTCAAAATTCCTTTCTCTTTCAAAACATCCTCATTTCTACATGTGGTTTTGACCATGGTGTCAAAGGAGTCGACCATTTTCCTTACTTCATACCGCATCTCAGGAATCAAGTTGCTAATGAGAATGTCAATCTTCTCCTTTTTAGGAATGGTCCTAGAGTATCGGGAACATTGACATCTCCATCTTTGCAAGAAAGAAACAAAGGTCTCCCCTTGATTTTGTTTTAAGTTACATAAGTCCAACATGGTGATAGATCTCAAAAGATTGTAGGCAAAGTGTTGGACAAATCTATGAACAAGTTCTTTGAAAGTCTTGACGAGGGGGGTTATGTTGGTAAACCACTCCATTGCTTGACCTTTGAGACTCCTTGGGAATAACCTCATGAGATAGGAGTCATCTTGATGAAATTAAAAGCTCATTATGTAGAATTGGTGCACATGGTCATGTGGATCCCCATTACCATCATACTTGTCATATTGGGGAATTTCTACCTTCTTAGGAAAATCTTTCATGCTCACACTCTTGTCAAAAGGATTAGGATAGATTGAGTCAAGTGAAAAGGAACTCTTAGGTGCCAACACCTTTTCCATCATACGTTTGAGTTTTTTTATCTCCTCTTCTTGGGATGGACCTTGTTTCTTGATCTTTGTATCCACATCAAAGTTGTAAGGAACTCTGGCACCCTTGTTGATCAAGCTCTCTAGGAACTTGTCTTTGTTTTGCTCTAGATACCTCTCCATGTATTGTTGGAAGAGTGGTTCTTGTTGCATCCTCATGAAGTCTTGAGCATCAAAACTTGAGCTACTACCTCCATGTTGGGAACCATGATGAGCTTGTTGTGAGGGTTGCCTAGAGTTACTAGGAGGTGTTTGTCTCCTATAGTGAGCATGTTGTAAAGTCCTTCTTCCTCTAGGACTAGGAGATCTTGAAGGGGCTCTTGAATTCCTTCTGCTTCGTGGGGTTCCCGAAGGAGTAGATGGTGGAGAGTTGTTTCCACTATTGACACCCCTGTTGTTGAATTAGGCATTGAGTTGTTGGGCTAAAAGCCTATCTTGTTCTTCCTGAGAGGCTTCCCTTTCCAATTCTAACAAGGCTTGTCTCTCCACCTCTAGGAGTCTAAACCTCTCTTCTTTTATAGCTTGTTCATCTAAAAAGGCTTTCTTTTCACATTCAATTATTTTGAGCCTTTCACTCGTATACCTTGAGGTTGTTTGGAGTGGTGAATTTGGTCTTGAATGTTTGAACAAGTCATTAGTAAATGTTGCATTCACATGAGCATCACAAGGTTCATTGTTTTGGTCTTCATATTATGACCATTCATCTTGGTGAGCTCATCTATGATACATTTCAGCTCTTTGATGTGCATCTAGATATCTGGTATTGATAGGGGGTGATTCTGGTTGATTGTCATGAGCGGAATCACCAAATAGCATGTTGTCTCTATGTCTCTGAAATATGTCATCAAGATTTTGATCCATTGCTTCTCTCTCCTTTCTAGTCATGGTGTAACTCATATCCATATCTGATTGAGAAGGTACTAAGGATGTGCTCAACTCACTAGGATTGCTCTTTGGGTCAAACCAAGCTTCTGGGGTACTCCTAGGGGATTGATCAAAGATGGGCTCTTTTCCCTTATGCTTTTGACAAGTCTAGACTAAGGGTAATTGGTTGAAGACTACTTGAGGTCATTTTCCTTGATTGACTTGATACCTTGTCATAACCAACATGAAAGAAAAGACCCTCAGTGATAAGATGACCCTACAAAATGTCGATACCAAACTAGGATAGTAAAATCATTCAATTGTCCAAAAAAAGAGATGGTAAGATAGAAAATTGCAAAAGGTGTAAACTAGCACTACCACAGAGGTGCCCAATCAAAGGATAAGTATCCTAACACATATGGATCAGGAGGATGATTTACCCAAATTATATTTGAAATTAAGATTGATTTTGGATGGAAGTGAATTGGACAAGAGACTACTAAGACTCTCCAAGTGTGTTACCAAAGAATCTAAAGGTTTACTTTCTCAACAAGGATGACTTCTTACTTACCGATTCTAAGCAAGGTCACGCATGAAATCAAAGAATACTAATTCAAGGGGTCAAGACACATGAACCCAAAGTACAAACAGGTTTCCAACAGCAAGGTAAGTAACCTACTAAGACCTGGATCGACCAAGGAAGACTGAAAATGACACAAATCAGCTTTGGATTGCAGACAACAGTTAGATAGCAAGATGACTCTATGCGACAGTTCATAGGGTATTGGGATGATACAATATGTCCAGGTGATATTTTGCACTAAGTTTGTGTGACAGTTTCTAGGCAGTAGGTGCGATATTTTCCAAGCAAGTTGTGCGACAGTCATGCAGTATCGTACGATATTTTACCAGTGAGTGTAAAAATCTCAATTTTTGAAGGCAATTCATCTAAAGTCTTAGTTTGATGGTTCAATTTCTTGACTCCAAACATAATAATAGCAAAGAACAGACATTTTTGCAAATAGTAAGTGATCAAACATGTCATAAAACACTTGAATCAAGGGCAAAGGCAACCTTCTCAAGACATACACTTGGGATATCAAAGCAAAAAATCCAATGAATACTACCATGATGTTTGATGTTCAAGAATGTTTACATAGGTAGATCACAGTGAAGACAAATCAAGCACTTACTAGCCTAGAAAGACAAAGGCTCAATACTCAACAACTTGGTCCACACTTGATGTCCTATTTCCTCACACAAAGTGGTTGCCCACAATAGATATTGGCTTTGTCATGGAAGTGTCAATGACACAACCAAAGGAACACAGGTGGTGAGTAAAATCTTGGGGTGATCTGGGTTAGTCCACTAGGATCAGTCCTTGCACCAAGATGTTGAGCGGCAAAATTGGGTAGCTTATATATATGGTTCATAATAAGGGATTCTGTTCATAATACCCCTCTTACTCCCCGAAGGGACTCCTTACCTTGCGGCAAGTAACGGACCTCACGGCCACAAGAGTACCTTAAGCATTCTTGCTTAGCATTTTCCTCATGGTCATAATCCCACAAGTACTTACACCAAGCGAAGACAAGTACTATGTCTACCAAGGTTTTGTGTCCTTGATAGCCTTGAGTTTATAGTGGGTTGAAATAGTTTGGTATTAGCTTGTCCCCACTTGGGTCGTTCCTCTTGATTGCTCAAGATCATGCCTGCTAAAGGATTCTAAAACTAAACAAGAAGTGGATCAACCTTTGAGGGTCAAGATTTCTGGTTCACCTCAAGGGTGAAGAGCATACTCTCCCATCTCAAAAATCTTTCCCAAACACACCAAGCAAATGTTCAATTAGCCCTCTTGCTTTTGAAATCTAAAGATGGGTCAAGATTTCTAGTTCACCACAAGGGTGAAGAGCATACTCTTCTACCACCAAAAGACTCTAACAAGATATTAAGTGCCTAAGAAAATGAAGAACTAGTATATGCCACACTTAAAAATGAAAGCAATGAACAAGCACTTGATTGTTTTTATGCTTTGGGCAGCCCTACAAGAAAAGTTAGTAGCCCTTGTGCATTTGAAGCTTTGACATACGTTCTTTTAGCAAATAGTGCAAGCAACTAGGGCACATCTACAAACACAACTTGTCAGGCCCACAAGAGTTACCACAATAAAACCAAGTATAATCTACAAATGAAACTCTGTCCTAACACAACAAATCAAAACCAGCAATCAAACAACCCAAATCTTGCAAAGAAAGAACCAAAATCACTCACTGTCAGGCTTGGCTGATGGTTCTATCAGAAAATGTTTTGCATGATACTTCGCAGTATACTGATGTGATACTTTCTTTCTGAACGATATTTTGCATTAACTGCAGGCGACTGAAATATACCAGTGCGACAGAATCCTGCAAGGTCATACGATATTTTGACTAGCAAAGTACTGCATGAGTATATAAAAAACTATCGTACGATACTGGTAAACTATCATACGATATTCTATCAGAAAGTATGGAAAATTAGCAAAAATGCATGAAAAACAAAGGCAAAATAGAAGTGTTCTGCCCCACGGTGGGTGCAAAAAATGTATACTCAAAATGTGTACTTCTCTAAGTCATTACTTCCAAGGGCATCCATGGATTGGAAACCTTGAGAAAGTGACCTAGAGCTCCCTAGGCATGGAGTCACAAGGGTGTTTAGAATGCTCTCAACTAGAGCTATTAAGCCTATAACCTTGCTAGTAAACCATGCAATGGAAGATTCAAAGAGACAAGGGAAAAAATGTCAATATCCTCAAGAATCAAAATGGAAATGCAATGCAATGCTATGCTAGAATGAAGATGCAAGAATGCAACTAAGCTATGAAAATGAAAATATTACAAGCCTTTGCTAATTAAGCTATGTGAGTTAAGCTAGAACATGAAAGGAAAGTAAACTAAAATGACATGAAAGCTAAGATAAATGCAAGAATGAAAGCTAGAATGCAAGAAGATCTCCAAAGCTCCAAAGTCACCAAGAAAATCTACAGCATAAGATTAGCATAAAGAGTGGATCCTTTGAATGAGAAAAGAGCTCTCCTTTTAAAGATAAATGGACCATGGAGATTAAGAGGCAAAAAATTTGATCAAGGGTAGAGTTTGAAAGTGGGATCAATCCTTGTGCACAAATCTCCTCCAATGAGAAAGAAGTGTTGACTTTTGTGCCCCATGTGAGACAAAAAGGCCTTTTCTTCTTTTATAAAATAAGAATAACGCTTTATTTGTGCAACTTAGGATAAGAGGTAAGTGGGGGATTTTTATCTAATAAAAGAGGAGGGAATTCCTTTTAATTAAATAAAGACTTAGGATAAAATAGTTAATCCATAGAATATAATCAAATAAATGATAGAATTAAGATTTGATCAAGGAAATTGATTTGAATTGAAAATATTGCAAAGCATTGATTTAAAATATTGATTCAGGAAATTGATGAATTGAAGAATGGGGCCCAAAGTCTAGGCGACCATTTTAGGGTGCATATAGGCACTTGTGTCAATAACACATTTGATTCCAATTCATTAGATCTTTCCTAAATTTTGTTAGCCATCGATCATCATAACAAACTTTATCTGTTACCTTGAAATCATACACTTTCTAGCTCATCAATTCTTATCGGCTAAACTAATCATTTAGTTCATTCTGTTCTTCTCGCTTAACAAAGAAATGCATCGGTGAACACAAGCTCGGTTTACACTGTGCTCGGTATACACTACACTTTGTTGGTGTATACTGAAATTCTTCATTAACCGACAACACTGCCTTGTGTCTTTCAGCTCTTTTCCTCATCATAGATGAATGAAACATAATCAAGTCAATAACATAAAGTCATAGACTCATCAACAAGTTACTCAATGTATTTCTTATCATCATATGTCATATCCATCTTCCTCATGTAGATATTTATGTTCTTCATCTCTTTCACTCCTTTTCTACAGATGTTTCAATATAGTAACTTATAAGATAAGTGTTGTCAAACTAGTTGAAATCAATGACAACATAATACTGATTTTAATCATATTACATATCTAATCAATCAGCTATGTGATCTTAAATCACAGATTCTTCAATCAAGTTCTAAATTAGTTGTATTTCATCACGGCCTTGACCTACATCCAATAACCTATTAAAGGGAGGAACACAATTGCAGGCTTAAAACCAGAGAAAGATTGTGATCCTGAAGGGAATCAGGAATAAGGAACACAGTAGGATGAGGTACATGAGTTATGTTCATCTCACTAGATATAGATGGGCATTAATGCTCAATTGAATGATGCATTCCCATAAAAATGTGAACTCCCATTAATCTACAAACTCTCATGTTAAATAACTACAAAATAAAGTCAACATAGTTCCTTTAACACAACCAAAGTTAAAATTAAATTATTCACAAAAGGGTTTGTGTTTTGAGTTAATTGGTTTATGTAAATCTATTTTGTGTTATACTCGTATGGATCAATGGCAAGGTTTTAGTCTCTATAACCTATGTGGATAGTTCTTGTTTATATCCCTATTTCATATTCAGTTTTGAAAGTATTGAAGTTGACTAATTCTAGCTCAGGTATAGTTAAATTGTCCTTTCTACCCTAGAATGACATCTTTGTTCAAACCATTGATTGCAAACATTTTTTAAGTACTTGAATCTACAATAGAACAATAGTGGTGAATGTATGATTGTTATAATCATATGATTATATATGTTATAATATTTATGTAATAAATGTAGTAACGATGGTGTGGTGCATTATTGATATAGGCTCAATGGCTCTTGTCAATGTGCCAAATTGTCAATGTGGTGGTGGGCAGTGTGTGTTGAAGACTTCATGGACACAAAGCAACCTTGGATGACAATTTTGGTGCTGCCCAAATAGAAAAAAGGTTGCTAATGTGTATATATTTAATGTTTCTAATGTAAATACTATTTATTATATTATAAGAACTAATGTAGATTGGGCATCACAGGGAAATAATGGCTGCGGATACTTTAGTTGGGTCGATGACAACTCATCTACATCTATCCACCTATCTCCACTTATCCGCGATGAAGGATTTGAGTGCAAAATGTGTCAGGCTAGGGAAAATTCTGAAATTATATTTTTATGATGCCTTCTTTGTATTGTAATCACATATCTTTGTTGCGACCATATGCAAAGATGAACTCAGGAATTAGTTAGTTTAGTATTTTCATATTGTAACTAATATTTTAATATGGATATGACGTAACTTCTCTTTGCCTCAAGTGTGCATATATATGGTTTACATCTTTTTTTAGAATAATTATTCATGTTTATGGCTCAGGTGAGCCCCAATCTTCTATCAATCACATGATTTAACATATAGTGTTTTCTTGGTTATTCCATTTATTCCTTGACCTTTGAAGACCATTTGGTAATTTCAACTACACCTAAGGATCCATCAGTAGTTGTGGAAAATAGGATTCATGTTGCAATGCCCAAGCTACGAGATGGGAAAGAGAGGCAAGAAGAGTGGAAAGAAGATGATATTCCTGAGATCATGGATGGACACAATGTTGCAGATTTTATTGATCTAGATATCTTGCAGAGGCTTGAAGAACTGGAGACTAAAATTTAAATAGACATTGATTATGGATTGACCATCATTTTCAAGCTTGAGTGATGCTTCGTACCACACACCGTTCGCAGATTTGTACGCAACGCTGATTTAGGCTGGAGGTAAACTACATTTGTCATGTAAACAACATGGTTGAATGCAATCTCTTTTGCACATTTTCAAGAGTTTTCCCACCAATACAAGTGTAAATAACGCATTGAGTGTAATCTACAAATATTGCGTGGTATGAAGTCTCGCTAAAGTTTGAAGTACGAGCATCCTCCCTTTATTCCAGTGAGGGATTGGAATGAGTTCATTTTGGATGCAAAGGAGAAAGCGGATACTCAAAGAGGAATTACACCAGCAAATGAGAGAAGAAGGTATGCAATAGTATTAACTACTAGTAGAATGTAATAATGCACTAATTAGTGATCTTTATATCTATATCATGTAACATATTTCAAACTTTTCATACGTTGTAGGACACATCAAAGGAAACAAAGGCCAAACTACAAAATATTTCACAATAGCTAAGAAATATAATTGTAGGCATCATGGTCACAATTTTTTGGAGACAATGTAATTGAGTTGTATACCTAGACGATGAAAAGTAACTTCTGCTCCTCCGATTCCAAGTTGACACTACGGGATCCAAAGACCATAGATAAGGAATAAATTTAGAGAGTGAAGGAGGGCCATAACGACCAAAATAATACAGGATGAACCTCAAGTTAAATGAGGCAACTGCAAACATTTTAATACATTTTTATTATTAAATAATGAAATTTGCATATACTAGTGTTCTAAGCCCCCTCTATGCAAATTTCATTATTTAATAATAAAATTCTATTAAAATGTTTGCAGTTGCCTCATTTAACTTGAGGTTTGTCCTGTATTATTTTTGTCATTATGGCCCTCCTCCACTCTCTAAATTTATTCCTTATCTATGGTCTTGGGATCCCGCAGTGTCAACTTGGAACCGGAGGAGCGGAAGTTGCTTTCCATCGTCTAGGTATACCACTCAATTATGTTATCTCCAAAAAAATGTGACCATGATGGCTACAATTATGTTTCTTAGTTGTTGTGTCCCAGGACCCCTTATGACCCTTTACGACCATTTATGACCTCTAAGAATACATCTTAGAGGTCTTAAAATGTCGTAAAGGGTCATAAGAGGCTCCTAGGAGGGGCCAGATGAGCTTCCACCTTCATTTGGTTGGCCCTGTTAAGTAGAGAATGTTAATTAAACTATTCTCAAAACAAAGAGAAGCTCAATAATTTAAGGTCTCAATCCATGGACAAATTAAATTAGACTTCCTAAGCCTCTTATTCTATTTTGTAATAAGATTGATTTGCAACCACTAGAGACTACTCTACAAGCTTGAAGAAGCGATATATCTTGGCAAATGAAGAGTGGAAAGAAGATGATATTCCTAAGATCATGGATGGACACAATGTTGCAAACTTTATTGATCCAGATATCTTGCAGAGGCTTGAAGAACTGGAGAGGGAAGAAGGGCTTAATTAGGATGGCAACTAAGGGTGATGAGGATTTCACAATAGCTGACAAACATAATTGTAGGCATCATGGTCACATTTTTTTGGAGACAACATAATTGAGTTGTATACCCAGATGGAGTCCAACTTCTGCACCTCCGATTCCAAGTTGACACTGCGGGATGGAGAACAACTTGGAACCGAAGGTGCAGAAGTTGCTCTCCATCGTCTAGGTATACCACTCAATTATGTTGTCTCCAAAAAAATGTGACCATGATGCCTACAATTATGTTTCTAAACTGTTGTGTCTCAGGACCCCTTATGACCCTTTACGACTGTTTATGATCCCTAAGAATACATCTTAGAGGTCTTAAAATGTCGTAAAGGGCCATAAGAGGCTCCTAGAAGGGGCCAGATGATCTTTCACCTTCACGTGGTTGGCCCTATTAAGTAGAGAATGTTAAACTATTCTCGAAACAAAGAGAAGGTCAATAATTTAAGGTCTCATTACAAGCACTAGAATTGAGTTTTTTGGAATGGGCTGGGAAATTTTTGTATATCAACATGCGATAGAGTTTGGGCAAAAAAATCTATCGCATGTTGATATAAAAAAATTTCCCAATCATGCCAAAAAACTCAATTCTAGTGCTTGTACTACAAGACTGGTAGTAGCATCATGCAAAATAGTAATAATTTCTACATTGACTCTTTTTAGTTTTTTCTTCACCATATTTATTATATTAGGGATTTATGGGATATTGTCATTTGTATTTACAACGATTGCCTCTATTGTTGCAGGTGCTTTTCCCCTATCCCGAACATCAAATTGTGAAAAAAATATCAATAAAACTACCATAATAACTCCATGAATGTTGTTTTAAGTAATTATCAATGAATGTTGTGTATTAATATTGAATTATATGTCATGTTAATGAATATTGTTATGTGTTAATGGGGAATTTAGATTGATGTTAGGGGGAGGGGGTGTGAGGCCAGATGAGCTTCCACCTTCATGTGGTTGGCCTTGTTAAGTAGAGAATATTAAAGTATTCTCGAAACCAACTAAAACTCAAACTAACATACCTTCATTATTTAAAATCAATTTCATTCCTTCTAGGTCTTTGCTCATAAGTGCATTTTGAATGTGTCATTGTCAGGCAACTATCAAATAAAAAACTAGAAGGGCCAATAGTCAACTTCTCATTGTCATTGTCTAGCATGATTCAGCTTCATTTTGTGTAAGTATTCTCATATTGAATGCGTCAACCTCTCTTGGACTAATGTGGATTATTTCATTGGTTTGTGTTTTTGAGTAGGTGAAGTGTTAAATCAGTTCCTATCTTCTATTCTTAATTCATTCAAACTGCAAGAGGGCCTGACAGATATACTCAACATAGAATTGACTACTAGTATGGGTAATTGAACACACTGAGTCTTTGGCTTGAGAGAAAGAGTTGGGTAATGTTGTTTCTGGAGACCTATGCAATTTTCCTCAATGGCCTCTTTTTTTTTAATAGGTATTTTAATATATATGTAGTGTCCATGTTTTTTTTAATACAGATTCTTTTTGTGTATATGCTAGTGCTATGGGACCTAAATAAACAATTATAAATGTAATAGATAATGTATTCAATGAAGGAATTGATGTACCACATGTAAACCAAAATCCATGCTTAATGCCATTTTGTGCAAAATAAGTTTGTCTATTAGCATATCAAATTTTGTTACACCCTTCATGACTGTAATGTTTAAGTTAAGTATTGATGCAATTTTCTAAAGTAGCAAGTTCCGTTGTAATTGTTTTTTTCCTAGTGGTTCTGAGGAGATCAAGAATTGTCAAGGAAAGATATTGAAGTGGAAAGGAAAAGTTTCTGAGAGGTTACAAATATTGAGTCATCGATCAAGTATACTTTTTTTTAAGTAATCACTACAAAAATTGTTAAATTTTCCTAAATTTTTAAAATACGTCATAATTATTTAGTATCATATTCTTAGCTGCAAGTTGCAGGTCTTCATACCATAAATTTTAGAGTTCAACTCTTACATGGACAAAGTTGTAGGTTATATTGAACCATATGTTATATTTTTTGACTCTTTAGTTGCCATAAAGATTAAATTCACATCCTAGTTGTCATTATGTTTGGGACATAAATCTTTATTTAACTAAATTTATTCTTTTAATATTGAGATAAAAAAATCTACAAATAAAGCCTAGACTAGGGACTACATAGAAAACTATCATATGAAGAAATACTAAAATGGCAGTATCAAAGTTCCTTACAAGCAATCCACATATCAAAATCTAGTTGTAGGATTGAAAAAAAAGACAAGATAAAAAAGTTCATAGGCCCATACAAGACACCCACCAAAATATAGACCATCAATTTATAGAACCCTTGCAAGATATCCCAAGGAATGATAGGTAGTGAAAACCAGATAGATAGAAAAAAGAACATAACCATATGTTGCCTCACATGTTTGAGGTAAGCCAAACTCGGTCCAATTCTCTTAACAATGGTACATATCCGTCCAAGTGCAGCAACCTTCAAAGATTTGTAGCAGTAAAGAGAATCCTCATATTTTATCAGCCTAACATAGTCTTTGGCCACTTTGGCAATGAGATTGTGAGCAACATTGATCTGGCCGAGGGCCAAATTGTAGTGATCTTTATCATATAAAACATTTAGCAGATCTCCATAAAATGGATGCACATCATCTTGGTGGGGGAAATCATCTTAGCAAATACATCTGAAGCAGTAGCAGTAGCAACAACAAATACATCACTGACACTTCTTCAGGCATATTTCATTGACTCCTCAAATGAGCAGCCTTTATTTTAGCTACCTCATCACTATCATCCTCATCCATTGCCTTGAGGTTCTCACTTCTTTTTCTTTCACGTTCAATATTATCCTGTAAAAGTGCAAAGGAAAGAGAACGTGACAAATTGAAAAAATAAGATACAAGTTGACGAAAATTGAATAAAAAAATATAAAATTCTAACAAACCAGTTCAAAAAAAACCATTAAGAAATTCATAACCAAATCTAGTTTGCAAAAGCCACCACAATTGAAACTCACCTTCTCAATATTTTCTCTAATAGCATACTTGCAAGCCCGCTGACAAATCTCTGTAATATCTCATCAATAAATATAATGGATGGGGCATTCTTCTCAGCCTCCTCAAAATCCTTCCAGAGATTGCTTTCACTTTCTCTAGCCAACTTTGATATGATCTCAGGTCCATTGATACAGAAAAAGAAGGCACTGGTTTCATTGGCCACTGCCTTAGCAATTAAAGTTTTCCCAGAACCAGGAGGTCCATAGAGCAGAATACCCTTTGGGAGCTTCACACCAATAGATTTGAAGAGTTGTGGGTGTCTAAGAGGAAGCTCTACCAATTCATGGATCACCAGTTAGATCCTATCTCTCAAATAGTTCAAACAAAATGAAAAAACCCATAGTTTCACGCAGAGCAGAGCAAATGGATTGCTAGAGCCCAAAGCAGTCTGGAAAACAAAACAAGCAGGGACCCGCTGGCAATAAGTAGTAGAATGAGTGTGGACACCTGAAGATAAATATCTAGACTAATCACCGATCAGGATGCTATTGGTGATTAGTCTGGATATTTATCTTCAATTTTTTTTTAAACACTATGTGTTTCGTTGAAATTTTGACTCCCCTGCGTCGAAACTCTGGCATAAAATCAACCGTTCTGTATCGAAATGTGGCATCACGAGTTTGGCATCCTGGCTGGAGCCACTAAATATTTTGACCAACTGTGGTCGAAATATGACCGTCGTGAGTTTGGCATCTTGGTCGAAGCAACCAAATTTTTTGACCAATATTAATTTATATTGGTCGAAAGATCGACCAACACACGAACACATGCCAATGTTATTTTCGGCCTAGAATGCCCTCTTTTTTGACCAATATGGGAGTCGATCATTCGACGGTTTTAGGTATGGGTCAATATTTTGATGCAAATAATAGCGATGAACCAGTTAGTCGACTATTCAACCATGTTGGGTAGAAACTTCAACCAATATTGCATCAAAAAATGGTGCAAAATGTACTAATCTCGGATGATACCATATGATGAGAGACTCTTGAATCAAGAAACCACATGCATAGTATCAAAAATACACATTATCAAGTTACAAAAAATGACATTATAAGGCCAAAAAGGATGTTTTTGAACACTCTCACTAGTGTTCCATCCACACAAAAACTTGTGGAGCATAAAAAACAAAATTATAAATACTATGCAAATATTTAGAATTAAAAATGGTAGAACATCCCCATTAATGGAGCTGGTAGAGTTGATTTCCAAATTATTTGGGCTCTTGCAATGTGACAATCTCCACCATTAGAATGGATAAAGTTCCACTTTGATGGTGCCTCTTAGAACAATCCTGACCCATAAATAACTAGCAGCATTCTATGTGATTCATAGAATGATAACCTTTTTACCTCTTCTATTGAAGTGACTAATTTTGAACACCAATAATGAGGCTGAGTTTTAGGCTCTCCTACATGGGCCAAAATATTGTGAGACACAACAGGTTACCCATTTGGAAATTGAAGGCAAATCTCTACTGGTTATTAATGCTTTCAGAAGATAGTCTAGTCCTAGTTGATGCCTACAGAACCTCTTAGATGAAATTCTTCTCATCAGATACGCCAAAATAGGTTTACTGTGAGAACAGGTTTACTGTGAGATCAACTCAGTCACTGACATCCTTTCCAATCAAGTGATAGATGGTTTGGATTCCTTTGCTTCGGCTCCCATCAGTTTAGATGGCATCCTTTTCTGGCAAATTTTAAGGCTATTTCCATTCTTCAGCACCACAACAGAGCGCTAAATGGCTACTCATTCTTGAAGAATGTCATAGGCATAAAGCTATCCATAGGTACTGAATGGATGAATGCCTTAATACACAAGGTAGTGAAGCAAAAACACCTCACAGAGCTGTGTGGGGAACAACACTTTGAAGGAGAAGACTAGTTATCTAATGTGATTGGCTCTGCATGTTATTGGCCTAATGGTATACATAGTATCGAGACTTCCGTGAAGAGTTTTTTTTTTTGTTATGGTTTGGCATTGTTTTGTGTTTATGCTTGACTCGGGAGCTTGCTTATTTGGTATGGTTTACTGTTAGAATTTGTAATCTTTCCTTCGTGTATTTATAAACCAAGGCTAGACTATTTATCTTTACTTGTTGTAATATATTAGGATATAAGCCAAGGTATCCTAATATACTTCTTTTTTGTCTTCTTTCCACTACATTCTATTTCGTCCTCTAGTGGAATATGTGAGGACAAATATTTATTGTAATTTGTAAATTAGTTTTTTCCCTCCTTAAGAGGAACCTCACACTTGGCCCACACACTCTTATGAATGTGGCTTACATGCACATGGGAGTTACATTTTGAACTCCTTCACTCATCTCTACTTATAGAGATATTTCTCCACACACTCAACACCAATTTTCTCACATTTCTCTCACACAATTTCTCTCTCTCTCTCTCTTGTAGTTCTATCATATTGTATTGAGCTAAGTGCTCATATTCTTTCTCTCTCTCTCTTTAGGCTTTTCATGCCTCATTCATAATTCACAAGGGGTTTTCTTTGCTTTCCCCTTTCAAATTCTTGTCTCCTCTTTGCTTTTTGGTTTATGCTCCTAGTTCTTGTGCTAATTCATGGTATTTTTCCTAACTCCTCACTCTTGGATTAAACAATTTCCTGCATTTCCATAGTTATTCTTTATCATTTTTAACATGGTATCAGAGCAGGTTGGTTTAATCTCATTTTGAGTGTACAGGTGAAGGGGCTACCATATTTTGGAGCACTCCAAATTGGAGACTCTTGAGAGAGTTTTTAACTGATTCTTTTTAATCTTCTTAGTTGGAAAAAATTCAAAAAAAATTTGGGTTTGGTTGGTTTACCGCCAAACCCGGTTTACATAGTTGGTTATTTTACTAATTTCATATCTTAAGCAAATTCATTATTATCTATTTGTCATTTAACCTCATTTCTTTTGTGCAGATAGATAAATAAAATCATTCAAATTTAAATTTTATTAATTCTTGTTTCTTCATATTAAATTTTGTCTATAATATTAACTTTTAATATCATAGGACAAGTTTCGATTATTATTTTTCATAATATTACCTTTTATGCAATGTCATTTTTGTCATTTTCTCTATATCTAATTCTATTTCGTGCAGGTTTTTTAATAAAAAATTAATACTTTTTTTACAAAAAAATAAAACTATATCTTATCATTTTAACGTTAGTTGTGTCAGATTTTTTTTGGTATATTTCCTTGTTTGGGCAAATATCCTCTCTTTTATTGAGTGCATTTTTTTCTATTCTATTTCTTTGTCTTCTATTCTCTGCATTTTGTTTTATGCATTTTTAGTTTTGCATGCACTAGTTAATATCTCTTTTCCTGCAAGTTCTCAATACCATTTTTTCATTATTGCATTCAATAATTAGCTCTGCTTTTTGCATTCATTTTTAGTGCTCATTCTCATATTCGGTTTCATTTTCATGCATTGGTTTTCTTTTCATATTGATCGGAGCTCTCCCTTTCATAATCTCAAAAAAGTATTCACTTTAAAAGCTTCAAAGCTTCAAATCTAAATTCTGGTTCACCTTCTCATTTGGTAAAATATAAAGGTTTTGTTTATTGAGATTGTTTTTGGTTTTGATAGAGAGCACCTTTTTTATCTCTGGGGTTATCGCCATTTTTTTTCCTATTTACATGCATTAGTCTATGATCTCATTTCTTAAATCTGGTTATTAGCATCTGTTGTGTGTGCATGCATTTATCTTCCTTCTTCATTTGATTTTCTCTTGCAGTTTTTGCTCCTTTTTGCTTGCTGGATCCGTTAGTCTTCATTTCGGGCCTTATTTTTTTTGGTGAGTTGATCTTGGCCGAAAGATAATATTAGATATTAGCAGTGAATTGCAATCTTTATTAGTAGTGAGCTGCAATCTTTAGCAGTGGGCCATTTTAGCTCCAATCTTTATTTCCCCTTTTCGTTTAATTTATGTGAGTGTTTGCCTCATTTTACTGGTTGCATTTGCATGATTTGAGGTTGCCACCATTAATCCTAGAGGTCTACAACTTGTTTGAAGGCTTCCATCATCATATTAGCTACCGCAGCTTCTGTTTTATTTTTAGCTCATGATTTTTTATGGCAAAATAGCGTAAGAGTAGAAGTAATTTTATCATTTCCTCTTATCAATTATTGTGTATTAACTATTATCAGTTATTGCCTTAACAAAGATATCTGGTTTCTTCATAGCTTTCATTACATGCATGTGTGATAGACATAGTTTTTTTCAGTTTGCTGTGTAAGAGTTTGAATCAGCGGCCAATATATATACACTTTTTTATCACTATAGTTCATATCATTCATATCTTCCTTTTCACTCATTATTAAGTTTTTCTTTCCTTTGTCTAATTTGTAACCTTCTATTTAATAAAAGTTAAAAGTTAAAAAAAAATTAAATAAGTTTTGTGTTGGCTTTCCTTAAGCCACGTAAGATCTTTCTTACCTTAATTTTTTTTTAAAATAAGCTTGTCTAGTTTCTTTAAAGTTTTTAAAATGTAAATCATTTCAATTTACTTTTATATTAAAGTATTGTTAATATATTTTTTTTTATAAAAAGTAATTAATATTTAAACTTGTGAGTTTTTTAACAAAATAATTTTAATTCATTTTTTCAAAAAGAAAATTCATAACTCTAATTTAGATTTTATTAAATTTGAAATACAAAGTGTTTACATTAACATTTCTTTTTAATCAAATTGAATTTTTTTACTAAAATTTCTAATATAAACAGGTATTTTAATTTATTAAAATTTTGTAACTCCTTTCAAATAAGGGGGATTTTTTTTCAGTTCTCTATTTTATTATCATCATGTCTCTGTTTAAACTCACTCATTCAAATTATCCTGTTTGGCGGAATCACATGTCCGATCTTTTAAAAACTCAAAACTTGTTTGATGTTGTGTCTTCACCTAATTTGAAACCAATTTCCACTACTCCTCAGGCTGACCAGGATTCTTGGCAATTGAGAGATGACCAAGCATTTGGTCTAATTGGATTCTCATTAAATCCTGATTTATACCATCTTCTTTCCAATTGCACTACAGCTCATCAAGCTTGGTATGCCTTAGAAAATAAATTTCAAACCTTCACAACAACTATTTCCAATGGTAAACTTCATGATGTTTGTAATTTGAATGATAATCATATTCCTGTTTCTTTAGCTAATAACTATTATTGTTATGATGAAGGAACTGGTAATGCTTCTGTTCTAAATGGTAATGTTGTTCTTTATGCTCCTATTTTGCAAGATAACCACATCTCTGTTTCTGCTCCTAACATTAAGGATAATATTGATACCCTTCAAAAGGTTAATTATGAGCATAATAATCTGTTTATTGTTGATGATGATGGTAATAATCTATTTTACTCTCTTGTTGATGATATGTTTGACCAAGAAGATGAAATTATCTCTACCTTTCTTAATGATACTTTGCAAGACATGTCTATTACTCAAGATGAAATTTATGATGGTAGTTCTAATCCTATGATTGATGATAATAATGCTTATATTAACTCTCCTATTAATACTTCGTATTCTGATGAATACACGATTGATTTCTCTTATGTGACTAAAGATTGCATTTCTGATTTTATGACTCATGAAAAAGTTAAAAATTTGGTTTATGAACCTGAAGATTGCTTTTATAATTATATGAACCATGATTTACAATATGATTTTTTCAACAGTGTTAATGATTCAACACTAGGTGATCCCAATGATGGGCACTCTACTAGTGGTTTTTGCCTTTTTGCAGGCTCAAATATTGATTATGTTCCTATATGCTCTAAAGTAGATCATGAATTTCGTGACACTCAAATGGTTCTTATGGAGGACCAACCTCCTTCTCTAAACTCTAAGCTTCTTAAGATATTATTGTTGGTGATTGTGCTTATGCATCTAGTAATAAATCTATTTGGTTTACAAAACCTCTTTATGATGAATTAACATTTAATGATTCACATTCAGATTTTACTAATTCATTTTTAGGAGGAAATCCCAATCATGGGAGATCCCCTCATTATTCTTGTTTTGTTGAAAATTCAGGTGATCCTTCTTGGATAAACAATGAAGAATCTCAAAGTTTACCTACAAATTTGGGCCTATATCCACAAACATTTACACTCTTGCATTACAACAATCAAAGGAACCCTATTTCAAGATCCAAGCACTTATCATTGCACCATCACCTTATATCAACACAAAGTGAAGAAAAATCAGCTTTCCTCCTCTACTACAAGAAGGACAATCCAGTTGGAGATTTTTGTAATTACCCCAAGTAAAGATTAAAGGGGGGTGTTAGAATTTGTAATCTTTCCTTGGTGTATTTATAAACCAAGGCTAGAGTATTTATCTTTACTTGTTGTAATATATTAGGATATTGTATGCACCCTAAAATGGTCACCTAGACTTTGGGCCCCATTTCTCAATTTATCAAATCCCTGAATCACGATTTTCAAAAACCAATTATATCAATTTCCTTGATCAAGTCTTATTTTATCATTTTCGATTATTCCTTGGGCTAACCATTTTATCCTAAGTTTTTATTTATTTAAAAGGAATATTTCCTCCCCTTTTAATAAATAAAAAGCCCTCACTTTTCCTCTTATCCTAAGTTGCACAAATAAAGCATCATTCTTATTTTATAAAAAGAGAAAAAGTACTTTTTGTCTTATATGGACACAAAATTCAACTCTTATTTTCTCATTGGAGGATATTTGTGCACAAGGATCAAGCTTCCATTTTTCTCCACCATTGATTAAGTCTTTCGCCTCTTAATCTCAATGGTCCATTTCACCTCATTTCTTATAAAAGGAGAGCTCTCCTCCTCATTTGGCATCCATTCATGTTTTATGCTAATGTTATGCTGCAAATTTTCTAGGTCATTTGGAGCTTTTTGAAGACATTCTTGCATTCAAGCTTTGAAGAGCATTGTTGCATCACATTTACATGCTTTCATAGTTTCATTTCTTGCATTTTCATAGCATTCATAGCTTCATTCTTAGCTTAGTTTCTTTTATGCTATAGATTAATCTCACATAGCCTAATTAGGAAGGTTGTAATCTTTGTACTTTCCTTTCATAGCTTAGTTTGTACTTGCATTTTCATAGAATAATTTGCATTATCATATAGGTTGCATTGCATTGCATTCATATTGATTTCATTGATGATATTGGCACTCTTGCCCTTGTCTTCACTTGAATCTTTCATTGTGTGGTTGACTAGCAAGGTCATTTGCTTCATAGCTCTAGCTGAGAGCAATTTTACAAATCTTGCAACTCCATGCATAGAGAGTTATGGATCGATTTTTGAGGCCTTATTGTTGAGTGTCCTTGAATGTAATGATTCATAGAAGTGTGATCACATTTTCACCATACATATATAAGCCAAGGTATCCTAATATACTTCTTTTTTGTCTTCTTTCCACTACATTCTATTTCATCCTCTAGTGGAATATGTGAGGACAAATATTTATTGTAATTTGTAAATTAGTTTTTTTCCTCCTTAAGAGGAACCTCACACTTGGCCCACACACTCTTATGAATGTGGCTTACATGCACATGGGAGTTACATTTTGAACTCCTTCACTCATCTCTACTTATAGAGATATTTCTCCACACACTCAACACCAATTTTCTCACATTTCTCTCACACAATTTCTCTCTCTCTCTCTCTCTCTCTCTCTCTCTCTTGTAGTTCTATCATATTGTATTGAGCTAAGTGCTCATATTCTTTCTCTCTCTCTCTTTAGGCTTTTCATGCCTCATTCATAATTCACAAGGGGTTTTCTTTGCTTTCCCCTTTCAAATTCTTGTCTCCTCTTTGCTTTTTGGTGTATGCTCCTAGTTCTTGTGCTAATTCATGGTATTTTTCCTAACTCCTCACTCTTGGATTAAATAATTTCCTGCATTTCCATAGTTATTCTTTATCATTTTTAACATTTACAGACACTATAAACTTATCACTATGTAAAAATCTTTTTATCATTAATATAATATATTGTTTATCGATAAAAAAAAAAAAGGTGGACCATAGGAAGAGAAACCAAGCGAGTGAAAGAGTATATTTACACATATGGCAAGATAAAATCCATGGATAACAAATAGTTGGATGGAGAGAAGACCCAAATGTTGGGATAGAGTACAAATATTGATAGAGTTTGAGTTAAAAATTAAAATAAATAGGTAAAAGTAGGGGAATGCATCTAATTATGGACAATATTGTGTAATTTGTCAATGTATATAGATATTAAGATATTAAACCAAAGAATCAAATTCTAGGATAGAGTACAAATATTGGATAGAGTTTGAGTTGAAATATATAGGTAAAGAATAGGGGAATGCATTCAATTATGGACAATGTTGTGTAATTTTTCAATGTATGTATATATATAAAGATATTGTATCAAAATGGGTGCAAAGCTAAAGGGAAGTGACATTTGTAAGAAAATTTCACCATTGCCTTTTCCTCCCACTTTTAGGTGCATATAGATTCTATAATAATCATATTTCTTAAAGTATTTAGTGAACAAAAGCATCTATGTAACTTGTAAGAAAATTAATGAACCTTGATGCATTTTTCATCATCTAGATTCAACTTTTGGCATTATCTCTCCATGGGTACCTACAAAAGAAAGGAAAAATATGAAACACATAGCCTATGTGATGTATGTATGAACAACTATCAATCTCAATATCAATGTTCATATGAGAGACAAAGGAGAGGTGGAGAGAAATAGGGATAGAAAAATGTATCATAGACTAAGAATGATTCTCCATAAGCAGTGCATATTACTATATAAACCATGGATTTAAGGTGTAGATGATAGGATGGGGATAGATAAATAATAGAAAAATAAATCAAACCATACAAAAGAATGTAATTTGTTTATTTACATACCTATATACATATGTTAAAATATTCTTCCAAAATAAATGCAAAGCTAGTATTATATATATGTGAATGATATGATTGTCAATGGAGAGAAAATGGTGCTTTCTATTAAAGAAAATAATCAATGCCTTGTCCACTAAAACCTTCTTCATTACCTAGTTGTGTTCTTCACTCTAATTTGAACAAGGTACATTTTGGACAAATGATTATAATTTAAAATAAATATAGTATAAGTAAGCTAGTAAGTGAATGGAAAGAAATCAAAGCCCATTCAATGCTATCAAATGAATAAGAGGTATATATTTACTTGGGTAGGATTACAAGCATAGCCCCTTTGGGAAAAAAATAGAGAATGAAAAAAATTGATGATCATTGGAGGAGATCAATTGGATGCCTATGTATGACAAGTACATTTAGTAGAAACCCCTACTAAAACCTTTTATTTTCTCTACAATAATCGTAAATCATATAGTTGTTGCACACCAATTGAATTTTTTGTTTCTTGCTAGACTCCAAGGCCAAGCTACATCATACCATGAACTCACAAAGCGGCCAAAAAAGGCAGAGCATGTTTGTGCTTTGAATTGTCTATAGGAAGCGAAGGCGGATTTGGTCTAGTCAATCTTATCATAAGCCAACCTATAATAGTCATATTTTGATTCCAAGGCTATATTTGGGAATCCTAAGGCCTCAACATTATCCACCGTTAATTTTAGCTCATAAAAAAGTGATCATACGCTTCCATATTCTTCACATAGTTTGTGGTTATAGAATTGGTCCACCACTTTTTGGCTCAAATTTTAGGGATAGAAAGATAATAGGGCCTAGTTATTAGAGATAAAATCCATATTGGTGTGGGAAAAATAAAAGTATGGCCTTTATTGCATTGAAATTAACAATTAGATAGGACCCATATAAGCATAAAGTGATATAAGATAAAGGGTTCACACTTAAATTAAGGGTCCAAAGAAGAGCATGTTGAGATTTAAAATAGGGTAGTAATCATATCTTTGATTTAAATATTAATTTAAATACAAAAATGGTCCCGAATGTTCTTAAAGGAGAGGAATACAATAATGGGTGCTAGGATGGTCTAAAATTAGACTTGTTAATTAAGGAGTACAATTTATGACACTACAATTGTTATTTCATGTGTGTTATTCATTTGGTTGAATGCAAATTTTTAACCCAAAAAATCATTTGATTTTAAAAAGTTAATCCTCGAATGTGGTTAAAAGGAACAAAAATATTCACCAACAATATAGGAATAGGAAGTAGAGTTCCACATACTTCATCACTTATTATTATATCAAGGGAGTAACTACAATGAACCTTAAATGCTTGATCCTGTTGTGTCACAGTTTTCATATATTTTATGAGCTAAATATAGAGATCATAGTAGTGCATCAGTAATTTATTTGGTTAAATAATTCAGTGTCAAAGTGTATATCTAGATACTAATGTAGTTTACTCTTTTTGTAATAAATTTAGTTGTGGTTGAGTTTTATTAAATATACTCTTAAAAAACCCATGTGAGCCTAGCTAAGCTCGAAGCGCCAGAGAGCAGGTGTGCACTCTTGTTTGTTGGGCCTTTACACACATGTAATATTTTGATAGACGTAAATATATGTGCATAGGATTGAATGAATGAATAATTTTAATGACATCCACAAGACCATCAGTTTAAGGGACCACAAATCATAGACCTAAACTAACTCCATAGTATTTTCCATAACTAATCTCATGTTGTGGATCTTGAGAATCAAACTAGTTGTCTGCTTGATCTTAACCTCCTCAAATAAGTTGTACATGTTGCCAACTTTTAGGATGCCCCCATACTGAACCCGAATGTCATCATATGTCATGCATTCGAAGAGAAAGTGTCATTCAGTCTCAATCGTACCTTTTTAGCAAAACCTACAAATCCTCTCCTCCCAATCCTCTTTGGGCCTTTTCCATCTACCAATCTTGCATCTAAGATAATGTGATCCCATCCTCAGTTGAGCCACCAACACTCTAGGTTTAGCTTTAATAGCTTCTCCTAGATAGGCCTTATCCCCATACTCGCAAGAGGGGCTGTACATTTCTATATAATGCATCTTTTTCCAACCCATATCATTAGACCACATGGTTGTCTGAAATTTATCCATGACAAACTTTTTTATTTCCATATTGGTATTCAGGCAATCTTGTAGCTTGATGTTCCACTTGCTTAGTCACTCTATGTTTTGTTTCATCCAAGTCTTCTTCCTGCTATCCAAACCCTCTTTCATCATAATTTTGAGTCATCATTCATTGTCCATGTTTTCAAGTTTCTTTAAATAACTTGTTAGCCAAGTTATCGTTGCTACCTCCAATGGGATTGTGTGCCAATATTTTTAGGAAGTAACTAAACCAATCATTTGTGACTTATGATCAAAAGTAATGAAAATAAAAGAAAATACATGTCACGACTATAATTATGAGACTAAGTAATTTCAACTAGGAGATACAATATTCCCATATGGAAAAAAAATTTGTTGAAAATGGATAAATTCAAAATGTGATGCTTAAAATCTTACCAGATTTGTCACATAAAATAAACTTATGTGAGACATTAAGTTACAAAATGTGACACATGAGCTATTAGAGGGTTAAGTAAATGGATCTCCCTTTGAAACCTTTAATATTCAAAGAATGTTTAAAATAGATTTTACTAAAATAATTGTATATTTAGTACATTAGAACCATTTCTTAGTGCATCGAATATGTTGTCTCATAAAAGGATAATACAAGTATTCAAATAATAAATTGATAATACATAAAACATGGCATCAACATGAAGTGGCATAAAAATAATAAAAGGATATAAAGGGTATTGTAAAACCTAGATAGTTAATAGAAAAAAACAAAACATGATTCATTCCATGATGTAATGAGGTTGTCAGCGATAGTGAAACCTAGAGGAAATGGGTCAATCTATGGAAAGTTGCATCCACGTGACAACTAAATCATGCAAATATATTAAAAGGAAAATATAAAATTAATTTCAATGGATGCCCATGGAGAATAAACTAAAAAGTGTATTTTCCAATTATTTTGTGTGGAGTCATCCATACACAATATGCCTGCAAAATATATACATGTTGAACCTATGGAACTTGGACAATAGAAAATGTTGAAAAGAAATTGAAACCCGTAGGAATTCAATGATAGGTGAATTCCTTGAACTGTCCAAAAATATTGGGAAATTTAAACTTGACATTTATAAAAATTTAAAAAATTTATTTATGATGGTCACAATGAGATTAAGTTTTAATGGCATAGTGGATTGATGTACTCAAAATAGGTCTTTCCTTATCAATCTAGAAGTAATAAAATTAGTGATATGAATGTTTGATAAAGGGGATCTTCCTAAGAAGGTGAAAAATATATTTGTCACTACACTTGTAAGAGAAACACAAAATGAATGGTTCATCACCATTAAGAAACTAGAGGTCCCTACACGTTTATACCAAGTTGGTAGGTAGTTGTATGTCCCTATAGAGAGTTATCATGGACACATGTATACAAAATAACACCCTGAGCACCATATCATCCTATGAACCCAAATTCTATACACTTGCATGATACCATGTGGAAGCTCTTGTTTGTTGGGCCTTTGAGCATATATAATATTTTGATGAACTCTCTTTTTACATTCTTATATATACATATACATCATATATACATATACATTGTCGGCATTAAGCAGAATTGCCACTAGTGACAACACTTATTTGCATTCTGAGTGCAAACCGAGCAGAACAGTGCAAACTGAGCAGAATAGTGCAAACTGAGCAGAACAGTGCAAACCGAGCAGAACAGTGCAAACCGAGCAAGACAGTGCAAACCGAGCAAGACAGTGCAAACTAAGCAAGACAGTGCAAACCGAACAAGACAGTGAAAACCGAGCAGGACAGTGTAAATCGAGTAACATTATGTCTACCGAGTCACCAGTATTTACCGAGTTCAAAACCTACCGAGTGGTTAGTATGAACCATGCCTCCACTTCTACCGAGTGCATGACGATGCCGAGTAATGCAGTGGACGCCGAGTATCAGAAAGTCACCAAGTTAGTTTGCAGGAACCGTGTAACCATACTTGGGCTGACTTAGTGGCACTTATGTTTATTTGTCAAGCCGACTTTGTAATTAATTGTTTAGACTTGTATATAAACAATGTTGTAAAAATGTCAAGATGTAAGAAATGAGTATGAATGTGAAAAAGAAAGAAAGGCAGAGATAAGCGAATTACAAAGGGCTACAGCAGTATAGGGAACAGCAAAGACAAATTCATCACAGAAGGTGATCAGTACATTAGCGAATCTCAATCAGCAATCCAGTTGCAAAGCAAGAGATCTACTGTTTCATCCTAACAGGTGAATCAGTACTAAAATCCTTTAACCAGGTAGACTTAACAGTCTTTTGTAAAATCTCTTTACCGAGTGCATACTTCATTGTATGTTTTTAAATCCTTTAACAGGGTGGATTGAGCAATCCTTATTGCTCCTAGCAGGGCAGATCATCAGAAGTGATCAAATTGTAAGCCTTAACCGGCCAACTTTATTCTGCAGTACTAAAGCTTTGTGGGTTTCATCCCCACCCCAGTTTTACTTTCTTTTTGGAAGGTTTCTGGGTAACCAAATCTATGTGTCATTATTGTGAATGCTTTTAAGTTTCATGCTTTCTATATGCATAAGGAAAAAGTGAATTATATGTTAATACATCTGTAATTGTAAGAGAATTTGGAGTTACTGATTCACCCCTCCCCTCTCAGTAACTCGGTTAATTCCTGAATATTTCCAACAATTGGTATCAGAGCAGAGTCAGTTCTCAAGATAAAGCTTAACTAGCTTGAGCAAAGATCCAGGACAATGGAGGTATTCAAACTGAACAAGGTGATTGAAAATGAAAAGCTAGATCTGGAAATGGCCATAGCTAAACTTAAAGAAGCAAAAGAACATCTTTCCCAATCCCTAAGAAGAAGGAAGGAACTTGCAAATTAGATGAATGATCAGAATTACATTGAAGAAAAGATTGAAGATCTTTTTCCCTCCAATAGCTCAGATGAAGCAAACAATGCTGTCAAAGAACTCCTAGAAAAGAATGGGTCTCTGCAGGAAGAAGTGAGAAAATTAAAAAGAGAACAAGAGCTACACTCAACAAGATTTTGTGAGATCTTAGAACAAAGAAACAAGTTGAAAGATGAATTAGATGGAAGGAACAATGAAGTCCAAAATAAAACCCTTCAGCTAGAAAACCTAATTGATCAAATCTCCCATACAAATGAGGAAATTCTGAATCTAAGATCAGAAATAGAAAGCACAAGAGAAGAACTAAGATCTAAAAAGGAAATCAATCTAAGATTGGTGGATGACCTAAATGCCGAAAAACAAATCAATGAAGGAATGCTAAAAAGCCAAGAAGACTTGAATCAGCTGTATGAGCGAAATCTTCATAGGCAGAAAGGAAAAGCAGGACTTGGATACAAAGGAGAAGGTGAATCTTCTAAGCAAGGTACTCAAAGAAATCAGAAACCTACTTGTAATCATTGTGGTAAAATAGGACATACTTCAAATAAATGTTGGAGCAATGAAAAAGCAGAATTCAATGGAAAATGCTACAACTACAATCAACATGGTCACAAAGCAAATGAATGCAGGGAAAAACCAAGATTCAGAGGTAATTGTCACGAATGCAACAAACAAGGTCACAAAGCATCCGAGTGCAGATCCAAAACATTCAATCCAGCAGAACAAATTATGAAAGAAATGTTTGGATGGGACTACAACACCTGGTGTAGATGTCATTACTGTGGAGAATATGGACACATTGGCATGAACTGCATAAAACATCATCTAAGGAAAAGAGATACTACCGTAAGATGCTTCAAATGCACTAAACTCGGTCACATAGCCAGAAACTGCATGAATGCTAGTGAAGTTGAAGATGGAAAGAAGAATGAAGCAACTAAGGTCAAGAAACAGGTGAGACAAAAGTGGATTCCTAAATCTACCGAGCAAACCAGTCCAAGTAATGGAATGGGTGGCTCTACCGACTCAAACTAAATTTCCAAGAAAGCACTGGAACTGTATTCTCATAGACAAACTTCAAGCAGTTCCAGAACTGAATTAAAAGAAAGATCTAAATCAGCATACAAGATGCAGTAAGATCACAGGAAGGTCGGTATCAGTCTTTACCCAGCAAGGTCGGTACCAGTCTTTACCAAGCGAGGTCAGAGCAATATGAATTCTCGAGTTCATCGAGTTGTGAAGTCTTTACCGAGCAATTAATTCTTAGTGGGTGACGGTCTATCAGAATTCATACCCTAATTTGTACTGAGCATTAATGACAGAGTTGTAAACAAAAGGCAAGAAATCGAACTCATTCCTCACCGCGAACTTTAGCACTTTGAGAGCAGAAAATTTCAAGAGCAATCCAGCGATTCAAATACTTTTTGCAAAAAGAATTTTTTGTGAGCTACCATGGCATCATCCAGCACTTCAGCGAAGAAAGGATCAGAAATGTTAGTCCAAGGGGAATGGAGAGCACCAGATTTCAAGATCGTGCCTGCAATTGCAGCAGCCCTAGACCCAAACGGAGCTCAATCTTAGATTCCTCCTAAGGTACTACTTATTAACGATATTCGCAATCATTTCAACTGTGCAATTCATGAAATGGGAAACCTAGAGCTAGATATTGTGCGTGAGGAACTGTGTGTGGATGGTATTCTAAAACCCGAGCACAAACATCTGGAAGATAAGGGATTAGTTTACATTGCACATTTACCTCAAAACTTTCGGGAGAAATGGGTTAGATACATTCTCAGCCGTATACATGATGGCAAGATTTGGCTTGAGCAACCCATAGAGATCACCAAGAAGATGATTCATCAAATCACCGGTCTTCCCATGTTAAACAAAGAAAAAACTACCAAAACCCTAGGTCGGTCGGAACTAGAGAAGAAAACCCTAGCCAAGTGGGACGGTAGAGGCATGAAAGTTAGCAACATTACCGATGCTGAACTGAAGTTTGGTACACACATAATTGCCCATAAAATATACAGTTCAAGTCGACAGAATAGTGTCTCCTGTGAAGCTATTGACCTAGCATACAAAGTGGTCAAGAATAACTTATCATTTGACCTTGCAGATTTATTGTTAAAACAATTTAACAAGAACATGGAAAGCATTCAAACTTCCAAAAACAATCCATGTAAGTTTGGATCTCTACTGGTCTGTTTATTCTTCTATGTTCAGAAATTCTTCCCTTCCAAAGGAAAAGTTGTATGGAGAAAAGATGTGCCAGTCCTTTATGAGATAAATGAATACATCTCAGAAATGGGTGAAAATTTTGAAAGCGTCATGGATAGTTATTTTGAGTCCTTCAAAGAGAAAATGAATGATAGATTCTGGATTCCACAGAAGTTGGTGGAAGATTATAAGGATGACATTTGTTTCATGGTAGACTGTGACAATGTATATATTCAAGCAGCTAAACTGAGGATTGTATATGTAAAACCTCTTCCTTATGAGGTAAATATTGATGAAACCAAGAATATCATTGAAGCCCTTCTTAATCAGCCTGTTAATCGCAAAGCTCCATATTTTGGAACATATGATGAAGCAAAGGTGAGAATTGAATTAAGCATAAAGCTTCCATAGGTGGTAAACAAAGGAAAGAAGAGGATAGCCAAAATGCAAATGCTAACCGAGGACAAAGGAGAAAATGATGAAGAAGAAGAGAAAAAGGATGAGAAAACAAAGGAACCAGAACCTGCAAAGAAGAAAGGAAAGGTATTCATCACTAAGGCACCTAAGCCTCCCACTGCTGTATTTACAAGGAGAAGTGCAAGAGGTAAGGCAGACAAGGCAGACAAGGTAGACAAAGATATAGTATTCAAAAGGCCGCCTCTAAACTTTCAAGAGAGGATCAAACTTTTTAGAGACGGATCAGGATCTGAAGTAAGTAACATAAAATATTTTAAATATGAAACCAGATCGGAAACAGAACAGAAGGAAATAGAAGATGTTGTTATTGAAAAGATGGGACAATGGAAATACTCTCCTGATGAATTAGCCCCACAGGTTCCAGCAGTCTTATTAGATCCAATAAAAATGAGATGGAGCAATGCAAAGCAAACTGTAATAGACATATTTGATCAAACCCTGAGACAGTTAATGCTGAGCTTGAAAAATGATGAAATAAAGAAGGCACTAAAGGAAAATGAAAATAAGATGACACTAAAGTTCAATACTTGTTTGATTCTGATCAACAATATTGAATCAGTTGTGAAGGCTGCAAATGCCACATGGAATAACTTATACCATCTTCACCAACCGAGTATTGAAATAGTAATAATAAAAGATATTGAAGATGACAGTGATGAACAAGAAGAAGCCACTGAGGTAGATGATACTGTGAGGATAGCAGCAGAAGTCATTGCATCACTTCCTACCTCTCCAGTAAAAGTTTCTACATCTAGCCCGGAGACACCTTCAAGCATGGTTGTGACAACTTCAACTTTTGTCCAATCACCTATAGCAACAACAGAAGCAACCACCATTTCTTCTACCGAGTTGCAGTCTCCCACTTCATCAAGTTTTCCAGCAGTAAGTATTCCAGTTTTTGATTCTACAAGTGTAAATATTTTAAGCTCTCCAGTAGACAGTGTGCCAGTCTCTATAGCCAGTCCTACTATGTCTACTGTCACTACTACTAAGGCATTAAGTACAGATAAGCCTAAGGCTCAACCGAGTATAAAATTTTTTGGGTAAGAATATAGTAGAGGATATAGACCTAGATGAAGAAATAGAGATTCCAACATTAGATTTTGCAAATCTATCAGCAGACCAAATGCAAAATATAGGTGAAATCCTCCAAAGGAAAGCAAAGCAAAAGAAGCTTAAAGAGGAGAGAGACAAGGAATATCAAATCATTAAGGATGCTAAAGACATTTTGTCTGATGCATTAGGTATTAAAGTAGACTCCTCTCAACATGTTTTGCTACAATTAGCAGAAGCAGTAAATAAATACAATGAGGATTCATCTGGGACAGAAAAGTTAGTTGAAAGAGCCAAGAAGAGATTCAACAATAAAGTGCTTGAGCACATTGCTCAGCACATAGCTATTAATCAAGTGGAATTGTCTTCAGATTTGTCAAACATTGAATCTACCTATTCGAATGTCACCTCTCTTTTGGCCAGACTGTGCAATATTGCCGAGTTCACAAAGGATGTCAAGGATAAAATGGATGAGGATATGAAGATTAACATACAAAAGCTACAACTTGAACCAAGTTCAAGCTCTGCTCATCACATGAAAATCTCATACCTATCAAATATGCAGTCAGATCTACTGAAAGAAGACACAAGGATCCGGTCCACACTGCTAGACATCCAGAACATGATCCTTCCCATCATGAATACAATGTATAAGCACATTGAACATTCCAAAACATTGATTCATGACAATCAGTTCTCTATAGCAAATCACATGATTGAACTCTCTGTAGAAGTCCAAATTGCAATCCAAACATGCAAGATTCTGCAAGAAAATTGGGACAGAACCCTGGCACTAATAATGAAGGTACATTCTGATTTTCTATCAAATTTTGGATTCTCTCTGTAAATCACTTGTATATACACCTTTGGCATTATCATCAAAAAGGGGGAGATATGTATAGAAGAAGATATGTATAGAAGAAGATTTGTATAGAAGAAAATTTGTATAGAAGAAAAAGTTAGCACATTGAAAGGGGGAGATAATGTATAAAGCCCTATAACAAAGACAAATTTTGAAAAAAAATCAAAAATCAAAAATCTCAGCATGATTCATGTATATAAGTTTTGGGCAATAAGTGTTTTTGTCACTAATGCCAAAGGGGGAGATTGTTGGCATTAAGTAGAATTGCCACTAGTGACAACACTTATTTGCATTTTGAGTGCAAACTGAGCAGAACAGTGCAAACTGAGCATAACAGTGCAAACCGAGCAGAACAGTGCAAACTGAGCAGAACAGTGCAAATCGAGTAGAACAGTGCAAACTGAGTAGAACAGTGCAAACTGAGTAGAACAGTGCAAACCGAGCAAGACAGTGCAAACCGAGCAAGACAGTGCAAACCGAGAAAGATAGTGCAAACCAAACAAGACAGTGCAAACTGAGCAGGACAGTGTAAACCGAGTAACATTATGCCTACCAAGTCACCAGTATTTACCGAGTTCAAAACCTACCGAGTGGTTAGTATGAACCGTGCCTCCACTTCTACCGAGTGCATGACGATGCCGAGTAATGCAGTGGACGCCGAGTATCAGAAAGTCACCGAGTTAGTTTGTAGGAACCGTGTAACCATACTTGGGCTGACTTAGTGGCACTTATGTTTATTTGTCAAGCCGACTTTGTAATTAATTGTTTAGACTTGTATATAAACAATGTTGTAAAAATGTCAAGATGTAAGAAATGAGTATGAATGTGAAAAAGAAAGAAAGGCAGAGATAAGCAAATTACAAAGGGCTATAGCAGTATAGGGAATAGCAAAGACAAATTCATCATAGAAGGTGATCAGTACATCAGTGAATCTCAATCAGCAATCCAATTGCAAAGCAAGAGATCTACTGTTTCATCCTAACAAGTGAATCAGTACTAAAATCCTTTAACCAGGTAGACTTAACAGTCTTTTGTAAAATCTCTTTACCGAGTGCATACTTCATTGTATGTTTGTAAATCCTTTAACAGGGTGGATTTAGCAATCCTTATTGCTCCTAGCAGGGCAAATCATCAGAAGTGATCAAATTGTAAGCCTTAACCGGCCAACTTTATTCTGCAGTACTAAAGCTTTGTGGGTTTCATCCCCACCCCAGTTTTACTTTCTTTTTGGAAGGTTTCTAGGTAACCAAATCTATGTGTCATTATTGTGAATGCTTTTAAGTTTCATGCTTTCTATATGCATAAGGAAAAAGTGAATTATATGTTAATACATCTGTAATTGTAAGAGAATTTGGAGTTACTGATTCACCCCTCCCCTCTCAGTAACTCGGTTAATTCCTGAATATTTCCAACAATACATATACATACACATATACATATACATATACGTGTGTGTGTGTGTGTGTGTATGTATATGTATATGTATATGTATATGTATATGTGTGTGTGTGTGTGTGTGTATTATACATGTATATATATATTATATATGTATATATGTATATGTATGTATGTATGTATATGTAAGAAAACTAATCGCTTATGACATATGAACAAACAAAAGGAAACATAAAACCAAAGACATGTCATGATCAAAATGTCGAGTCTAACTAATTTCAACTAGGAGATAAAAATATTCCTATATGGAAACAAGTTTAAGAAAATGGATAAACTCATAATTTGATGATTAAGATCTACTTGCATCAATCACATACTACCAACTTATGTGACATTAAATTATGGAATTTGACAAATGAGTTACTAGAGGGTTATGTAAATGGAGCTCAATTTGAAAGCTGTAATATAAAGAAAATAAAAATATAATTTAACCAAAATAATTATATATTTAGTATATTAGACCCATTACTTAGTAAATAGAATATGTTGTCTCTTAAGAAGATAACATAAGTATTCAAATAATCAGTTGAAAACATATAAAACATGGCATCAACATGAAGAGACATAGAGATAATTAAACTATACAAAGGTTAGTGTAGACCCTAAAGAGTGAAAAAGAATCAATGATTCATTACATTATAGTGAAGTAATGAGATTGTCAGTGACAATGAATAATAAAAGAAATGACTCAATTCATGGAAAGTTACATCCACACCACAACTAAATCATGCAAAGATATTAAAAGGAAAATATAAAAATAATTTCAATGGATGCCCGGGCAGAACAAATTAAACAATGTATTTTTCCATTATTCTTCTTGGAGTCATCCATACACAAGATGCTTAAAAATATATCCATGCCAAATCTATGGAACTTGAACCATAGGAAATTTAGAAAAGAAATTTAACTCTTATGAATTCAAGGATGGGTGAATTCCTTGACCCAACCACAAATATTAGGAATTTGAAACTTGAAATTTAGGAAAATTACCCAAATTTATTTATAATGGCCACAAACTGATCAAGTTGGTGTTAAGTTGCATGCATAATGGATTGATGTACTCAAAATAGGTCCCCTCCTCCATATAAAGAATCAATAAAATTAATGATATGACTATGTGTTAACGGGCATCATCCTAAGAAGGTGAAAAATATATCTATCACTACACTCATAAGAGAAACATAGAACAAATGGTTCCTCACCATCGAGAAAACTAGAGATCTCTACATTCACATACCATGTTTGTAGGTAGTTATAGGTCCTTACAAAGAGTTATCAAGGACACGTGGCAAAAAAACACCCTAAGCACTCTATCATCATATTCTCGAATTCTCTACACTCACTCTTTTATAACTATATTATGGCTTGTTTGCCTATCTATCTCTTTCTTATGATCACTTTATGAAATTCAAGTTTTAGTAGTTCTTTATTTGGTAATGAAAGCTATTTGTATATTTTTTATTTATTTTGTATGTTCCTATACAAAGCATAAATCTATGGAAAAAGTAAAATATTTTTCCTTAACCAACCTTCAACATCTCTTTGACAATACCCATAAAATACAAAGGTAAAATTTCTTGTATGTATACCCATACATATATAAGCACTAAAAACCTCTTCATAAGTCACATTCTTAACTAATGTAAATAAGGGATTTTGGGCAAATAATTGTTGAAAATAATTATAGTATCAGTCACTCAGTTTGTAGATCTATTAACTACTAACAAATGAATAAGAGGTATATATTGGGACAAGGGTCCAATCCAATCACCCAAACCCACTTCACAAGAGAGACTCAACCAAGGACAAAAAGAAGCAGGAGAAATTTTGGTAGGTCTCTCAATGAAAATCACCATACGAACAAAGAAACCAATAAGATGAATGCCACGAATAGCACCCACAAAGCCTCTATCGAGTCCAGGCCTATGATCAAAAGCAGAAGAGATGAAGCAAAAATATCCACCACAATATCGCTCTCACTCCTCTCCTGCCTCTCCCCATGGCATGCCAAGGAATCCCGCAAAGTTGACCAACACAACGAGTCCCCAACTGAGAGAGATGAAACCCCAGCAGACAAACTTCCCCAAACGCAAGTAGCAAAGGCCGGAAGAGCCTCACCAACACTCGCCACAAACATCCATTGGTCAACCCCTAAAAATAGACTGCCTCTGCATACACCCTTCCTTACCTTACGCACCATCTGAGATAGGATATCATAGCCCATCAAAACATGAGGAGCAGAGAGAAGAGCCAAAAAAGTGCCAATGAGATAGAACCCACGAAGGCAGATACATCCACATATACACATCCGCCCACTCAAACCCAATAGCCAAACCTTCTCTAGACGAAGACAAAAGAGATCTTCCATCAACATCATCATTCACTTCGTCCGTTGTAGCCTCCTCTGAACCTACACCAGAGGATCCCCTGCAACAAACCCTAGATTCTGAACCCAGTCGCTTGCATCCGCTCCCTCCCATCCTCCCCCTCATGCTCATGATCCTTCTCCAATAATTATGTTGATAATGACCAATTGTTTAACAACAATGTCACTACATACTTGTAACTTGTAAGGTTTTATAATTACATCTTTTATTATTGTTGTAAGATCTTCTTTTGTTGGGCTAGGGGATGGCTTGACTAACAAAAGCTTCATGTGGTAAAGTACGATGTCATGAGGTCCAATATTCCCCCAACCTACAAGGTATTGGAGGACATGTCGAACTAGAATCCTCGATCATGTGAAAAAATTTGTTAGACACACTGCAATTTATGGCGAGTACTATAACCAATTCTTGTAGCATAAAAAAAATCTTCCTCCATTATTGCAGCCTTTCCCCATCCACTACTAGTTCCTCTAATTTCATATTCACTTCCTATGATTTTTATTGCTCCCTTATAAGAGGATTCATAAAATCCTTTTCCCAAGGTTATTATTTTGAAAGACTAAGGTTCGATTGAAAAGCTTGTTCAATAGACTTTTTGGTAGATTAATTCATCCTTTTCTCATGATTTGGAACATATAATTTGAGATTGTTTACTGATAACATTTGAAGTTAGATAACTAGGTAACCAAATGCTTTGGAGAATTGTTTCATGTTTCAAAATATTGTGGGTAGGACCATGTGTAGAATTTAAAAGAAAAATAAATAATACTATTCTTGGGTTTGTAGTTATAGAAGACAATTTATTTATTCATGACAAACACATCATACGCAATCAATTTCTAGCTTTGGACATGTCTAGGTTTGCATTCTCATAAACATATCTTACATCCATTAAAACTTAATATTTTGACAAGTTTGAGATTTAGAGATTGAATTAATAAAGGAGCAAAGATTTTATGTTGCTTTTCAATAAAATATACTAATATAGTAGTATAAAAAGTTAAACAAAAAAATAAGAAACAATAGAAAGGAATATAAATATAGGACTACTATTGTAAATCCTTTTTTATTATGTATGTATTTCAAAATCTATATGATGTTTATTTATATCCAACATACATATTATGGTATCTATGATGACAATAGATAAGAATATGAAAAACATGAGGTGTGAGTGCAAATGAGATAAGGATAAAAGTATGGTAGTGAATGTAGTGGTGAAAAAAGGGATAATATTTGTAATACAAAATGGTGAGCAATGCTAGGATAGATCACTCACCAAAGTATATGTTATATCTAGGAAGATCCAAGACCTTGAAACAAAGGAAGCCCAATTAGCCCAAGGTAAGGTGTCAATTCGTGGTCTTCACAATGTAGGGTCTTGGATGGCTCTTCCTTTCCCTAAGAGGAGTCGTAAATTTGATATGCAAAAGATTAATCTAATATATGAAAGTAAGTACTATGAAATGAAAAAGAGGGAATGTACTCACCTTGAAGGTTAGAAGAGGATGTAAGTTTAGATCTGAAAATGGACTGTAAAATTGTATCAGAAACCATAATAGAGCTTGATCTAGAATCAGGAAGCCAAAAACTATAGACTATAAAAATTTGGAGGCCAAAGGACTAGATCAACTTCCCAAGTACAAGTCAAATTTTGGGGTGTAGGTTGACTTTGACCTATACCTATCTACCAAAAAATTGAAACTGGGCTTTGGAAATTTGGAGTCTATCTTCCCGGACTAGTCACTACAATAGTAGGATATAGGTCGACCTCGACCTGTACTTGACAGTGTCAGAACTTGAAATAAAAGTGTTAAGTTTAAGATCTCTGCAAATGTAATAGCACTATCGTAAAAGTATGTGGTATGTATTTTCCAAATGCAACAATCTCTCTTATTTATATTGGGAATGAGGCTAGGAGAAACATGTTCCTTCATGGGACATGTCTATTCATTTTATAATGTTTCATTAATCAATCATATATTAGAATAATATATATTAATAATAATATATATAATATAACATATACATCTATATACATCTATATATATATATATATACACACAAATACAATATATTATTATTAATCAATATCTAAGTATTATATGTATTCTAAGTGATCATACGACTAAAGCTACAAACATTAACACTCCCTCTTAGCTAGGGAGGATGATCAAATAGAATGTGTTGTGGTCTCCCTTGTCAACACATATGACCCTAACTATAGCCATACAAAACATCAGCACTCCCTCTTAGCTAGAGAAGATAAAATCCATCAAGGTAATAAATCATTAATTTTGAAAGAGAGGAGATATCACCCCACTGTGATATCAGGAGATATGGTATATGCAAGAATATCAAGTCACATGATTTTCACCATAGTTCATAAATATCCATGGTATTTCTAATGACAATACATCTCATGATGTATGTCATATGGATACTAAGTTTACGTAGAGACATGTCACTACATGATATGTTTCATAGGGTCCAATCAATATGTCATACTAAGTTCAGAAGGATCCTAATATGATTCATATGGATACTAATAAATTACATATCACATAAATCATGATATGAAGTATCACCTAACATGTGATACCAAGCTTTACATATCACCTAACACGTGATACCATGTTTTACATATCACCTAACATGTGATATGAGGAATCACCTAACATGTGATACCTAGTTTTCACATCACCTTAGATCATGATATGCGGAATCACCTTAGATCGTGATACCTAGTTTTCATATCACCTTAGATCGTGATACCACTCTCAAGCAAGATCATGTTAATGTTGAACGTTTGTTTGGTGATGGTTCCCTTCCATCCCCTACTTCCTCCAATACCCATACATTTCCTAAAGCTTTTGAGTCTTTCAAATCTTTCACAGAACCTTCATCTGACACAAGCCCTGATACTTTTCATGCAGTTCCCTATAGTTATCCTCCACGGCTACCTCTTAAAGAAACTCAAGCTAACCTTCACTTGGCTGCAAATACTTTCAATAATGCTAAACCTAAAGAGCCTATGCCTTCATATGCTACAATGCCTACTCCAGCTAGTCCTTCCCCATCTCTTCCAAAGTCTTCCATACAATCCCAACATGCTTCCTTGTCCTTAGAAGTGGCTCCATGTCAAGAGGACTCTAACAATGATGAAGAAAAGAATATAAAGGAAGATCAAGATCAAGAACCCTCCATGTCATCCACTCCTTTTCCCGATGTCTCTTATCCGCTTCATGGTTCTTTTGATCCTACAGACCCTTTTTCATGCATTCCACCATGTCTTAAGTCTTCTCCTAAGCAAGATCAGGTTACTACTTACACCATTGAGCTTATTGACAATCAAAATAACCTTACCACACTTGTGCTTTCTAAAGATGATACTTCCATTAAGGTTGGTAAAAATGGTGTTGTTACTTCCGATGTTAAGCCTATTGAAAATCAAGAAAAAAATTGTACACTTGTGCTATCCAAAGATCCTTGTCAAGATCAAAGTCTTCCATCTTCTTATTCTACCATTCCATGTTCACTTCCGCTTTCTACTCTTCCTAAGTCTTCGCAAGCTTTGAATGATCCTATCAAAGAAAATGTTCTTATTCAAGATGTTCATGATTCTATTGAAAATCATAATGCTCACTCTAAAGATGTTGATATCCTTGGTTGCCATATAAATGTTGATGAACTTGTTGATTATCCTTTTACATCTTCCACTTCCATCCTTGGACCTCTTCCACCACTACTAAAAGCTTCACGTCTACCTTCCATCTTGGGTCCTTATGTCCCTTCACTTTCCCCTCCTAACTCTCCTAATTTTCCATCCATCGTGGGTCCCTACGTCCCTCCATCTCCTATCTTTCCTCAAGATCAACATAGATGCATACCCCTGAATCCTTTTCATCCACCCACCCATCTAAACCAGTCATATCCTCCTTCTTCTTCCACAAGTCCCAAGTCTTTTGGAAGTAACTTGAATGTTCAATACAAGAAAAAGAAGCAATACAAGAATCCATAAAAAAAAGAAGATCACCATGTCTCCTCTAATAGACATGGAAACATAAAGTCAAAAGAGATATCTAAAAAAAAACTACAAGACAAGTATGGGTTCCAAAATCCATCATTAAAGATATTCTCTCCAAATTACCAAAAAGAAATGAAAAGCCTACAGCTATATGGATTCCAAAATCTCTCTTGAAAGAGTCTGGTGTTGAGCAAAAAGTGAAGTTGATATTCAAGCTTCCAAAGACTTCCACTTCATCTCCTTCCAAAAATATTCTTCCATTCCATGTGCCTAAACCACAACCTCTGCTATCCATTCGTCATATTCCTTCATGTATTTCTTCATTCATGATTCCTCCATCCTCTCACCACCCTTCAAGGTATGTGTTGATGTTGAGCTTGCCTTCCTTTCCATCTACCCTTTCACAATCCTTTCATTCATTATCCTTCTACCTTCTATCATTTTTCCTCATTTGCCTATTCCTCCTATCTTCCAACCTCACTCGCTTTACATAAAACCTTATCCTCCATTTTTCTCTTCCATCTCCCTTTCCCTATCAGCATCTTTGAGCATATCATTTGAATCCTTGGTATATCATGGTTTATCCTTTCAAGGAGCACTATCTAAAAAGCTTACCTTCTTCCAAAAAGAGAAATTTTTATAAAAAAAAAAAATTGAAAATGTGCCTTGGTGAAAACCTAGAAACAGGCACCCTAGTAGCAAAAGTAAAGAGAAATAAATTCATCCTATGGTGAAAACCACTCCCTTGTGGCACCTTGAATAAGTACCATGATGAAAACCTAGCAATCAGGCATCATGCGTAGTTCTTCTACATATTTCATCCATTCCATCTTCTCTCTTTGATCTTGACAATGTTGATCTATACACAAACATTTGGTTATTTTGTGAGCTATCTTACGATGATCTTGCTTTCATTACTTCCATGTTTAGCCTTCATATCCATCTTCCTCCATTCATTTTTTGCCTATCCCTATCCTTTTCCCCTTTGGTCTTGATCAACAAAAAAAAGAAAAAGAAAGAGAGAGTACAACACGATGCTATGAAGCCTCTTGACATGTCTACTCCTTTGGAATGCATCATTTCCTGCTCTTGCATTATGATTTTGTGACTTATCCTATGCTAGCCTTTCATTGCTTGTCCAAATGCGCTTTACATGAAAATTTTTCCTTAGCTTGGGTACCCTTGAGGAGTTTTCCCTTGAGGATTTCTTCCCTTCATTAGCTTTCATTCTCTTATCTTCCATCTCTTCCACCAGCTTGTCAATCCCTCTTGTTCTTCACCTTGCTAGACATTGGGACTGCATGATATGATCTTGCTTGGGAGTTTGCAATGGCAAAAGATGCTATCAAGTAAACCAAGTGTCAGAATAAGTATCAAAACCAGTATCAAAACCACTATCAGAACAATTATCAGAATCAGTATCAAAACAAGTATCACAACCAGTATCAGAACCAGTATCAGAACTAGTATCAAAACCAGTATCAAAACCACTATCAGAATCAGTATCAGAACCAGTATCAGAACAAGTATCAGAATAAATATCAGAACAAGTATCAAAATCAGTATCAGAACCAGTATCAGAACTAGTATCAGAATTAGTATCAGAACCAGTGTCAGAACAAGTATCAGAATGCCCATTGGGGCTACACCTTTCACTTTAGTTTATGGGTCTGAAGCAGTACTACCTATTGAGGTTGAAATCCCATCACTCAGAATCAGAATGCATGGTCTAGTAACTATTGATGACTACAGAGTGTCTAGGTTGTAAGAACTTGAACTACTAGATGAGTGCAGACAAGCAACATATGATCATCTCAGAGTATATCAGAAGAGAATGTCTAGAGGTTACAACAAGAAAGTCAGACACAAAGAATTTCAAGTTGGTGATCTAGTCTTGAGAGAAAATTCTAAAAATCAATCCCATCGAGAACGCAAGGGGAAGTTCAAACCCAACTGGCTGGGTCCCTTTGTTATCACTGCTACTTTTGGCTCTGGTGCCTATCAACTCTCAATGACTGAAGGAGAACAGCTCCGAGAACTAATCAACGTTCTCCATCTGAAGAAATTCTATGCCTAAGGCATTCAGTCTATGGTTAAATATCTTGAAAAAATCCTAAAAATCAGAAAAAGTCCTAAAAAAAATGAACATCTTGGTGAAAACCTAGCAATAGGGGCCTTGATGATTCGCAAAAAAATCAGAAAATATCAAAAAAATATAAAAAAATGAAAATAAAAAATAAAAAAATAGTGCCTTGGTGAAAACCTGGAAACAGGCACCTTAGTAGCAAAAATAGAATCTCTGCCAAGATGGTGAAAACTTGACAAACGAGCGCCACTTGTTCAAAATGCTCCATCTATCAGCACAATCTTGGTCTTTCCCAACTTTCAGTCTTGCTTTAGTTTGTACATATCTCCCGGTTTGTTTCAACATTTCCAGTTTTCAATAAGTCGGTCTGTACACCAACCAGCTCAAGCGTCTGTATCCTATCAATATTTAACACTTGGGGGCAATCAATGTCATATCCTATGGTCTCCCATGTATCTTAGACGTATCCTATCCAGTCAGAGTCCTTTGAAGCTTCAAGTTGAGTCAATTTGTCTGTCTCGTCTCCAGAAAGGATTTTGCATCTACACAATCAAACATCAAAATAAACTGAAAATAATCTGTGCTTCATGCTTTTATCTTCTTGTATGCTTACTGATTCGCATTGAGATTTTTGCATATTGTGTCCCTTCGAGCTCTTCGATGATGTCCTTTCTAAGATTTAGAGAGTGATGACTGGGGGCATAATCTTTTCTTTCTTTTATACTTGTATGTGAAATCTAATAACTTTGGAAATTCTGGATTGAAATGGTGTCTGACTGTAAGAGCCTCTATCTCCAATTGGATGGCCATGCGTACCTCGACCATTGATACCCAAAAAATTTAAAGATGTTTGATCTAACTATTATCTTTTTGAAGTAAATTCTTTCTCCTACTGTGAAACGCAATCTTGCCTAAGGAGGTGAACGAGAAAGGGTTGAGGTGTATGTTAAACGCAAGGCATACTCAGGTCATCACGACATTTATGTTTTGATGCTTATACAAATTGCTATATCAAAATGGACATGATATTCAGGTCATCTTGGCGTTTGTGCCTTGGTGCTTATATCTAATCCGACATTCCAAAAATAAAATCAATATTCATATGTCCATGGTTGCCTAGCCAGTGGGTGTTGTATTGATTCTTGTGCATACAAATCGATATTCATATGTCTATGGTTTCATAGCTAGTGGGCATTGTATTGATTTATCCAGTTACCTAAAAGTTCAATGATGATAACAAATCGACATATGATCAGTGAGTAGGTCCTAGGTCTTAGGTTGCATTTCATTTTGCATGTCTCTTTGCATTTTGCATGTTTGCATGATCTTACAATGGCTAAACGAACTTCAATGCTTAAACAATTCTCCACTCGCATCTTCAAATCTAACAAGAGCTGAATCTTACACGAAGATTCCTCCAATGAAACAGCAAGTAAAATCCTTTTTTGGGATCAAAATCAAAATCTGAGATTGTTTATATTATTAACTACTTGCATATTCGACCTTCGATCATCATAGAAATCCATAATTTAACTTAACTGATTATCTTCCATCGAACTTTCAAAATTTCAACTAGGTCAACCATGGTCAACTCATGGTCAAACCTAGTCAAACTTGGTCATCTGGACCTCTAAACGATGTAGAATACGTTCCTGGACGTGTTTAACCACTTCTCAAATCAATTAACATGCTTCTGAACTCTCAACACCGACTTTTCTTGTCAGATTTCAATTTTAATCCCGAAGGGGGCATGGTATTGCACATCATTCAAAGTCTGTAAATCAAATTCAATCATATCTTCCTCAGTAATCAAGACAACAAGCATGTCTAGTTACTGAATCATCAAAAGTCCTCATCGCTCGGGGCAAATCTATCATCACTTGGGGCATATCAGATTCGTCAATCTGGTATTCTCCTAATCTTGTAAACTGTATCAGTTTTTGCAACCATTGGATCATAGTGTTTTTTCCTTGGTTCTTTGGCAACTGAAGGATTCGGATGTGATACCTGCTAGTTCTGCTAAGACAATCAAGTCTAGAACGGGTCCCTCACTTCTTTGCAATCCTAAGGTTTGGAATCAAGCATTTTGACACTTTTTCACAATCATAGGTTCATTTGCTGTTATAGTAAACATTATCTTTGGTCATTCAGGACCTATTATCTCCATATCAAATCAATATCAATCAGCTTCTGTCTCATATCAATTACCAATTTCAAACATCAGTTTCATATCTTTATCAAACATAGACTTTCTTTGAACCACTGCGCTTCGCACAGTAATTCAAAGAGGGGCAAAATGTAATACCCCAAAAATGGGCTATATGTTCATTAACCTCCTACATCGACAAATCGAACAAAATCAACATCGAAGTCCTAACCTAAGGCACATCTGAACATCATCGAATCACAATTAATTATCTTAAATTCTGCATCGGGGAATATTCTTAATTATCTTAATTATCTTTAATTTAATGATTATTTGGCGATAAACCAATTTATCCTAAAGTTTGATTAATTGAATATTTTCATATTTAATTAATTAGATTTAATATTTGCCACTTAATTGTTTAATTAAATTTAATTCTATCTATTATTAATTGTATTATTTAATTTTGACAATAAATCCAATATCCTATGAATAATTGATTAAATCTTTATTTAATTGATTAAAGCAAGTTGTCATTATTTAATAATATAGTTTTTAATAAAAGTTTGATAAAATAGTTAATTAACCTATAATTAATTATTTTATTTCAAAAAGCAGTTAAGTTGAGAATAAATCACTTTATTTATTTATTAAATCATAATTATCCATGTGCACATTCAAGGACCAGTTAAACTCAAAATTGGAAAATCAATGCAAGTTGTTAGCTTTTTGAAACTCAACATCTTTTTGAGTTTTAAAATTGATCTAAACTTCTAATTCAAGTTGAACTGTGCTTTTGCATGATTTTTGTGACTTAATTATCCTTTATTTAAAATAACTCAAAAATCAACCTGAGTTATTTGAGTGATTTATGGCTTTTTCTCATGCACCTCCAAAGCCCTGGGTTTCTATAAAAACAAGGCTCAGCTCTTCATAAATCATCTCTCAAATTTGCATCCACAAATCTCTAAAATCCACAAATTTGCACAATTACATTGCCAAGATCAATTCAAGAGTTACACAATCACGTTGGGGAATTGGAATTGAAGAATCAAAGCTCTTGCGAATCGACATCTTTGTGAGATCAATCTTATTTTTGCATTCATATTGCATATCATTATTAGATTAGCATTGCATATCAATTTTCAATAGCATTCATAGCATATCAATTTCATCTAGCATAGATTCATATCAAGTTTTCATTCCTTATTGCATCATAAAATTAAAAAAAAAAATAGCTTAATTGCATTCAATCTCATATCTAGATCAATTGTATTCAAATCCTTCATTTAGGTATCGTCTAGGTCACTGATATTGATTACAATCTGAGAACATTAATCTCGCACCTACTAGAAGGCAGTAAATCACTTGGTTAGATAGTTTTCAATTTTGCACGATTTTGATTATAGCTAACCTCTAATGTTTTACTGAAGTGTTGTGTCTACAGATCAGGTATAATTTTCACACACACAATAGTAATTAGAGAACATTACATTCCCATTACATATAACTCTATTATGGTATGTGCACTGACATATCAAAATGTCTACCATAACGAATCTCCATTACAAGATCGTTACCTTGTAACATCAAATACAAGTGTTCATGTCTAAGAATTCGTCACCTCTAAGAAATGTACACAGGATGGGTGGGCCATAAAGTCATGGAGTCACACACATGACATCCACCTTGACTCATCTCAGAGTGTGGATTCACCATGGCTCATCCTAGAGGGTGGAAACAAGGGCTTTCACCTTAGACTTCTCTCTCAAAGAGAAGAATGCAATAACATACAAAATAATAGATCACGGATGTTGAAACTCATTTTCATCTAAGGCTTCATTCTCCAACATACCAAGTTTATCTCAAAAGTATACAACCTTCTCTCTAGCAAGAGACTTGGTGAGAATGTTAGCCATCTGTTCTATAGTGATAATGTACCTTGAATACCATGTTGGCATTAAGCAGGATTGCCACTAGTGACAACACTTATTTGCATCCTGAGTGCAAACCAAGCAGAACAGTGCAAACCAAGCAAGACAGTGCAAACCGAGCAGAACAGTGCAAACCGAGCAGGACAGTGCAAATCGAGTAGAACAGTGCAAACCGAGCAGGACAGTGCAAACCGAGCAGGACAGTGCAAACCGAGTGACATTATGTCTACCGAGTCACAAGTATTTACCGAGTTCAAAACTTACCGAGTGGTTAGTATGAACCGAGCCTTCACTTCTACCGAGTGCATGACGATGCCGAGTAACGCAGTGGATGCCGAGTATCAGAAAGTCACCAAGTTAGTTTGCAGGAACCGTGTAACCATACTTGGGCCGACTTAGTAGCACTTATGTTTATTTGTTAAGCTCACTTTGTAATTGTAATTAATTGTTTAGACTTGTATATAAACAATGTTGTACAAATACCAAGAAGTATGAATGTGGAATAAAAAGAAAGGGGAGATAAAAGGCAGAAACTAGTGAATTACAAAGGGCTACTATACATAAGGAGCAGCAGAGACAAATTCATCACAGAAGGTGATCAGTACATCAGCGAATCTCATTCAGCAATCCAGTTGCAAAGTAAGAGATATACTATTTCATTTTAACCAGTGAATCAGTACTAAAATCCTCTAACCAGGTAGACTTAACAGTCTTTTGTAAAATCTCTTTACCGAGTACATACTTCTTTTGTAAGTTTGTAAAAATCCTTTAACATGGTGGATTTAGCAATCCTTATTGCTCCTAGTAGGGCAGATCATCAGAAGTGATCAATGTAAGCCTTAACCGGCCAACTTTATACTACAGTATTAAAGCTTTGTGGGTTTCATCCCCACCCCAGTTTTACTTTCTTTTGGAAGGTTTCTGGGTAACCAAATCTATGTGTCATTGTTGTGAATGCTTTTATGTTTCATGCTTTCTATATGCAAAAGGATAAAGTGAACTATATGTTAATACATCTGATATTAAAAAAAATTTGAAGTTACTGATTCACCCCTCCCCTCTCAGTAACTTGGTTAATTCTTGAATATTTCCAACATACCATACTTATGCACTATATCTTTTATATAGTTTGCATCACTCTTGGTGAACCCCAAGTTATGTAGGAGTTAGCATAAAGGCATTTTAGCCAACACACATGGGACTCAATCTCATGAGCATAGTTCTCTTACTGCAAAAACCATCTTTATTAGTGACTCCCTCTAAACCAATATGACCAAATTCCTTGGAAATCAGAATGAATCAGATCCTTTGGATGCTCCCTTTTAAATTTTAAGATCTTGCAACAACCTCCTGACCTCCTTGTCCAAGGTTTCTTTTAGATGAACTATCAAAACTCCCTCTGAATCTAATATCAACCTTCTACCAACAAGTCATGTCTTTCTTCTTTAGTCTGCATCAAGCTCTCTTCTTGTGCAAACAGAGGATTTCAAGTTTTGGCGTAGTTGTATGCAGTGAAGTGACAATAGCAACAGAGAATCAATCAACATGAGTTTTCTTCAATTCCTTTATGAGACTCAAGTTAAATATGTTGATTGCAGCACACTGTGACATTCACTATGTTGTGGCACACTGCGGCATTCACTATGCCATTTTATTAAGTAACTAGCAACAACTATTCACGAACTCAAGCCAAATGCCAATCATTGCTTGAAAATCCATTTCTTGGGTTCTTTCATTGAATATATAGCATGAATATATATAGAAAGAGTAAGCACTAACACTCCTTAGACAATTTGCACCCAGTTTAAGTACTCTTGCTGTCAAGAGGTACCAATAGAAGATGTAGGGATGATACTCACTCAACTCCACAATTTCGCTTTTGAAGACTTGATAAAATAAATAAATCTTCAAGGTCAATATATTACTCACATATTAAACCCCTCACTTTGCCGCATGGATATAATATCTCTATAACTATTGTTCATGGCTCTCGGCATCAATGGAATTTGAATATTAAATCCCACAAATAACTTCATACTCGTCGCAATGTTATTTCTTCACTATTTCCTTTAATATATAATCGCAACCTTCAAACTATGGTTGATGGAATGCCAGAGGTCGCTATCACTGATGAATGCCACTTTGATCTGCTATGACCAAAGATTGGGTTATCGATATCATGTATGATCGGTAAAGATTCAAGAATTCGTATTTGCCTTGCTACTTTGTAATGACATAAAACCACTGAATAATATTGTGCAAAAGATTACAAGCACATCAATAACTCTAGTGCAATGCATTCATGCATTCACAACAAGGTGAAGGAAGCCACCATTTGTGCCAAAAGATTCACACCGGGCATTAGCATTCACACCAGCAGTTCACATACTTCTCATACAACTTCTCAGCAATCTCTGCGCTCCAGCACGAAGACCTCACATTCACTAATCTGAACAATAGTCAATACAAAGATCTGACCTTCACTGTAAATGCTGTCAGGTATTACTTATTCTGCAATGTTTATTATTGGAAGCCAAAGTTGTTCACCATATAATCACTGATCCAATAAGCAAAAATAAATTACATCTTATAAGAGCCTCTGCTCAAGAGCCCGCGAGAAAGTGAGAGCCATGTAGAATAATTATCTATATAGATTATGAGTCTTTAGTAGGAGACTTCCACTGTGAATTTAACAATAGAAAAACATTGTTCAGTTGTAGTAGCCACATCAACACACTTAGTAAACAGTATGGGAATACTTTGAGACTTGATTATGGCTTCCTGCGCACATGCTCTGCTCCAATATTGGTTTTATAATCATAAATATTGGCTCATAAAATGCACAACTTCACAAATGAAAGTGTTGAGGCCTTCCTAAATTAATTTCATTCCAGAATAAGGCTCTACCCAGTTTTTGCAAGAGAAAAACAATTCAATTAATGATTGCCAAATCATTTGTCACTGTAAACAAAACTTCACTATATGTGTCTGAGGAAGACTTCTGCCCAGAATAGAGAAATTGCAAATTGCTAAAACCCCACGATAATATATTTCATCAAGCCAAAAAGCCCGATGTAATATTTATTTACCATTAAACATTATCTTCAATAATGTAATCTCAACAAATATTATTTCAAGCCTTAATGAGGACTCGGGTTATTTAAATATATCACCTCCTGCTAGTAATATTTTTTAATTGCTGCCACAAATATTAAGCCCTTCGATTATATTCCCCATGTTCTAATTTCATTGCGAGCCTTCTAAATTCTACAGCAAAGCTATTTTCTCATATAATCCATGGTATATTACTATATCATATTCTACTGAGTAGGAAAGTTTCTTTGAATGCCAAGTGTTCGGTGTTTGGTTGGAATAATTATATGAAGTAACAATCACTATGTTTGTGTTGAGTTGGATATTGTTCCATAACTGGTTGATACTCATTCACTGCACATGTTGGATAATTCTTCCTAACTCTCTTGCTGAGTCAACACTATGTAGTGTGGAGTCTTCTCTGTAATACTGTGTACCTCTTTCAACCTACCTGAATCGCCTTTGATTGATGTCCCGATTATCTTCCCTTTTATACCATTATTTTGAATCAATCAAACCACGGCATGAAGAGAATATGACTAGGTTGAAGATGTTGAACAAAGATTACCACCGCTAAAAAACAATCAATGGTGTCGTAAAAAGATAATCTCAACCATGGGAAAAATAAACATGCGATGGTAATATCATTTTCTTCAACTGTAGAACTTCAGACGATAAACCTTATCAAGTCACCATAAATATACATATAAGTTGCATTCATTGTTCGATTCAATCACATGAATATTAAACTTGGACAAATAAATCTGAAAGCCACGTAAAAGAATTTTCATTCAAAACAATAGTTGCTGCCGGTGATAACAATCTGTGCAATCCATTCTATAATGATTGAACTATAACTTTCAGTCAAACATTAGCTTGTGCAGCTCTTTGAGGACAGACACTTAAAGGAGGTGTCACACATAGTGAACAAATAGTTTTAATAAAGGACAACCGACTGCATACACTTTGTAGACATCTATCTGAGTAACAAAATCCCTTTATCGCAATTGTCAATGACACCACATGTGCACACTAATTTCTGATTCCAAGACAACAGTGGTGCGCTGAAACCAGCCCTCTGTGTTCTTTCTAATGAATTCAATTGCTCTTTTTTTTTCTTTTTTTTTATAATTTATTTATTGAGATCTTCCTCCCAAGCTTTGCTCTGATACCATGTTAAGTTTAAGATCTCTGCAAATGTAATAGCACTGTCATAAAAGTATGTGCTATGTATTTTCCAAATGCAACAATCTCTCTTATTTATATTGGGAATGAGGCTAGGAGAGACATGTTCCTTCATGGGACATGTCTATTCATTTTATAATGTTTCATTAATCAATCATATATTAGAATAATATAAATTTGAATAATATATATAATATAACATATATATATCATATAATGATATATATATATATATATACAAATACAATATATTATTATTAATCAATATCTAATTATTATATGTATTCTAAGTGATCATATGACTGAAGCTACAAACATTAACAAAAAGACAGACCTAGAAAGTGCTTCAAAAAGGGTCTTCAGATCTAAAACTAAATCTATGAATTTGAATCTACACCTACACATCAAAGAGGGGAAATTATTGGGGGGAGTGTGTTACAAGTAGTGGTTGTCGTTGCACCAAAAGATCGATATGTTAATACCCGATACAACCACTAGACTTATAGAAGACACATGAGGTGGTTAAGCCATGTCACGAATTCCAAGGGGAGCACTGGCCATTTTGCCAACAATCTCCCCCTCAACGTTATCTAAGGGGATTTGAACCTATGCCCAAGCTCTGATACCACTTGTTACAAGTAGTGGTTGTCGTTGCACCAAAAGATTGACCTGTTAATACCCGATACAACCACTAGACTTATAGAAGACATAGGAGGAGATTAAGCCATGTCGTGAATCCCAAGGGGAGCGATGGCCATTTTTTCAACAAAGTGAGCTTTCCTTGGTCAAGCTCCCCTTTAGGAATTAACCTTTAAATGAAGTAAGTAAAGGAAATGCTAGTATGTAATATAGATTAAATGTAACAATGGAAATGTGTTATACCAATGCAGATGCATTTTTGCTTAGTATGTGATCAATTATGTTGATGCAAAAGCCTTGACTCAAGATAAGAACCAAAAGGAAATCATGTAAGACAAAACTTCATGTAGTGGATGCTTATAATTTTCCTAAATGTAGAATTGAAGAAGAAGATGAAGAAGACTTGAATGTATGCATGCAGATCTCCTCCTTTGATCCAGATAACTCCTTTGTCTCCAATGAAGAAAGAAGATAGATCTATGGAAGGAAATGCTTTCTTGATCTCCTTAAATGCTTGTACTTGAGAGCTTGAGAGTGATTTCTTGTCATATGTGTGATTTGTTAGAGTAGTCTTATGTTAGCTAATAATTAAATCATTTAATTATTAGTTTATCATACTCTAGGCTTAAGTTTCACTTACGTGCTTTTTAATTCTTTAGGGTTTTAGCCTTTAGGGTTTCGTGTTTCCTTTTATAAGGATTCACTTCTTTCATTTCAATAAGGAGATTGTATTATTTTCATTTTGTTAATAGAAGCTTATTTCTGTAAAGATGATTTTCCTGTCTCTGGCCTTTTGGCCGCCATAGCTTTCTGTCTTTTTGCTTCTTCTTTGTGACAGTCTTGCATGCAGGTGTTCTTGGGATGATTTGCGTTTGTCAAATCTAACATGGTATCAGAGCTCTCCTGTTGTTCGCTGTTCGAGTTTTATTGAAGCACAGAGGGTTTCAGAAGTTTTTTTGTGGATCTGGGGGGGAGCCAAAATTTGGCTCACCTTGGGCAAAAACGGACACCACCATTGTGTCCGGAAGGCCCAAGAACCCCTAAATCCATATAAAACTTGTCCATTTTGGACACAGTGGCATCTGAGGCAAAAAAATTTTGCATACCAGGGTCGTACGGCCCTGGCACGCACTCCGAGGCGGGTACACGGCGATTTTTTTTAAAAAAAAAATTATATTTTGGGGCCGCCGCCCAGCGGCCACCCCCGCGCCGCCCCGCAGCCACCGCAGCCGCGGCCACCGCCCGAGCGGCCACCGCAGCCGCGGCCCCCGCCACTGCAACAGCCGCGGCTCCCGCCACCGCACCACCCGCGGCCCACCCAGCTGCCGCCCACCCCGGCTCCGCCACTGCTCCGCCGCCGTCTGCGGCCTCCGCCGCCCTCGGCCCCGCCGCCCGCGCCCTCTGCTCCGCCGGCCCGGCCCACCGCCGCTCCGCTGGCCCCCGCCGCCGGCGCCCGGCCGGTTTCAGCCCCCGCGGGCTGCCTTTCGCAGCAGCACGGTCATATGACCGACCAGGGGCTGCGGCCCAGCCCCCGAAGCGCGCCATGCGCCCGGGGGCCTATTTTTTTTTAGCCCCTGGGGCTCTTTTTTGGCCTTTTTGGGGGTACCTGGGCCTTTTTCGCTCTACAGGGAGCATACGGGGGTCTTTTTCTGACTTCTTTATATCGTCGGAAAGCTCTTTCCGAGCTCTTTCCGATGATGGAGGTTAGGGTTTTTGGTTCCACCGTTTCAATAGTGTTTTTTTCTGTTGAAGTCTGATGTCTCTTTTTGCCTTCCGGGCGTCATATCTGGCTCATCCAGACTCCTTTTTTGGCAGACGAGATATCGTCGGAAAGCTGTTTCTGTGTACTATTCAGTGGCAGAGGTATTTTTTCCAGATTCTACTCCAAGTTTTCACTCCTCCGAGTTATGCAGTTTATGCCCTCTGGTGGTGTGCTTGGTTCTACAGGTCCGGGGATCTCTTCTTCTGGTTTCTTAGTGCACTCTTCTTTCTGACTTCTGAGCTTGCATGCTCTTTCTGATGTATCTTTGTTCTGTAAACGCACTAAGATAAAGTGCCCTCTTCTGCATTTCTGGGATCTTTTTCACCTGGTTCAGTTTTAGTATTCGCACTCAGTTATAAAGTGCCATGGGGGGATTCTGATGCATTTGCCACTATAGGCACATCCACTCTTGTCAAGTGAGCGTACCTTCCATGACATTAGCCCATGTAGACTGTGTCTATGACACCGCCCTTTATCCTGTGTGTGTGCTTCTGTTGCACTGTTGGTGTTCCTGGTTCTTCTTCTGCAGCTATTTTTAGCATCGCATTTCAGTGTTCCTGTCACCTCTCCCAGTTCATCATTATGGGGGGGTTCACCTGTTGGTTCTATTGCTTCCTGGTTCGATTGATCAGCTCTTCAGACACTTGTCTTCTCTACCTGGTCGTGCACTTCACTGGGGGTTCCAGCAGTATCTTCTGACAGAGTTTTCAGACATGCTTCAGAGGAGTTTCTTGCTCTCTTCTTGTTCCTTTCTCTGGGACATCTTTTGCTTTATGTTTGGGTACCTGATCAGGCCTAGTTGCCGGGACCCATCTTTCCTGCTTTCTGCAGTAGTTTAGCTTTTTTTGCTTCTCCCTAAGTTACACTTAAGGGGGGGTGTTAGAGTAGTCTTATGTTAGCTAATAATTAAATCATTTAATTATTAGTTTATCATACTCTAGGCTTAAGTTTCACTTAGGCACTTTTTAATTCTTTAGGGTTTTAGCCTTTAGGGTTTCGTGTTTCCTTTTATAAGGATTCACTTCTTTCATTTCAATAAGGAGATTGTATTATTTTCATTTTGTTAATAGAAGCTTATTTCTGTAAAGATGATTTTCCTGTCTCTGGCCTTTTGGCCGCCATAGCTTTCTGTCTTTTTGCTTCTTCTTTGTGACAGTCTTGCATGCAGGTGTTCTTGGGATGATTTGCGTTTGTCAAATCTAACATGATTGTGGATTGAATGTAGATGATCAAATGAAGTGAGAAGGTCTCATTTTATACTGATTTCAGTCATTAAAATCAAAAGTGCCAACTGCACTAGGCAGGAAAAGGTCAATATTTTGCATCGTGCTTGGGAGCCAATCAAAATGTACCTCCCTAGGTATAGGTCAAGGTCAACCTATACGTAGAGGTGCAAAACTCAAGGCAAAAATCCTAGATCCCGAGAAGTATTGAGGGGATCGGGGGAAATATGGTGAAATAAGTGGAAAAACCAGTCATAAATGCACTTAAATCTTAGAGAGAAATGAAAAATGAGAAATCATACATAGAAATTAGGGCCTACTTAGAGTTTTGAGCAAGCTTGGAGGAAGAAAGAGGACCTTGATTTAAATTATGTATATAATAAAATGCAAGATGAGGTCCTAATATAAGAAACACACTAAGGAGGGATAAAAGGGTCCCAAAAAGTGCATAAAATTAAGTGCTTACTTTTTAGGATGGTACAATATTCACCATGTTACGACAATAATTATAAGTTGAAAAATAAGGGTATATAGCTAGAAATAATGTGGTCGATATGGTTGATGAAATATAGATATCTATAAAGAAGATAATGATATGAAAGAAAATATGAAGTCCACATTAAGACCATGGATGAAGATAGCACTTATATTAAAGGAAATGGAATAAAGGAGTTAGTAAATCCTCCACTAGAAGAGGATGTTATTCAACTAAAATTGGTCCATAGGATATAATATAAGGCTAGTGGATCCGTTGAAAGACACAAAGAGAAATTGGTATTGAAAGAATTTTGACAACAGACAAAGTACAAACTATAATGAAACCTATGTTCTTGGAGTGAGACCGGATAATATAAAAATTAGTTTGGCATTGACAACACAATCTAAGTGGTTAGTACATCTATTTGATGTTAAATAATCTTTATTAAATGGTTTCTAAAACTAGTAGTTGCACGCTTGTGTATGTGCCATGATGAGCCAATAGGATTTTTTATTTTCAAGAATATAGAAAGAATATGTGTTCAGATTTGTGACCAATTGTATATCCACTGCAAAAACTAACCCAACAACATGAGCACAATGCCTAAAAAAATAGAACAAATCTAACAACAAAAACAAACTCTGAAGAAAAACAAATCTAAGAAAAGCCTTTATTTGAATATCCACTATATCAAAAAGAATACAAACGTAGTAGAAAACAAATCCGACAAACTATTTCAAAAGATCATATAAATTAAATGAATACAACATTAACAATTCATTAAAGATTTATAATAGTTCAACAACATAAAAAAACTTTTGTTCAACAAACAGTCCAAAAGAAAATTTGATTGGACCCTTTAAAATGTCTTGCATGTTTGTTTTGTATATTCCTATTTAAAGCATAAATCTATGAGAAAAGTAAAAAAAATTTCCTTAACCAACCTTCTACATCTCTTTGGCACTGCCCATCAAACACAAAGATAAAATTGCTCGTATGTATACCAGCCATTGTACACATAGATGCAAAATATATATATATATATATAGGAAAGCACTAGAAACCTCTGCATGAGTCGCATTCTTAACTAAGGGCTTTTGGGCAAATAATTGTTGAAAATGATTATAGTATCAGTCGCTCAGTTTGTAGCTCTGTTAAATGCTAACAAATGAATAAGAGGTATATATTTACTTGGGCGGGATTACAAGTATAGCCTCTTTGGGAAAAAATAAAGAATGAAAGAATATGATGATCCTTTGAGGAGATCAGTTGGATGCCTATGCCTGGCGAGTGCATTCAGCAGGAAAGCCCTGCGGAAACCTTTTACTGTCTCTACAATAATCGTAAATCATATACTTCTTCCTCACCCATTCGAGTTTCTGCTGCTCGCTTGACTCCAACGCCTCTGCAGCGTACCAGGAATTCACAGAGCAATCAGAAGAGGCAGAGCATGTCTCTGCTTTGAAATTTCCATAAGACGCCACAAATGGAGATTTGGTCCAGTCGATCTTCACTGCACCGCCTCTGGTTGCCCAATCGTCTGCGTTCCACAGGCTCGAATATATACTCATCGCTTGATTCTTCGGATACGCAACGCCCAAGTCCTCGCTGTTCTTGAACACTCTCACGGGCGTTCCATCCACAGAAAACCTGCACAATATCAGAAATTCACATTAAAACTACAAAAACGATGTTAAAAGCAGAAGGTCCAGGCCAAAGAGGGCTTCTACTAGCTGATTTGAAGTTGCGGGGACAATGTTAACTTACATGATTTGTTGGGGATTCCATGCCACGGAGTAAGTGTGGAAGTCCGCAGTGGGGTCGAACCAGAGGTAGAATTGCTGCTCGCGATTGCCTTTGCCTTGAGAGAAAACATTGGTGTGCATTATGTACGGATCTCCTGACAGATTTCCCAGAAACTCGAAGTCTATCTCGTCGTGTTTATCCCCTTGTGAGGACAGCTGCAACAATTCCAAACCCATAAATATTAAATACTCGACTCTCTGCTACGGCCCACTACTAATTTGGGGACTATGGAAAAGAGATAAACTTACATAGTAAGCAGTGACAGTGCCGGCGGAGTTACCAGCCACCAACTTGATTTGCATATCGATTTTGCCAAACAGATATTCATTCTTAGATTGGAAGCCTGAACCTGTTTCAATGCATCAGAGGCAGAGGAGATAAGCATACGGTTAAACCAGATGTATGATATACGCACTACATACTGTTAATTAAAATCATATATATGCAGCAATCAAATGTGATAAAATACCTGAGGACTGATCGAGATTGAGCTGCAAGCGTTGGCCATTATCGAGTATCTTAGCACGATCATTTCCCCATGTGATGTCAAAGTCATTGTAAAAATTTGCAGAAACAAGGCGGGAGGAGGAGAGTAGAAGGCTTAGCAGGAGGAAACACGATAACAGGTCCATTTGGAAACTTTGGGCAAAGCTAGAAAATAAAGAGGTATGGAAGTGGCGAACGGTGATGATGGCTGAAGAAAACCGATGGGTTTTAGTGATAGAGGTATGCAAGTGGTGATCTGTGATGGGTGAAGAAAACCAATTGGATTTTTATAGAGGCAAGGAATGGAATGGAATGGAAGTTAGCAAGTAATTTCATAGAGAGTTGTTAAGTGTCTGAGTTGGAGCGCGCTTTGTAGTGGTTGGGCTTTCTTGCACGCGGAATTCCAGGAAGAAGAGTGTGTGCTTGTGATAGTTGTATTTCATAACTTGGGAGGCTATATAATCAAAATGATTGTCTCAGATGTTGACCTCCTTTCTAATCACATGAGCTGTGTTTTAGCAGGTAAACCAAACGCTTTGGAGCGTCATTTCATTGTGGGCGGGTCCACGCGTGGAATATATTCCAAGCCAATTTATTTGTTGAGGAGATATAGCCCACACAGCATCAACTTCAACCTCTGACACGTCCAATTTTTGGGATCGGTTTGCATCTTACGATTTGCGGTCTAAGTTTAATCCATTTAAACAATGGATTTTAATGAAGGACGAGCAAAGACTTGTTTTTTTGGTTTTCACACATAAAATTGTCATATATCAGAAAATAGAGAAAATAGAAAAATGTGAAAGGAATATAAACATGGGATTGTTATTGTAAATTCTTTCCCTATATTTCAAAATAGATGTAATGCTTATTTACAGTCATCATCATTGCGGTGGTGTTCAAAATGGTTATAGATAAGAATAAGGGTGTGGTCTTATAAAAGGGGTTTCAAGATCTATTTTTATGGAGTGGGAAGTTTAATGAAGTCAAAAAAAAATTGTTATGAGATTAAATAGAATTTTTTGCTTTAGATTTAAGCGAGTGAAAAAGGTAGGGGACTAAAAATTGCTCCACCAGCGTAAGCTTTTTTTGTGCCACTTGTCAATCATATGAAATTTTCAAAAAAAAATTAAATTTATTTATTTACTCCTATGAATTGAATATGTTAAGTAAAAAAATTCATGAAACCGCTAGCTTTCATAAATTGTGGAGCTTCAACTTTTAAGCATGAACTCCACTACAAAATCCACGGGACCTCTCACTTTAAAATAATCCTAAAAAATCTCAAGAGTATCCATTGATTTTTTCTAGGAAGCCCCCGTTCATGGAACCACACCCTAAGACTAATGATGACTGTGAATGTAAATACGATAAGGATTAAACAGTATTAGTGAATGCAGTGGTGAAAAATGAGATAATATTGAGTAAGTTGTAGCAATAAGGATAAGATGTAAAATTAGGGTATGAAATTAGATATATTGTGGTGAATAAGGTTAATGACGAGTATCTATAAACAAAGTAAGGATAGAAAAGCACAAAATATGATGGTGCAAAAGAGTCAACATTTAAGCATTATCCATGTCATTTTCCCTCTTGATGCTCAATGCAACAACTTATAATGAAAACCTTATCCTCGCACAATTTTATCTTGATAATGTTTTGGTACAAATGAATTAGCAAGTTGGTCATTGGTTTTGTAAAACTTCAATTCAACCTACTCTTTTTCCATAATATCTCTTGTAAAATGATGGTAGGCATCTATATGCTTTCCAACTATGAAAATTTGGACTTTTTTCTATATTGCGATTGTAGAGTTATCACAATAAATAGCTATTGCCTTTTTTCCTACCTTGAATATGCTAGTTTTTTACTGAATTGTTTGACATGTTCATACAATGCATCTTCTTTTGTTGATGACAATAAAAATGTTGATTTCTTCTTTGAACACCAAGATATTACACCTGCCTAAGCCCCAAAAAAAATCATTATAAATAATTGGCTGAAGCCTTTTTATTAAAAAATTTACATTTTTACACCTTCGTTCAATGCAAGCACCATAGGAAAAGAACGGAGGAAAGAAAAACCTTCGGTGTAGCTCACGACATTGGAAGTCCTATTCATAAATGAATACATATCACATTGATCCATGCAGGTCATAATTGAATGAGGGACATGCCCCTCATATACATACATAAATATTTAGGATGCATTACCCTCCTGCATTCTGTAGGTCAACAAATTTACAACTATATACATAAGTTACATTGAGGCTTGTCCCAAAATCCATTTTATCATCTCCCTAACTTGATTCTTTAGTCTATTTACTAGACAAGCTTTTCCTTCAGATTTATGCAGCCACCCCCAATGTTCTAAAATATCCTTCTAGTTCCTGCAGACAAAAGAAACCATCCATTATATCTACTATAAAGCACAATGGTTAGACTATAATATATCCTACATTACCAGGGTTAGTGATATTTTGTCCAAAATATTTCTTTTTCGGATCCATTGATCACATAAGTATTACCATCAATCTTTTGTTTCCTTTAACAGATTACCATAAAATATAAGTTCTTTACCATAGTAATCAGAGAGATTGAAATAAATGTTGCTAGTGATTTGTTGAATAGGTAGAGAGATCTAAGAAGTGTTGGTAAAGGTCATGAAAAAATTTCTATGAAGCAAAACACAACTCTATCATACCTCACCAAAGTTAAAATCATTAAGGAAGCCAACACTAAAGCAAAAAATAAAATTAAGTAGCTTGTTGTAATAATCATACTTGGATCACAAACAAAGTCTTTAGCCAACACTGAGCTATATCCAAAATATGTCTAAAACCAAGGCATACCCAGAAATCCAAATAAAGTTATATAAATAAATTTAAAGCTAACCTACTTGACTGGCCCGAATGCGACCTTCAAGGTTACCAAAATGCTGGAAGACAAGAACTCACTACCCATAGAGAAATCTAAAATTATCCAAACTAAGTTATCCCTTTTCTTGCTCTAAACACTAAGATCACTCGAGCAAGACCATCATCAAATAATAATCGAGATACGAATATCACCAAAATCCAATTGAAGATACATACAGAACTTATGAGGAAGTTGCAGAATCAATCAAACTAATCAAAAACCAATCATGAAAGCACCCATTCTCTAAATCTCAAGCTTGTCAAAATATATAGAGTTTTAATGGATTGAAGATATGTTTATGAGAATGCAAACCTAGACATGTCCATTTAGCTATAAATTGACTACCTATGATGTGTTTTCATGGATAAATAAATTGTCTTCAATCAACACAAACCCAAGAACTTTCTTCTTATTATTTTTTTTAATTCTACACATGGACCTTCCAGCAATATTTTGAAACATGAAACAATTCTCCAAAGAATTTGGTTACCTAATGATCTAACTTCAAATTTTATTGGTAAATGAGCTCAAATAATATGCTCCAAATCATGAGAAAGGGATGAATTAATCTACCAAATAGTCTATTGAACAAGATTTTCAATTGAAGCTTAGTCTTTCAAAAGAATAGCCCTGGGAAAAGGATTTTATAAATCCTCTTATAAGGGAACAATAAAATTTAGAGGAAGTGAACATGAAATTAGAGGAACTAGTAATCGACGAGAAAAGTTTGCAATAATAGAGGAAGATTTTTTTAGACTATAGGAATCACATAATATAGCACCCTTCATAAATTGTAGTGCGCCTAGTAAAAAATTTCACGTGACCAGTGATGCTGGTGCGATATGTCCTCTAGTACCACATGGATTGGGGGTAAATTAGACCTCGTGCTTTACCACATGAAGCTTTCACCAATCAAGCCATCCCCTAGCCCAACAAAGAAAGAGTTTACAATAATAATAAAAGACGTAATTATAAAACCTTACAAATTACAAGTATGTAGTGACATTGCTATAAAAAATTGGTCATTATTAACATAATTATTGGAGAACCATAAGAAACTTGACATTTTCTTGTTTTGTCAACAAATGTAGTAGAGGAACCTGGTTATATTTATATACAATAAGGTCATAATCCTTCTTAATATTTTAGTGATTTAAAGATCTTAGATATACAAGATTAGAAAAAGGTCAGTATGTTGTAAGATTAGTATGAATATTAATGCAAAATTTGGGTAAGATTTTTTTTTGTGCAATAAGAAGAATATGTGGATTTGTTCATGGTACATGCAACTTTAGTATTTTGTAGAAAAGAACATTAGGTTATGTACATAATTAGGGCCAATTAAGTTCAGTTTCTTGGTGTGCTAAGAAATGGTCAACTTTTTTACTATCATCAACAAAAAAAGAATGTGTAGTAGCAACATTACCAACATGTCAAGCAATTTGGTTGAACATAATACTAGTATATTTGAGGTAGAAAATAATAAGGCAATAGTTATTTATCGTGGCAATAGCTCTAGAATTGCAATATAGCAAAAAATTGAAACTTTTCATTGTCAAACTAAGCATAGATATATGCCATCATTTTATCAAAAATATTATGATAAAAGAATAAGTTAGACAAAAGCTTTGCTAAACCAATGACTATCTCATATTCAAGTAGAATAAAGATGATTTAAGATACAATAAAACATGAAGTCTGGATTAATGCCATCAATGAGAATATTGCTACTATTGAAAAGAATGGAACAAAGCAGTTAGCAAATCCTCCGCCTAAAAAGGATGCTATTAGACTAAAACAGGTCCAAAAAATAAAATATAATGTTAATGGACCCATCAAAGACGTAGAGAAAAATCAATAGCCAAAGGCTTCATACAAGAACAATTATAGTGAAACATATGATCCTATAGCAAGATTGGATATTAGATTTTTTTTGGCATTGGCAACACAATCTAAGTGGTTAATACATTGATTTGATGGTATATAAGTTTTTGTAAATGGTTTCTTAAATGAAGAAGTGCTTATATAACAAATGCTATAATGTGATGTTACAAGAAAAGAAACAAAAATATTATAAGTTACAAAGGGCTCTTTATTGACTCAAGAAAGCACCGTGACCTTGGTATGGCAGAATGTATGAGTGTCGTTTACAAAAATTTCTTCGATGAGAGTAAGTGAGCCTACAATTTATATCAAATGCAAATGTATTGAAAACTAGTCATAGTTTGTTTATATGCTGATGATTTGATTTAAACTAGAAATTTAGTGAAGTATTAAATCTAGAGCATGTCGAGAATTCCTTGAAGCTCATGCATCTAAAGTGAGATATTTAGGTTTGATAAAGATTGTCAGATGATAGATAAGAAAAAAAAGTATGTGGTTGACCTACATAATAAATTTAGAATGGAAAATATAAATCAATGAACACATTGTTGAATGTGAATAAGGAATTCGGTCAAAGATGATGGTAATGAAAAGAGAGATGCAACACTACATTGAAGTTTAGTTGGTATTCTTATGTATCTCGCTAAGTTACTAAAATGAAAGTCATGTATGTTGTAAGACTAGTAAAATTGAAGTCATGTATTGTAAGATTAGTATGAAGAGTCGTACAAGATATGAATAAGATGTACGAGAGAGTTTATTCAGAGTACATGCAACTTTGATATTCGTATACATCTCTAAATATTTTTAGATTGTTTGATCATTTTAAGCAACATGAACTCCTTGCACCTCCTTAATTATTTCATTTTTTAAAGTCTCAAACTCATTAAGATCCAAAGGATTGAACTTAATCCCTAGATCATAAGATATATTTATTACGGTGCAAACGTATCCTAATATTCAGACCTGTCCCGAGCTAGAAGTTGACGGCTCTTGACCTGTGTTTCTCCTGAATAAATAAATTGGCTCGGAGAACACTAGGTACTGCGCGGTTGCTTTGAAATTCCACGCGTGGACCCGCCCACAATGAAATCACACTCCGAAGCGTTTGGTTACCTGCTAAAACACAGCTCATCTGACTGGAAAGGAGGTCAACATCTAAGACAATGATTTTGAATAGCCTCTCAAACTATGAAATACAACTATCATAAGCCAGCCGTATGAAAGAACACGCTCTGTTGTTGCGTGGAATAAAACCCAACTACTATAATATCTAAATAGAAAGCGCGCTCCAACTCATCCCCTTAACAACTCTGTGAAATTTATCGCTACTTTCCATAACATTCCGTGCCTATATAAAATCCCCATTGGTTTCCTTCAGCCATCATCACCATTCACCATTTCCATACTTCCATCGCTAAATCCCATTGAATTTCCTCAGCCATCAATACCATTTTCTAGCTTTGTCCCGAGTTTCCAATGGAATATCTGTTACCATGTTTCGTCCTTCTAAGCCTTGTACTCTCCTCCTCGCGCCTTGTCTCTGCAAATTTTTATAACGACTTTGGCATCACATGGGGAAATGATCGTGCTAAGATACTCGATAATGGCCAACGCTTGCTCCTCACTCTCGATCAGTCCTCAGGTATATTTTATCTCATTTTCTTACTCAATATATATGATTTTAATTAACAGTATGCAGTGCATATATCATACATCTGATCATTTTAACCGTATGCTTATCTCCTCTGCCTCTGCCTCTGATGCATTGAAACAGGTTCAGGCTTCCAATCTAAGAATGAATATCTGTTTGGCAAAATCGATATGCAAATCAAGTTGGTGGCTGGTAACTCGGCCGGCACTGTCACTGCTTACTATGTAAGTTTTTCTCTCTTCCATAGTCCCCAAATTAGTAGTGGGCCGTAGCAGAGAGTCGAGTATTTAATATTTATGGGTTTGTAATTGTCGCAGCTGTCCTCACAAGGGGATAAGCACGACGAGATAGACTTCGAGTTCCTGGGAAATCTGTCGGGAGATCCGTACATAATGCACACCAATGTTTTCTCTCAAGGCAAAGGCAACCGCGAGCAGCAATTCTACCTCTGGTTCGACCCCACTGCGGACTTCCACACTTACTCCGTGGCATGGAATCCCCAACAAATCATGTAAGTTAACATTGTCCCCGCAACTTCAAATCAGCTAGTAGAAGCCCTCTTTGGCCTGGACCTTCTGCTTTTAACATCGTTTTTGTTGTTTTAATGTGAATTTCTGATATTGTGCAGGTTTTCTGTGGATGGAACGCCCGTGAGAGTGTTCAAGAACAGCGAGGACTTGGGCGTTGCGTATCCGAAGAATCAAGCGATGAGAATATATTCGAGCCTGTGGAATGCAGACGATTGGGCAACCAGAGGTGGTGCAGTGAAGATCGACTGGACCAAATCTCCATTTGTGGCGTCTTATGGAAACTTCAAAGCAGAGACATGCTCTGCCTCTTCTGATTGCTCTGTGAATTCATGGTACGCTGCAGAGGCGTTGGAATCGAGCGAGCAGCAGAAACTCGAATGGGTGAGGAAGAAGTACATGATTTACGATTATTGTAGAGACAGTAAAAGGTTTCCGCAGGGCTTTCCTGCTGAATGCACTCGCCAGGTATAGGCATCCCACTCGCCTCATCACATTAATTCATTCTCTATTTTCAACCCCAGAGAGGCTATGATTGTAATCTCACCAAGTAAATATATACCTCTTATTCATTTGTTAGCATTGAACGGAGCTTCAATTCCTTTCCACTCCCTCGCCAAACAACTTACAAAACTGAGTAACTGGTACTATACTTATTTTCAACAATTATTTGCCCAGAAACCCTCATTCACACAAGATAAAATACAGACCCACTATGATGACCTCTATCAACTACGTAGAAAGCTACTTCCTACTCCTATATTGTTGGTGAATGATTTTGTTCCTTTTAAGAATGTCTCTACATTCTTAAATGTTCAAGTCTTCAAAATAAAAGTCTTGTGTGGGTTGCAAACTTGCATTCAACCAAATGAAAAATACAAGTTTGAAATAACAACAAAGGTATGATGCTTGATAGTCAATAATACTTAATAATCCTTGTGTACACTTGCAAAAATTCACATATATGATAAAGTGATCAATACAAATATAATTTGTAGAGATATAAAGTGTTATTCAACACTTATCAAAATCCTATTACAATTATACAAAAAATTATGATGAGGGATAACTATATAAATAAGAGGAATATATCATACCTCTTTGTCCAAAATTCTCTATTTAATACATAGAAATGTTGAGGGAGACATGATAATACATTTATCTACTACAATCACCTACCTGTCTAGATATTTTTAAGCACACTATTGGGATAGTGAACGGATATGCAACTAATAACACAATAGAATATTATTTATAGTGTGGTATTCAAAATTTTGACCAAACCTTTAAACATGGTAAGAACTATATGTATAGTTATCGTGTGGGAGACAACTTGAGGACAAGAAGTGCTAATTATATTATAAAACTCAAAATAATCCATGACCAACAAAAGAGGGGACACAAAAAATATTATAAATGCAATTTTTTTTTTGATAATTTATTTGTCAATGATGCTCAAACTTGTTGAGCATCCTTCCACCATGATTTGTACCTAAAATTATTTTCAAATGTGTCAAATTTAAGCGATAATACATGTAAGAACATTTATAGTCAATCTCCAATTTGTCTCTCCATAATGGAGTTCTAGTTATTGAGTTTTAGGGCATGGGTTAAAAATTAAAAAAACCTAAGAGAAAACCCTTGGAGGACGTGCGAATTCATTCCAATAGCTAAGACGTCTTCTAATGGTATGAGATAGGTAAACATGTATCACATTTGGTTTCCATGTTAAAATCTAGCTTGTTATACAAAATTTAAATTTTTTGGTTGAGGATGAGTTTTTGGGTCTTAGAATAACCTGAGGACCAATAAAGTCTAATTGTAAATAAGGGGGTAGAAAGAAGGCGGAAGCATGAACCTAACAAAATTTTCAAAAGGGTAAAGGTTTTCAATCTCCAATTTGTCTCTCCATAATGGAGTTCTAGTTATGGAGTGTTAGGGCATGGGTTAAAAATTAAAAAAAGCTAAGAGAAAACCCTTGGAGGACGTGTGAATTCATTCTAATAGCTAAGACATCTTCTAATGGTATGAGCTAAGTAAACATGTATCGCATTTAGTTTCCATGTTAAAATCTAGCTTGTTATACAAAATTTAAATTTTTTGATTGAGGATGAGTTTTTGGGTCTTAGAATAACTTGAGGACCAATAAAGTCTAACCTTAAATAAGGGGGTAGAAAGAAGGAGGAAGCATGAACCTAAAAAAAATTCAAAAGGGTAAAGGTTTTCAATTTCCAATTTGTCTCTCCATAATGGAGTTCTAGTTATTGAGTGTTAGGGCGTGGATTAAAAATTAAAAAAACCTAAGAGAAAACGCTTGGAGGACATGTGAATTCATTCCAATAGCTAAGACATCTTCTAATGGTATGAGCTAGGTAAACATGTATCGCATTTGGTTTCCATGTTAAAATCTAGCTTGTTATACAAAATTTAATTTTTTTGGTTGAGGATGAGTTTTTGGGTCTTAGAATAACTTGAGGACCAATAAAGTCTAACTATAAATAAGGGGGTAGAAAGAAGGAGGAAGCATGAACCTAACAAAATTTTCAAAAGGGTAAAGGTTTTCAATCTCCAATTCGCCTCTCCATAATGGAGTTCTAGTTATTGAGTGTTAGGGCATGGGTTAAAAATTTAAAAAAAAACCTAAGAGAAAACCCTTGGAGGACATGTGAATTCATTCCAATAGCTAAGACATCTTCTAATGGTATGAGCTAGGGAAACATGTATCACATTTGGTTTCCATGTTAAAATCTAGCTTGTTATACACAATTTAAATTTTTTTGGTTGAGGATGAGTTTTTGGGTCTTAGAATAACTTGAGGACCAATAAAGTCTAATTGTAAATAAGGGGGTAGAAAGAAGGAGGAAGCACGAACCTAACAAAATTATCAAAAGGGTAAAGGTTTTCAATCTCCAATTTGTCTCTCCATAATGGAGTTCTAGTTATTGAGTGTTAGGGCATGGGTTAAAAATTAAAAAAACCTAAGAAAAAACCCTTGGAGGACGTGTGAATTCATTCCAATAGCTAAGACATCTTCTAATGGTATGATCTAGGTAAACATGTATCACATTTGGTTTCCATGTTAAAATCTAGCTTGTTATACTAATTTAAATTTTTTGGTTGAGGATGAGTTTTTGGGTCTTAGAATAACTTGAGGACCAATAAAGTCTAACTATAAATAAGGGGGTAGAAAGGAGGAAGCATGAACCTAACAAAATTTTCAAAAGGGTAAAGATTTTTTCATTGGTTTGGATCATAAGAAAGGAAGGGCATGCTTAGTGTTAGTAGCAAGAATGAGTCATGGACTTCTTTGTTGGAATCAAGAAAGGATCATGGTATGGAATAGTAACATAGGACTATAATTTATTTTTTTTGCAACAATAACTGTTGGCAATAAGCAGGAAATATACATGGGTCCAAATTGGGCATGAGTAGGAAATCCAGCAATGGCGAGCACAGGTCCTATTTGGGTGGGAGGTAGGAGATAGTAGAGGGTGTGGGCAATACTAAGTCAGGGGGTACTCAGAGGAGTCAGATTTGATTAGGGAACCATGTGGGGAGGTGGTTTTCCCATTGAACCTAGTGATTTTAGAAAGGAAGTTCCATGTGGGACAAGAGAAGGGAAGGAAAGAAAGGATATTTTGAAGCAATGATCCTGTACACACTAAAATATGCACTTCTATGAACCATTACATGCAAGGTTGCTCAAAAATGAGGCCTCACAAAGTGGCTCATAGCTCTCTATGCATGGAGTTGCAAGGGACTATGATGTGTTTTGCTCTCAGCTAGAGCTACAAGCTTGTGACCTTGCTAGTCAACCATGCAATCAGAGATTCAAATGAGGACAAGGGCAAGAGTGCCAATATCTCCAAGAATCAAATATGCAATGCAATGCAAGTTATATGATGATGCAATCTAAACTATGAAAGGAAAGTACAATGCAACTAATCTATGAAAGGAAATAGCAATGGATTACAATGCCTCCTATTTAGACTATGTGAGCTTATTCTATTGCATAAAAAGAAATCTATACTAAGAATGTCATTATCATGCAACTAAGAAAGCAAATATGCAACTAAATGATGAAAGCAACAAGTCTTCAATATCCTCAAAAGCTCCAAATGCACCTAAAACCTGTAGCATAACATTAGCATAAAAACATGAGATATGTAAATGGAGGAGAGAGCTCTCCTTTTATAAGAAATGAGGTGAAATGGACCATGGAGATTAAGAGGCAAAAGTCTCAATCAACGGTGGAGCTTGAAAGAGGAGCAATCCATGTGCACAAGTATCCTCCAATGAGAAAATAGGAGTTGACTTTATGTCCATATGAGACAAAAAGTGCTTTTTCCCTTTTTATAAAATATTAATAATACTTTATTTGTGCAACTTAGGATAAGAGGAAAGTGGGGGTTTTTTATTTAATCAAAAGGGGAGGAAATATTCCTTTTAATCAAATAAAGACTTAGGATAAATGGTTAGCTCAAGGATAAAAATCCAATATATGTTCGAAATTAGGATTTGATCAAGAAATTGATAATGTTCAAAATATTGATTATTGATCAAAATGATTCAGGATTGATAAATTGAATAAATGGGGCCCAAAGTCTAGGCGACCATTTTAGGGTGCATACAGATCCTCCTTGTTCAAATTTAAGCCAACTAGAAAATATTCCTTTTCGACGGTTACTGCAAAGTTCGATCATCTTAAAGGTGAGTTTGCAATCTTCATCCCTGATCCCTTTATTGATCAATCTGTTTGTGTTTTGGGGCTTACCTTGGTAGGAAACTTTCAAGGACCTAGACCAAATATTGAAGTTGTTAGATATATGGTCAAAAGGAAATGGAACATTAAGGGTCAAGTGGATGTTTTTGCTCTCCTGGAGAGATTTCTTTCATTTGTATTCTCAAACAAAGAAGATCTTGAGTTTTTTCTATGTGGAGGCCCTTGGATGTTTGGAAAACAGGCTCTAGCATTAAAGAAATGGGAACCAAAAATGGATTTCACTCATACTTTTTTTCTCACAACTCTTGTTTGGGTTCATTTTCCTGGACTCCGTTTGGAGTTTTGGAATGAAGATGTCTTGAGGGGTTTGTCATATTCCTTTGGAGAGTTGTTGTCTATTGACCCCATGACTGTTGCAAAATCCAGACTTGTATATTCTTGGGTCTTTGTTAGTGTTCACCAGTTAACGGATCTCCTTGAGAAAATAGATATAGTATCTAAATTGGGGAAATGGAGCAGAGAAGTGGAGTTTGAAGATTTTCCCTTTGCATGCTTTTACTATAAGAAAATTAGTCACTGGGCTAAAATTTGTCCAAAGAAGGGGCAACAAAATTAAAAGAAAGGAATTGTCCAACTAAGACGTTGGAAATCTAGCAGTTCTAGAAACACAAATTATATACTAATATTGTGACAAAAGGTAGGAATCAACAGGATGTAGGGAATGCTTCACGTGAGGACCAAAAATCAAAGCAGCAACCTATGAAAAATAAAGAGGAATCCCAAAACCCTTAAGGAGAAGGAGGTAATGAAAAATAAAATATTCGAGAGAAACCTAGCAATAAGGATGACAAAAGTTTGGAATCAAGTCCCAATCAACATGAGGAAGTAAAGAAAACCTCTTAGGAGGAGCAAGTAGGAAAAGAGGATGATAAAAGATAAAAATTAGAAAAAGAAGGTGCAGATTCAAATAAGGAAATAAAAAATATGGAGGGGGAGATAAAGGATAATGGCTCAGTTCAAGATGAACTTCCAAAAATACCCTCTCGAGTGGAAGACTCCATGGACCTGAAATGTATTTTAGGGGAGTCTTTCATTTATGCCTAGTAGTGCATTATATTGGGCAATGACTCTGTAAATATATCTTCAAAGATGGAGGGAGTGGAGATAGTCATATCCTCCTTCCCAAAAGATGACATTTTTTTCACAGGTAAGAAGAAATGTGCCATAGAGAACAAAATATTGGAAGATCTAGAAGGATCATCATAGAAGAATGGAAGGAGAAATAAAAGAGAGAATACCTCATCCTTTACTAATAGCTCTAGAGTTGCTACTAGGGGAAGAACCAAAGCTAATGTGGGATCTCCAAAGAACACACAGGGAAGAAGATCAGCAAGACAAACAAGGGAGATGGAAAGCATGTAGAACATAGCAAATGGAAAGCATGCTACCATCCATGATTTTAATCCTAATAAATGAAGATTATATCATGGAATACTAGGGGGATCAATAGCCTCGATAAACAAGACATTCTGAGGAATATGGTAAGAGATCATAAACTTGATGTAGTTTTAGTTCAAGAAACAAAAATGGATAAGGAGAAGGCGGAAAAGATTAGACTTTTTAAGAATTGTGGAGCGGTGGGCAGTAGCTCAAAGGATGCTTTTGGGGGAACTGCTATATACAAGAATAAAAATAATATTATTATCCAAACTATGGTGATAGATGGTAATTTTTGTTGTTGTGAAGTTCCACCATATTAGAGATGGATTCTCTTGGGTGTTATCTAATATTTATGCCCCAAATAACAAAACTTATCTCGGAAGAAAGTTTGGGATAAGATAGCTCTAAGCAGGTGTTATTTTGCTAGTCTCAGTTGGTTGGTTATGGGGGATTTTGATACTCCTCTTAAGGATTGTGAGAAGTTTGGAGGGAGTCAGAACTAGTTGGATGGAAGATTTGATCTTATGGACTTTATAAATCAACAAGCTCTTATTGATTTGGACCTTCAAGGGATTAATTTTACTTGGGCTAATAGAAGAGTTGGGGAGGATTTAATTCAAGTAAGGCTAGACGAGCATTTATTTCTCATGACTGGATGCAAAGGTATCTATGTTCTCTTTCCTCCTTTCTAAAAATTGGTTCTAATCATTTTCCTTTAGTCTTTGTTGCTAATCCTTTCTTGGGAAGGATAAACTATCCTTTTATATTTGAAAAGATGTGACTGGAACACCCTAACTTTGATCAATTATTCTCCAACTGCTGGAACATAAAAGTGGATGGTACTGCTATGTTCAAAGTTGCTAAGAAATTAATAAATGTGAAGTATTGTGTTAAGAAATGGAATAGGGAGTCTTTTGGAGATATTTTTAATAGAAAGGAAGAAATCCAACAAGAGAACTAAAGTAAGTCCAAGAAAGGATCCAACGGGAAGGGTATTCTCCTTAGCAAATGAATAGAGAGAATGAAATTTTGATTAAGTATTGTGACATTATAGCTTTGGAGGAAACCTATTGGAGGCAACGGTCAAGAGCCATTTGGCTCAAAGAGGGAGATAAAAATACTAAATATTTTCACATGACTACTATGAAACATAGGGCAGCTAACAAGATTTCCTCTCTTGTTACTGATAAAGGAAGAGTTTAGAGGGATGAGGATATTACTAAGGAAATATATTCTTTCCATCCCTTCTCTCTATTGACCCCACATTGAATATGAAAAGTCAGGAAGTGCTAATTTCCACCATTACCTCTATGATTTCACAAGATCAAAACTCTACTCTAGGGCTATTCCTTCATATGATGAAGTCGGGAAGGTTATCTTTTCTTTTGAAGGGGACAAGGCGCCTAGACCTAATGGGTTCCCAATGTTTGTGTTCCAGAGGATGTGGAGAATTATTGGGAAGGATGTGTCTGATGATGTTAAGGATTTCTTTAGAGCCAAAAGTATCTTGAAAGAAATAAATACTACCTTTATTGTGCTAATTCCCAAGAAGGTTGGTCTTGATACAGTTGATTCCTTTAGGCCTATCAGTTTATGGAAAGTCATTATACAAAATTATCTTGAAAGTGCTTACTTACAAAATTTTGAAGTTGTTATTGGGTCTCATATCTCCTTAGCAAAACGGGTTTGTTCCTGGAAGGTAGATTCTGGATTCTATCATTATGGCTCATGCAAACATTCACTCTTTGTTGAACTCCTCTAAGAAAGGATTTGTTATGAAAGTGGATCTATCCAAAGCCTATGACAAATTTGACTGGGGGTTAATGCTAAAGATTCTAAAGGCTTTTGGTTTTAACACAAAGGTTATATTCAATTAATCAATCAGCTCATAACCACATCTTTTGTTGTTGTTTTAGTCAATGAAGCTTCTTCAAATTTCTTCAAACCATCTTGAGGGTTGAGGTAAGGAGATCCTATTCCTCCCATTCTTTTTTTTATTATGGATGAATGCCTTGGAAGATATTTCCTCTCCCTTAATAGTTTTGGGATTATTCAAGGTTTTTGGCCCTCCTCTCATGCTCAAACTTCTTCTCATGAGAAATGTTTTGATGACACTATTATCATGGGAACTTCTACTACTAAAGAGGCCACAAATATAAAAGATACCCTTAATTTGTATTATAATGCTTCAGGTCAAATTATAAACTAGGAAAAAATCTCTCTAATCTTCATCAACACTCCAGTTGTGAGACAAGAAAGAATATCTAGAATTCTTGGATGTACAATATCTACTTTTTATGGCACTTATTTGGGGTTGTCTTTCAGTCCCAAACCCTTGGATTCTTTCTAGAATTCTTTGATTGATAAATTCAATAAAAAGATGGCTGGTTGGAAAGGGAATCTACTTAGCCGAGAAGGAAAGGTCCTTATTCTCAAGTGTTATCTTCCAAATCATACTATTTATGCTCTAAGTTTGTTTAAAATTCCTACAAATTTTGCAAAGGCTATGGAAAGAATTCAAAAAATATTTATTTGGTTTGGAATGAAAGAAAAGAAGAGGCTATCTTTGGTGGCCTAGGACCAGATTTTCAAACCCAAGAAGCAAGGAAGCTTGGAGATAAGAAACATAAGAAGGCTAAATAGAGCTTTATTGGCCAAATAAATCTGGAGGATGTATGGGGAAGAGAGAGTATGGAACATTATCTAGAAAAGAAAGTACTTATTTAACTCCAAAAATATTGAATGTTTTCATAGATCTCCAGAGGTTGTGAATGGATCTTTTATTTGGAAATCTATTTAGGAGGGTTAGTGTTGGATTAATTATGGAAATTTAAGTACTGAGAGGGGAGGGGTGAATTAGTACTCCAAAAACTTTTAGCTACTTTTCTAACCATTCACCAAATAAACAACATTGCATATATCAACATGAAACATATAAATCAAAATCATGAAACACAACTCAAAACACCATGATTTTTGGTCTTGCAAAAATCCTTGGTCAGAGGAAAAAATTGTGGTGGGGATGACACCCACAACACTTCACTACTGCAGTAAAAATTTTGCTTGGTTAGAGCTACAAAATTACTTATTTCTAGTATCTACCTTGCTAAAATATTTTACAGCTCTAATCTAAGAGATGTACCCTGTTAAAGGATTTATAATTTAAGACCTATTAGGGATTTTACAACTCTGATTACACTATATTCAGTAACAAAAACTGTCTTTAATGCTTGCATCAACATATGCTTATCAGACTCAATATGCTCAATAACAATTTACCTCATACTGTATTTCACTCACAATTTCACTTATGTACTCGATAGCTTCAATTTTGAATCACATTCATAACTCTGCTCTTATTTCTTTGTTACTCGGTGGCTTCTCTACTCATCACCTTCATAGTTATCTCTAACTAATCATCACCTATTCTCTCTCTCGCATAATGTGATCTTTATACACTAATCCATTGATACTCAATCTAGAAGAAGTGGAAATATTCTAGAATCTTCTCCTTAAATGGTGCTACTAATGGTTACATCTCCAATTCATATATTAAAATTTAATTTTCATTGGTGGATTTTACCTTGTAATCATGCAAAATCATCATGTTTAAATCTCCAATGCTTTATCAAACAATCTCCTTGAGATCTGTAAAATGTTTAATGCTCGGTGTCCAGATTCAATGTATCTGCTATGTTGGCACATGCTACTCAGTAATACATTTTTTTCTACTCAGTAACATGTATTCTCTCATCTTGGTAACTGCTCAGTGCTTAGTGCATGGCTTTCTTGGTGCCTGTTCCTTATTCCCTTTACCAAAATTGTCTCTTCCTTTACCGAATTGATTTATTTTCTTCACCAAATGACTTTGACAATCAATATGACTTTAACACAGCGAATGAAAACAAAATAACTCTTTTAGGAATGTCAATCTCCCCCTTTGGCATTAGTTTGGCATCTTTGTTAAAAACTTCAAATTCATCAAAATGTAGTGTCCTTAAGAAAAATTTGACCATGTATACACTTCTCGGTATAACTCATTATATCTCCATAGCTTCAGTACTCAATACTCCCCCTGTAGTAATACTCCCTATATATGTATATCTATATCCATCTCCTTTACATACATATAATTCCCCTTTTATATAACACTCTATATCCCCATTTTTTACAAAAATGACAAAAACAAAATTACTTATTGTTATCCGGTGGAGGAATCTTATCAAAAATGTATTTATATCTTTGTTGTGCATCTTTCAATGATAATTCTTATGACTCCTTGAGTGTTTGTAACACCACAATTTGTTCCCCTATGTCAGCTACAAGACTTATCATGCTATCCATAGCACTGATACAAGGGGTGTTCACTAACTTGTTAGCATTATGAATATGTTTCTGCAGTGACTCAATCTGGGGTATCAAAAAAATTTTCAACTCCATGAGTTCCATTTTGATTTTTTTCTCCTCTTTTCTTAACTCATGTTGCACTCCCATTAGATTCTTAAGCCTTTGATAGTAAACTTTGAATGTATCAGGCTCAATTGTGACCTTGGCCAGCTACTCAATCAACTCTTTCTCAATAGATTCATCTTTTTCCTTTATATCCTTTATAAAATTTGAAACCAAACAATTTTTTTGAAATAATATCTTTCAATTTCTCTTCCAATTCGATAACCAATTTAAAAAGTGTTACCTTGTCTAGTGCCACTAATTGAAGTAATTCTTCAATTATCTTATCTTCATTTTATTTCAGTGTACTTACATCAAGTATTCAATGACCTCTATAGTAGGATGATTGATCTGTTTTACTAATTCACCCAATTGACTAAGTAAACTTCCTTTCTCATTTATATTTGCTATTTATGAAAACTTGCTATTTTTAGTAAGTTGGTCATGCGATCTCGGAATGTTCTGATTTCATAGGTGGAGGTTCATTTTGGTCATATTAGCCTGCCAGTAAAGTTTCATAGCTAGATCAAGTCTAGTTTTGAAGATATTGAAAATTTTCAATATTGGCAGCTGGGTACAAAAACTTCGAACTCAGTTTTGAAGGCTTTAGAGGCCCAGATGAGGTCGAAACTTTAGCTAAATGAAGCTTCAAGCATTGTAGAGCTCCTCACACCCTTTTCGAATTGGGTTCATAATAGTCAATCGGGTCAACGAGTGATGACTTATGGTCTCCGAAAGTTGGGCCACCTAAAATGGTGGAAAATAAATTTCCTTCAAAATTTTTGTTTGGGTTTCAAAAGTTGTTTTGAGCTGACTTTGATGTAATAAATTGTAAAATAAAATAATTCTAAGTTTGGTCGGCCTTATTGGCTAAAATTCTGGAACCTTCCTAGGCAGTGGAAAATTGCCTATATAAAGAAGGTTGTAGTGTTGTCTTAGGTAGTTTGGGACAATTCTAGGTAGTAGATCTGGGTATTGATTCGAGGCTTTGTCCTACATAATATTGTAAGGGAATGCCCATGTGGTTTTTCATATTGTAATTCTAAAAGTTTGTAATTCCACATTTGTGGAGATAATAAGAAGCCCATTTTTTGTTCTTGCATATTGTTGTTGTTTCTCTGTTTCTGTTATGTGTTTGTAGTATTAAGGGGAGCACCCTTCATCAAGTGGTATCAGAGTAAGAGTTCTTGAGTGTGTAAATAGATCACCGACTATGAGGTAGTTTGCACCAGGACCGTGGGTTAGGGTTTTTGTGTAAACAGATCACCGACTGTGAGGCAGTTTGCACCAAGACCGTGGGTTAGGGTTTCTGTGTAAACAGATCACCGACTGTGAGGCAGTTTGCACCAAGACTATGGCTAGGGTTTCAATGATACACATGAAAATTCCTCCATGAAGAGAATGTGGCGGAAGAGCTAGTGTTGTGACACCTAAGGTTAGAGAGCTCCAGAGACAAGTGTGAGCATTGCAAGAAGAGATTCGTAGAGGAATGAATCTTAATGTCAGAGACGGAAGTGAGGATGAAGCTGAAGAAGGAAATGATGATCAAGAAGTAAAAGTCAAAGTTTTGAATCAAGAGGAAGAAAGGCTTTTCCAAGCCATTTCCAAGATCGAGAAAAGACCTAAGATCAAGGTTCCTACGTTTTCAAAAAATCTTAACCCAGAAGAATTGATCGACTGGATCAATGAATGTGAAGAATATTTTGAGTATGAAGATATTGAGGATCCTGATAGGGTCAAATTCATGAAGGCCAAACTAAAAGGTCATGCAAAAATATGGTGGCAAGAGATTCAACCGGAGTGAAATAGAAGAGGGAAAGATAAAATCACAAGATGGGATCGAATGGTGGACAAAATGAAGCGGTAGTTCATTCCTGTTGATTATGAGCTTAACCTACTGAGGAAGATGCAAAGTTTGAAGCAAACAGGAAGATCTGTTCAGGAGTATACAGAGGAGTTCTATCGAATCCTCATCAGAACAAGCCATGTGGAAGCCGATAAGGAGAAAGTTGCCTGTTACCTTAATGGGTTAAGGTCGAACGTTCAAGAAGAATTGAATCTAGTTTGAATGAACAGTATTGAAGAGGCATACCAGTTTTCCCTAAAAGTAGAGGAAAAGCTAAACAAGAAGTTTGAGAGTAGACAGAGCGGAAGAGGTCGTGATGGAATATCTGGTGGACGGTCATATGGAGATCGAAATGAAGATCCGAAAAAGTAGGATGAGGCCGGTAATAGTCAGAATCAGAGAGGAGATAATTTCAATCATTTATATGATCAAAATAATAGAGATCAAAGAGGAAGAGGAAGAGGAAAAGGATCTTGAAGAGGAGGTTTTCGTGGAACATGTTTTCACTGTGGAGAAGAAGGTCATAGGGCCTTTGAATGTCCTCAATGCCAAGGAAGGACAGACAGGAGAAATGAAGGCTAGGCTAGAGTTGCACATGTAGATGAAGATGCCAAATCATCACATTCTGAAGATGCTAAAAGAGGAGAAATGCTAATTAACAGAAGAGTCCTACTGAGTGGTGAGAATGAACCTGAGCAAAGGAGGAGCCTGTTTCACACCAAGTGTAAGTGTGAGGGTAAGTGTTGTGATGTGATTATTGATAGTGGCAGTACTGATAATTTGGTGTCAGAAGAGATGGTGACAAAGTTGAAGCTCAAGAGGCAGAAACATCCACATCCATATCGGGTTGCCTGGGTGCAAGATGACCACAAGGTCATGGTCAGTGAACAGTGCCTAGTGAAGTTCAAGATCAGCGGGTACCAAGATGAGGTACTATGTGATATCATATCTATGGATGCATGTCATATGTTGTTGGGTAGACCTTGGCAGTTTGATAGATGTGTTGTACATGATGGTCGTGTGAATACCTATTCCCTAACAAAGGATGGAGTGCAACATAAGCTAAAGCCATTGAAGGAAACAGAAGAAAAGGTATGTGGTAATGCAAGAATAACTTTTGTTGATAGAGGAAATTTCTTAGATGGTATGCAACATGAGCATATGTGTTTTACCTTAATTCCAAAGACTAGGAAAGAGGAAATAGAAGATGTACCTGTAGAAGTTGCAGAATTATTGAATGAGTTTCATGATATTGTATCCGATAATGTGCCTAATGGATTACCACTAGTAAGAAAGATCAGTCATCAGATGGACTTGATTCTAGGAGCCAGTTTGCCAAATAAGGCAGCACACAGAATGACACTAGCAGAAAGTGAAGAGTTGAAGATAGATTTGAAATTTAGTTCATCACATCATCCATAGATTATATATGGAAGTAGTCCAAGAAATGCATCTGAGTTGAGGAAGATAGATAAAGGAGAAATAAGTAGTGCTGAAGCTGAGGATTTTGTAGAACATTTGAAGAATATCCATGAGGAGGTGAGGAAGCACATTACCAAGATGAATGCACATTATAAGGCTAAGGTAGATGAGAAAAGGAGGCATAAGGAATTTCAGGTTGGAGATGAAGTCATGGTTCATTTGTGGAAGGAGCGATTTTCAGTTGGTACATATAACAAGCTGAAAATGAAAAAGTTTGGGCCATGTAAGATACTGAAGAAGCATGATTTAGGAAATGCATATGAGGTTGAGTTTCCTACTAAGCTGAATATTTCACCAGTATTTAATGTTTTAGATCTGACAGAGTATCATGAAGGAGGTGTTGAAGATGGGGTTACAACAGCACAGTGGAGTATTCCAGCAACCAGTTTAGATATCAAGGAGATTGAAGACATACTGGATAGTCGTGTTGGTAGAAGCACAAGGAACGAGACATATGAAGAGTATTTGGTCAAATGGAAAGGATGACCTGTTGAAGATTCATCGTGGCTAACAAAGGAGGAGGTTAACCGTCTTGGTTTTCCTCTACACACTTGAGTCATGATAGGGTCACTTCTCAAATTACCCAGGGTGTCTGATGCAGGAGCATCCTGGGTGTAAGAGCAATCTTGCATCACCCAAAATATTTCTATTTTTGTATTCAATAAGGGCTATCTTGTGTAGAGCTACTATTTATGAAAACTTACTATTTTTAGTAAGTTGGTCATGCAATCTCGGAATGTTTTGATTTCACAGGTGGAGATTCATTTTGGTCATATCAGCTTGCTAGTAAAGTTTCATAGCCAGATCAAGTCTAGTTTTGAAGATATTGAAAAATTTTAGTATTGGCAGCTGGGTACAAAAACTTCGAACTCAGTTTTGAAGGCTTTAGAGGCCCCGGATGAGGTCAAAACTTCAACTAAATGGAGCTTTAGGCATTGTAGAGCTCCTTACGCCCTTTCCGAATTGGGGTCATAATAGTCAATCGGGTCAATGGGTGATGACTTATGGTCTCCAGAAGTTGAGCCACCTAAAATGGCGAAAAATAAATTTCCTTCAAAATTTTTGTTTGGGTTTCAAAAGTTGTTTTGAGCCGAATTTGATGTAATAAATTGTAAAATAAAATAATTCTAAGTTTGGTCGGCCTTATTGGCTAAAATTTTGGAACCTTCCCAGGCGGTGGAAAATTGCCTATATAAGGAAGGTTGTAGTGTTGTCTTAGGCAGTTCGGGACAGTTCTAGGTAGTAGATCTAGGTATTGATTCGAGGCTTTGTCCTACAGAATATTGTAAGGGAATGCCCATGTGGCTTTGCATATTGTAATTCTGAAAGTTGTAATTTCACATTTGTTTAGATAATAAGAAGCCCATTTTTTGTTCTTGCATATTGTTGTTGTTTCTCTATTTCTATTATGTGTTTGTAGTATTAAGGGGAGCACCCTTCATCAAGAACAACATGCCTTCTTTACATTAGATGTTGTTGTATTTGTATCTTCTATTTTCTCTTCTCTTTCTTCCTTTTGATTTTCTTCCTTCTTCTCTTGTTTCTTTTCCTCCTTTTTCTCTTCACGAATTTCTTCTTTCTTCTCTTCTTATTTATCCTTTTCCTTCTCCTTTGGCTTCTCCTTCTCTGGTTCATGTGACTAATGTGGACCTGTAGCCTCGATAGGGATGACTAGATCTTTATTACGATCTATTACAGTCTATGTCTCTATAGTGTCCTCGGTGTCCTTTTCTTTTGTGATCTTTTCTAGTTTGGTGGACTTCTCTACATCAGTAGGACTTTCTTTTGTAACCTTTGAAATAACATCATCAATCTCAGGAAAATTAAGTACTTTCTTAATAACTGGATCTACATCCATCAATTTTTCTTTTGTTGAATCATTAGTATTCATTTCTTCAATGTCCTTTACCTTGGTTACCATTATATCTTCATCATTTGTTATCTCTTTTGTTGGGTCTTTGTCAGTTATATCTTCAATGATAACCTCATCTTTTTCTATGGTCAAGTCAATAGGGCCTGACTTACCTTGTGGTTCCTTGATTTCTATCAGTTGGCCAAGATTAAAGAAAATATTTCTCCATAAGTCATCAGTTTCCTTTTGTACTTCTTCTAGTTTATCGATCATGATCCTTAGTGATCTGCTCTTGACAAGGAATCTCTTTGAATATTCCTTCAATGCTTCATTAATCCCTTGTACCAACAACTCAAGTATAGTGATAGCTAGGGATCTCTCCCTCATTTGTTTCTCAGATGCCATAGCATATTTCCATCTTGCATCTATCTTCTTGTAAAGCTCATCTGGTAGTTAGTTGGCCATCTCAACCAGGGTAGTTTTAAACTTGTGCAGTGCAAAAAAAATTGCTTCCTTAATCCTTTCTTTTTCTTCATCACTTTTGGTTTCATATTTAGCATATTTAATTCTAGAAAACCCTCGATATTTCTTGAGAGTTTCAAGAAAATCATCTAGGTTTCTCAGTTTTGGGGGCTGATTTTGCACAACTTTGAATTTTCTTATATCTTCTGATTTAGTCGTGTTGTCTTCTTGTAGTTTTATCTTTCTCCTTGCTCTTTCAGATGTCTTCTTTTCTCTCATATATGTTTTGGGATTTTTTTGCTCTACCTCTTGTTTCTTCTTCTTTCTCAGTACAGATGAAGACCTTGTCAATGGTCTTGTACCAATTGGGCTTGGGGTTTCCTTTTTCATTCTTATTTTCTTTCCCTTGATCTCAGAAGGACCAGCTTCATCTTCTTCAACAATAACTCCTAGAATCTCAAAAAAACTACTTATCATTTTGCTGGTTTTCCTCATTTCCTTAGGTATCAATATACCTAGTTTTATCTTGTTCTTCACTTCTTCATAAGTCCCATACTGATTGGCTCTCTTATCAACCGGTTTAGCTAACAAAGCTTCAATATGTTGAGATGCAGTATCAATGTCCATCACATATCCCATTGGTGGTAGCCAGATGTTCCTAGGCTCCACAACCTTCACTATGAAAATGTTGGTGTCTACTTCAAAACAAATAGTATCTTGGTATTTTTCCACTAGCTGAGGTGGAATTCTAAACTTCTTGTGCATTCTTTCTTGAAACTTTGAAAAGTAGTCATTCATTATCATATCAAAGTTATCTCCTAAGCTTTGAATGAACTCATTTAATTGATATATAATAGGTTTATTCACACTCCATTCTACATCATCGATTGATGGGAAATAGTTCTAAAAGTAGAAGAATATACATACCAACAATGAACCGAACTTCAAAGTGTTGGCCTTTTCTTTCCTGATGGTATTCATGTTGTCATAAAATTGCTTCAGTAGGATCTCATATAGATCAATCTTCATATCTTTCTTGATAATCTTGTAGGCTATATCCATAGCTCCACATGATACACTATCTACCTGGGATGATTGAAAGATTCGGTAGGATATCACATTACATGAAAATTTTAACATTGGATCATCAACGATAGACAATTTTAGACCTCTTCCATCCCATTTTACTTGTGCCATCTCACATAGTTTTTTCTTATCAGTTTTCTTATGTGCTTTCAGTCTATCACCAATTGGATAACCAGTCACAATATGTAACACATCCTTTGTAATCTTGATTGGTGCATCGAGCCACATGAATTGATCGTGAACTCAGCTCACCACAATTCTCATCTATTTTGATTTAAACACACTCGATACATGTAGTGCATGCATCAAACCCTTGGTCTCCAAGTGGATATGCTCATCCTTCAATTTCTCATTTACACACAGATTCTATTAGGATGTATCGATGTCAGCTTGGACAATCTCCTCGATCTTGCAATGGATGAAGGAATGAATGTCTGCAATCAAAATTACTCTCAGAGGGATCAAATATAGGGCTCCCATCTTATCAGGCTCAACAGATACAACTGGTGGTAGCTTATACTTCGGATTGACTGGATCAATCTTCTCCACGACAACAATATTTTGAACTTTAGGTGACATTGCTTCACAAAAATAAATGCTTGAATGTAGAGTTCTTTTTTAGTATCGACTCAATTTCTCTTTCACAGCTCAAGAAAACACCAAAAATTACTCAAATGTGCTTTATTATGCTTAGATCTACTTGATTGATCACTCGAATGCTCGCAGAGTACTCGTTTCTACAAAGTGCTCAATTGCTCTAAAAAATGTAAGGTAAAAATGAAATCACAAAGGTTCTATTTATACCTTATTCTTGATTAGGGTTTCCAATGGCTATATTTTTAGCATTAGATGCAGTTACTGACTTCCTTTTTCATTAATTACCAAATATACCTCATTTCATCGAATAAAACAAAATAATATAGACTCTCACCGATCAAAACATGAAATGTTAACTTCACAACATATATCCAAATGCATCTAAATATGCTCATATGGATCTTAGCACATATGTTAGGAACTGATTTAAGATTGAATTTTAGTTCTTAGTTCCTACACATACCTTTGACCGATTAAGTGAAGATAGGTGCACCCGATCCTAAGGATGAGGTGTCATCAATTGTTCCAAGTTCAGTCCCATCATCTTGAGACTTTCTTCTCCATGTTCTATTCATCTGATCTCTTATCTCTTCAACATTTACTTGAATAGTTTCACTTGGTTGTTCCTCAGTTGCATCTTTGGCTCGGTACCTACAATCTTTGGCTAAGTGATCGACCTTGTGAAAATGAGAAAAATCCATTCTAGGATTTCTCAATGACCTTCTATTGTTCCTTCCATGCATAAAAATGCAATTTTTTTCTATGTGTCCAAATCTCCCACATGTTGTACATGAAATTCTTGTGTTTTAGTCCCTGGTATTGTTGAACCTCATCAGTTGTTTGCATTATGTTTTTGGTTAGGTACCCATTTTACATTCTTCCTTTATGACCTGCATTCTTCAAGCTTGTGACCATATCTATTGCATTTATTGCAGTAACCATCAAATTTTGGCTTCCTTGTATTATTAGAAATCCTTGATCTACACTAAAATTCTTTATGACCATACTTATTGCAATTGTAACAATAACCATCAAATTTAGGAATGCTCAGTGGTTTACTTCTTTTTCTCCTTTTCCTCCTGCAGACATTGGTTGTATGACCTGGTTTCCCATAATGATAACATGTAAGCTTTTTTTTCTTAGGTGGGGTAGCATTATCTCGGTTGGCTACTTGTTTTGAGGACTCTCCCTTCTCGGTAGTGTCATTTTTAATAAATCCAAGTCTAGTAGTATCTCTCGGTTGTCTCTGATCTCTTAGTTGTTCATCCACTATTATCAATTTTTCTTCATTCCTTTTGAAAACTTCATTTGCATCCTTTTTAGATTTTAGTTCTTTCTTCAAATGTTCATTCTTTCATCTAAGTCTAACAATCTCTTCAACTTTTCTTGCAATCTCCTAATTATCATTGATTAGTTGATTTGATATATTGTAGTTATTTTGTGTCAACCTCTGTATCTCCATGCCTTTCTCATTCAACCTCGCACTTATTTGTCTTCTCTCATCTTCAACCATTCTTTTATCTTCTTCAACTTTTCTCTTTTGTTCCAGGACTTCACACATTCTTACCAATTGAGCATCTTGTTCTCTTTTTAGTGCTTTTACTTGATCAGTTAGGTTTTTTTCTTTTCAGTTAGTTCTGATATGGCAGCTTCAGATTCATCAAACAAACTTTCCTCTAACTGTTCTTCAAGTTCTTCAACCTAATCTTGAGTATCTTTCAATTGATGGGCTAGCTCCTTTCTCTTGTTAAGTGAATGCTTCAGTTTCCTCCTTAGTTCATCAATCTATTCATTTGCCATCCTCGATTCCATATTCATATTATCAATCACCTTCTCATACCTATAGCTTTCCATATCCCCAGATCTTTCCTCTCAAGTAGTTAAACTTCTAAATAAGTGACTCTGCTCTGATACCAATTGTTGGATTAATTATGGAAAGTTAAGTACCGAGAGGGGAGGGGTGAATCATTACTCCAAAAAAATTTATCTACTTTTCTAACCATTCACTGGATAGACAACTTTGCATATATCAACATGAAACATATAAATCAAAATCATGAAACATAACTCATAACACCATGATTTTTGGTCTCATAGAAATCCTTGGTCTAAGGAAAAAACTACGTTGGGAATGATACCCACAACACTTCACTACTTTAGTAAAAAAAATTCTCGGTTAGAGCTATAAAATTAGTTATTTCTGATGGCTTACCCTGTTAAGAGTATTTACCCTGCTAAGAGTATAAAGACTTATTCAGTCTACCTTGTTAAAGGAGTTTACAACTCTAATCTAAGAGATGTGCCCTGTTAAAGGATTTACAATTTAAGACCTATTAGGGCCTTCTCAGTTAAGAGATTTTACAATTTTTATTACACTATAATCAGTAAAAAAACTATCTGTAATGCTTGCATCAACATATGTTTATCAGACTCAATATACTCAATAACAATTTACCTCATACTATATTTCACTCACAATTTCACTTATGTACTTGGTAGCTTCAATTCTGAATCACATTCATAACTACGCTCTTACTTCTTCATTACTTAGTAGATTCTCTTCTCATCACCTTCACACTTATCTTTGACTAATAATCACCTACTCTCTCTCTGTCACATTCTATGATCTTCATACTCTGATCCATTTATACTCGATCTAGAAGCAGTGGAAACATTCTAGAATCTTCTCCTTAAACAGTGCTACCAATGGTTACATCTCCAATGCATATATTAATTTTAATTTTCATTGGTGGATCTTACCTTGTAATCATGCAAAATCATCATGTTTAAATCTCTGATGCTTTATCAAACAATCTCCTCAAGATCTGTAAAATTCTTTATGCTCGGTGTCAAGATTCAATGTATCTACTATGTTAGTTTGTGCTACTTGGTAATATATTTTTTCTGCTCAGTAACATGTATGCTCTTGGCTCGGTAACTTTGGTAACTCTATAACTGCTCGGTGCTTGGTGCATGCCTTGCTTGGTGCCTGTTCCTTATTCCCTTTACCGAAATTGTCTCTTCCTTTACCGACTTGATTTATTTGCTTCACCAAATGACTTTGACAATCAATATGACTTTAACACAACTAATGGAAACAAAATAACTCTTTTAGGAGTGTCAGGTAAGGAATTTGTGGAAAAAGGGAAGAGATGGAAGTTGGGAAATGGAAGAAATATCATATTTTGGGAAGACAACTAGATGTTGGCAAAGCCACTGGAAGTTATTATACAAACTAGCAATATGTTCAGAGAAGTAAATCTATTTTTGGAGATAAGGTAACTGATTATTTGAACAATGGAGGGTGGATCAACCTTGGATCTATGAATTCTAATCTTAATAAGGTTCAAATGGTTCTTAACTCTTGTTTTTTAAGAGAAAACCAACCTGATGAAGTCATTTGGGCTCTTCATCTGAGTGGTAAGTTCACTGTTTCCACTGCCTTTTCGGCACTAACTCCTCATAAGGAGGAAAATCCTTACTGGGCTTCATGTTGTACTAAAGGATTAAGTCCTAAAATTGAAATTTTCTATTGGTTGATGGTGCAAAATAAAATCCTTACTGTAGATAATCTGTGTAGAAGAGGTTTCTACTTAACTAATAGATGCTTTTTGTGTAAGAAAGATCAAGATATTGTTCTTCACCTCTTTTTTCAATGCTCTTAATTTGCTCAACAAGTTTGGGGTCACATTCTAAATGGATGGAACTTATCTTGGGTCTTTCTTGGGAATCTTAAGGATTTCATTGCCCATTGGAAATGTCCAACTGCTAACTCAGAATCTAAAAGGGTTTGGGCTTTGGTTTCTCCCTGTGTTTTCTAGAATGTGTGGAAAGAGGGAAATGATAGAGATTTTAGAGACAAAGAAAGTTAGGCTTGGGTGATTGCAAGGAAAACCATTAGAATGATAAAGGAAAACTATCTCATAATGAAAAGAGAAGGAATAACTGATGTAGAAGGATATGATCTGAATGCTTTCCTTCTTTGCAACCTTAATATTAAGGAAAATAATAGGAGTAATGGGGAAGGTCTTGTTTGGTCAACCCCTCCTAATGGATGGATAAAAGCCAACTTCGATGGTGTTGCTAAAGAAAACCATGGGTAAGCTTCTTATGGAGGTTTGCTTAGGGATATGTATGGAAATTGCTTGGATGTTGTAGTTTTCCCAATGGGAATTCAAAGTAGTCATGTGGCAGAGGCTATGGGTGCTCTACAAATTATCAAACTTGCTAAAAGGCATAATTGCCAAAATCTATGGATTAAAGGAGATTCTAGTAATATTGTCAAATGTCTGCTTGGAAAAAAATAAGACTTCATGGACAACTAACACTATTATCAAGGAGACACAAGTCTTATTAAATATGTTTAAAAAGGTTTTTATCTCCCATGCATGTCGTGAGAAGAAAAAGGTTGCAGACCGTATTGCCAACTTGGCCATCACAAGCAATGATATGATCACATGGCAAGGTGGCATAAAGAAGGATAGCATGCTCAACGAAATAATGAGACTAGATGTGACTAAGAGTCATGTTGAAAACATCACAGTTGATTATGGAAATGACATGTAATCACCTTGGAAGTGGGGAAAAGCTTTGCATTAATAGGAGGGAGTACATGAAAAGATTTAATTAGTTCCACACGTTTTATGGGCACAATGTTTGGTTATTATTGTCAGCAAAATTTTAGCCAGTTCTTTGCCTTTGTACATTGTGCACACTGTGGAGATGGAGTTGCAAGTGAAGAAAAAAGACGAATCCATGGGAGGTGATCTGAAGCATCAAGAGTTGAATTCTTCCATAAAATGGAAGAAAGAAGAGGAAGTGTGGAGTCAACTTGAGAAGCGGGATGTCATCATTTATCTGGAACATTTTCATGGGTTTAATAAACATGCAATTAAAAAAAATTTCAAAGGCCAGAATGGTGAATCTGTTACTCTGTATGGTGTTAAAGTTGATTTGAATGTTGATTTTATTTCTAAAATTACTAGGTTAGCTAGTGAGGGGTTAGAATTTTTTAAAGATAGGAAAATATCCAATGTTGTTCGTAAATTTCCAAAAAATCAAGAGGAGGATATCTTGGTGAAGGAGGATGATTTTTATAATATCGAGTAGATAAAGCCTCTTTGGAAGAAGGTTCTTATTTATATTATGGAATATTTCATATTGGATGGAAGGTATATGAGGGTGCACAATTATCACTTCTTTCTGGTTAACCACTTCTTCTATAGGGATAGGGTTTCTTTTCCCTTTTTACTATTGAAGTCTATGCAACATAGTTTGGAAGTTCACTAGAACAAACCTAATAATCCTATTATACATGAAGGTATTATATTACTCATTTTAGAGTACTGCAAAGCCAAAAACCCTAAATCCTCTGTTTAAAGGGAAAAGAAAAATTGAAGTGGAGGGGGAGGAAACTGCTACAAAGAAAATCCCATAGGGGAAGAAAGATAGAAAAATTTTCTCTTTGAATTTGTAGAGAAAATTTGACTAACATAAGAGGATGGAAACAAATGAGAGAATTGAAACTTATTCTGGCAACAAGAGGCAAAGTCAGGCTACCCCTATGTTTGATGAAGCTAAAGGAATGGAAACTGAGGAAGAAGTTTGAGTCCCCTAAGGAATATGAAAAGAAGTCTCAGAATTTGACTTTCACTTCGTATAAGGAAGTGGTCATCGAAAGAAAAAAGTAAAAGAAAGGGAGCCAACCACTATTGAAAGAGCAGAGTGGAAAATGAATAGAAGAAGAGGAGAAGAAAAGGAAGGATGGGGTTGTGAAGAAGAAGAAAGTTGGGGAAGGTAAAATCTTGACTCTTAATATTGTGGATTATCCAAGGTCAGATTCTGTTGCAATTCATTCTGAGCTTGACACCTCTACTCGAAAGAATCTTGAAGATGGGTACAAGGAGGATTATGTCCCTCTCAGTCAGGGTTGTCCTGGGTGAAATTCTGATGCTTGTCTGGAGTTTCTCTACAAAGCCAAAATTAAGGAAAATAACACTCTAGTCTTGGATACTTGGATCTACAAAAAAAATTACAGGCTCAATGCTAAATTTTCCAGTCTCTTTGGTCATTTGGACAAAGAAATTCAAGAAAGGAAAAAGCTGGAAGACAAAGTGGGGTAGATTCTAGGAAATTTGAAATCACATAAGGACAAACTGATGAGTATTTTAGAGGAAAGTGATGATAGCATAAATAAGATCCTGTAGGATATTAGGAATATAACTAAGGTCGTGGACAATAAAGGGGACACTGTGAATATCGGTCACACTGATCAAGATACCGGTATTAATACTGATACCAATGAGGGCCTTCAAAAATGCATGTGTGCTAGTCTGAGGAAGATGAGTTAGGGAGCTTCTTCTGCCTCTCAAACCTTGAAGGATATAGTTGATGAAGTTACCATTATAGAAAAGAAGATGGCACATGTTCTTAAGGAGCTTGTCTAGCTTTTGTCTCTAGTCTTTTCTATTTTCTATTTGTCTTGTGTTTTTTATGTGTTATATCTTGTTGGTTGGTTTTTGTTGGGTGTTGGTATGGGTCTACTGGTTTGGGCTCTTCCAGCTATGTTTCTTTTTATGGTTCTATCTTGGGGGTCTTTATTGAAAATCTAATGTAATTCATTGTAAGGGGTTTTAGAGCTCCCCTCAAAACCTGTTTCTACCTAAATCCAAAACATGGGACTATAATTTCCATGGTTCTAAATCTAGATATTTTTTTGCATGAGAGGAGTATAGAGGAACTGCTAAAAAATTGAAGGTAAATTCTTCAAAGGAAATCCTACATGATAAATAAGGAAAGGAAATAATTCTAGGATTAAAAGTGTGACATAAATTAGTATCAAGAACGATTTGAGAAGGTTTTGTACGTGTTAGGCTACTTGATGGACCTTCCATGAGGATAATTTGTAAGGGTTAAGCCATAATGATCAATTTCTCATAAGGATTGGGGACAATGGAACCAAGATCTGAGGCTTCAAGTTTATTAGTAGACCTATAGCTTGGGAGATAGAAGAAGACCACATATATGGGTAAGGGAAAGGATAGTAGTATGGATTAGAGGAATCTAAGAATCAATTTGGTACTTTAATGGGTTAAAGAACTTATGAAACATTTGATAACACATTCCCTACACATTATTCTTTAATATAATTCATTTTTTGTATTGGCTCTATAGCAATATTTAAAATTTATTAGTGAATTCAAAAGTCCTTAATCTAGAAGACAACACTTTTCCTTCTTCTTTCATCCTTTTGTAGGGAATTAAGAATTTCTTAAACCATTGAACTCACTAGAAAAACTCGTTCCTTTACTTTTTATCTCAAATTTCAGGTTAGATAATTTACTATAGTATTGTAAGTTATTTACCTTGACAATTTCACTCTTTATTTGGCACCTAAATTGGTGTGAATTTTCCTACATCATTTTGAGGATAACTATTTCATAAGGAAACTGATTAAGGTTGTCGAAATCAATAAGCACCCCAACAACCTCAATTATGATGATGGTACCCTAAAATGTTACCAATGTGCCTTCAAATAAATCATCATAAAATGAAAAATATGAGGACATGTCTTATCTCAAGGGCCCAAATACTCTTCTCTCCCCTTTAAAGAGGCCCTATTTTGGGTGGACTAGGTCAGCCAACACCCTAGTCCCACAAAAAGGGATTTTGATTTTGAATATTGTGAATTTTGACCTTCATCATTCATGATATGGTCTAGATATTTGTATTTGATCATTATTTATTGACCTATACTATAAATAACCTTGTGATCCATATAAAAATAGCATGTTCTACTATTCATAAGTTCTAAATTCTCTATCAAGCATTTACAACCCAAACCAATCTAGATTAGTCATATATATAAGGAGAAAAGCCTTCAAGTATTCTACACTCAAGTAAAAATCCATGCTTATTATTTATTATCATTATATTATTGCTCTAACACTTGTAGGAAATTGGAAAGAGTATTACATCACCACCCTTGTGTGGAACTCCTAGAGAGGGTTTCATACCTAAGGTAATCTAATATGGATCCTACAAAACTATGGACTTTTTACTTTGACACAAAGAGGATCTAGTGTGAGTATCATTTTTGTCACACAAAAAGGGGATTACATTCCTAAGGCATACAAGTTACATTTCCATTATTTCAACAATATAGTGGAGTATGGAGCACTTTTCATAGGACTTCACATGATAGTTCAATGGAAGATATTAGATATTTGAGTCTTTGGTGATTCCCAACTGGTAATCAAACAAGTCAATGGTGAGTATAAAACAAAAGATGAAAATGCAATGACTTGCAAAGGATGGTTGATGATTTCAATGCTTACTTTGTTGAACAAGTCAAATAACCGAAGGGGGATGAATTAGTTACAATAAAATAATTTCCTTAACCTTAATTAATCTATTGAAAACTTAAAGCATTCTAAAACTTAAACATATATGAACATGAAAGCACAAAACACCAAACACCATGAACACCAAAATTTATCCAGAAACCCAAGATGGGAAAAAAACACCAAGAAACTAATTCTCATGAGTAGAACATTGGTTAAGAAAACCCCTGTTAAGGTGATTTTTACAAAGGATCACTACAGGTAAGGCTCACTATGAGTGGGGCTAACTAAAAAAATGTAATAAGGCTCACTGCCAAATAAATAAAATCTCACTTCCAAATAACAAAATAATGAAATAGGAATCCACCACTGGAATAATTGTCACCAACAATAGCAACATAGGAATGATGTAATAGTCAACCACCAATTACACAAGCTTGCATATACTTCAATAAATATATTTTACCTTGTCAAATTCACATTCATCACACATGCATTTGTATCTCTATCTCTGATCAAATGTTAAATTTTTAGTTATACCACACCATTCCATATAAACATCAAAGTCATCCTAATACAAATTGAAATAGGTCGCACCAAAATGTTCTTGTGGTGGTAAGGAATGAAACGTGGACCACACAAATTCTCCTTTCTCAATACAACATGCCTCACACATAACAACACATTATACATTCATTTTTATCTTTAGAACCAAAAATAGGATCTACACATTATAATGCAAACCCTTGAACCAAAGCACAATGACCATTTTCTAGATATGACCGAACCTAAATAAATGAACCACATTATGTTGCAAGATGAATGGTACTAGCAAAAACAAGGATAACGATAGATCTTCAAATTATATCATCTAAAGCATACTACACTTGATTACCAAAGTATCAAATACACATCTAAGTATAAGATCTATTGACATTAATGACAACAACAATAATAGCATCAACATCACATTCTAACAATCTCCCCCTTTTTCATTCATGGAAACATTAATCAATAACAAAGAAAATAACTCACTATCGAATGATATCATCATATCAACATAAAAAAATCTCTGTTCTTCCCCCTCTTTGACAAAAATGACAAAGGACCAAAGGCCCTCCTTGCAAACTCACTCTTCTCCCCCTGAGAGGAAGTCACCAAGAATTGATCCAAAAAAAAATATGAATGAAATTCCTTGGACCAATGCACACACTTGTACACTTATTGAACACTAGGAAGGGGTAGAACCCCCATTGTTTTCCTAAGATACTCAAAAGTGTCCTTGCACAATGATTTTGTAAAGATATCTGCAATATTCTCCTTTGTAGGTACATATGCAAGTCTAGCCTTATTTTCCAACACCTTCTCTCTCAAGAAATGATATCTAATGGATATGTGTTTTGTTATGGAATGTTGTACTGCATTCTTGGAAATATTTATAGCACTAGTATTATCACACATAATTGAGACTGGTTCATCAAATGTTGTCCCAATATCCTTCAGAGTTTATGTCATCCTTAGAACTTGAGTGTAACATGAGGATGATGCAATGTATTTAGATTGAGTAGTAGATAAATTTATAGAATCATGGTTCTTACTCAACCATACAATCAACTAAGAGCCAAGAAAATAAGCTCCATTACTAGTACTCTACTGGTTATCAACACATTTGGCCCAATCCACATCAGTGTAAGCCATCAAAGTGAAATCTTATCCTTTTGGATACCATAATCCAAAATATTTTATACATTTCAAATATCTTAAAACTCTCTTTACTATCATCACATGTGATTCTTTTGTTTCTTTCTAAAATATGGCTACTAAACAAATAGCATACATAATATCTTGTCTATTGGTAGTCAAATACAACAAACCTCCAATCATTGACATGTATTTACTTGTAGTATCTTTTGGTAAATCATCCTCTTTAGTCAAATTACATCTGATAACAATACATGTAAATACTGGTCTATAATTCTCCAATCCAAATTTCTTCCATAACTCTCTAGTATACTTGGGTTGAGAAATGAAAATTCCTTCACTATTCCGATTTGCCTATAATCCAAGGAAAACATTCAACTCAAAAATCATAGACATCTTGAATTCCTTCTACAAATTTTTTTCACAAATCATCTTTTACTCTGAAAATTATGTCATCAACATAAGCCACAACAATCAAAATCTAGTTTGAATAAACTTTGTAATACAAATTACTATCAGGAGATCCCTTCTGAAATCCTTGTCCAATCAGATATTTATCCAGGCTTCCATACTAGGCTATGAGTTCCTTTTTTAATCCATGCAATGCTTTATTCAACCTGCAAACAACATCTGGATCATTTCTAGACTTAAATCCCTCTAGTTGTTCAATGTAGACTTATTCCTTTAGTTCTCCATTCAAGAATGTTGACTTAACATCCATCTGGTAAACTTTAAAATCTTTAAATGTTGCAAATGCTAAGAATATCTGGATCTCTTCCATCTGGGAAATAAGGACATAAGTTTCATCAAAATAAATATCTTCAATATGAGTGTAACCCTTACAAACCAACCTTGCCTTGTTTCTCATTACATTTTTATTTTCATCCAACTTGTTTTAGAATACCCACTTTGTACCAATCACATTCTTTTCATCCGATTTGGGAACAAGTTCCCAAGTCTAGTTTTTCTCTATCTGATCAGGTTCTTCTTCCATTTCTCTTACCCAATTCTAATCATTGAATGCCTCTTCCATAGTCTTTGGTTCAATCTCTGAAATTAGACATAATAAAACTTGTTCATGAGCTGCTCTTCTTCTTGTAATGATTCATTTATTCTTATCACTTATAATTTGATTCTCTAAGTGATTTCTCTGTACATACCTTGAAGTGTTAGTTTATGTGCTAGAGTCATATTTGTCTCTTCATATTCTTTCTTGTCTTCTTTTTCTTTATCCTCTATGTCAGATTCATACTCAATGTATTTTTCAAGAGTTTTCTAAATATCTTCATCAACCTTCACATTTGCACTTTCAACTATCTTGTTCAATATTTTGTTGTAACACCATTATGTTTTTATTTTTTTAGAATCTTCCAAAAATATGTCTTCATCATCTTTGTTGCCAAAATTTCCTTCATCTCTCTGAATGTAGCACTTTCTTACAAAAATATTGAATTATTTCACTATAGGAACCCTTCCATGTCATAACTCATATGATGTATTGTCATATTTCTTATGGAAAACAACTTTATTATGTGTATATACTATTGTATATATTTATTCTCTCCAATAAACCTTCGGTAAACCCGCTTCCTTGATCATTTTCCTTGCTACTTCCTGAACTATCTGATTCACCCTTTCCACTACACCATTCTATTATGGTATTCTAGTGTCTGATAATTATCTTTTAATGCATGTTTCTCACAGAAATTATTAAATTTATCAAAATTAAACTCTCCTCCTCTATTAGATCTCAGGCATTTAATCTTCCTACCAACTTCATTTTCAACTCATGCTTTAAATTTCTCAAATGCTCAAGATTTTTGTCTTAAGAATGCAACCCAAGATAATATGGAATAATCATCAATAAAAAGCATGAAATATCTCTCACCTTATAAGATCCTTATTATGGTAGGACCATATAGGTCAATGTGCACAAGATCCAACAAACTGGTAGATGAATGATCTTTTCCTTTGAATGACACTCTTTTCTGCTTTTCTTCTTGACATCCCTTAAAAATAATGTCATTTGATTTGCATAGTCTTGGAAAATCTCTTACTACACATGTTGAACTTATCCTTACCAAATTATTAAAATTAATGTGACACGTCCTCTAGTTCCAAAGCCAACTATCATTGGTCTGAGATACCAAGAAACTCTTTATAGCTCCTTCTAGTTGATACACATTTCCTCATGTTCTTGTGCTAACTTCAATAGTTTTTTCCAAAATTCTTCTAGATCTCACACCCATCATCTTGAAACACAACATTGTATCCATTTTCACACATATGTCCAACACTCAAAATATTATCACATAAACCCTTTACATAGTAAATATTGTTAGTGTTATGCTTTCTATCAAAAGTAATAGAACCAATTCCAACAATCTATGATGCATTATCATCATCAAATCTAACATGACCTCCATCATATTTCTCAAGTTTCAAAAAATTTCTTTTATCATCAGTCATATGATTTGAACATCCACTATAAATCAACCATTCATTCTTATTTCTTCTAACAAATAATGCAGTCTCAATGTTATCATCAAATTCTGGGAAAATCTTAGAAATATAACATCTAGGGTTTTCTTGTTCTGCCAAAAGCAAACAATCCTTTTGATCTAATTCATCATCTGATATGCTAGCATTTTCATCAACATAATAGGCCTTCTTATTGAAATTTTTAAACTTTTGTCTTGTTCCTTTTTCCAGACACCTAGTTGCTAAATGACCAATCTTTCCACATCTAAAGCATTTAAGGGGTAACATACATTTGTGTTTTATAGTACCTTTCTTCATATTGCTTGCAAAGTTTTCTTCCAACTCATATGGACTATCATATTCCAAATCTTCCTCTATCCTTGTGGCTTTAAAGGTTGTCTCAGATCTATTATTTTCTTTTCTTAATTTACTTAACTCAAACAAGGTTAGGGTGCCAAACAACTGTTCTCTAGTAAACTTCTTCATATCATAAACTTCCTCAATAGTTTAGATCTTGTCACTCTAGCTCTCTAGTAAGTTCATCAAGATCTTCTCCATGACATCTTCAACAATTATAGTTCCACCTTGATTCTTGACTTCATTCACAACATTGTCAACCCTTCGAAAATAGCTTGCAATACCTTTACCTTCTTCCATTCTTAGATTCTCATACTAACTCTTAGCAATTATCCTCTTAGATAACTTAACCATATCATTTACTTCATAGATTTATTTCAAATTTTCCCAAACTTGATAAGCATTATTTAATGATATAACCTTTGTCAACTCAACTTTTGATAAAGCACTAAAAATTGTATACCTTGCTTTCTCATTCTCCTAATAGGTTAAAATTTCATCTGGAGTAGTAGGACCATTCTAAGGTGCAACATACTTCATTTCCACCAACCTCCAAGTAGTGTAACTTATAGAAACCATGTAACCTCTCATCTAATTTGTAGCACTTAAGAAGAACAAGATTTTCATCACTTCCATCTTCTTCTTGTCACCTTACTTCCTTTTCTCTCATCACATTGTTGGTAGCATGGTGCTAAGTGAAAAATTAGAATGACATGTACCAAAAATATTAGAAGCATATTTGCATTAGTCTACATATCATGTAAAACCACATGTTAGATATGAACATATAGAATCACATCTTGCATCATCAAAAGCTAGTCATTGTAAATGCATCTATCATGTCATCTAGTATCACAATCCCATATACAAAACATGATTTAACTCTACACAACAAATAGAACATATCATATCATATATCCATTACTTAGCATAATCCTAAGAGATTCTCATATGTATCCATCCATACATACATGGCATATGCATATATTAATAGATCATCATATAGCATCATAAAATCATAGAATATCCATGCAAACTACATCATAAAGTATCTTCTACAAACATTAATGTAGAATCCTAAAAGCATCAATAGAATAAATATCATAGATATCCATGTCCATACATATTAGAATCCTGTCAAAATAGTCTCATCTCATATATATATATATAAAATATAAGTTTCAGAGTACAACAATCTCAATACCAAATTGTTACTAATGAGCCCCAAGATGCATCATCATCCCCAAATTTAGATATAAAAAAAGATATAGAGGAACATAGGGGAGACATTGTGTATTACCCCTATCTAGATCAATTAGTCTAGGGCCTATATAAGTCCCTAATGGTCCTACCCCTCTTATCCCAGGTGGTGGTTGTCTTTATGGTCCCACAACCCCTCTACTCTCTAATCCTACCCTCTGTGGTCTCTCATAGGAGATCTGTGTGAATCTTCTCTCCCTTTATCTAGTCGGTACCTCTTACTCATGTATAGGTTTCACTAGTATTGTATTTCTTGTCCTTCCTAGATGAGATCTCAAAAAAAATCTCTATCCTCTTGTGTTGCATCTTGGTTGTGCTATAATGTTACCTCAGCTTGTACAAAATGGGTTATTGGCATGTCCCTCTCTTTAGTAATAGTTTCTAACTCTCACTATATGTTGGCTATTTGTGTCTCCCTCTCAACAACCTACCTCAATAGATAACCAACCTCGACTTGTAAGGCCATAATATGTGCATTTTTTTCTTTTCCTTATGATAGTACATATCCTTGTTCTTGTACTTCTTTCTACACCTATACATGTTCTAAAGGCTAAGCCTCCCCTATGCTTGTACTCTTTTTTTTTTGCACTCCTCTCCATCCCATAGGTGGTTTCAATGGTCATCATTTTGGTTCTCTCTCTCCTCCCTATCCTTTGTCATTCCCATTCCCTCCATCTTCTCTTGCCTCAACCCCCTCATCCCTCTATCTCCTCCTTCATCTTCTCCTTGAAGGTGTATCCTCATCCTCATCCGATAGTTAGGGGTGTTAACTCCCTTAAACTTGTCAACCTAGGGAATGGATGATCTGCAAACCACTCTAAAAAATCTAGAGCCATCCTTGTATCCATATCATCCCTCCTAATATCCAATGGAGTTAGGAGCAATGACCTGAAAGTTTCTTGTGCTACCTCATATGGAAAGGTAGGCCCCCACTCTCTCCTCTCACACATAGCTCACACGAACTCTCCTTATCCCTAGGGCATAGTCTGTACCCATCCAAACTATATAAGTACCCTATATGCAAGATGCCTCTCAATGACATAGGGTGTACTCCCTATTAGTCACCAATCTTGAAAGAAAAAAGGTCACTCCACAACATCCTCCTTTAAATTCTAGAAGGTAGGATCTTTAGATGACTATGTTGATCTCATTGATCTTGTGCCTCTAGTACTCCATCTTTCCCATCTTGTCCATAGATGTGATAGTTTTGTACATATGCACATAGGGATGCCTTTTCACCTTGAACCTCATACACATAGGTCAGAGAACTACAATGCACTCTCAATCCCACACATGTAATAGTGTGACCTCCGCTAATAAGATAACACCTCTAAATTATACCACCTAATGCAAATCATAGTACATGTGAGACAACAAACATGGACCCCATGCAAATTGAGTCCCATCCATCATAATCCTCTCTAATGTTTGACACCATCCTAATGACAACCTATTTGACCTCCTATTGGGAGATATGAATCCTCTGATGGCACCTCCTAACAACATCTGGTGTGGTGATCCATATGTAATCATCTCTCTTTAACTCATCTCTCCTCCTCAAATATCTAAGTCATCATCATCAATGGAGCCTCTCTATAGAGAAACATCATCTCCCTGTTGGTCATACTACATAAGCTCCCAGTAATCAGTAAGTGCGAGATCCTATAGACATCCTCTAAAGTGATAAACATCCATCTAGTAGGCAGATAAAATTAATAGTCCTCACTATTCCACTTCTCAAATAGTGCAAACATCAAACTAAAGTTACAAGAATCTCAGGCATAAACGTTACATACCATAACCCAAAATTCCTAGCACTTCAAGCTCAACATTAGACCAATCAACACACCTTTTATGCATTGGAGGGTATCTCTCCCTCAACATCAACATTGGGGCATCAACCTCTTACCAATCAAACACTGTGTTAATATATTACGTGCTCAATCAACCCTAATTAGGTTAATAAACTATCTATTTGGCTATACTGAATAATTCAATAAATTTTTAGTTACACCTAGCTATTGTGCATTTTCATTAAATGTGTAGCTTCTTATCATTTGCACAATTTCTTATCAAAGGTGCAACTTTATATCATATTTGTGGTTTCTTATCAATTGTGTATCTCTGGCAAGCATTTGAACAAGTTCATCACACATGCACAACCCTAATAAAAAGCATATCCTAAGCATTCATATATGTCACACCTAGATCATATGTGAAACTATTCTTTGCATATGTACAATTGTGCGCCATATGTGTAGCCTTTGGCATTATATTCGCAATAACATTATTCCTATGCATAAATGTCTTCCTTGACTTTTGACCCTAAAAAATGCACCATAAATACTACCTAAAAGAAAAAAGGTTTGGTACATACTGGTTCACCATACTCCCTTATTCACAGGGTGAACCCACAATAGTGGGTTACACTTTTCCGAAGGAAGGAATTCATCCCGAAAAGCGTGATTGATGAAAATTGCCCATCGTACTTTCGATAGAAAGTAGCTTATACTTTCGATTGCAACTAATGAACTTCTGATCGAAAGTATAGAAAATCTGTACTTTCGATCGAAAGTACTTACTTTCGATCAAAAGTTACAAAGCAAAAATTTGGTGGGGTTTTTAACCCCGCCAAAACTGTCACTTTCATAGTTTTGGCGGGGTTGAAATTTGTGGGGCTTCCGATTGTCAACCATTGTTTTCTGAGATATTTTCATTTTTAGTTTACATTATTTATTATTTTTAATATATATGTTCACTATATATATATGTATATATGCATGTATATATGTATATATGTATATGTGCATGTATACGTATATATATACATGTACATGTATACATATACATGTATATGTGTGTATGGGTATGTGCAGGATCATGGTATGTCAAACTAGGCCCTTAAGTGGCAATGAAAATTCAAAATAGTAGGTTGGTTAGGAAAGTTGACATAAAAATTTGAACAAGTTATCAATCTTATATATAAAATATGTAAGAAGAGAATGTATAGAAAATTAAATGTAATTTCTAAGATTCTAGCCCTTTTTTGAAAATAAATTATTCTATATGGTGAAAATTTTAAATTTCAATGCAGTAGTATAAAAACATCAGGAAAAGGATAAGAAGTAAGTGTATGTCTGACCACCTTAAACCTAATCAAAAGATAATTTTTTTTACAAGATTCTAGATATAAGTAGTAGACTCATGTTCAGATGTGACACATATTTTTTTATAATTTTTTTCAAGTAAATAATTAATTATGATTTTTCTACTAAAACTTTTGAAGAATATAAAAACTCATGTGTCTGACCACCTTAACTTGGTCTAAACTTCATCAAATTAATTTTTTTTAGTTTTTTCCTTGTATTAGGAAAAACATAGAATGTGACACATATTTTAGATTTAAAAAATGTTATGCCGTTTGAATGTTATAGCTATTTGCCAATCAGTTTATCAATAATATGAAAATTTCAGGTTAAAGATAAGAAGTAGGTGTATGCCTGACCACCTTAAATACAATCAAATGATAATATTTTTTTACAATATTCTATATTTAAGTAGTAGACTCATGTCTAGATGTGACACATATTTTTTTATAATTTTATTTTAATATAAATAATTTATTATGATTTTTCTGCTATAAATTTTTCATAATATAAAATCTTACGTGTTTGACCACCTTAACTTAGTCTAAACTTCATCAAATTGAAAAAAATAAAATTTCTTGCAGTGTGCGAAACATAAAATGTGATGCATGTTTTGGATTTCAAAAATGTTATACTATTTGAAAGTTATAGTTATTTTCAATCAAGACTTTTTTCTCACATTGCCACTTTTTGACACACCATAATCCTACACATACCCGTATATGTATCACGAAAATTTATATGTACCAAATCCTTTTTACACACACACACATATATGTCATATATATGTATGTGTATGTACATATACATGTATACATGTCATATATATGTATGTCTATGTACATATATACATGTATACATGTCACATATACACATACATATATATGACATGTATACATGTCATATATATATGTATCTATATGTACATATACATGTATGCATGTCATATATATATATGTGTGTGTGTGTGTGTGTGTGTGTGTACATATACATGTCATATATATGTACACACACACACACACACATATGCACATACATCTATATATGTGCATGTATATAGATGTATATGCATGTATATATATGCACACATGATGTATACATATATAAATGTATGTGTATATATATGTGCATGTATACACACATGCATGTATATGCACATGTATATATATACACAATGTATACATATTGACATATGTGTGTGTGTGTGTGTACATACATATCACACACACACACACACATGCATACATGTATGTATGTGCACATGTATATATGCATGTGTGTGTGTACATATATGTAGTGCACGTTTATTTCATGATCAATTGATTTGTTACATGTATGTACACACACACATATATGTATGCATGTATATATGCGTGCATGTGCATGTGCATGTGTGTGTGTGTGTGTGTGTGTGTGTGTGTGCGCGCACATGTATATATGCATTTGTGTGTACATATGTACAGTGCACATTTATTTACATTTAAATGTAATTTATGTAATTGATTTTATTTTGAAATAATGTAGTAAAATTTGTACTTTAATTTTATTTTCAATTAAATTAGGAAAACATATATGTAGACTTATTTGACAATAAATAAAATCTTTCAAGTACACATATATAGATCTATCAGACATATTATTACACATCACATGGCAGATGCACTGATTCCCCCTGAGGAACTATTTGCATGCACTAATAGAGAAATTGAACAGTTGCAAGATTCCATAAATAATCCGACTAACTCTAGTGTCTATAAGAGCACATGTCAATCCATACTTACTAGCTTGATTAGTATTAAAGATGACATTCATGGTATCACTACCCAAAGGTTATAGAGGCCATACTTGAGAAGAAGAGACAAGAGGTTGGCTCTGGTATTTCTCTTAAGAAGGTATAGGCTTTAGTGCCTAAAGCGACCCTGAAAAGGGAAACTTTCCCATCTTATGCAAACTTACAATATGTGAAGGGATATCGGGTTACCAGGTGTCAGAATCCTACTATATCAACATTGATATACCCACAGTTTCTAACTGCCCATGGTCGTTATCCAAATAAGGACCAGATTCCATTGTACTTTGCACAACAGATTTTGCTGATGTTCGTTTAGGGAGGGCCGTTTATTACACTGATTTGCTAGCACATTTAGGACAAGGGTGTGACAGACTTGCTGATAGAGATGCTTTTCATCGAGCTGATTGGCAGAGGCCAGTACATAGGGCCATTATTGGTTAGATGACACTTGCTATAACTCCTTCATTGGGTCTTGTTGCAGATGATGTCATTCGTAGCACATAGCTTCGAAGTGCGATTGATAGTGTGGGGGACATTGTAGTAGTTGCCGCATCCATATCTAGTGATCAAATTGACCAGTACTTGATGTCTCGAGGACACTCCAGATTGTCAGGTAGAACATTCTCTAGCAGGACCTCACATGACATGTATATTGCAACGGGCATCCTTTCACTTTCCAGCCTAGAGGGACTTACAAGAGAGATGACACATACATCCTCTTTTATTTGAACACCACTAGTAAATTCTATTATATAAATAAAAACTAAAATCTAGATATATCTTCTAGATTATAACCTTACTCAAAGCGTTTTAAAATAACATGACAACATAATTACATAATAATAAATCATGATCAAATTTAATTTTAAAATAATTTGAAATATTAAATATTAAATAAATAATAAAAACAATTTTAATAATTTGTTTGATCATAATATAATATCTTTTGGAATAATAAAAACTTAAAAGTTGATGACCTTTGGTTAACTTATTGGTTGACTTAGTATTTGTTAAATTTTCATGTTGGTTAGTTTTTGGATTTCAACCACTCTTTTCTACAAATTTCAACAACTAAAAAATTTTACCTTCCCAAAATTTTTCACTAATATCACATCACAATTTTTTTTTTTTTACTACTCTTTAATGTACATAAAATATAAAATATAAAATATCAAAAACTTGAGCATGGCGTGCAAATTTTCGGTTTGCTTTCGATAGAGAGTAGGGCGCCAGGAAATCACAGCTGCTAAGCATAAACTTTATGTGGCCTCTAGTTTGCCAATCTTCCAATGGTAATTTTATGTGAATAATTGTTGCTGAAGAAAGAAAATCAATAAATATGCTATCAAATTTGTAACAAAAGAGAAAGAGAACTGGAAGGAGCATCAACTAAATGCCTCAAATAATAAGTCTGTTTATCCAAACCTTTTGTTGCTGGACACTGATCATAAGGATGTTTTATGATTCAATAAAAGCAATTGAGAAGAGAAACAGTTATGCCTTTCTGTCATCATAATTCCTATTCCTATAACTGTTGCCTGTTTCATCTATTAGGGCCTGGTCAAATGTCATAGATAGAATAGATTCAAAATAGAAGATTTGGAATGGTCAAAGATAAAGATCTGTTGTTAAATTTTCTAAATTGCCGATTGTTTGTTATTTAATTTGATAATAGATTTCCTTATTTTTCCCAATTTTTTTCTCCATCAAATTTTGCAAACAGATTTTTAAGAAAATTGTGACTAAAATTGACTGAAATGTCGTTGTAAATTTCCAATTCTATAAATATTTTAAAACTCAATTAAAACCGAATTAATATAATTAATGCTATAATAATAAGTTTTGAGAATAAAATATAACGTTCCAGAAAAAAAATAAAAATAAAAATAAAAATAACACCTTCAAAAAATGGAAAAAAAAAACTAAACGTTTTGGTACTTATGGAGTAGTTCAAACAGAATTACTAGAATTTATCGATATATCAAAAATTTAGTTGACGCCAACCAGAAACCGCCATGGCCGCATCTGTTCATCCTCAGCAGGAGCGCACGAGTAATTATCCGTTAAAATTCGCTATTCTTTGGAAATTAACAATGAATTATTTAGAATTGACCCTTAGCAATTACTTAAAAAGGTTTTTGTGGTTTGAGTTCTGGCTTTGTTCGAAATTTAACATTAGAATTTAAAATAATTTTTTAAAAGGGAAGCGTCCTGCGCAATGTACATTTTAAGTAACGATGGAAATGCAGTCAAAAGAACCCTTTTTAATTTTTTAGGTAGTAAAGATTTCTAAAACCCTATTTTAGCTTTCAGGTTGTAAATCTTTCTAAACTAATAGAAAACCAGGATTTATACATGGGTTCTATCACGGGAATTTATAAGAAACGTGTTTTTATCATAACCGTAGGTTCCTGTGAGAAATGTTGTGTGGTAATGAAGATAGCCAAAGAGGATCCATTTAAACTGCAGCTTTTGAGGATTTTTAAATGTTGCAGAAATTGTTTACAGGTTTTATTATTAGCATTCTTAACAGAGAGTTTTTCAGTAGAGTATTATGTGTCAGATGGGTTTCTGTCATAAATTAAAGTTGATAATGGAAATATGGCCAGAACAAACCCCATTTTTTGATTGGTGACCGTGAAACCTATTTACCACCCAAAAGACTTCCAGATTCGCCGTGAATATCCCTTCTGAATCGAAGGTACGGCATTTGTATTTGCCAGGCCCATAAGTTTGAGTACCGGTTCGAACATGGCCAACGCCTCCTGTGTTCCTCGACATTTGAAGCATTTTGAAGCATTAGTTAGAAACGAGAAAAATTGAGAGTATTTCAGCATTTCAGAGTTTAGACACCGTGGAAGCAAACCTATCAAGTGGAACAGATAGAGAAAGTAGGAGAGAGGGGTGTGCGGGAATGTTCCCTGAGAATGGAATACGAAGACACACCCCGCAACAAATATCATTCACCAATTTCGTGATTTGAAGGAATGAAAAAAAAACAATAATCTTTTTATTTGTTTATTTTTCCCTTGTGTGATATGAAATGAATGATAAGGGTGGGAGACGGAAACTAGATTGGGTAATGATTGCCGCCTTGTAAACCAAATCATTAGAATGGAGGTTGGAATCTCTCACTCACCAAACAAGGCTGCACAATATTGGTTTAGCATCAGGTGGCTTGGCAGGTCATTTAATGGAATTCAGGACTAATTGTGCATCTTACTTCGAAGGATTGTTGGAATAAAGCTCTGGTCTACAGAGGTACAACTTTCAATCAAATTCAAAGGATCTTGGTTGGATCCTCTTTGGCCAGCTGGTCAGCTGCTCAATTTGCCTTTTCTAAATTATTGCCGAAATTTTGTCTGCCTGAATTTAGGTATTGAGATTCTTGCGTATTGACATCAAGCCTTTGGACATCAGATCGACCACTATTTGAGAGTCCTCTTAAACAATCAAGGAGTCTATGTTATGTACCAAGGCCAACTTCATACTTTCAATTAACTCGATGACTGTGGCATTGCTCTTGGTGCCTATTGGCATGAATTGTTAGAAATCTGATATAGATGCATAACCAAGATTTTTCTATGAGAGAGAAGCTATAAAACTGTAAATGAAAGAAAGCAATTACAGACCCGTGATTCCAAGAGATGTGCAAATGTCAAGATGACAAGTTGCATTAGGAGCTCAAAGGGATGCTATAGAAGAATGACTACATGAATCAAAGTACATGAATGCCAACCTATGCAAGATTACCACAATGCATGAAAAGAATACCAAATACAAGTTGGGTAGTGAGTTTATATAGAACTATGGATGAGATGGAGGTGGCAAATCCAACCAATAGGGTGTGGCCACTGAGTAGTCTAAAAATAGCAAAGGCTCCACGCTTTAAGGATGGGGACACTGCCTTTAGGCTTTTATGGAAGGGAACACCTCAACATCATATCCTTGTCAAACTCACTTTATGAACCCAAGCAAGCTTAATAAAAGTATAGGAAAAAAATATGACTAAGCGAAAAATAAAGAAGGCACTAGAAAAATAAAAACCTACACTAACATGAATGACCTATCTTAACTTTTGGAAGAATCTATTACTGTCATCAAAGGGACAGCCTTCACTTTCCACTCTAGGGTTGCCTTTTGCAGCCCCTTAAAAGTTTGTGTTAATCATAGTTTTGGGACTCAGATTTGGACTTGACTTGGGACTCGACACACACACAACAAAAACAAAAACTTATAAGTGCATAAAAAATAAAAATTAATGCATTTAGAGAACATAAAAGCCTAATTTGACTATCAATTTGTCGTAATTCAAACATTACACGTGATACGATCATCAAACTCTCCGAATTTTAAATTTCATATTTTAAATGTATAACAGATTATAAATTTTAAAATGTTTACATATGATGATATGTCGAAATGAGAAAAAAACCAAATAAAATCTACATCTTCATTTTTACCCTCCTAATGTAACTTAATTTTTTGAGGCCTCTAGGAGGTTTTACGGTTTCAAAATGATGATGGATTGTTTCTTCAAAATCGTCTTCATTTCAATTTTGGTGCTTTTGCTGCTGCTCTCTCCAATCCGCAAGATCTTCATCAGTAAGGAGGACATCAAGAATGTATATCATCCAAGTCAATGGGTTCATGTGAAATGCCCTCCACTTTTCTATTTTGAAGGTAAAGGTTGTACCAAATGAAGACAAGATCATTGAGGTCCTCCTAGGTCAACTTGTTTCTCTTCTTTCTGTGAATGCTTTCAAATAAGCTCAACCTAGAAGCACTACCTCGCAAGGACAAAATTATGCATGGCTAGCTTTTGAAGATTTGGCATGCCAATACCATAATTCTCCCACCATAAATGTACAAATTTTTTTAAAAAAATATAAAATTAAGTAAAAAATATAAGAATCATGTTTCTAATTTTTGCTTGTAGTATTGAACTAAAATTTCTACTTGGTTGTTTTTCTCTCATTTGAATTGCTTGAGCTGAAGAAAAGAGTCTCCCCTCCGTACCCTTGTAGACCTTGAATAATGAATAAAATTGAAAGATCCCAACTCAATTCTGCCTTGAATTCTTCAATTTAAGTGCATTGACATTTTGACAAACACTTGTCATGCAAAGTCACTGTGTTATGATTTCTGAGTTTAAAGCTTGGTTTTTTGATGCTTGTTTAAGAAGGTTTTTACATATGCCAAATAAAGAAACATAAATAATGATTTTGCATTCAAAAACAACAAATTTTCAACACCAATTGTTTTTCCATTATCCTCATAATAATACTGATTACAAAGTTATCAGATCTGGAACAATTCCAAAAATTCCTAAATTTCCTATCAAATGGCCAACAAATATTGTACCAGGATATTTTGAACAGTCAGAACTCACAAATACTGCTGATAAGACTGATTTCTTTATTTTTTTATCAACCAAAAATATACAATAATGGTTTGTACCAGGTATTCGAAGATTCTAATTAAATTTGCTGAGTTACCAAGCTTCTAACACCCCCCTGCAATCTGATTTCTGATCACTTCCAGGCCTTGAGATGACTGAAAACCTGCTATAGACCATTTCCCAGGTGTCGTCAGCAATGAAGGAGGCTGTACGGCTGCTGTAGATGCTGATTGGTGGCTGTATTATCATTGTGATGCCCTCAGAATGTACGATCCGCCCTGGAAACAGATTTTTACCTGAAACCCTCCCAAATTTTGAATCTTTTATGCCATCTTTGGTCTCTTTGCTGCTGTACAGCTGAGAGGAATTGCCTGACAAGCACCCAACTGCTGGAACTAAATCTAATCTGTTCTCCAGCCCCTGTGATTTGTAGTCTCAGTCCTCTGACAATGAATCTCAATGATTTATCTTCACACAACTTCAATATTTATCAAATTCCAAATGCTAATCAGCTATGGGGTGGCATCCAAGCTGAAAGAGATTAAGGGTTTTTGTCCTTAACGCTTAAACCTCTGCAAATATTGAAAACTCCAAACCTGAAGCTCTTCAATAACCTGTAAGTGTAAATGCTCAACCATAGATGCGCAAAATGAGCTCCCAAACACCTTTTATTTTCGGCCCTAACTCAATTTCAAATTAGGGTTTCATTTGCCCTTTTTATTAATAAAATAACTTTATTTTATTTTATTACTTTTTTAAAAAGTGATAATAAAGTCACTTTTTTATTATTTTATTATAAAGTGAATATAATCACTTTTATTATTATTTTATTATAATCCAAAACTTAGGAAATAATAATTTATTCTCTTAGTTACTCGTAAAATGCAAATCAGGGCTCAAAACCAAATTCCGACTGAAGCTCACTGATCCATGATACTGTCTGAACCCTGCAAGCTAACTGGAACCTCGCTAAAAAAAACCTGAAACCGCACAAGAAGACCTAGAGTGAGTCCCCTTATCAACCTGTTGGCCTACGAGAACTGAGGTGATCGGCCAACCTTCAACTCATCTCCTGTCTTCTAGAAAGGGGACATTACAGTCCTCCCTTCCTGGAGATTGCTTGCCCACAAGCAATGCATCACTGTACTGCCACAGTCCCAACCATATCGTATATAGAACACTGATTGCTCCTGTTTCTCCACTTTGATAGAAATGCCATGTAATCTCAATGCCTGGAAGTTTGGAACAACTCACCAAGGCTCTGAAGTGTTGGTGTAACTATGAAACCACTGCTTGGATCCCACATCAAAGCATAATCCCTGTTGTGTGAAACATAGGAGAAGTAGACTGCATTATCTCCATATAGTAACCATCCGTAAATGCAGATCATCCCAAGAATGTGAAGATGAACTCCCTCATACCACATAGACCATACATATGGCCACCCTGTCTTGCTATCATAACTTGAACCAGCAATCAACATGACATCAAACGAGTTGTCCAACCAGTCCCAATCCAAGGGAAACACCCCATAACCTGTCTCAACCCAACAGATAAATTTCTTAGTGATCCCATACTACTGAAGCACTAGGGTAACCAAGGCCATCGCAAAGAATACTGTTTGATCCTAGCGAGGGCAACCACTGATCCAACTAGAGTCAAGAAACATAAAGTCACCTATCAACAAAGCTATCGCTGTCCTATCCAGGGAAACAGGTGATACAACCAAAGATGAGCTATGAACATCCTCAACACTTGTCATAGAAAACTCATAAGTGGCTGGTCCACTAGGAGTGCTGTCAAATAATTCACCAAAATCATCAGGAGAGTGATCAACAACTATGGAATCTGAAGTGGCCATCCTATGCTCAGCCTCCTGCAACGAGTGGTAGCTGTCCCGAATATGCTGAAGATGGATTTTGGCTTGATGAGCCACTAACCTCGAATGTCTCGCCCTTTCCAACCAGCCCTTATTAAGTTTCTATGACAACTCTATATCTGCTGCTCCAAAGTGCTGAAAATCAGTCCCATAAGAGGATATAACCAAGGATTTATCATACTCAATGCTTGCTTTTTGTGTTCCTTGTTGTCCTCAATTTTGACCTCATAAAATTGTGGCAACCCTACGCAAATTTCTCATGGATTCATAGGTACATCCTCTATGTTTTAAACGCATCAATAAGGTGTTATAAAGAGAGTTCATCATCCTTGAATTGTACTTTATATATCGTTATATATGCGTTCTTTTTGAAGGTTTTTGTCAAGTTAAATCCCCTAAAATGCTTGTCAGAACGAGTTTTCCTTCTCTGACTGCAAGCACTTGTTTTTTGGCAATCTTTGTGTTTATTCTTCGTTTTTATCTTTCTTATAAGAAATTTTTGATCTCGTTTCTCCCTTAAATCAACAGCCCTTTGAATTCCGCTCGATTCGGGCTTTAGAGTTGTCTAGCTCAAGTTATAAAGGAAAAGGTGGTGTTTTTTAGGGCGACAACATATTTTACTAAAAATCCTCCAAAAGTGGACTTTTTGACGACAATTGCACGTAATAAAATTACTTTTAATATTTAAAATGGATTTTAACGTGCATTTTTAATTTCAGCTCATTTTGAGTTGATTTAACCATAGTTTTTAATGTTTTATGAAAATTAGTCTTTTTAAGTCTATTTTCATGTTACTTTATTAAAAACTATAGTTATTAATTAAATTTAATTACATGAAGTATTTAAATGTGCAAAGGTGGGGTTTTCATCATTCATAGCATATATTCATATGCAGAACACCTATTAAAAACCCACTGCCAATAAATTCAAAGTCCTAAATGCATGTAAGTGGGATTTTTGAATGCAATTACATATTTTTAATTAAAAATATGTCACTTAACATGTGTAAGTGGGGAATTTGAAGCTTAAAACACATGTTATTGCATTTTAAAAACCCATTAATGTGTTTATTAACTTGAGTTTTGACTTGAATGCATGTAAGTGGGAAATTTAAACTCATTTACACATGCATTTTAAAAAAACATATGTTTTTCCTCCTAAAAAGTGCGTTATTACTTCTCTAATAAAGGCTTTTGACATGTAAATGCATGTAAGTGGAGTTTTTGATAAGCAAAACATATATGCTTTTATCTCCCAAAAGTGCGTTATGCATTTTAGTGGCAAATTCAAACTCAAAAACACATGTTTTTGTCTCTAAAAAAACCCGTCCTTAATAGCCAAATGCTAAGTGGTGATTTTGAGTTAAAGAACATATGTTCTTGTCTTTAAAAAGCCCAATTTTTTTAACTTAGTGTTTGGTGGAGATTTTGAGTTAAAGAACATATGCTTTTGCTCTTTAAAAGACTGTTATAGAGTCTTTTTATCTTTATTTCTCCATGCTTAGTGTTGGGTGGCGATTTTTGCCCAAGAGACGTGTTTTTATCCCATTAAAACCCGTTTTTATGTTGCTTAGTGCTGGTTGGCGATTTTTGCCCCAAACGCATATGTTCAAAGCTCTTAAAAACGCGTCTTTACTCAAGTTGCTGCAAGTGGTGATTTTGGAGGGGATTGCATGTTGTTTTTACATGCTTTTCTTCCTAGAAAGTGCGTTTTCCTTCAAACTATTGCTGGTGGCGATTTTTTGAAGGTTTGCATATGAGTTTTCACTCAAGAACAGCCTGTTTTTAGGCATTCTTTGCTCAAAAACGGTCCATAGAAAACCGATTTGATCATTGAAACTCGTATGTTTTGCATCAAGGGAGGATTCTAGGGTAAGGAATCACGTTTTCAGCTTGTTTATTATTATTTTCAAGTGGATTTGATGCCCTAGGCGCTGTTTTTGAAAGCATTTGCATGTATGTTTGATTAGTCAATTTAGTTGCTATTCTTTTGCAAATTGTTTCTCTATTGTTCAAAACTTGGCAAACAATGAATCTTGACTCAAAGAGGCATTCATTTTTGGAAGATTGAGTCAAGATTCGAAGTCTATATAAGACTTTTTTCTTCAATCATTCCTAAATCCGAAAATATTCTTGATTTTATTCAGATTTTGCATAAAGATTGCAAGGGACTTCTTCCTTTATTTTTTGTGGAAGAGAGGTAAGATTTCTTGTGTATAGTTTTATATATGTATTGTTCATTTGTCTTTTTGCAAATCATTTCATTTCACTTTCAGATTTGCATTTGCTTTGTGTCATATCTTCCGTCTTCATTTCTCCAAGTTGCATATGCAAATGCTTCATCTTGTTTGCATATGCAGTCGGGATTAAAAACCCCGTTCTTGAATGGAATCATCAAAGAAAGAAAGCTTGCTTTGCAACATGCCTCATGCACATGCAACATGTCTTTACTTCAAAAAACCCACTTACATAAGCATTTTTATATTCATCAAATCGTTGCCACTTGACATAAAACTCATGATGGTGGTTAAATTGATTTAGTTTTAAAGGAAGATCTTTGTTCCATTATAAAGTAAACATCATGTCCACTCATTCGCATACACGTTTCCTTTCATACCTCTTGTTGTCCACATATGCAATCACCTCCAAGAAACCTGTTTTTGGGTTTTCCATGACATTTTTAAGCTAAAACTCATTCATTCTCCCTTTGTCCCATCATTTCCATCCATATGCAAAAAATATCATGGCTCACATTTGTGTCTTCAAAAGAATGCAATGGATCCATCCTTTGAAGATGTTCTTATGTTTTGGAATTTTTATGTCACAGTTGCTTGCGCCCATAATCTTGCTATGTCAGATGAGGTTGTACTAGGTAAAGGTAAAGAGAAGAAGAAAATGAAATACCAATATGATCAGTACCATAATTCTATTCCTCCTTCACAAGTTGTTTCATATTGTGAAGATATCAAAGACACATATATTGCACACATGAGCATTGATGATTTCCTCAAAAGGGTGGATGCTGCTGCAACAGAGGATATGTTTTACATAAAGCAAAGTAGCATACATATGGTTTCTACTTTTCCCGTGGCTTCCCTTGAACCGAAGTTTGTGTTTGCTTGCGCCAAGAACTTTGATCTCCCTTATTGTCAGAAGTAAACAAAAGAAGGTCTTTTGGGGAGAAATTATCAGTGATGTCCTCTGTGAGCAGTTATCACAAGTTACTACTACTAGGACATTCTATATGAATTCCTACTTGGTGTATATTGCTGCTGCCCTGGGTTCTTCCTCAGGATTCACTACCAAGGGATATAGAACATTGGTGCATGTTTGGGAATGTTATGACCAGCTGCCTCAAGGGCCAGCCGAGTGCACTACCGTAGAGTACAAGATGCCTTCTATGGGTATTACATGTGCTTGTTTGATAAGGAGCTTCCAAATAAGAGAGTGTCAGATGAGGCATGGATCAAGGTGAATGGATATGGCTGCCTTTTCCTATAGTTCCCTAACTTCACATGCATGCGAGTTGGGTATTTCAGAGGAGAGCCGTACACACTCCCACAGTATCCTACCGACAAAATCATTTTGATGGAGTTGGCGAGGCATCTCATGGCAGTGCAAACATACTAGTCCACCTTGCATAGACCAGGGGTGGGGATTTCCTCAAAGAATCCCTTAAAGATCGGTGGATATTCTTTGCATACTGTGCCCAAGGCAAAGAACATGGAATTCGAACTTAAAAGAATCACATTGAAGAAGTTCATGTCCAGGAGTTGTTTTGATTGGAGAGGCCTCAATGACAAGATGAGGAGATAGTTTATTCATGTACATTGCCTTGAGGATATATAGATTGATTTGCGCATAGAGGTAGATATTCGGAAGATGGACTATTGCCGGTTAACTATCAAGCAAATTGTTGATTTCAACCTTGTAGAGATTCCTCCTGGTGTTGTTGATGATAATGATATCCTTGATCCAGACTATATAAAACATCATGTGGAGGATTTGCCCATTCTTCCTCCAGTATGGTCATCTAAGGAGAGTATATTTACTTGGGATCGCTTTCAATCAATCCTCGCTAATACCAATATTTGGTTAAAAAGGAGAGGCCTTAAATTTATCAAGATCAAGCCAGGTAAAAACTTTGATCTTGCTGTCCAATCGGTTTAAGGTTGGAAATTAAAGGTAAAGGTAAAGATGGTGCGTCCACCTCAATCTTGGAACTTCCGATTGCATCCATTCCAAATCTTTCCATCAAAGGAGGTAAGGCTATGGGAAGGGTAATTGAGGTTAAGGCCGTGCAACCTCAAAAGATTCAGATTGATTCCAATGAGGATGATATACCGTAGTCAATGAAGTTTACTTCCATAGTACCTCCTCCTGTGGACGTATTAGTTGCTACTACACTTCTTGACTCTGCTCCTGTGTCATATGAATCACCTGATTCACCATTGGATACAGTCATGGATGCATTGTCCATAGAGCAGGCACCTTCACCTCAGGATTCAGTATTGATAACCCGAGCTCTTCCTATCTCATCAATTGCTCTAGCAATCTTGTCAGTAGATCAATATCAGAGTTTTGAGAATGTGTTTGACACATATTCTATGACTATCCCCTCTATGACAGTTTCATTTGTGGCAATAGTGGATACCACTTCAGCACAATTTGAGCAGTTCATTGCTGAGGTAACTCACAATAGTCCCACTCCAGTAGCTATTCAGATAGAGACTCCTCCCATTGTGGCCATAGATGCACAAGTTAACTTAGTCACCACATTGGTTACTACATCTGTAGCAGGATCTTCATCTTTCTCCCTTCCTCCATGGCTCAGCATAATCACTCAGAAAAGAAAGGAGGAAATCCCACCTGAAGATCACGATTACAAGCAAGTTGCTAGGACCAAGGCCTCTAAGAACAAAAAGGCAAAAATTGTTTCGAGGGTCATGGTTGATAATAATGAAGTCAAGTATGTAGAGGTAGCAGAACCTCTTGTTGATAAGCCTACAGAGGAGATGCAAGCCACAGATTACAAGTTCAACAGAATTGAATTTGGAAAACAAAAATGTCTGGGTTGTCAACAAGATGCACAAGATGTAGTCAGTCTACTCACTTTGACGAATGATAAATTGTGGGAAAAGAAGAATAGATTGAAGGAGGAGAACGCACGACTTCTAGACATAATAGAAAAAATGAAGTCTTCTTCTCTATCAATTGATCCTGAGCTTATAGGGCAAGTAAAAAGGAAAGAAAATGCCATAGATGAATGGGGCGGCCATTTGGAATCACAAGGCGTACAAGTAATTCAAGATGTTTTGAAGGTTTGCAAACAGGGAAGAGAGATCTTGGTTAAGCTAAATGAGCTCCTTACGTCCTTCAATTGACAACTCCAATTCCTAGATGCAGATCTTGATGTCTGGAGGAGTATGACAGAAGTTGTTCTGGATGTCCTATGTGACTGTGGAATCATTTCTTCAGCGAAAATGTACTATAGTTATTTGCATCTAATGGTTAATAAGGAACAAGTCATGCAATGACTGGTGACAGAAAGTAATGCAATAGTGGAATGCCTTGATAACTATGAGCGCATGATCAGTGGTTGCTTTCAACAATTGACGTGCCAAATAATCATTGAAGGTGGTGAACTCGCTGAAGAAAGAGATGTTTTGGCAACATTCACAAGAGTTATTCACATACAGCTTGAGGTGGATAACTTTGACTTCCTTAATGATTGATACGCTAACAAGCTACAAAACTTCATTGGATAGTCTACAAAATCATCTGATTGAGTATAGGAATGTTATCTCTGAAAGTGCAATCTTAATCCAAAAGGTGACGGTTATTGCACAACATATAGGAGCACCAGATGAAGTGGTTGTCTGTGAATCCCTGCAAAATTTTGGAGATTTTGTAGATACTTTGTGAAGATGTTTTCAAAATATCTCAGATACTTCATGCTTTAATAGAATTGATATGACAAATTGCATATAGAAGCAAAACTTTTTGTAAATATAGGGTAAACATGTGCTTGTATAACTGCTTCATACAATCAAGTTGCACATGCATTAGGCATGCAATTTTGAATAAATCAAAGATGATTAGTTGGTTAGCTTTTGAATAAATCAAAGTGGTTGAGGATTTTCCCCTTTTCTCTCCACTTTTCTCTCTCCTCTTTTCCTATATAAAGGCGGGAGCTCATTGTAAATATTTATCTTTTGTTTTAGGCAAGAAATCTATGCTTGAGAAGTTTGTGTGGTGAAAACTTTGTGTTTCATTGTGCAAATTTTCAGAAGTGAATGAAAGGAGCAAGATTTTCCAAACTTTGTGTTGCAAGTCTTGTGATTGAATGATGTTTTCTTATGTTGTATTATTTAATCATTCTTGAGTTCACTTTATAGTTTAACTTGCGTGAATCATTTGAGTTTCAATTCACCTTTTGAGAGACTTTGAGCTATAGGAGGACTGTTATAGTTTAATAATGACTGCAAATACTAGGAGTTGAAGACTTCGAGCTTCAACTTTAAGTGTTTTCTTTTAATTTCAAGATTATTAGTGAGAGACTTTGAGCCTCACTCTTGGTTCTTGTTATTCTTCAGATAGGATTAATCGTAAGAGACTTTGGGCCCTTGTCTTAATCGACCAAATATAATTATAACTGCTGCCTTAGGAGTTGTTCTTACATCAACTATCGAGTCACCATTATTATCGTAGCAGTAGGAGATCTTTGTAGAATTAGAAATTTTTTGTTACTTGTGAATCTTTCTTGAAAGAAGAGGAAAGGATTGAAAGAATCACCCCTTATTTAATTTCAGTTGAAATCCTATTGAAGCCACCTGCGGTAAGAAGGGAGCCTCCCCTATTGCTGAGAGGAGAGATTTATCTCACTATACCGTTGCCTAAAGTTACAATTTTGTAAGGTGTAGTCTTAGAGACTTACAAAATTTTTAGCCAACATTCCTCTAATAGTAGCATCTATATCAATCATCTCCATGTGATCAGGGGCTGCAATGTTATTGAAAGTTAAGGGCTTATCACTGCTGTTAGAAATCAGAAAATTAGGACTGAATTCTTTATCTTTTCCCATGCTTCTCAAAGCATCAATGTCATGGTCAACAATCAACTCTTAGTTGCCCTGCCTTTAGAAGCATGCGCTAGTGCCTTAAGCACAATGTGTTTACCCATGTGAGTAAATTCTAGCTCCATATTGTTGAAGTCTTTGACATACCTCCCAAGAGACTTCAACCATTGTATCCCAAGTACCACATCCGTACCTCCACCAATGCTAGTCACATAATAATCATCTGTGAGGAATAATCACCCAATGTAATGGATAATTGTGGTATTATTCTAGTGCAAACCATTCTGGAACCATCTGCTAGCATAACAATGAATCCATTAAAACTCTCTACCTCTAATCCCTTACTGACCACAAAATTTTCTTTGATGAAGCTATGTGTAGCACCACTATCTATAATTGTGGTATCCTTCTAGTGCAACCCATTTTGGAACCATCTGCCAGCATAACAATGAATCAATCAAAACTGTCTACCTCTAATCCCTTATTGACCACAAAATTTTCATTGATGAAGCTATGTGTAGCACCACTATCTATTATGCATAACACCTGATGTTCTTCGACAGTTCCCTCCATCATGAATGGATGATAACTAGGAACACTAGATATAGTAGCAATTGTACCCCTTGCCACATCATGTGTCACCGCAGCCTCATCATCATGGCTCTCAAAATTTGTATCCAGAATATGCTCATCCTCCACATCTGAATGTACCTCAACAAGATATGCTTTGCCTTTCCCAAGGCATCTGTGTCCCGTTTACCAAGGCTCCTTACTTGTGAAATAGAGCTTCCTCATCCTCAACTCATTACGAGACTCTTGATCCAACCTAAGAGGTGGTGGTGCACTCTTGACCTGTGTAGAAGGCCTCTGAGATGACTCTATGCTCCTAGCAGGCTTCTTATCCTACTGAGAAGAAGATGGTGGTGGTGATGTATCAAGTTTGAGTGTAGTCTCAATGGCCTCATTAAGGGTCCTTGGCCTAAATACTCGGACCAAACCCTTAAGTCTCTCTTGTAGCCCCTCTATAAAGAGCATCACAACATGCCTCTGAGGCATCTCGGGTACCATAATTGCCACACGTTGAAAATCATTAATATATGTCTCCACATGACCTGTTTGCCTTATTAGAGCTAGATTCCTGTAGTATCAGTCCACATCCTTCTTGTCGAACCTAGCGATAAGCCTCTCCGTGAAATATCCATATGAGTGTACAAGGCCATGATTTTGTGTCACCAAGCCATGGTGCCCTAGTGACCCCTTACCCTAGGCCCAAGAACGGATATACCATCCCTCTTAAGCCCATGTGGCCCGTGCCATACATATGAGGTGTACTTAGTATGGTGTCCTATCATCATTTTCCTTGATCTTGCCACTTCTATCTTACTTCCATTGATTGAACATCTTTATGCATTTGTTTACTAGGATAGAGGTCATGAGGAACATTCACAATAGGGTGCTTAGATAGTCCATCCTTCCTAAGCCCAAAGGCAGTCTCCTCTTTCCCCCTTCGGCCCCATGGTACTCTCCAGGCACATACCATGAGGTGGCATGCTTAGAAGGTGACCTCATCATTGTTTTCCCACTTGTGATCTTCCCTACCATATTAGACCTTAAGAATCAATCAGTACATATAAATAATTCAATATTAATCTCTTCCATAAGTCTTCTCTCTATTCCCTTAGGTTGGTAGGAACGATGCATTGATACCACATGTAATGTCCCCCTTTGGAAATTTACCCTAATTTAATCCTAAAATAGTAATTCCAACTTGAGATGAGAATCACAATACATTTATAAATATAATTTAATAAAAAATGAAGACATTTCATTATAGTATTCAACTTAAAATTGTAAGAATAATTCAGAAGATAGAACTTATCTTTGAGACAAGTGCTTGGACAATATGTAAAACTACTGTATAGTTTATTTCTTGTAATTCTGAAAACTTATTCCTTGATCGGATGCCGAGTGATTCTCTTTCTTAGATGGACCAACACACACACACACACACACATCTTATTTTATGCTTACCTTTGTTCCTTTAATACCACAGAAAATTGTGAAGTGTTATAAATAAGACAATTTTCTGTATATATATATATATATATATATATATATATATATAGACAATTTTCTCTATCTATCTATCTATCTATATATATATATATATACAGAAAATTGTCTTATATATACACACACACACATACCCTTATTTATGAATATCTGATATTTGATTATGTCCTTCCTGTAGTTAATCGCTGGATATACCTTTTAATCTAGATTTTATCTTCTCTTCTGATCACTGTAATTGTTTCTGAACCCTTAAATGCAGAGCTGACTGCAGTTATCTTATGATCATTTTCATTCTTTTTCTTTCCATTTCAGAGCTCGATGTATTCCTTAAGCCATCACTAATGGTTATCGCTTCTTATCACGTACTCCCTGGATTTGTTTCGCAGCTCTGATTATTCACGCACTTTGTTGCATCAGATAGTTGCTTTCAATCTTTCTATGAGAGGTCGCTGTGTCTGAATTATTTGATTGGTTACATGTGAAGTATCATATAGTTCTGATTGTCGTCTCAGATACTTTACTTTATCTTTCTTCCATGCTGTGTCTGATGTCTTGCACTTAATCCCTGCATATCCACCTTGTAATGGGCAGGTATAACCCCTTCCCCTTTACTTGGACATGAGGCTTCTTGAGCGCTACTTTCATAACATATAAAAATATTCAGATTCAATGCCTTTAGAGATTCCTCCCCAGGGTCTTTAATATCCTTTGACAAGGCTTGATATGAGACATTGTATCTCACCATCGCACCCCTTTGTAATTAGTTACTCATACGTGCCTCTTCATCATGCTTGGTTTGTTATTAGTTTGTCCCTTAGGAGGAATTACACTTTCTCCACTTGGTAAGTGATTTTGTTTAAAAGTTTTGTTTTCACAATCTGCCTCTCTTCCTTGAGACGACGCTAAGGAATACCCTTCATATTCTTTCATTGATTTACATGGCTTTATTAAGAATCTCATCATTGTATTTTTTTTATAAGCTTGTCCTTGTATCACATCTGCTATAGATGAATAGTTCCTTTTAAATAATCATATTATATTTCCTTTGTTAATCACACTTCTTAGGTTTGATTGTGTTAGTTGACACTTTATGTATTCCTTATGCGTCGATACAAATATGGATTGGTTTGCCATCTAACTACTTGTAAACCATCTCTTGTACTTTCTTTACTATCATATACATCTTTGACTGCTTCAGATCGCCAACCAGATTGTTACGTTTTGTGCCGTCTCATGCCAATGATCAAAAGGAAGTCAGCCAGATTACAGAGAACTGCTGCTTGTATTAATGCTTTTATGTTGAGGACATGACACACTCTGGATCTAATCTGTGTGATAACAAACATTCAAACATGTAAAAATATCTTTTCCCACTAACAAGCAATTGCTTGTGGATTTAATCTGTGTCAGCCAGATTACAGAGAACTGCTGCTTGTATTAATGCTTTTATGTTGGGGACATGACACACTCTGGATCTAATCTGTGTGATAACAAACATTCAAACATATAAAAATATCTTTTCCCACTAACAAGCAATTGCTGTTAGGTGTGTCATTTACGTTTAATGTTTCTGAAAACAAGGACTTTTTAGAATCCTTTAAAAAATAGAACTGTTTTTCACCTTTTATTCTGAAAAATATAACTGTTTTTCACCTTTTATTCATATCACCATGAATACTAGTAGGTCTAAGTTAAGTTTTCCAAGAGAACTAAAAAATGAATAGATATTTAATCCTATTTTTATTGTGCAGAAACTCCTAGATCAGTGGCAGTAATTGGTGGTGGCGTGAGGTATTCCACACATATGTACCATACTCATGCTTGTTGCATTGGTTGTGAAATGGACCTTAAATCTTTGGAAAGACTCATATTTCTTCATCTATTGTATGAAAATAAAATGCTTATAGAAGGAAAATACAGAGTTTCTTTTCTTTTGGATTCAGTAATCTTTAGGGCATCATTTGTCACACTTTTCATGCTACAACACTTTAAAGGAAGATTGATTCAAGTGAAATGTTATACATTATCGTTTGAACTTTATTTTGTTTGTGTCCAGTTTCACATGTCAGAATACTTCAAATTTTAATTCCCTATTAAACTAAACACGAACAAATGCTACAAATTACAAATCATAAAATTATGCGACACACCTAGATATTTCTTTTTGCATTTAAGAACTTTTGCCACTTGGTTACAGAATGTGCGGTGTTCTTTACTTGTAATTATCCTATTTGTGTTCTGCAAAATGCTATATCCTAGTATCTTGAGTTGCGGTTGCTATAATTCATTGTATAAGATATAAGTGGATTTGAACTGTTTTAGTTGTACCAATTAAAAATATTTTTGGACATCTCACTTGAGAATTGAAGTGCATTTTACCATGGAAAATTTTCTGGCCTACAATTTTGTTTAAATGTGAGCACAATAGAACAAGTCTATATGCATATATACTAATGAACAGACCCAACTTGAGGTTTATGTGCCATAGACAAAATTTCCAAAGCCATCTTCATTGTCGATAGTCATGATTTTTATTTTCTTCAATTGGTGTGCTGGTGCATAATGTCCAGGATGTTTGTATTGTGGTAAAATAATGAATGTGTTATTAAACAATGATCATGAATGATCTATATATACAAGATACAAGACAATGTTTCTATAACGAACAAGAGAGGAAATAGTGAAAGAGAAAGTTTCCATAACGAACAGAAAGAGTTTATGGAAACATTACAAAAAGAGTGACCATTAGAAATAGACGAGAGGTAAAATTAGAAACTACCCATTATCGTAATACCCTCCCTTAATGGTCAATCTATCTTCAAAAAAACAGAAATTTGCATGTCCTCAGAAAGCGTAAAAGGCAGCCTCGGGTTGATCAAAGAGGTTTGCATGTTCTGTAATGTTGGCCTATGGCTGGGTCGCATCGGCTATGGTAGGATGAGTCTTGGTACCTTGAAGAAGCGCCTCAAGGTGACGGTACTTGAAAATCGTCAACATGCACTGCTTCCAGGTGTTGTAGTTCTTTCCGTTGAAACGCTGATTGCCTTCCAGCATAAGATTGGTGAGAGATGCCATAGCATGTTTTTCAAAGAAAAAATGTGAAAAATTAGAAAAGGGCACAAACTTCAAAGCAGATTAATGGAAGACCCAGAAAATTTGAAGAGACACCCAGTGAAGAACTCAAAAAACTTAGATATAGTCTGCTATCAGATTCTGAATTTGCTGGCTTGAAAATCAAGGCACGGAAAATAATGCACCCAGAAAAAAGAGAGACTAACCTAGTTGAGATCTCGAAAAACCCACCAAGAACTCGCAATCAACATTTTGAGATGGCACGGGAAAAGAGAATTTTGAAAGAAACCCTAGCCATCTGGAATAACTTTGAAAAAATTGCAAATTGCTTGTGAAAATGGCGGATTTGAAAAAAAGGTTGCAGAAGACGTGAGGAAAAAAATATGCAAATTTTGAAACCACTCGGGGCAAAAAAGCTTCGAAAATCTTGAATTAATAATTTCAAAAAAGAAATTAAATATTTTTTGAAGAGGCCAGGAATTTGCTCTGATACCATATTGTGGTAAAATAATGAATGTGTTATTAAACAATGATCATGAATGATTTATATATACAAGACACGAGAATGTTTCTATAACAAACAGGAGTGAGGAAATAGAAACATTCTTGTAGAGTGGAAGAGAAAGTTTCCATAACGAACAGAAGGAGTTTATGGAAACATTACAAAAAGAGTGACCATTAGAAATAGACGAAAGAGAGATAAAATTAGAAACTATCTATTATCGTAAGTCTGAGTGAAAATACTAATCCATTCAATGGGGACATCTACATGCAATTCAGAAAAACTTTGCGAGAGTCAGAATGGAAATGTTGAATATTAAATATACTATATAAATAAAAAGTTAAGACCTAGCAACTTACATAAAAATAAATGAATAGAAATTAAAATCTTTCGTTGCAATTTTAACTCTCCTCTTTGCTGCTATTCAATGTCCATTTGCTCAGGTCATTTTATTTTGCATGAATTCTGGTGTCTACAGGATGATGCAATGATGTTCTTTTTTCTATGTTCAAACATTGATTTTGGTGTTGCTAAGGCCTCCTCCCTCTAACACTATGGTAGACAACAGTATATGTACATATTTTGCATCGTGGGTGTTGGGTTGCTAGGGATTTTGTGCACATATGAGCTTAGCAAGAACTTGCATGTGAAGGTGGTTATTATTGAATAATTCATGAGCATTAATGATGGCACATGTCTCGTTGGGTAGCTCTTCTTTGCATAGTTACAAGACTCAGACTTGGCTCGGACTCAGCAAGCAGGATTTGGGCTCGGACTCAGACTCGGTGTCTGGACTCGACAAATTGAAAAACCCAAGAAATTTAAAGATTTTTAAGGATTTAAATTTTTTTTCATGCATCATTCGGTCAATCAACATCAAAGACACAATAATTGGGATAAATAGAAGCTACTTTGCACACATACACAAGTTTACATTGATCACATAAGTATAAATGCTAATTTCTGAAGGAAATAAGTTAACTGTTAAACTAGTTACTAAATAACACATTAGAAATCTGAAATATAAATTGTATGACTGTCAAAAGTCTATAATATTCATGGAATATGAAATGTCCCCTCTTTTAGACAATTCATTTTGATGAGGTCATCAATGAATTACTATGGTTTGATTGACGATATTCAATGTAAGTCTGAAGCATTTCCCTAATTTATTTACTTGAAATACATGCCTCTATCTTGTAGATTTCTTCTGTCCAAATTAAGCACTTTCAGATCAGGGGGCTCTACTGTCAACACAGTAATTCTGATATAATTTTCTGATATGAGGGCGATCGTCTTGATTGGTTCTATACTTTCTTATGTCTATAATGCTTCAGAAAATGGATGCATGATAATCTCTAATGAAATAAGGATCAATGTGAAAATATAAAGAGATATGATATGTTATACTTGTCTAATTACGGAAGCTTATGTCAATCTTACTAGATGGATATATCTACTTATGATCACCCCTTTTCCTTGATGTCTGACGAATCCAATATGATCTTATAAGGATCTGAATCATAGAGTAACAGTGATCTTCTACCAAAAAGGAGAGCACTGTATGTTATTTACTTGTCTCCTCCGTGAGTATTGCTGACTGAGAACTTAATTTGTTGACTGGATCATGCCAAACAGGGACTAGATATTTCTGACTTATACTGATCTTGTAATTTACTTTTATGTCTTCCATCTGTCGTCTGTATGCTTCCCCATTTATGAGATCTGTGGACGGTATGATCTAAAACTGATTCGTGGAGTTGTGTTGACGTGTATACATGCTGATGTGTATGCTTCTCATGGGCTGAGTAAGTTAAGTGGGTTCGTTATGGGCATATAGATCACATCCTCTGTATCATCCCTGTGTGCACCCGTACTTCCATACTCATTGGTCTCCACTTAGTTGACGCTTTGAGTTTATACATTACAGAATCTGTATTTTGACACACCCGTATGCGATTTCTTACATATTGGATGATATTCAACAACAAGATTGATAATACATTGTTTATATGTATCGTGTCTAGAAATATATTTATTGTTGCTTCTCTTCAAAGGGCTCGATTCATATGCTGCAACCTCCGGTCCTCATGTTTGTAATGGTGATTCTCTTGTTTCCACATTTCCCACTAAGTTACTCTATTTCCATCGCTGCCTATCAACATAGTTTGGGCGAGGTATGAATTGTTATGGGCGTTGGTAATACTGTATGCCTCCTCCATGCCTTCTTCTCCCTGGGGTCGTCTTTAATCTGTAACCACTGATGGCTGTGTGTGAATGTTCATACATGATCACTGGCTATTCTATGGTTGTTGCTAATGCCGTATATCTTGTTGCGCTATTTGGTCTAATGTCTTCCCTGTCCGATATTTTTCTATTCCCTGTTTGCTCCCCTTCCGTCTACTCCATCCTCATTTCCGCTTTATATCTAAGGAGGTGCAACTCATTCAATGGTTGACATTCCCATATTTAGGGAGTCGCGACTTTCTAAGTCGCTTAGAATAATATATTTTGTATATTATTAATAATATTTGATATACATTTAGCATTTGATACATATTCATATTATATCATCTATACATTATATTATATTAATTATATTTTATATTATTTAATTGTATATCATATTATTATGTTAAGGATATATTTAAATACATGTTGTTATTACATTAACATATAAATAATGTATTATTAATATTCATTATTTATAAAAGATTATTGTTGATTCATTAATAAATTATTATTATTTATTTATTTATTATCATATTCTTATAATTATTATTTATTATATATTTCATATTTTGATTATCATATATTATCAAATCTTTTTGCGTTGAAGTTCTGGTTGATTTCATTATTGCAATTTAGACTCCTTAAAATAAGAAGAGGATATTGCTAATGAGCTTCAAGTAGGGGGACATGACAGTCCTACCCTCCCAAATTTGCTTGTCCTCAAGCAATGAATATTCTCATGTTTATTTTACCTCTTATAACCAAGATGTATCTTTAATTCATATGTAAGTTAATCCTATGATGACTACTAGATCCAATTCAAATTTCTACTTGTAACGAATCTATTACTCTAATCTATAAAAAGAGTCACACATGAAGTATGCATTTGAATGCAAAGTATACATATGAATGTATGAAGACACGATGCAAACACGGCGCAGGCACATTAATGCATGAAGACACAAAGCATACATGATGCATACACATAATGCAAGCATTGTTACATTTATTGACCAACCCCTATAATAGGTTGGTTTTGGGAAAGATATATTCCATTACTATGCTCTTGATTCATAAATCCTGCAACAAGGAACACAAATTAGTATATATATAATTATAGCATATTAGATTTCAATATTTATTTTAATCAAGAGTTAAGATGATTATTTATCACATTTAGATAGTGTCAATCGTGAGATCTTTGATGGTTAGCGTAAGGGCCAAGATGACTCAAGGGATTCTAGGTAGAACCTGGAACATAATCCACGTATTCTCCTTAACTGGACCCCCTTGGATGCTTTCCCTCCCTAACTCATCTCATCTTACGAAGGAGCTGATTGTAGCTGTCAAGTCTTGGGTGGTTAGCGTAAGGTTCAAGAGGACCTAAGGGATCTTAGGCAGAACCTGGATCATATCCACGTATTCTCCATACCTGTGGCTCCTTAGGTGCTTTCCCTCCCTAACTCACCTTGACTTAAGGAACAGTGAGATCTTTGATGGTTAGCGTAAGGGGCAAGATGACTCAAGAGATTCTAGGTAGAACCTGGAACATAATCCATGTATTCTCCTTAACTAGACCCCCTTGGGTACTTTCCCTCCCTAACTCATCTTGACTTAAGGAACAGTGAGATCTTTGATGGTTAGCGTAAGGGGCAAGATGACTCAAGGGATTCTAGGTAGAACCTGGAACATAATCCACGTATTCTCCTTAACTAGACCCCCTTGGGTGCTTTCCCTCCCTAACCCATCTCATCTTATGACGGATATGATTGTAGTTATTGAGTCTTGGGTGGTTAGCATAAGGGTCAAGAGGACTTGAAGGGATCTTAGGCAGAACCTGGATCATATCCACGTATTCTTCATACTTGTAGCTCTTTAGGTGCTTTCCCTCCCTAACCTACCTTGACTTAAGGAACAAGTCTCAAATATATTTATTCCATAAGATTATTGTTTGTATATGTGTATATGTATTCCAAAATGTGAGTATACTATTGGATGTATATAATTACAACTCTAAGAACATTGTAGTAGGGTCTCTTGACTCGATTGGTCTAAGCCCAAGAGTGGAATCTATCCCTCTCGCCTTAGCCATCAGCCCTACCCTCTTACCTACCTGGTTCTCCTTCCAACTATGATGGGGTCAGATTTTTAATTCATTATGGGGCTAAGATAACACTCATAAATTATGTCAATCTTATTAGCATTAATCATTCGTATATTGTGTATTGATTGATAAGCTCATTCCAATAATGGGTGGATGAGAAATTATCTCAATCATCATATTCAACGGTGCATACCCGTTCCTTGATTATTTTACCTGATCAATCTTTGTTCTTTTATGCGGATCCCTGCTTTTATCTTCACCCTACAGGATGGCAAAATCATGCTCTGATACCACTGAAATGTCCCCTCTTCTAGACAATTCATTTTGATGAGGTCATCAATGAATTACTGTGGTTTGATTGACGATATTCAATGTAAGTTTGAAGTATTTCCCTAATTTATTTACTTGAAATACATGCCTCTATCTTGTAGATTTCTTCTATCCAAATTAAGCACTTTCAGATCAGGGGGCTCTACTGTCAACACAGTAATTCTGATATAATTTTCTGATATGAGGGCGATCGTCTTGATTGGTTCTATACTTTCTTATGTCTATAATGCTTCAGACAATGGATGCATGATAATCTCTAATGAAATAAGGATCAATGTGAAAATATAAAGAGATATGATATGTTATACTGGTCTAATTACGGAAGCGTATGTCAATCTTACTAGATGGATATATCTACTTATGATCACCCCTTTTCCTTGATGTCTGACGAATCCAATATGATCTTATAAGGATCTGAATCATAGAGTAACAGTGATCTTCTACCAAAAAGGAGAGCACTGTATGTTATTTACTTGTCTCCTCCGTGAGTATTGCTGACTGAGAACTTAATTTGTTGACTGGATCATGCCAAACACCAACTAGATATTTCTGACTTATATTGATCTTGTAATTTACTTTTATGTCTTCCATCTGCCGTCTGTATGCTTCCCCATTTATGAGATTTGTGGACGGTATGATCTAAAACTGATTCGTGGAGTTGTGTTGACGTGTATACATGCTGATGTGTATGCTTCTCATGGGCTAAGTAAGTTAAGTGGGTTCGTTATGGGCATATAGATCGCATCCTTTGTATCATCCCTGTGTGCACCCGTACTTCCATACTCATTGGTCTCCACTTAGTTGACGCTTTGAGTTTATACATTACAGAATCTGTATTTTGACACACCCGTATGCGATTTCTTACGTATTGGATGATATTCAACAACAAGATTGATAATACATTGTTTATATGTATCATGTCTAGAATTATATTTATTGTCGCTTCTCTTCAAAGGGCTCAATTCATATGCTGCAACCTCCGGTCCTCATGTTTGTAATGGTGATTCTCTTGTTTCCACATTTCCCACTAAGTTACTCTATTTCCATTGCTGCCTATCAACATAGTTTGGGCGAGGTATGAATTGTTATGGACGTCAATAATACTGTATGCCTCCTCCATGCCTTCTTCTCCCTGGTGTCGTCTTTAATCTGTAACCACTGATGGCTGTGCGTGAATGTTCATACATGATCACTGGCTATTCTATGGTTGTTGCTAATGCTGTATATCTTGTTGTGCTATTTGGTCTAATGTCTTCCCTGTCCGATATTCTTCTATTCCCTGTTCGCTCCCCTTCCGTCTACTCCATCCTCATTTCCGCATTATATCTGAGGAGGTGCAACTCATTCAACGGTTGACATTCCCGTATTCAGGGAGTCGCGACTTTCTAAGTCGCATATGTGTTTAGAATAATATATTTTGTATATTATTAATAATATTTGATATACATTTAGCATTTGATACATATGCATATTATATCATCTATACATTTATTATATTAATTATATTTTATATTATTTAATTGTATATCATATTATTATGTTAAGGATATATTTAAATACATGTTATTATTACATTAACATATAAATAATGTATTATTAATATTCATTATTTATAAAAGATTATTGTTGATTTATTTATAAATTATTATTATTTATTTATTTATTATAATATTCTTATAATTATTATTTATTATATATTTCATATTTTGATTATCATATATTATAAAATCTTTTTGCGTTGAAGTTCTGGTTGATTTCATTATTGCAATTTAGACTCGTTAAAATAAGAAGAGGATATTGTTACTGAGCTTCAACTAGGGGGACATGACAGAATATGAAATCCATGGAATCAAAAGTTCAAAACATATATCAAAATAAAAGCTAGAGCCTAGAAGACTAAGGCCCTATGTCTTCCTGTTTGTATGCCTAAGATAGGTCATTGAAGATTCTATAGCCTTTTTTTGTCGCTGTGTGTAAGGCTCAACCTTAGTGGCATCCTCTGTTAGGAATTTGAGTTGTCATTAGTGTACATCCACAAACACTATGCACCGGTAAGAGGTCACAGGGTAAGGGGTCACCGGTCACTCACAACACTTACTCTAGAGACACTGGTCGTCAAGCAACATAAGGTATGCACCAGTAGATAAAGAAAAGTGTACGCACCGGTCTCAGTGTGCTTGTATAGGTTGAACCGGATATAAGATTACACCGGTCTAACATGACCTAAAGATCCGCACCAGATTTAGCGGATCAGTTTTAGTTAGAAGCTGGATTATATGGGACATCCACCTCTTAAGAGTGGAGTTATCTTTTTAACAAGAGTTAGCTTTATTCCTGCGGATGTTTTGCAAGGTAAACTCCAGATCATAACGAAGAGCTTGTAGTTGATTGCATGATTTATTGCGGAGTTTGCAGCCTGGCGGTTCTATGAGTTAAGGGTTTCCTTACGATGTACTTATATATAAATACAGGTCATAGGACGCAAAGAGAGTGGTTGTTGAGTATTGATGATTGCACAAGAGTAAAGGAGTGATATCTTCTGAGGAGTGCTTCAGGCACAAAGGTGAAGAAAGAAAGAGAGATCAACAGCTAGGCTAACCAGAGATGAGATCAACAGGTATGATCTAATCAGACAGTCAGTGTCAAAATAGATCATTGCTTTTATAAGGAGTGAAAGCATATTGAAATCCCTCTATCAAGGTGAACCTAATTGGTTCTTTGTAAAATCCCCTTACAGGGTTGCATCTTAGTTGATGTTCAAAGACCTATAACTAGGCAGCTCCTAACAGGGCTTAGATCTTAACAGATCTTTTGTATAATCCCTTAACTCGGTAGCACTGTAATTCGTGCTTTTGTAAGCTTGTAACAGGGCACCTTCATTCTGCAGTAGTGAAGTTGTGAGCTCTGTCTCACCGTGGTTTTTTCCTTCTAACCGAGGGTTTCCACATATAAATACTTGTGTTGATTTGTGTGATTCTGTTTATACTTGTGTATGATTGGTTGCATTCTATTTTAGATTTGAGAATCTGCTTACAAGTTTTAAATTACATAAGTGATTAGTTTTTACTGATTCACCCCCCCCTCAGTAACTGGTAATAACTAACAATTGGTATCAGAGCCTACGGTTCTCTACTACTAAGCCTAATAGCTTGAGAGAAAGATCATGGAAATTTACCAGTACCAGAAACAGCTCGAGGAAGCCAAAGACATCATTGCATCTCTGGAGAATAGATTGAGGAGATCATTTGCAAAGAGAAAGGAGCTAGCACTACAGTTAAATGAGAGCAATGAAACCATTGACGAGCTCTCTGGGCAGAGTGGATCTGATGAAGTTGAGGAGGCAGTATCTGAACTTATTGAAAAGAATCGGATCTTGACTGATCCGATCTCTAATCTTAAGAGAGACCAAGAAGACAATGCCTTGAGGATGACTGAACTGATCGAGAAAAAGAGAAAAGCCGAAGATGAAAGGAACTCCACAGTCAAGTCTTTGACAGCCTCTGAGAAAGCAAGGGACCGGGTAGTGGAAGCAGTAGGGGCGAATGAACTTATCATTCTACAACTTCAAGAAGACATGCAGTGTCACCCAAGAAAATGCTCACATGCAGAAAGGTTGGCATGACAGGAATGAAGCATGTAATAGACTGTCTCTAGAATTGTATCAACTGAGGGGACAGATGAATGAACTTGAAGAAACAAATGAAATTCTGAGAAAATACAATGAAAGTTCGACCAAGCTTGATGAGCATCTTAAAGCTCAAAGAAGGCATAAAGATCAAACCGGCCTTGGATTCACCGGTGGAGCTACCAAAAGGAATGGTGAGTCCTCTAGGGTAAAAGCAATAAAAAAGGATAAGAATAAACCGCTGGCACGAAAAGGTAAGAATATCTTTAACGCATCTTGCAAGCATTGTGGGAAACCGGGTCATAAAACTAATAACTGCAGAAGTGCATCGACAAGGACCAACAACAGTCACTGCAAGAACTGCTGTAAAAATAGCAACATGACCAGTGAGTGCTGGTCCAGTCCCATATCTGTGTCCAACAGTAGCAAGGGAAGCTTCAGAGGCTACTGCTATGCATGCAACAAATTTGGACACAAGGCAGAAGTATGCAGATCCAAAACAATGGCATTCAAATCCCCAAAGCCAGTATTCACCAAGAGAAACAAAAAACAGAGTACAGTCAACTGTATGAGCTCTTGGGACAAGCCAACCAACACAAGAAGATAGAACCAAGGGAAGACAACCGGGATAGTCTGCTATCACTGCAACAAAGTTGGACACAAATCCAAAGAGTCCAGGAACCGGTTATCCGGTAAGGAAAAGGAACTGGTCAAACCTGAAGAAAAGACCAACAAGGGAGAGAAGACTGTGAAGACAGTTAAATAGATTTGGTTCGTAAAAGAATCAAAGAGCTCTGCTGAAGAGAAGATAGAGGAAAGATCACCATCTACTGATGGCGATATTTCATCAACAAACTAAGCCGTGAAGGCTTAGATGGAACCGGTAGATCCTCTACCGTTCCCTGTATGACCGGTGAGAGTCGAACTCACTCGGTCTACAAGGTAAAACCGGTAAGGCAAACTTCATTCAACCGGTTGGGATAATAGAAAGATAATTTAGGTAAGGCATTTATTACTGTATCTGTTTAACAAATAGTTACCGTTTGGTAATTACCGTTATAACCTAACCCTATAAGAGAAAAGGAGAATTACTCACAAGTCTTCACTTTACTTTGTGATTTACAAATTCTTGTGCTAAGTATTATTCTCACGCTTTGATCACTGAGAATCACTGCTCGCAAAACCGATCCAAGTTACCTTCTGTAATTTACCGGTTAGCAAGACTGGCTTCATCTTCTGCTACCGTAAAATTGATCAAAGGGGATTAGGTGAATAGGCCAGCATACAACATCTTGTTGGCTCAGAATAGAGAAAACAACATGGCCGGTGCGCTCTCCTCTATTCTAGAAGGAGTTCTCCTGACTGAGGATGTTACAGCATTTATTCACGCCAAACAAGAAGAACTGGGAGAGACTTATATTCAAGGAGAGTATTTGTCGTTATGCGAAGAAGGGAAACTTCTCGACAAATATGCCAATCTAGTATCATCCGGACTAATAAATGGTGTATGCTACCCTGGAATCTTCCGGGAAGATGAAGTTAGATTGGTGTTGAGCCGTCTTCACGAACCAGGTTTCTGGCTCACCAGAGGCGCATGTCACGAGATCACCAAAGATGATCTCCACAGAGTAATCGGATTTAGTAACAAAGGGGAAGCGCTAACCCTGCACACCATCGCGAATACCGTCATCAACAAGTTGACCAAGTCGAAGTCTGATGGTCGACTTATGACTGTGAATGACATTGAAGACAATGGAGTACGATTTGCGTCCGCTGGCATCGGATACAAAGTTTATCAGTCAAGCAACTGGAACAGCATACCAAGTGGTGCAATTCATGCTGCTCATCGCATCATGCACGAAAATGCCCAATACAACATCTGTGCGATGCTTCTGAGCCAAATTTTTGAAAACATGAAGAGGCTTGGAGTTGTGAAGAAGAAATCCATGAAGTATGGAACCCTTTTGATGTGCCTATACTTTTTCTACTTGGATTTCTTCCTAGGGATCGGTAAAGTGACATGGAGAACTGACAAACTGGTCATGCATCAAATCACTGAAATGGCTAATCGATTGGGAGACCAATTGAGTAATGCGATGAATGAACATTTTGAAGCTTTTCAATTGAAGATGCACAAAAGAGAAAGAGTGCCGTCAACTATTGTTGACTTGTGCAAGAATGAGGTATGTTTCCTGGTCACCACTGACAACTGCATCATTCAAGCAGTGGAACCAAGAGATGTATATGCTCTTGAGTTGGGTTACGAGATCTTTGCCAGAATTGCTAAGGCATATGTTGATGCATTAAATGATGCAAATTTGGATCTCAGTGCCAATTGGTTCGGCACATACACTGAGATTCTCTAGAATCTGTCAACAAGGGCACCAATCAAGATTGTCTATAAAAGGATGCCCCCACCAAAGAAGAAACCGGTGTCAGAACAGCCCAAGGGTCGGAGGAAGAAAGTTGAACCAGAGCCCAGTATCCAAGAGGAAGAACAAGAAGAGACAGAGACCGAGGAAACAATTTCCTTGATTAGAAAGAAGAAAACCGGTAATATAACAAAGGAGGATCCACCTCGAAAAGCCAAGCCCACAATTGACGAAATTGTGGAAGGACTGAAAGAATTTGGGAATTTAGGCTCTGTTAGAAGGAAATATGAATTGGCCAATGATGAAGACAAAGGAAAGATTGAAGAAGCCGTAGCGTTCTAACTTCATAAATTCAATCTTCATCCCGGTGGACTTCACACAACTCTACCTGAACATCTTCTACAAAATATTGAAGACCGGTGGAAAGCCTCAGAAGTTAGAGAAAAAGAGCTAAGGATAAAAGCTCTTCTAGATGTCCAGAATCACCTTACTCTAGAAGAAGCCACAGAACAAGCTGAGCTTCATCAGAAAACTTTCGCAACTATAAAAAGAATAGGTCTCATGCTTATTGGAGAAGTTGAGAAAGTACATAGTGAAGAAGTAGCAATATGGACCAAACTTCTTCAGACCCAGCAGCAAGCAGAACAAGAAGCAGCTCAAAGAACAATAGCTAAACTGGCAGTTGACACCGGTAAAGGGAAAAAAATACTTGGAGAAGAAGCTCCGGTATTAGTGGACTTAACCAAAGATCAGGTAGCAAACCCAACTATTCTCATTTCTCCAAGCAAAGGTAACATTAAACCTATGCATGTTGATGATATAATTACTAAGGTTATGGATTTTGGAGAAGTTGACAATGCAGCAAAGTGGTACAGTGTACTAAATGAAGAGGACAAACAAAAGCTGATTGTTGGGATTGTAGAAACCTTCATGGATTATCATAGGACTCCAAGGGACTACAGGTCCAAGTTCCCACCAGAACTAAACAACAGGCTACGATCAAAATGGCAAACCGGTCTAGGCACGAACACCAGAATCACTAGGGAAAGACTACTTAAGGTCCGACCTAGATTCAGTGAAGAAAGAATAAAGCTTCTATTAGAAGAAGCATCCATGAATCTAAAGACATCAGATAGAGTTGCAGAGATATTGAATGGATATGAGAATTAGGTCTACAAAGCAACTCTAGACTACTGGAACCAATATGACTTCAAGGCATTGGATAAATACGGTCCTCAAGATCAAAACAGACTAGTGCAAACACCAAAGGAGAGGCCCGTAATTGGTGAAGAATTTTCTATTGAAAAGGAAAAAGCCCAAACAGAAGAGTTCATAACTAACGCACAAATAAATGTTGAACAAGAGGCAGAAATTGATATACCCATGGGAGAATTTCATACTGTTGAGGAGAAACAACAAAAGGAAATCCCACTAAGAGAACAAGCGCAAGATGTTGAAGTCAACAAGCAACTGGAAAAATAAGCTCAAATCGAGGAAAAACCTCCTGTAGAACAAACTCTACCAGAAGGAGATGTTCAACTAGAGAACAGAGCTCATCAAGATACAGAAGATAATAAGGGACAAGACGAAGACATCCCAGTCTACACCGACCAACTCAAACCGGAGAAAGAGCAAGGACAATAGGAACAAGAAGACATTCCAAGCTCCTCTTCTAAAAGGAAGCGGTCATTTGCTGAGGAAAAGGAAGCAAAAAGAAGTAAATTCATTGATACAGTGGTAGACATTAGCAAAATGTCAACCAGGCAGCTCAAAGAGCTGACCAAAAGAAAACAGGACATGGTCCTGACCACTGTGAAGAACATCTTGAGCAACTTCGTTCCTGATGCTGACGTAGATAGCGATGAACCGGTCATCGATCAGCTAGAAGTCTTGGCACAAGCAATCGGTGAGGATCTCACAGATTCGGAAACAGTGGCTATCGACCACTACGAAAAGAAATGAATGGAGATACTCCACAAACAGGTTGAAGAAATCAAGGTGCATGTGACAACAAACCTGAGAATTCTCCAACAACAACTTCAAGAAGCAGGAAGTTTGATGAGTAGAACATCAAACTTTGAAGTATTCTTGCAAGATCTGTCAGAAAAGTCTGCCAAGATAACAGAAGAGATTAAAGCCTTGTCCTCTCAGTTTGATATAAAGAATAAGACTGCAACATCCTACAGCAGAGAAATGACAAGTTTAACTCTTGCACTGAGAAAAATTGCTGAAGAGAAAAATAAGCAGATCCAAGATATTATTGGATTTCAAATGTTTTTGGCACCAACATTTGACATTATGAATATAACAACATCTTCTACAGAAGCTCTCATCAATGAACCAGCATACAAAACAGTGGAAGACATGGAGAATATCATTATTTCTCTGACAGCAGCCCAAAAGAATTCAGAATATGTAACCAGTCAATGGGCACCATTCCTTCAGTAGCAAAAACAATATATAAAGATATCTTCACTAAGCTTCAATTGTGAAAACTGATATTACCCTTTGTCCTATGGAGGCAAAAAGGGGAAGAAGACTACCAAGGAATGAGCGAATGAGTAGATAAGGAATGAACAGACAGGCACAGTGCAAACAAAAAGAGGAATGCGCAGGAAAAATGTAGAAACAAGCAGAAAATGCAGAACGACAACACAGTAGTGGACAATGTAGAACTTGAACGGAGCACTCAGTCAGGGGAAGCATTGTTCTACTGATACAAGGTACTGTGATTAGTAAGTGAGTTTTAGTTTGTGTCTAGCTTTTCCACCAATGACAAAGGGGAAGATTGTTAGGAATTTGAGTTGTCATTAGTGTACTTCCACAAACACTATGCACCGGTAAGAGGTCACAGGGTAAGGGGTCACCGGTCACTCACAACACTTACTCTAGAGACACCAGTCGTCAAGCAACATAACGTATGCACCGGTAGATAAAGAAAAGCGTACGCACCGGTCTTAGTGTGCTTGTATAGGTTGAACCGGATATAAGATTACACCGGTCTAACATGACCTAAAGATCCGCACCAGATTTAGCATATCAATTTTAGTTAGAAGCCGGATTATACGGGACATCCACCTCTTAAGAGTGGAGTTAGCCTTTTAACAGGAGTTAGCTTTATTCCTGTGGATGTTTTGCAAGGTATACTCCAGATCATAACGAAGAGCTTGTAGTTGATTGCATGATTTATTGCAGAGTTTGCAGCCTAGCGGTTCTATGAGTTAAGGGTTTCCTTATGATGTACTAATATATAAATATAGGTCATAGGATGCAAAGAGAGTGGTTGTTGAGTATTGATGATTGCACAAGAGCAGAGGAGTGATATCTTCTGAGGAGTGCTTTAGGCACAAAGGTGAAGAAAGAAAGAGAGATCACTAGCTAGGCTAACCAGAGATGAGATCACCAGGTATGATCTAATCAGACAGTCAGTGTCAAAATAGATCATTGCTTTTATAAGGAGTGAAAACATATTGAAATCCCTCTATTAGGGTGAACCTAATTGGTTCTTTGTAAAATCCCCTTACAGGGTTGCATCTTAGTTGATGTTCAAAGACCTATAACTAGGCAGCTCCTAACAGGGCTTAGATCTTAACAGATCTTTTGTATAATCCCTTAACCAGGTAGCACTGTAATTCATCCTTTTGTAAGCTCCTAACAGGGCACCTTCATTCTGCAGTAGTGAAGTTGTGAGCTCTGTCTCACCGTGGTTTTTTCCTTCTAACCGAGGGTTTCCAAGTATAAATACTTGTGTTGATCTGTGTGATTCTGTTTATACTTGTGTATGATTGGTTGCATTCTGTTTTACATTTGAGAATCTGCTTACAAGTTTTAAATTACATAAGTGATTAGTTTTTACTAATTCACCCCCCCCTCTCAGTAACCGGTAAAGTACTAACATCCTCATCATCCCCATCCTCATAATCCTCATCATCCTCAGGTGTCTCACTCTCAGCCTCAGGGTAACTCACAAAACAACACAAAAATGTAATTCACCTCTTCAAAATTGCTCCAAAAATAAGAAATGCAACTCAAATTTATAGAGGCCTCTTCCAAATGCTTCTTTTAACTCCTCTCAATGTGTGAATACAAGCTAGAAACTAGCATAAACAATCAACAATTGATATATGAGAGCCAATCGTTTTGCTAATCTATTTTCTAAAACCCTATATTCTTCTCCCAAGCCTTTTTTTTGTCTTCTAAGTGTTTGCAAATGATGGAATGACTTTTTTAGGTCTTAGACAAAGCATATAAATAAAAAAGAATGCGTAAAAATAATTAAAAGAATTTGTTTTTTGCTTTTGACTATGTTGGACGCGGCAAAGTGCGCATGACGGGACTTGCAGAGTCCACTGAGTTCGTGGACTCTCCGAGTCTTGCATGACTCGGTGAGGACTTGACCGAGTCAGCTTGCCGAGCCAAAAAGACTCTGCAAGCCTGACTTGGCTCGAGACTCGCCGAGTCCTGCCGTGGATAGATTTTCAGTTATTAAAAATATTTTCAACATCTTTTTTGGTTTTCCATGGGGAGGACCTTTGGTTTGTCCACAGTTTGTCTTGGACACCCTCCAAATGGATCCAAGGTCCTTGGTTTGGACCTTGGATGAACCCAGAGTTGTTGTGAACTTGAACCTATAGTATCAAATATATACAATTTGGAGGCCTAAGTAGGAGAACCCTGTAACATTGGGACTGTATGGTTCTTGTAGCGTGTGACTGGAAAGTTCGTACGGTTTGGGACCTGGGCCGTACGGATCGTATGATGTATGCTACATGGGGTCGTACGGTATTGGAAGGGCCGTACAGTGTTTGTCCAGAAGCCGTGGAATGCCGTACAGTGTATGTTGCCTGGGGTCGTACAGTGTTTGCGCCAGAGGCCGTATGAATGGGAATTCTATATGGTGTTTCACTCAGGCTATACGGTGATAAGGGAGTCTGTATGGTATTGTTGAAGGCCTACTTCCCGTTCCTTGACGCGCACCGATCTATTTTATTTTTCCTTCTGTATGTTGAACTACGATGTTTCATAAATAAACTTTAGTGTTTGACAATATTGGAACAAGTATTTGCAAGTAGAAACAACAATATAATTATATAACGTTTCAGATTTTCCAGATCCGAAACAAGAGAACAAACAGAATAGGGTGAGGGTTGAATCCCACCGAAACTGTAAAATACCAAATAGGGAGGATCTTTCACATCCGAAATGGCAACCAACAAAATCCAAACAAGAATTCGCAAATACAAATAAAATAACAAATCTCAACATGAAAAATACATCCTACACGTTGGTCATAAATACCCCTTCGGAGAAGCTCCTGAGGGTTTACAAAAGATCGTGGACATGGCAAACACCTACGGACAATAATAATAAAAATGGGCCCCCCTTTATTAATTAAAGGTCTATTTATAATATTATTTAAATTCTGGGACCATTAAATAATTAAAAATCATTTATAAAAAATGGGGACATTACAAATCCTCGCTGCCCAAAGATTGCTTTTCCTCAATCAATCCATCATCAATACTCCAGGATTCCAAACTAGGTGCGGACACTGATAACTGTATCCACTCGAACCCTCAAGCTGCAACATGACCACGTGCATGCTCCTGGAAGTAAGCGAGAAAAGTAACTCTCCATCAAGCTTCCGCTGCTCCACTCTGATATAATTGTTGTCATGTCTAGAGTCACCAGGATTCCATTGAAACCAAATATCAAACATATCGATGCTCAGTTCCCAAATCAAGTGCGGGCGTTGGTAGCAATATCCGTTGGAAACTCTGTGCTGATCCTGGACCACATGCACATAGTTGGATTTAGTTGGGACTAGTAAACCATCATCAAGCTTTTGCTGCGCCACTTTGATATAAACATTGCCATACCCTTCACCAGGATCCCAACAACGCTAATCGATGAAATCTTTCATGCCATCATGTTCAACAATCTCTTCTGATATGGCCACATGTTAATGTTTGTAGCTTCAGTCATATGATCACTTAGATATTGATTAATAATATATATATATATATATTATTCAAATTTATATTATTCTAATATATGATTGATTAATGAAACATTATAAAATGAATAGATATGTCCCATGAAGGGACATGTCTCTCATAGCCTCATTCCCAATATAAATAAGAGAGATTGTTGCATTTGGAAAATACATACCTTATACAATCTAGGCAGTGCTATTACATTTGCAACGATTTTAAGAATTCAATATGGTATCAGAGCAGATACGAACTTCTGGGAATCTGAATGTTTTTTTTTGCTTTTGGATGAATTGTGGTCTGAGAACGATTTGAGATATACGGGGAAGAAAAATACCGAGTGAAAAAAAAAAAAACATCATTCAAAATGGTCAATTACTAAATGCCAATGCTCACCGTTTTCCTTACAGAGATCAAGGAGGTCAAAGGCACATTAATAGATGAGAGTCTTTGGCGAGAGTAAAGACTAGAGCAGATATATCGCGTGAGGAATGATAGCAGCGGAGAATTATCGGGAGATTGTATAGCCTACCCATGGACTCTCAAGATAGTTGCCACTTGGACTTTATTTAAATTCGACTTGTGAAGGAACTTTATTGTCTGATAAATATTTCAGGACTCCCAATGAAAAGTCTATTATGGAGATTGACAATTTAATTATTTTAATGGAATTTTAATTATCGACAAAATATATTTTATGTTGTGCCAATCGTATTTTATTGTGGTTTATAGGAGCCGCTCAATCCTTAACTTATTGAAGGGTTATCATTTTATTTTATTTTTAGCTGTCGTGAATAATTGAGCAAGGGAGCATCTTTAAGTTTGGAAGAAAATATTATCGGGAGCTTCAACTTCTCTAATGTATTGAAAGATTATCGAGTAGCCTAGTGAACAAGCATATAGATTGCTGAAGGGGTGAATGTTAGGTGATTTAAGTAAATGAATTTTTAAATTTGTGGGGACCGCCAAGAATCTAGAGATTGATATTATGTTATTATCGACTACATACATGTTGAAGATTGTTGTGTGAATGTTTTATATTGAATAATCGGCTTTGAAGGATATTTGTAAGCTAGAGATCTTTTATAACCGGGAGTATATTGGCTACGGGATAAGAATCTCGTGTTGCCCAATCTGGGCCGCGTGACAGAGACTAGGTGGTAACTAGATTGGGCCGAGTAGATTGCATGAGTCAACAAATGGCAATGGCACTTGGAAAGAAGAGCTGGTTTGGTACTAAGATCTCCGATTTGACTTTTGAACCACGTGGAACTCCGATCTGGTGCGGCACCCTTCACTCCTTGACAACCTTTTATTCAATGCCAATGCCTTGTTACTGTCAAGACCAACGATACTCCATCTGTGGCAATAATATCCTCCATTGGTCAAATTTCTTGAACACAAGCTATCGTGGCTATGAGAAAGAAGTGAGAAGCTATTGTCATAGCATGTTAAAGATGGAGAAGACGTGATTGACAAAGGAATTTGGCATATCTACGATAGCCATTTTGTCAATCTAAAGATATTGTCAATTTGTAGACTTCTATACACGCAGTGCGAAGTCGCCTTTTTTGATCCGAGCCCAAATCTTCGTGCAAAGTTTGGGGACGAAAGGGTTAAATTTTTAGGGAGATAAAGATGTCAGTAACTGTGGGAGTTACTGATAATATCATAGCTATCTGAGACAAATTAAGAGGCAAATTTAGAGAAACTAAGGTGCAACAATATTGACCTGGTAAAACCTTGGAATAGGCCGATGATGTCGATGAGGAAATTGATATTAAAACTGCAAGGTCTACTGAGGGTAGAGATGAGGCAATTGCACAACTCATGCTCATTCGTAAGGCTGAGATTGTGTCCACTCATGAAGAGGAATATGAGTATGACACTGATTCTGAAGAGGAATATGGCGCCATTGCTATGGTTAAGCCTGTTTTGTTCCTAAGGCAGAGTGAGACACGATTGCGGAGCATGAGAAAGACTTGAAGCCACCTCAGTTGTTTATACAAATCTTGCATGGAGACAGCGGTCAAGGCATCAAAGGAGTTTCTAGCTTGGTGTACTGAATCTCTTCTGGAAGGAGTCTGAGTATTAATTTAGTATCCATTACAAACATTACCCTTTAGTGATGATCACTAGACAAGTTTGTGAATTTTAGTGCTGAACATTGCCTTGTTTTGGAGGAGATATTAGCTCAAATTTGGAAGTTCTGATATTTTTAACATAGTGAGATAAGTATTCTTTCTTGAGTACCATTTTTATTTTGCACTTAGCCTCTTATTTGTATCCTTGTATGTACTATAAGAATCATTTTCTTTGTTATGCTCTTGTTCTTTTCCTTGGTCCCCGGGAATATTCTTGCAGGAAAAGAAGAATGGTGCATCAAGAATGTTGTCAAGGCATCTGTGCAAGTGATGGTAGCATCTGGAATTACAAATAAAAGTCAAGACCAGAGGGCTCTCCCAGCAAGAGGGAGAAAACTACAAGGGGATTTTGTTCAAATCTCAAGATTGTCATATAACTATCTGGTCTAGGGTTTGATCTTGTGACCATAGGTCCAAGGTGGTCTTGGATCCAACACCTTTAGTAGTATGTGAATCATGTCAAATGATAAGAGACTCTTGGAGCAAGATATCTTCCATGATTGAGGACTATGAGAGTAGGGTATCCTTCCGTGACAAAGGGAGCAACTAGAGGATTTGTGTAATGACCCTCACTAGTAGGATCACTAAAAACCTCCGAATCTGACTGTGGCAATTTGTCAAACAGTTGGCATGCACTCTACGGTTTTGCTTGCAATGATATGTTTTCAATGTGTATATTGTTTTGGCATCAACTTTGCATTTGAGATAACAATACCAATATTGAAAAGTAATACAATTAAACAACAATGCAAAGTTCTCAAACTAGAGTATCAAGAAACCTTCTAATTCTGATTACAATTCTCAGAATATATGACTGTGACATGTAATAATCAGATTACCATGCAATGACCTTTTTCCATGCTATAACAATGTAAACAGTGCCCTTGCTATGCATACCAATCCAATACAATGATATATGGTAATGACTGAAAATAATGGACTGATTATATGACTGTTGCAATTACTGAGATATGGCAACAATTGTATGAACAGTCACACATAACAGTGACTTACAATGCACACTAATATGGCAATATCAGATTACAAGAACAATGTTATATGAGCCTAATCTCTGCATTTACCTATGACTGATCACAACAACAAAATGATACAAGAACAGTACCGTTTCAGACTTATATATCAATGACTGTTACATGCATTTGTGGCATTCAATAATATCAACAAATAACTCATGTAATGCACCTGGAAGCTGCTTCAATTACTTTGATTTGCTATGCTGCTGAAGACCCACACCAAGCAATCCTAACTCGCCCCCAAACTGCCCTTGAATCTCTGCTATGTGCTGCACACCACAGAGCCGTACCAGGCCGTACATGTACAGCTCCTGCATAAAATAATTGCAGGGTTTTTGACACTCCAAAAAGCTATGAAAAGGACCGTCGGGGGTTTACTAAGATCCTCCCAAGAGCATAAAAATATTCTCCAAGTAGATTAGGAGATATGAGCAAATTATTGGTTCCAAACCCTGATATTGCAATTCTGAAAATGTGCCAGTTTGTCTTCAATCCTTTGCCAAATTAATTCACCAATGAGTAGATGAAATTCAAGACTCCTATGCAATCAATATCAAACCCTTATTCAACCAATTACAAACCCTCAATATCAATTTTTCAAGTCTGCTTTTTCGGACTGCTTTTTCGTTTTGCTTTTTCGGATTGCTTTTTTCGGATCCGCTTTTTCGTTTTGCTTTTTCGGATTGCTTTTTCGGACCTGCTTTTTCTTCCTCTTGCAACAAAAACTCAAACCCTCAGGTAAATCTGAGGATTCCAAATAAGCTCAACATGAAATGGCTGAATACCACTTCCAATGTGCAACCCTTCAGAAGATATCTCACTTCCTCAGTTATGCAAATCCAAGGGAGTTTTCGTTCCCAAAGATTTAATGAAAATTTGTAGACCAAATGACTACAAATTGCTCCAATATGGAAAAGTAGAAGAATCCTCAAATCAGCTTGTCCAAATGAATGCCCAAGCCCCCTATTTATTTACTTTTTGAGAAGTTACTAAGAACTTCTAGAAGCATCCATTATAAAATCCCATTATAATGCACTTTTATAATAATATAACTTTATAAAATAAAAAGTGCAACTCAACTTAAAATTATAACATGTGGGGCCCGCATAACTCATAATAATAAAAATAAGCTCTAAATCACTTCTCCAAGAGCAAATACTACCACTGATCTACAAAATGACTCTCTCCACATCGCCACCAGTCTACGAGAGCTTGTGATAGACTGATCCGGCACGCTAAACGATGTCAGCCAGAATGGGGACATGACAATTTGCTTCAATTGACTATCGAGGATCTTGATCATATTGGTTCAGAGGTAGCGGACCATGTCGAGATGGTTTCTCTAGTGACCAGGAAATTGTAGCAGTCAGAGGACTATGATTCATATGATGAAGTTCCATGTATGTGAACTAGAAGGCTTTTATGTAGATATCTAGGTCATGATATTCCTAGATAGATGGTTGGGAATTCAAGAAGAGAGCTTAATGTAGACTAAAGAACAAAGACACGACTTGCTCGTAGAAGGTTGATAGTAGATTCAGAGGGAGTATGATAGTTCATCTAAAACAACCTTGGACGAGGAGGTGAGGAGGTTGTTACAAGACCTTAAAGGAAGCATCCAAAGGTCTATGATCATGAGATTGGGTCTCATGTGTGCTGGCTAAAATGTTTTTATGCTATCCCCTACATAACTTGGGGTTCACCTAGAGTGATGCAAACTATATAAGAGATATAGTGCATAAGTATGCTATTCAAGGTACATTATCCCTACAGAACATATGGCTGATATTCTCACCAAGTTTCTTGCTAGAGGTAAGGTTGTGTACCTTCGAGATAAACTTGGCATGTTGGAGAATGAAGCCTTAGATGAAAAGGAGTTTCATCTATTATCTTGTATGTTATTGCATTCTTCTCCTTGAGAGAGAAGTCTAAGGTGAAAGCCCTTGTTTCCACCCTTTGGGATGAGCTATGATGGATCCACCCTCTGACATGAGTCAAGGTGGATCTCACGTGTGTGACTCCAGGACTTCTGGGCCCTCCTGTGAACATTGGAGAAAGGTGACGACTTTTTGACAATGAACACTTGTATTTGATATTACAAGGTGACGATCTTGTAATGGAGATTAATTATGGTAGACAGTTATATGTCTGTGCACATACCATAATAGGGTTATATGTAAATGGAATGTAATGTTCTTATTTACTATATCCTTGTATCACGATTTGAGGTGATATGAAAATTAGGTATCACGATCTAAGGTGATTCCTCATTTCAAGGTGGTATGAAAATTAGGTATCACATGTCAGGTGATTCCTCATATCACATGTTAGGTGATATGTAAAATTGGGTATCACATGTCAGGTGATTCCTTATATCACATGTTAGGCGATATGTAAAATTGGGTATCACATGTCAGGTGATTCCTCATATCACATGTTAGGTGATATTGAAAACTGGGTATCACATGTTAGGTGATTCGTCATATCACATGTTAGGTGATATTGAAAACTGGGTATCACATGTTAGGTGATTCCTCATATCACATGTTAGGTGATAAGTAAAACCTGTGTCACAGGGTTCGCCGAATTTCATAGATGAAATTCGAAATTCAGCGAACTTTAAAATAATCTTATAAATTCGTTCAAGTTCGCCCTAATGTTCGTACAGATAAGGGCTCGCATAATTTTTACGCTTTGGTTGGGATTTTCTGTTGGGTTTCTTTGAACATACACCACAAAAATCTGAGTTGTTTGTGTGCAGACGTTGTTCACTCAAGCAAGACGAATTTAAGCGGATAAATCTCTGTCTAAACCTACCCTATCCCTCTCTCTGAATCCTTTCGAGCTCTCTTTGATCTCCCATACTGAGCGGCACACTGTCGCACTAGATGTAATGAACGACATCCACATATTTGCCGTCGACTGTATTTACCCCATATTGGCTACCGGCGACTGTATTTACCCCCATACCTGTCGGTTTTGCTTCACTATCCTCATCCATACCTGTCGGCTTTGCTTCACTATGGCGCGTTGTTTTCACGGAGGTGTTTTGTTTTTATTTCAATTTTTGTTTAGTTGAATGAAATGCGATATCTCTATATGTTTGATATGTAAACAATGTCGATTTATTTTGTTATTTTATTTTTAAAAAAATATAGTAGAATTTCATATTTAAAATATTTAAATTAGATTTTTAATTAAAATATATTTATTATCTAATATATTTATTATTTATATAATAATAATTTTTAAATTAAAATGAAACATATTTAATATTTATAAATTTCTTATAATGTATTCAAATTTAATATATTTATTATTTATATAATAATAATATTTAAATTAAAATGAAACATATTTAATGTTTATAAATTTCTTATAATGTATTCAAATTTAATATCATATTGTTTTATATTTATAGATATATTAATTATATTTTTAAAAATCAAATTTTTAGAAGGCGAATTTAATGTCGAATTTTTTTCCGAATTTTTTTTCCTCTCGAACTTCATCCGAATTTTATTGTTGTCGAATTCGAACACGAACTCGAACCTTGTGACTTAGAGTAAAACTTGTTATCACGAATTATGTAATATATGATTTCTTAGTATCCATATGAATCATATTAGGATCCTTTCTGAACTTAGTATTACATATTGATTGGACCCTATGAAACATATCACATAGTGACATGTCTCTATGTAAACTTAGTATCCGTATGACAGACATCATGAGACGTATTGTCATTAGACATACCATGGATATTTATGAGCTATGGTGAACATCACGTGACTTGATATTCTTGCATATACCATCTCCTGATATCACAGTGGGGTGATATCTCCTCTCTTTCAAAATTAATGATTTATTATCTTGATGGATTTTATCTTCTCTAGCTAAGAGGGAGTGCTGATGTTTTGTATGGCTATAGTTAGGGTCATATGTGTTGACAAGGGAGGCCACAACACATTCTGTTTGATCATCCTCCCTAGCTAAGAGGGAGTGTTAATGTTTGTAGCTTTAGTCGTATGATCACTTAGATATTGATTATATGTCATATTATTATTAATATATATTATTCAAATTTATATTATTCTAATATATGATTGATTAATGAAACATTATAAAATGAATAGATATGTCCCATGAAGGGACATGTTTCTCATAGCCTCATTCCCAATATAAATAAGAGAGATTGTTCCATTTGGAAAATACATACCTTATAGAATCTAGGCAGTGCTATTACATTTGCAGCGATCTTAAGAATTCAATACCACAGACATGGATGTTGATGATGACAAGAACTTGGCCACGTCCCCAACCACGGACACAACGACGGCAAGGGACACGGACAAAGACACCATGGCGATGGATAGAGCCTTGACGACAATGTAATGACCCTTACCAATAGGCCACTAAAAACCCCTCAAAAATGTAACTCAAAATGTAGATAGAAAATTATTTTGCAATATATGAGTTCGCTGTCCCAAAATTTCAGAATAATAGATAGCAACCAAATACCATCTAAAACACTATCAATGATGTAGGAAATTGCTCAAAACCATATGCCATTCATATATCAACAATTTGCAACAATGCCATACATATTTCAGCCAATAATATGATCATCAAACCTAGGTTTGCAATATAGATAAACTGAAAATTACAATGCCCTTTCACTTGCAAAATCCTAGCCTTCCTTTGATACCAATAATGCCAAATGGCAAACAAAGACAAGTACAATGTAAAATAGTAAAGTGCTGAAGCTATATTTTGGACTCAGCTGAAAACATACATTTCTCAGAAAATATGCCAAATGCCAAATGAGAAGTGAGGAACTTGATTGTAGATGGCTGCAATAATTTTTCGGACTGCTTTTTCACTCTGCTTTTTCGAATCTGCTTTTTCAGATTTGCTTTTTCGCTTTGCTTTTTCGGATCTGCTTTTTCAGACTGCTTTTTCGGACTGCTTTTTTTCCTCTTGCAACCAAAACTCAAACCCTCAGGTAAGTCTGAGGACTCGAAATAAGCTCAACTTGAAATGGCTGAATACCACTTCCAAAGTGCAACCCTTCAAAGGATATTTCACCTCCTCAGTTATGCAAATCCTTAAGAAACTCCGTTCCTAAAGATCAAATGACAATCTGTAGACCAAGATGGCGCCACAAATGCTCAAAGAGAAAAGTAGTGTAAACTCAAGTCATGGAATGTCCAAATGAGAGGCCAAGCACTCTATTTATTCACTTTTCTAAGAAGCCACTAGAACTTCTAGAAGTATCCATAAAATATTCTTATAAAATCCCTTTATAATGCACTTTTATATAAAAAGTAACTTTATAAAATAAAAAGTGCAACTCAACTCAAAATTATAACATTTTGGCCCCATTATAACACATTATAATAAAAATATGATAAACACCATCTCTCCAAGAGCAAATAAGACCATCTAATCCCCAAATAATCATCAGGATGACTCTCTCAGCAAAACGATCTGCCTATGAGAGTCCATGATAGGCAAATCCACTGAAAAATGACATGTCACTAAAGAGGGGACATGACAGTCCGCCCCTCCTGAAATTGCTTGCCCTCAAGCAATCTCAAAGCTGGGTGCTACAAAATATCTTCTCGCTCCCATGTGGCATCCTCCCCAGGCAAATTCCTCCACTTCACCAAATACTCCCTGATGGTCCTCCTGCGGAGCTGCCTCTCTCTGCTGTTAATGATGTACTCGGGAACAAGAACCAACTTCCCCTCATCATCCAATAGAGGAAGAACTGCTGAAGGCACAACATGCTGACCCAATGCCTTCTTGAGGCGTGACACATGGAAAACATTGTGTACCCTGCTATCTGCTGGAAGCTCAAGCTCATATGCCATCTCTCCAATACGCCTGATAATCCTGAAAGGACCATAGTACCTAGGCTTAAGCTTCTCCGATCCACTCTTCCCAAGAGTAGACTGTCTATAGGGCTGCAACATGAGATAAACCATATCACCAACCTCGAAACTCCTCTCTATCCGCTTCTGATCTGCATACTGCTTATGCTGATTCTATGCCCTGGCAATATTATCTTTGAGAGCATCAACAATGTCCTTGCTCTCCTAAAGCAAATCTCCAGCATGAGGAACTCTAACATCACTCATAAGTAAATCCAGAAAACTCGGTGCTTCATAACCATATAGTGCCCTGAAAGGAGTCATCTGAATAGACATGTGGTATGTGGTATTGTAGCAATACTCACATAGATAAATCTACCTAACCCATGCCTTTTGCTGACCAGCCACTTAGTTCCTCAAATATCCTTCCACCCACTTATTTACTATCTTAGTCTGCCCATCAGTCTGCGGGTGGTAACTGGTGCTAGGTGTAAGCTCAGTGCCACATAAACGGAACACCTCTTGCCAAAAATGACTCAAGAACCTGTTGTCCCTGTCACTCACTATGCTCCAGGGTATCCCATGTAGTCTGAAAATCTCTCTAAAGAAGACCTCAGCCACCTGCACTGCTGTGTAAGTAGTAGTGATGGGAAAGAAGTGTGCATACTTCGTCAACCTGTCCACCACCACATAGATGCAATCATGCCCTTGGGCCTTAGGCACGCCCGTAATGAAATCCATGGATATACACTCCCACTTCCTATCAGGAATGGGAAGTGGTTGTAGGAGCCCTGCTGGAAAGATGTGCTCTTGTTTGTTCTGTGGACAAACAGGGCACTCTCGTATATACTGCAACACATCCACCTTGAGCCCCTTCCAAGTGAAACGCTCTCGCACTTGCCTGTAAGTTTTGAAGTATCTAGGATGGCCAGCTGTAGGTGAATCATGGAGAGCTCTCATAACAATACGCTACACCTTCGATCCTGGGACTAAGAATATCCTATTCTTGTAGATAATCAAATCATCCACAAGTGTGTACTTGGTATCAATCACCGTCCTGTCAACAATCTCGGATGCCCATGAGTCTCTAGCATACTCAGCAATGATCAAGTGCCTCCAATCCTCTGATATCTGAATCATAGCACTAAGATGTGGTCTACGTGACAATGCATCTGCTACCACATTCTGAGTCCCTCTCACATAAGTGATGTCATAATCATACGCCTGAAGCTTACTGACCCACTTCTGCTGTCTGTCATTGAGATCTCTCTGCCCAAGGAAATGTCTCAAACTATTGTGGTCAGTTTTTATGCAAAACTTACCACCCACCAAATACTGCCTGAATTTAGCCAATGCATGCATAATGGCTAACATCTCCTTGTCATAGATACTGAAAGATCTCTCTGGCCCTCTGAGCTTCTTGCTCTCAAATGCAATGGGATGCTTGTCCTGCATCAGAACAGCACCAATACCCTCTCCTGACACATCACACTGAAGCTCAAATGGCGTCGTGAAATCTGGCAATGCTAACACAGGACATGTAGTCATGATCTCCTTAAATCTCTCAAAGCAAGCCTGTGCCTCAGGTGTCCATACAAAAGCCCCCTTCTTTAGCAAGTCTGTCATAGGAGTTGCATGTCGTGAATACCCACTGACAAATCTGTGGTAGAACCCACACAAACCAAGGAACCCTCTCAACTGTGTCAGGTTCTCTGGAATAGGCCAATCTATGATAGCATGGATCTTATCAGGATCCATCCGCACTCCCTCTGCACTGATAATATGGCCCAAGTACAACAACTCTGTCATGCCCAAATCACATTTGGACTCCTTGGCGTACAAGGACTCCGACTGCAAGATCCCCAAAACTGTCTCTAGATGCTCCATGTGCTCCTGTTAAGTCCGACTGTATATCAGAATATCATCGAAGAAGACTAACACATACTTCCTCAACTGATGATGGAAGACCCTGTTCATAGTAGATTGAAAAGTAGCTGGCGCATTGGTCAACCCAAATGGCATGACCACAAACTCAAAGTGCCCACAATGATATCTGAAGGCGGTCTTCTCAATATCCTGTTCTCTAATTCTGATCTGATGATAGCTAGATCTCAAATCAATCTTCGTGAAATAACATGCACCATGCAGCTCATCAATCAGCTCATCAATCCGTGGAATGGGGTACCTGTTCTTAATTGTCTTCTTATTCAGCACCCTATAGTCAATGCACATCCGCAAAGTACCATCCTTCTTCACCAATACTACCGAAGAAGCAAAAGGAGACTTGCTTGGTCTGATGTGTCCCATCGCAAGCAACTCCTTGATGATTTTCTCTATCTCATCCTTGAGTCTCTTAGGATGCTTGTAGGGTGTAATCATCACGGGTTTACCACCTTCCTCTAACTCAATGATGTGCTCAATACCTCTGTTTGGTGGCCTGCCAGGTGGGATGTCAATGAAGACTCTATCATACTTCACTCTCAACCTCTGAATGTCTGGATGATACTCTATCTTATGCTGTCCCTCCTGTGTAGGCATGAAAGTTCAATCTGCTGCCCACTCTATACCATCATGTCTAGCGAACCTCTCCATCCGTCTGAAAGAAATAGTCCTGATGTCACTATTTCTGATGGCTCTCAAAATATGCTGTTTCCCATCCACCTCAAACTTAATCTCCATGTCCTTCAATCTGAAAGTGACCTCTCCCAATGAGTGTAACCACTTCATCCCCAACACAATATCCAGATCACCCATGTTGACAACATGGTAGTCCGCCTTGAACTCATAGTTGTTCAGGCGTAAGGGCAGATCTCTCACCATCCTGTTACACTTAAGAGTGTAACCATCAGCAACCTGTACTCGTAGTCCCTCAAACTCCTCAGTCATAATACCACGACGTTCAACAAAACGTGCATCAATAAAATTGTGCGTAGCACCTGTATCAACCAATGTAATAACTCTCTGCCCTGCTAGAACACCACGCAGTCTAAAGGATCCTTCTTGCTGAATGCTAGACAAGCGTGCCTTTTGTAAGTGCAACTCGGGCTCCTCCTTAGGTTCTGAAGCCTCTGTCTCTGCCTCGGGCTCTACATCACTATGATCATCCTCATGTCCAGAACTGTCAGAATCTGAACCCTTGTAGTAAGCCCACATAACCCTGTTGGCCTTCCCCTTAGGCCTCATAGGACAATCATGATCTCTGTTGTAAGGACCCTTGCAGTAGAAACATAGCTTCTTCCTGCGCAAGTCATTCAATGTCTCCATATCCAAAGGTGTAGTAGACTTACCCTTGGTGTCATCTTTTTTGCCCTTGTTTTTATCAAACTTCTTATTGTCCCTGAATGAAGAAGTGCTCCTGGAGGTGAATCTGCTGGAGGGTGCTGTGAGCTCCATGCTCCGTGCCTTCCTCATAGCCTCCTGCAATGAAGGGGGATCGAATGCCTTGATCCAACCCTTTAGAGGTTCAGACAACCCATCTGTGAATAATATAACCAGCCTCCTCTCAGACACATCCTGCACCATCACTGATAATCTCTGAAACTCATTGATGTAGACCTCTAAATTGCCTGTCTGTCTCAGCTGTGCAAGATCACGGAAGAAGACCTTTGGGTCTTTCTTATCAAAGCGCTCTACCAATCTATCCACAAAATCCTGGTAGGATGTCACCTGATTATGTTGCAATGTAATCATACCATGTGACCACCAATCATGTGCTGCGCCCTCTAAATGCAAGGTGGCATACCTGATAGCATCCATCTCTGACATAGGCCTCAACGCTAGGAATATATCTAACTTATGGATCCAGGCCTGTGCTGTCATTTGTCCACTACCATAAAAAGATGGTAAGGTGATCTTGATAGCAGCTCGCTGCAACTCACTGTCCTGACCTCCTCTAGGCCTCCTGTTTTGCCTGCTACTCCTCATGTGCTCTCTTCTCTGACTCAGGTAGCGATCAAAATTCAGCAACTCACGAACATGTGGAGGTAATGCCTGCCATTCTGCATTTGCAACTCTAAGATCATCCTGAAAGTCCTCTGGCATATCATTCTCTCCTGCCTCCTGGGCCTCCTCTCTAAGGAATGTAGGACGTGTAGGCCTGTCTGCATTCCACGACCTGTGCCTAGGAGCACCTTGTGAACCTGCTACACTCCTGTTATCCTGCTCTGGTGTCCCTCTACCTTGTTCCTGATTCCTCGGCTGAGCAACTCTCTCCATCATAGTGGTTAATGCATGTATAGACTGAACTATCTTCTGCTGTCCAGTAGTCATAGCCTGGAAGAAGTCTCTAGCCTCATCATCATCAGTCTTAGGGACTCTAGGTGGACTCTATGACTGTCTCTCACCCATAGTAAGTATATCTCTGAATTCCTGCTCACCCTCAAGGGCAGCTCTCCTTCGTGTATAATACCTGTGATGCCCAAATGCTGAAGGATGCATAAAGATTTCTTACCCAACAGGATGGCAAGAACACCGCTCTGATACCACTGTAATGACCCTTACCAATAGGCCACTAAAAAGCCCTAAAAAATGTAACTTAAAATGTAGATAGAAAATTATTTTGCAATATATGAGTTCGCTGTCCCAAAATTTCAGAATAATAGATAGCAACCAAATACCATCTAAAACACTATCAATGATGTAGGAAATTGCTCAAAACCATATGCCATTCATATATTAACAATTTGCAACAATGCCATACATATTTCAGCCAATAATATGATCATCAAACCCTAGGTTTACAATATAGATAGACTGAAAATTACAATGCCCTTTCACTTGCAAAATCCTAGCCTTCCTTTGATACCAAAAATGCCAAATGGCAAACAAAGACAAGTACAATGTAAAATAGTAAAGTGCTGAAGCTATATTTTGGACTCAGATGAAAACATTCATTTCTCAGAAAATATGCCAAATGCCAAATGAGAAGTGAGGAACTTGATTGTAGATGGCTGCAATAATTTTTCGGACTGCTTTTTCACTCTGCTTTTTCGCTTTGCTTTTTTGGATCTGCTTTTTTGGTTTGCTTTTTCGGATTTGCTTTTTCGCTTTGCTTTTTTCGGATCTGCTTTTTCGGACTGCTTTTTTTCCTCTTGCAACCAAAACTCAAACCTTCAGGTAAGTTTGAGGACTCCAAATAAGCTCAATTTGAAATGACTGAATACCATTTCCAAAGTGCAACCCTTCAAAGGATATTTCACCTCCTCAGTTATGCAAATCCTTAAGAAACTCCGTTCCTAAAGATCAAATGACAATCTGTAGACCAAGATGGCGCCACAAATGCTCAAAGAGAAAAGTAGTGTAAACTCAAGTCATGGAATGTCCAAATGAGAGGCCAAGCACTCTATTTATTCACTTTTCTAAGAAGCCACTAGAACTTTTAGAAGTATCCATAAAATATTCTTGTAAAATCCCTTTATAATGCACTTTTATATAAAAAGTAACTTTATAAAATAAAAAGTGCAACTCAACTCAAAATTATAACATTTTGGCCCCACATAACACATTATAATAAAAATATGATAAACACCATCTCTCCAAGAGAAAATAAGACCATCTAATCCCCAAATAATCATCAGAATGACTCTCACCAAAACCATCTGCCTACGAGAGTCCATGATAGGCAAATCCACTGAAAAATGACATGTCACTAAAGAGGGGACATGACAGGCAATGGTGACGGAGAGAGCCTTGACGACTAATGGAGCCTCGACGACTGATAATGTCTCGACGACGACGACGACGAAGAGAACCTTGGCGGCGAACAGAGTCTCGGCGGCGACGGTGATGGTGACGGAAAGAAGCTCGGCGACGGACGGAGCCTCGACGACATACACAGCCTCGGCGGTGGACAGAGTCTCGACGACGACGGGGATGAAGAGAACCTTGGCGACGAACAGAGTGTCGGCGGGGACGGTGATGGTGACAAAGAGAAACTCAACGATGGACAGAGCCTCGGCGACAAACACAACATCGGCCGCAGACAGAGACTCGACGATAACGGCGACCAAGAGAACCTTGACGGCGAACATAGTCTTGGCAACGAATAGAGCCTCGGCGATGGACGAAGCCTCGATGACATACAACGCCTTGGCAGCGGACAGAGTCTCGGCAGCTACGACGATGAAGAGAACGTCGACGACGAATGGAGTCTCAGCGGTGACAGAGAGAAACTTGGCGGGTGACAGGGCCTCAGAGGAAGACACAGCCTTAGCAACGGACATAGCCTCGGTGACGGATAGAGCCTTGGCGATAGACACAATCTCGGCAACTGATGGAGCCTTAGCGACAGACACAGTCTTGGCGGCAGATAGGGCCTTGACGACAGATACATCCTCAGCGATTGACACAACCTCGACAACGGACAGGGCCTCAGCGATAGACAGCCTCAGCAACGGACACAACCTCGGTGACAGATAGAGCCTCGGCGACAGACACACTCTGGGCAACAGACAGTCTCGACGACAGACACGACCTCGGCGATAAACGCAGTCTCGATGACTGACAGAGCCTCGACGAAAGATAGTCTCGGCGGCAGACACAACCTTAGCGATGGACATAGCCTCGGCGGCAGACAGAGCCTCAGCAACGGACAGAGCCTCGGCGACGGATAGAGCCTCGACGACAGATAGAACCTCGACGATAGACAGAGCCTTGGCAACTGACATAGCCTCGACGACGGACAGGGCCTCAACGAGAGACACAGCCTCAGTGATAGACACAAGCTCGGTGACGGATAGAGCCTCGGCGACAGAGACAGTGTCGATGACTGACAGAGCCTCGGTGACAGACACAGTCTCGGCGGCAGACACAACCTCGATGACGGACACAGCCTTGGCGACTAACAGAGCCTCGGCGATAGACACAGGCTCGGTAGAAGACACAACCTCGGTGATGGACACAGCCTCAGCGGTAGACAAAGCCTCGGCAACTGACACAGCCTCAACAACGAATAGAGCCTCGACGATGGATAGAGCCTTGACAATAGAGACAGCCTTGACGACAGACACAACCTTGGCAATTGACACAGCCTCGGTGACGGACAGGGCCTAAACGACAGACACAGCCTCTGCAATGAACAGAGCCTTGGTGACGGATAGAGCCTTAGCGACTGATGGAGCCTTGACGATAGACATAGTCTTGGCAATGGACAGAGCCTCGGTGACAGACAGAGCCTCAGTGGCAGACACAGCCTCGGTGACGGACACAACCTTGGCGACGGACACAACTTGCTGCACAAAAGGAAGGGCTCCATACTCAACTAACTGAAGGCCTGGCTCATGAAATGGAGTAGTGGCAGAGCTTATGTCACCTTGATTTGTCCAGGTTGTCTTGGCAAGATCCATGCAAACAACTTCATTTTTTAGGTATTCTCCACATGTAGGTGTAATAGCAAGATTTAGCAGATCCTCCTGGAGCAGCCCTATAATCCTGCCTTCACCCTCCTCGTGTAATGCATCGTCCTTATCGCTATCATCTACTTTCTTCCACTTGTGCAAATGAGATATTAGTTTTTCTTCACAATGCTTGAATACATTACTCACCAATCTACACGCTGCCATAGACGGGACACATTCTAGATTACGAACAATCCACAACATAGATATGATAGGTTGGGATATTTCATCCATCTCATCAATGCACGAAATCATAAGACTCTCCATAGCAACCGAAACCTTAGTATCATGACACTCCTTGATTGTGACCAAGAAGTGATGAAACATATCATGGATCAAGTCTTGCAACTCTAGATCTAAGAGGAGGTTACTTACTTTGACATTTGCACAATTCTCCAATATTGTAGATCTCCTGCCAAAAGGGTCACCATTGAAGTCATCAAGACTTTGAAAGCTGTCAACGATCAAATGCAATATCTCTATTATGGTGTTGTCATCATATGGTTTTCTAAGAGCCCATATTCTCAAAATCTCACTGAGACATGCTGCAGCTACCAACTTCATTTCCTTGTCATGGTGTCTCAAAAGCCTGGGTTGACTTAAGGCATCCTTAATCGGAGAAAGGATCCTCTGTATAAATCTTGAAGGTAATTGGTCCACCTTACACAAACATACTTCCAATATATCTAATGGAAGATCAACACCCTCGCTGAGCTCTTTACCAATCTTTTGTAGTGTCTTCAACCACCACAGTCCATCACTGCTGGGGGCCATGGTGTGATCCGAATCCCAAAATCTCTCAATCATCCCAACAGGCTGGCAAGATCACTAGCTTTGATACCACTGTAATGTTCCCAAACCCTAGCGGATCCTAATTTCCTTCGGGATGTAATGCCTAGTGTTCGGACAACAATGCATAATTGATAGATTGCAAACCAGACGCAAAGATAAGGTTGTACGATGAGGAAAATGCCTGGTTGTATGGTATAGGTGACTGTACAGTATGGTTCTTGTAGCGTGTGACTGGAAAGTCTGTACGAGTTGGGATTTGGGCCGTACGGATCGTATGATGTATGCTACATGAGGTCGTATGATGTTTGTCCATAAGCCATGGAATGCTGTACAGTGTATGTTGCCTAGGGTCGTACGTTCTTTGTGCCAGAGGCCGTACAGATGGGAATTCCGTACGGTGTTTCACTCAGGCTGTACAGTGATAAGGGAGTCTGTACGGTATTGTTGAAGGCCTGCTTCTCGTTCCTTGACGTGCACCGATCTATTTTATTTTTCCTTCTGTATGCTGAACTACGATATTTCATAAATAAACTTTAGTGCTTGACAATATTGGAACAAGTATTTGCAAGTAGAAACAACAATATAATCATATAACATTTCAGATTTGCCAGATCCGAAACAAGAGAACAAAGAAAATAGGGTGAGGGTTGAATCCCACTGAAACTGTAAAATACAAAATAGGGAGATCTTTCACCTCCGAAATGGTAGCCAACAGAATCCCAACAGGAATTCGCTAATACAAATAAAATAACAAATCTCAACATGAAAAATACATCCTACACGACGGTCATAAATACCCATTCGGAGAAAGTCTCGAGGGTTTACAAAAGATCGGCGACACGGCAAACACCTACGAACAATAATAATAAAAATGAGCCCCCCTTTATTACTTAAAGGTCTATTTATAATATTATTTAAATTATGGGACCATTAATTAATTAAAAATAATTTATTAAAAATGGGGACATTACAACTGCCCACAATAGACTTACTAAAAATAGTAAGTCCTTCAAATTGGAAACTTTGCAAATGAATCCACAACTCCACTGATACCAATGCACAGGTGCTTTGCTAAAAATAGCAATCATGACGATCACCAACAATAAGCACTTACTATAAATAGTAAGTTTCTCAAACTGAGTCCAACGAAGAGCAATCCTGGCATCTTAGACCTCCAGAGTGGAAACTGACCATTGGCTCTGCCACATGATCCCCTTCAACACCCTGATTAGCTTATGAGGGTCACAAAAAAAGCTAATCCCATGAGCCTAAAAATGGGGACATTATAGTCCTCCCTTCCTGAAATTGCTTGTCTCCAAGAAATCCCATAAAACAAAACACAGAAGTCCACCCGGATCCCAAAGATAGAATGGAGTAATGTCCCTAGGATCACCTGCAAACTCTTGCGAAGAAATCATCATCCACTAAGCTAACCAAAACACCTTGACATCATGCCATCCATAGTGATTTGCACAATCTTCAATGCTAAACCAGACACTATTTGGATCCGAGTAGAAATGAAACTCACAACCATCCATAACAAGGGAGAATGGATATCCCAAATCATCTAACCAATTGGAGGTTTTTGCACACCCTGCCAATCTGCTGTGTACTCTTGTAATCCAAATATCCATCCCCTATCAAACCATCGTAGATGTACTAACCCTGCAAGTCGCCTCCTGCTATCTTGCAGTACCATCCCCATCAACTGCAGATGGAGTAAACCCATCCCATAACGGATGATATAAACTTGGAGCCAACCCACACTGACGTACAACCAAGTCCTCAACCGGTGGGTCAAAAGAGAAGTGATGAACGCTCCTCACTATGTAATCATGGTGAAATGCTCCAATCTTTGATAGAGGCTCATCAACAACAATCCGAGAATCAAGAGATGGCTCCAATTTCTGACTCTAAACAATTGGTTGGGCAGGATCCTGAATAACCCTCTCAACAAACCCAACCACAAAATCCTTGCGAGGAAGCATTGTAGTGAAGGCATCTAGAATTTTCCCCACTAAAAGATGAATACTGCGAGAACCTCGGATGAGAGTACCCTCAGAAGCTCCGAATGGTCCCTCGTGCAAAACCGAACTCTCAAGCAAGTATTTCATGAAAGACTCCGTGCAGTAGAAATTATAAGAAACATCAACCTGCTCCCTTGCAAACCACAACTAATCTCTCCGAAACTGTGGCACTACCAACTGCCTACTACTATCAGTTGTGTGAGAAGAAGAAATTGATTTGCTTCCAGCAAAAGGAAACAAATCATCATGAAAATTAGCCTTAAAACTAGATGATACCCTGTCCATGTCCTGTGAAGGAGTAGTGTCATGAATTGGCACACAACTCACTATCAAATCCGCTCTTGCTATCTCAAGACTCTCAACAACCTGCTCTGTATCATCCGTCATTGTGCTAACAACTGGAGAACCTAATACCACAAAACTCTCTCTGCTGTCCTCTACTGATGCACTCACCTCAATCGTATCTACTACATCTATCTCAAGGATGGATGTAATCGTGTCCCCAACACATCCATCTTTGCTAACTGTGGGAGTTGACTCACCACCAACCACTACTATATGCAACTGAACTAGATCTATGGTTGGCAAAGACTGAATCCGATCCAACTACACAGTCACCTCTCCCAACTGCAATTGCGACTCCTGAAGAGCCCACTGAGTGCCCTCTAAAGCCTCAGAAGTCGTTGTGAGCTCTTGAGTAAGCTCACTCACCTCCTCTTCTTTGTCCATTAGTGCCTCGTATGTCGTACTTCCCCACTCAACTAGGTGATCTGGGTCGGCTACCAACTATAAATAATCCTGTCTCAAAATCTTGACAGCCTCACGCAACGAATGAATCTCTGTCAAGGAAAGGTAACCACTATTGTGCTCATCTGCAATAGGAGCACCCCAACCATAAACAACCAACAGTTGACAAGTGGCATCAAAATGCTCAAGAATAGAAGTAATATCTCTCACCAACTATCAACTGGCTAGTCACATGATGACTCTGCACAACGGGTCTCCTATGCAAAATCTCAACTGTACTATCCACACTACAGTAGGAAGATGTATCCAACAAAATGCTCTCAAGATCATAGTATCTCTATGTACTATCATTGATGCGCACATTTGCAATCTGAGTACTGACATCTGACTCATCCTCATCCACCCTCGAGGAAGTTGTTGCTGAATCTGTCTCATCACAAACTTCAGCTACCTCGTCCTCTGCAACCACATGACAATCCAGATCCTGGGACCCATCCTCACTCACTAACAACTCAAAGTCCTCCCCCAGGGTCTGATAAATCAAGAATGACTCATTGCAGGTAGAGTCATCCTCATGAGTCACCAAAGATGTAACCTCATCTCTAGAAGTGGAAGCCCTGGTTGTGACAAACTCTTGCCACTCATATTCTTCCCTATCCTCATTCGTGAGTCCCTGTAAAAAAAGATCCTGGAGCCCACCACCATCGGATGACAACGCTGAGTCCACACCCAAAGTCTGATATAAAAAACCAAAAACACTGTAGCACCCATCATCCTCACCCTCAACATCAGAGGTATCCGTGATGCTAGTATCAACATCATCTATTCGAGACCCCTTTACTAACTTTGGCTACATACATAACTCAATGTCATTGCGCGAATCACCTAGACTATGGCATGAATCTATGTCATCTGACTCATTTGTAACACTCCCATCATGAGTGTCATCACTAGATAGCTCCATGCTCACATCCTCAATACAGGAAAAGACTGTTGTCTCCTACACTGACTCCACACTGCGACTGCTGTCATAAACATCAGAGTTGTCAGAGCTCATATACTCCTCACAGTCCTCAAAGATAACACCATCATCTATGGTGTCAGAATCCCTAGTGGAATCTACAACATCCTCCACTCTCACCCTATCCACAACATCAACAACAGTCTCAGGATGCTAAAACTCAGTACCGCTATCTGTCAACAAGAATATAATGTCACCTTTTTAGCTTGACCATGACTATGGATGGATTAGCCTATCATGTGACCCTCATAGGCTAATGGGGATGGAGAGAGTGTCTCTTTCAGTGGGCATCTACTTCAGGATTCAGTATGCTTTGGTTTGGCGTCATTTGGACTTCATTTGCTATAGTTTTGCCACATTTACTATTTTTAGTAAGCCTGATGTTGTTCGAGGACCCTTTCTATTTTTGGAAAGTGCATTTGGTCACAGGGAAATAATACGCGTGACTCTTGTTTCAGATGACATATTTAAAGGATAAGTATTTTGGGAGTTATTATTATTTTAGTGGTGAAATTATTATTAAATCATTAAATGGCTTATTATAAAGTTATAATTTAACTTTATAATTTCACTTAAGTTGAGGGTTAAGTCATCATTGGAAGGGGCCATTTATTCAATTAATTCATGGAAGCTTAAGCCAAGGTATTAATAAAAGTCTTGGAGTAAATGAATTATTAAAAGGAAAAAAGTAATCTTTTATTCCACATTGGTAAGGAATGTGTTTGAGCTCTAACAAGAAAGAATAAAAAGGGACTTAAGAGCTCATTCTCATGTATGGAATTGATCATTTTTGTGCTTTGATACTTGGTGAATTTTATGATTTTCTCCAGCAAGGGTTTCAAGGAGCCATTACAAGTTTGGAAGCCATTATTACTCAGCTTTGAGGTGCTGAAAGATTGCACTGAGATTGCTGGTTGTGCTAGCCATTTTTCTACATCAACCTTTCAGAGGTTTGTGCATTTACAAGGGTCTTATCTGATCATTTTGGACCGATTTGAAGACATTTATTTGCAGATTGAAAGAGTTTGGATGATCAGATTATTGTTGTTTGCTGCAAGTTGAAAGACTATACCAGACATTCATTGCCACGTTCCAGCCATCAACGAACCCACGTGCTCATTGTGGGAAGAATTGATCCCTTTAGAAGGCTGTTTGGTGCCCATTTCAAAGGTATTTGACATCTTTTATCACTGTTCACTAATTCTGAGCAGAAATTATACATTTTCAGATCTGAATAAACATTCAATAGTCTGAAAAAAAGCTACAACAGTCACCATTTGTGCGCAGATTTACAAATAAATGGTGTATTCTTCATTCCGGGTATGAATCTTTGCAAAGTATTGTTGTACTTGTCATATAGTTGTATATTTTGAACTGTTGGGTAAAAAACTAAATAAATTACATTTGTAACAACAGTGACAAAATTGTCATTAATTAGTTATATTTCATCGTACTTGCAATTTGCTTCATTTGTATAACTTTCACATTGCAAAAACTTTCAAAATTCAAGGAAACATCATCAATTACATTGGTTAGAACTATTGGGGTTCTTACAAAGATAGGCACATCTACATGTCCTTGTAAGAAGTCTCCAACATCATGTGTGCCAATAGGACTAATGGCTCTCCTACTAAGAACAAGACCATCTCTACAATGATCAGTGGTTGCTGAAAACTCATCATGAAGATTTCTAGATGTCTCACCTGCAAGAACATTCCGTTTCTCTTCCTGCAGTCTTTGTTAGAGGAAGACTTCCTGCAGAAGGAAACCATGAAACTAGCTACGCTGTCAACAGTGGCCGGATCTATAAGTTGGGCTTTTAGCCTTTCTTGTGTTTGCCTCAATTTCTCCATTTCATTTTCCAAGGCACTTGATTGTTTCCTGACTCGTGTCACACTGCTCAACTGGTTTCCATATTTACTTGGTTTTTTATATCTATCCATGGCTGAAAAATAAAGCTAGAGTGTTGGTCACTCCAAACAAATGTGTGAGCTCAATAAATTTTCAACCGAACAGGATGGCAGGAAACCGCTCTGATATCACTGTAAAAACCCCTACTGGTTCTAACTTTAACAAACACCAAATTGCTTCGTTTTTTATATGTTTGACATTTCATCAAACACTTTGCGTGAAACCTTTATCTTGCTGTCTTTTATTTTCAGACTGTATTTTGCTTGCTTGGATTGGTTTCAAATGAAGTTTAAATGCTAGTAAATGATTATCAAGAGATCCAGGCAAAGAACTGAAATAAAAATGCAATCCCTTTTGACCACTTGAATGCATACATTAGATTTCTTCATGTAAAATGTGCATCTACAACCAATAGACATTTCTACAAACACTTGGCATGCATCCTTACAATACTTCACCAAAGAAATGTTTACAAATATACTAGAAACCATACATATATTCTAAATACAAGTTGGCACCTTTAAACACCAAACGCAACTGCCTTGAGATGAAATGCAGCTTCTAGGGAAAGAATTGCAGCCCCTAATATATAAATCGCAGCCCCTAATATATAAATTGCAGCCTCTATAAAAATCGCAGCCTCCATCAATATGAGACGCCAGCAATTATTTTAGTCTCCTTGTATTGGAAAGTCCTCACGCAACAATGGATACAAGGACGATAGCCTATCCAAAAGCATTTCACAGCCACAACTCCAAGTAGCACTCTCCCAAATTAAATCGCAGCTCCCTGGTATTGGCCGTACTGACTCCAAACTCAGCATGTAATGAATAGGACAAAACACTATTCATTGGCATCAATATCCAACTCAAAATGTACGGAAAATCTAAAGAAATCTGTCATTTCTTCAAGACCAAGACCAAACCCTCCAATTCTTCTCCAATTCGATTTTTCCTTCAGACAAATAATATGCATAATAAATGATAATTCTAGTATACATTAGCACTAGAATTATTGACAGCAAAAATTAGAATAAATCTTCAAATGTTCAGTGCACAATTCACCACTCCAATCAGTGACTCATAGTGCAAAAGATGAGAAATCAGTCCTCCAAACCCTTGTTGAGAACTTCTCAACTATTTCTCCAAATGATTAAAAAGAAAAGCCAATAATGAATAATGAATTCTCCATAGAGTCTCTTTTTTATAATAAAAGAAGTATGGCTTCTCCAACACACTTTTCACTTAAAAAACTTTTCGCACACACTTTTAAATTATAACACAAATGATAAAGGTATTTATCAAGATAAACTTAATAAACAACTTATAATAAAAGCTCCATCAAATAGACTCTATTAAATGCTCAAGAAGCCCAATACCTTGTGCCTCCACTACACTGCCAAAAATAGCAACTGCCCACAATAGACTTACTAAAAATAGTAAGTCCCTCAAATTGGAAATTCTGCAAATGAATCCACAACTCCACTGATACCAATGCATAGGTGCTCTGCTAAAAATAGCAATCATGACGATCACCAACAATAAGCACTTACTATAAATAGTAAGTCTGTCAAACTGACTCCAACGAAGAGCAATCCTGACATCTCAGACCTCCAGAGTGGAAATTGACTACTGGCTCTGCCACACGACCCCCTCCAACATCCTGATTAGCTTACGAGGGTCACAGAAATAAGCTAATCCCATGAGCCTAAAAACGGGGAAATTACAAATGCTCCGATCTTGGTCAAGGGCTCATCACTAACAACTCAAGAATTAGGAGGTGGCTCCAACATCTGACCTTGATCAATTGGTTGGGCAAGGTCTTTGGTAACCCTCTCTGCAAACCCAACCACGAAATCTCTGTGAGGAAGCATTGTAGTTAGGGTATCTACAACTGCTCCCACCAACTATCGGATCTTGCGAGAACCTCGGATGAGAGTACCCTCAGTGACTCCAAATAGTCCCTTCTGCAACTTTGAACTCTCAAGAAGGTACTCAATAAACGTATTTGTGTAGTGAAGATGATATGATGCAGAATCAACCCTATCCTCTGAAACCTGGAGCTGATCACATGGACCATGTGACACAACAAGTTGTCTATCACCATCAGCTGCATGAGATGAGGTAATTGATTTGCTTCCGGAAGAGGGAAACAAATCAACATGAGAGCCATACTCCCCACCAGATGACACTGTACCAACCCCCTGTGAAGATAATGGAGTAGAACCGACTACCAACACAACTCTCTGGAGAATCCACCACTACCACACGACTCTCAATAATCTGTCCTAGATAATTTGACGAAATGCTGACCACTTGAGAAACTGATGCAACAAGAGGCTCTCTGTTGCTCTCAACCAAAGTACTCATCCCAACTGAGTCTATTGCACCTACATTAGTGATGGATGTAGCCACATCCTTACTACAACCCGTGGATATCAACTCATCACCAACTGCCACTGTAGAAAGCTGAACTAAATTTGTAGCTGGTGAAGATTGTACTCGGTTCAACTTCATGGTAACCTCATCTAATTTTAATTGCGACTCGTGAAGAGACAACTGGGTGCTCTCCAATATCTCTATAGTCACCTCCAGCTCATGAGTGAGCTCAACTACCTCCTCTTGCTTTCCCATCAACACATCATGACAAGTGCAACCCCACTCAAGAGGGTAGTCCCTATCAGCTAATAACTATAAGTAACATGTTTCATTATCCTAACAACTTCTCGTAGTGAATAGATCTCAACAAGGGAAAGACCACTATCACCGTGCTCATCTAACATAGGAGTACCCCAACCACATATGGCTAACATTTGTCTGGCAACATCATAATGCTCAATAGCTGTGGCAATTTGACTGTCACTCACCTTCAGTTTCCCAACCCACTGGTGTCTTTGGAAATCATAACTCCCATGCAATTGCTCTATCCCACAAACAACACTGTGATATGAAGCTGTATTGGCATTGCTCACCTCATGACAAATAGCATCATGTGTGCTATCATCTCCATACACATCCACAATTGAAGTACTATTGCTAGGCACTTCAACAAATGGCTCATCTGATAAAGTGGAAGTTGCTGCTACAATGAGATCCTCACACACTCCCACCTCACATATAATTGTAAGTCCCTGTAAGTCGTGATCTTGGGACCTATCACCATCCAAAGAATTCTCTGAATCAATTTCTAAAGTCTGATATGAAAAATTAGACATGCTGAAGCATGAGTCATCTTCATAAATAACATCAGTAGTACCCAATTTATGAGTACCAACATCATCCACCTGTAAAACCTATGCTATCTCATGTGGATGGAAACAGTACTCATTGCTGTCATAGAAATCAGAATTATTAGTGCTCGTATTTTCCATGCAATCCTCAAAAGTGACACTGTCATCTTGCGAGTCAAGACTCAAGGAGACACCCACTACATCTTCCACACTGGCCCTGTCATCAACAACATCATTATGCTCAAACAAGGGACCGCAGTCAAGAAAATCAGAATTGTCATCATGACTGATAACAACTTCTGGATCACTAAAAGTACCAACATTCTCCTCAAAACTCACCTTCTGATCTTGGGCCTCCATTAGAGTTTCATAAGCATGAATAACATCACAAGAAACTTTATCTTCATGTGGATGATTGAATGCAACTGGTTTATCTTCGAACATCACTAATGCTTCCCTAATCTGGAAGTCATCATGAAGTGTTTTGTGCCCAACATCTCCCTTAATGAAGTTGTGCCTACAAGGCCCGTTCCTCTGATATTGTAGGCCTGGAGCTTTATTAAGGAAACCACTTAGTCATGGGATAGGGCCCTTTGCCAGGCCGAGATTGCTCAGAAGGAGTTGGTAGAGTAGATCCAAAATTCGCAAGAGCAAGTGACTCAGAAGCAAAACCATGTTCTTACATTGGGGAAGGAAGGGGTGGAAAGGGAGGTCCAATTGGTAGAGAAGGATCGACAATTGATAGAGAAAACCATCTAGCTGATAGAGAAGGATACCCAGATTGGTGAACAAGGATGACAGCTAGCAGAGAGGGATGGCAAGTTGTTTGTGACAAAATAGGAGCTTGAGAAGACCAAGAAGCATATGATGGAGGCTGCCTACATGGGGAAAGTTGTCCAAGAGTGAGAGTTGGTGGCCAACCAACGTCCGCAGCCCCTTTAGCAGAAACACTCTTAGGCTTCTACTCTGATGTCCTCCATACACCAAGGGATGTCTTCTTGCCCCTCTTAGTAGATATGTTCTTCAATTTTGTTGTGTTGAACTGCTAGTTTTGTCTTGGTTGTCTAGAAGATGACTCTTTTTTGGGGAGACTGATGTAGTTGGCAAAAGTGTAGTTATAGTTGGCTAAGTAAGGTTATATTTTGTAATTGAAGAGATTAGTTTCTGACTATCTGTAATTGGTAGTTGGCAGTTATCAACAGTTGGTAGTCTTAACCAACCTTGTACACTGTTTATTTGTTTTTGGTTGCAGTTGGGAGATCTATCTCTCCGTTGATTGTACTTATTGCATATCATTAGAATGGAAACATTTTCTATCATTCTCGAAACTAAATTCGTAGTTAATGTTCTATATTTTGTAAGTTATATTCTTGTTTACTCTATATATTAAGTAACATAAAGTTGTCAATCTATTGTGCTTCTTAGAGTGCATTTGCCCAAACATACCTATTGTTCTTGCAGCTTGTAGTGTTGCAAGCTTTGATGGACACATGTATGACAATTCCTTAAGGATTGGCGCTATAGCACCAAATGTTTCCCATCATTCATATGAAATGAAAAAAGAAATATTCAAATTTTGTTTAAAGGAAAAAATTAAGGAACCCAAGATGATTGTTTAACATTAATGCAAGAGATCCAAAATTATAATCTTAAGCATATTTTAGTTGCAATGTTGTGCAAGTTGCCTTGTAATGTCGAGTAAGGAGGCCTCCTCGTCTAAGCTTACATTTTCTCTATGACCATGTTGAGCCTACACAAAACTTTTTGATTGTGTTAAAAGTGTGAGTGAACTCGGAATGCTAAATTTAGGAAACAATTTTTCATGTGTAACAACTTACGAAGCTAATGGTGGAATCATTGGTCAATGTTTGCCTGTGAGGGATTACTACATTTTTTTTAATGCCACTATATATGGCTTCAATGGCTTCTTTGGTTCTATCCATGCCCTCACATAGCTCATTGAGGAGACATCTCTTTTAGCTACACAAAGGAGGCTAATTCAAGGCCCTATAATGTGTTAAAGAGTAATGTGATAAGTATTAAGATTCAAGAAGAGAACATAAAATAAAATTAAAAAAACATAAAATTGATAAAGTAAAAGAGAAATGAAATAAGAACTTACCTCTACATTACGCTTTGTTGAAAGACAAAAGTATTGCATTTCAAAGACCTAATCAACAACATCAACTCTAGTAGTGGTCATTGAGTATGAATATTGGGATCGATCATCATCAATAGACATACATCTCAAAGAATGACAAGTGATACAATTGCTTGCAAAGCAGGCTACACCAAAATGACCCAACTTCTTTGGTGCATTTAATCAAGTCAAGGATCTAGGCATCTCTCTTTCTCTGTATATATATATATATATATATATATATATGACCATAATCCATAGTGGATTTGACTCAATAAACTGTAACACCCGACTAGGGAACCCGAGAGGACTGGACATATAACCTCTAAAAGTTGCAAGTAATTTTTTTAAGCTAGAATAATAATCTTCATCATACTTGATTCCAAAACATACTTAAGCACTTGTTTACAAACTTGAATGCAAGATATAATCAACCAAAGTTCTCGCATGTTTTCTAATGTTGCTACTAAAGCAACATTATCTAACCTATTTACATTCAGAATATATTTATTGAATTATGAACTTTATTATTCTACGTTCATTTTAATGCACCAAGGTAAGTGTTCCTAACTCGTTTCTTTCATTTAAACATATGTTACTCATCTATCATCATTCTTCATCTTATCAACTGATGTCATTAATTCATAACTAGTGATTAATTTCATAAACATCTACTATTCTTTATATTACTTTCATTTAAGCATTTAGGTAAGAGATAGATATTCATTAAGGTAGGCATTATCGTATATTCTTCATTAACCTGTACTCATTTCGATGTACTAAGTAAACATAAACCAACCATTGAACATTACAATCAAGTTACTATCTTATTCATCAATTCATAACTGTTCATTATTTACAATTTCAATTACTACTCTATCATCTCACAATAATTTCCTTTGAACCTTTCATCATAAGATAACACATTCTTTTCTAAGTACATCAATGCATAACTACATCTAAGTTCATTTCCTTATACAAAGATAGGATAAATATGAACAAGTGACATAAACCACCTTTGTTTAGTGCTGATAACATGTCTGATATACCACATATTTTCCCTTTCTTTTATCTAGAACTACCCATTCCCTTATGCAGTGCTTTGAAATAGAGTTACATCAATATTATGCCACATACACATGACTCCTTTTAGGATATTAGAAATACATGAATACATATACATCATTACATCTCAACATGATATGATGTACATTATGAAATCAACTGCAATTTAGGAAAGGAACATGTGCACGAGACCACGAATAGTACCTCGATATAATAAAGATTAACCTGTTAATCCTAACCGGTTACTGAGAGGGGGGGTGAATCAGTAAATTCAATTTTCTTGTATTCTTTTCCCTGTTTATTATTCCTGTTAATACTGAAAATAAAAGAATCCTTGAACAATCATAAACAAAAATCACAAGCACAGGTCGACACAAGATATATACGTGGAAACCCTTCGTTAGAAGGAAAAAATGATGGTGGGACAGAACCCATGAAACTCCACTACTGCAGTAATAAAGCTGCTCGATTAAAGGTGACAGTCCCAACCGGTGCTGAGAGGGGAGGGGTGAATCAACACTTGTAAAATTCTTCCTTTTTTTCTTTAATCCAGTGAAGTAAACTTACAACACAAAAGCAAGTAGTTCTAAGCAAATAAAATAGTAAGTGAACAAACACAAAGTGACACCAGATTTATCACATGGAAACTCGGTTAGGGTGTAAACCACAGTGTGAGGAGACCTCACAATATTTGTACTCTTTTGAAGTATGCCTTGTTAAGAGCCTACCCGGTTAAGGGATAAAAACGCACTTGTTAGGTGCGACCCGGTCAAGGGATTTGCTACAGTAAGGTCTGTTAAGACCTGCCCGGTTAAAGGACTTCAAACACCTTGAAAGATGTCACCCGGTTAAGGGATTTTGATACAAGGGACCTGTTAGAGTCCACCCAAATACTGAGATTTGTCTATTGTAGTTTGCTAGAAAACAATAGAATCAAGATCTTTACAGAAGACTCTACTTAGCCAGATGTGATCTCTATTTGTGCTCGATTGAGAATCATCACCGGTTAACACAGGTGTATTCTCAACTATTGTTGTGCTGCCTTGCACAACCTATTATTTCTCTTTCTCGATTTTCTCTAACCCTTGCTTCTGTAGCATATAGGTTCACTCTTTTTCTCGGCAGAATGAAGGCAACTCTTATTCTTGACAGGCATAAGAATATATAGAGTTATGTTGCTTTGACTGCACCTAAAATGCATGACCTAATCTTGAGATCCTTTGATTACATCACTCAGCTGAGTATTGGTTCGTTGAGCAAACATCCGGTACATTCTCTAGCTTTATTCGCTTTATGAAGAAAACAATAGTTGCGTGCCAGTCAACTTTCCTTCATAGGAGATAACTCCTTGATTTAAAGCCACTGAATCCGGCTTTAAATCCTTCAGTCACGCCTCAAAAGCCATTGATTTTGGCTTTAATTCCTTTAACTATGCCACAAGCCAATCATCGAGACAACTCAAGGTCACTTGGATTTACTGCAATAAATCCTGATAGGTTGGAACATATAGTTGACAGTTGACTATGACTTCCTCGGTTCATACCAGAGTCTTGTAATATATCGGTTGAGTTCTTCGATCTGTTGCAGTCTCTTTCATGTCTTACCGGTTGCATTTGCGTGGACTACCGGTTACACTGTCCCAGTTGTGTTATAAACACTTAGTATGATTATTGCTTTTTGGCTATTCTTGTCTATACTGGTTGAAGTTCGGTCCTTGGTTGATACTAGGATACTCTCTTCCCTGATTGAGTGCATTGTCCGGTTGCTGATGTGTAGTGTAGTGACTGGTTTCAATGAAATTATAATTACTCTTTTCTTGTAGCTATGGTAGGTGCCAAACCAGCCTCTCTTGATGTAAAGTTCCTTAAAGCTTCAACCTTTATAGAGATGACAAATCTCTATCCTCTTTTGCCAATCAATGACAACACGCGGACCGGTAGAGAGCTTACCGGTTACTGATGCCAATAATCTCCCCCTTTGGCATTGATGGCAAAAATATGATAGGCAATCATATTCTCCCCCTTTTTGACAAGAATGCCAAAAGGCTAATCAGAGAGATTTCCATTTTCTACTCTGCTCCCCCTGCGAGCAGCAGTCTTTTTCATCAGTTCATAAAAGATAAGGTGTAACCTTTTGTTTGACTCATAATGAATTGATGACTCCCTGTTGATGATTACTGATGCTTTGAGAGGGGTACAACCCCCAGTCTACCTCTGAGATACTCAAAAGTACTCTTTGGTAATGGCTTTGTGAATATATCAGCAATCTGTTCTTTGGTGGGCACATACTCCAATCTTACTTCTTTGTTCTGTACAAGTTCCCTCAAGTAGTGATACTTGATGGCAATGTGCTTGGTCTTGGAGTGCATAACAGGATTTTTGGATATGTTTATGGCACTGATACTGTCACAGTGAATTGCGATCGGTTCAGGTACCTGTTCCTGAATACCTTCCAGCAGTTGTTTGATCCAAATCACCTGTGTGCAGTTTATTGCAGCAGCAACATATTCAGCTTCAGCAGTGGATTGTGAAATGCAATTCTGCTTCTTACTTGTCCACGATACTATTCTTCCACCTAGTAAGAACGCACCACCACTTGTGCTCTTTCTATCATCTATGTTGCCGGCCCAGTCTGCATCTGTGTAGACTTTAATTTGGAATCCACCCTTGTGTGGAAACCATAAGCCATATTCCTTGGTTCCCTTTAGATATCTGAAGATTCTCTTCACTGTCATTAGATGTGTTTCTTTGGGATCAGTAGAGAATCTTGCCACTATGCCCACTGCATGAGCAATGTCCGGTTTGTTGTGAACAACATACTGCAATTTTCCTATCATGGACCGATACATTGTTTCATTTACTTCTTTGACATCATCCTCCTTTGATAACTTGAGATTTGTTATCAGTGGAGTTCCAACCGGTTTGGATTCTTCTAGTCCAAAAGTCTTGATAATTTCTTTTATGTACTTGGACTGAGAGATGAAGATACCTTCTTTTAGCTGATGGACCTGTAATCCAATAAAGAATTTTATGGGCCCTATGACAGACATCTCAAATTCTTCTTTCATTTCTTTAGCAAATGCTTTGCTCATTCTGTCATCTCCAAAGATGATGTCATCAACAAAGATTTCAGCAATTAAGTTTCCATCTTTTCCGATTTTGAGATACATATTACTGTTGTCACCGGTTCTGATGAATCCAATTGTCAGAAGATATGAATGCAACCTTTCATACCAAGCCCTTGGGGCTTGCTTGAGCCCATAGAGAGCCTTTTTCAGTTTGCAGACCATATCAGTATTTTGAGCAGATGTAAACCCCTCCGGTTGCTCAATGTAGACTTCTTCCTTCAGTATTCCATTGAGGAATGCAGACTTTACATCCATTTGGTACACTTTAAAGCTTTTGTGAGCTGCATAGACAAGAAGAATTCTCACCCCTTCCAGTTTGGCCACTGGTGCAAAAGTTTCTCCATAGTCTAGTCCAGCTTCCTGAGCATAGCCTTTGCAAACCAGCCTTGCTTTATTTCTGATGACTTTACCATCCTCATTCAGTTTGTTTCTATAGACCCATTTAGTCCCAATGACATTTTTGTCATGAGGTCTTGGCACAAGTTCCCATGTGTCATTCTTTTCTATTTGTTAAATTTCTTCATCCATGGCCTTGACCCAATTCTCATTTTCAAGGGCTTCTCTGGTGGTTTTGGGCTCAACACATGAGAGAAGACAGACGTTCTCTTTGGCTTTTTTCCTTGTTAGGATGTTCCCATGTCTGTCACCAATTATATTGTCAGTAGAGTGATATGTCACATCACTTGGAAGAGCTGGCCTCTGTTCCTGGTCCGGTTCATCTTGTTGAGCAATTTCTTCGTCATGGTTCTGAGCATCTACTTGTTCACCATCCTGGAGTGTCCTGTCATCTTCGGGCACAATCTCTCGCTCTTGATTTCTGTCAGTGGGAGTTGGCTCCTCATCTTCAGTTGTTGCTTCATTGAACTCAAAGACATCTCCATTAGTAAATTTAAGATTTTCATGATTGACATGTCCGGTCCTCTTGTTTGGTTCTGATGATTCATCAATTTTTACATTGATGCTTTCAATTATCTTGCTTGTTCTTTTGTTCAGACACCAATAGACTTTTCTTTTGGTAGAATAACCCAAGAATGTTCCTTCATCGCTCTTGGGATCAAACTTCCCAGAAAACATTTCCCTCTTGATGTAGCATTTACTACCAAAGATTTTGAAGTAGCCTACATTGGGAGTATGCTTAAACCATAGTTCGTAAGGCGTCTTATTGGTTCCCTTTTTGAATTGAACTTGGTTGATTGTGTAGACAGCGGTGCTGACAGCTTCTCTGCAGAAGTGATGAGGAAGATTCTTTTGGATCAACAGGGTTTTTGCATAGTCGATCAACATTCTATTTCTTCTTTCTGCTACTCGATTCTGCTGAGGAGTCCTAGGTGCAGAAAACTGTCTCTGTATGCCGTGTTCCTCACAGTAATGAGTGAACTCTTGAGAGGTGTACTCACCTCCTCTGTCCGACCTCAGACATTTCAAGCTTCTATCAGTTTCCTTTTCCACTCTAGCCTTGTAAACCTTGAACATGTGAAAGGCTTCTGTTTTCTCTCGGAGAAAGAGTGTCCACATCATTCTCGAGAAATCATCTATAAATAGCTTGAAATACCAGTCTCCATGATAGCTCTTTGTCCTCGTTGGTCCACACAGGTCTGTGTGTACAAGGTCTAGAACATTTTCAGTAGAGGACTTACTACTGAAACTTGCTCCTGTCAGTTTTCCTAACTGACAATCCTTAAAAATACCACTCATGGGTTTTGCAATTTCTGGGAGTCCTCTGACCGATTTCTTTTTACTCACTTTGACAATGCTGTCAATGTTTATATGGTAGTTTCTTGTGCCATAGCCAACTATTGTCTTCTTTGGAGATAAGACCAATCTTGCTTGATTCTCCTTTGACCGAAGCAATTAAACAGGCTCCTTCTGTTGAGTCTAGGTAGAACAGATTGCCTTTGCTTTGTCTACCAGTTGCAACATGAGATCCGGATTGATTTTTGACTATGTAGGAGCCTTGACCGAATTTCAATTGGAAACTTTTGTTGTTTAGCTATGCAACACTCATCAAGTTGTACCTGAGTCCTTTGACCCAGTACACATCTTCACAGACAGCATTGTTGTTGAGAACAATAGATCCCTTACCCTTGATGGCACACGGGGCATTGTTTCCAAGTGTGACTGATCCGTTGTCGTTCAGGTCCAAGTTGATGAACTTGCTCTTGTCACCGGTCATATGGTGAGTACATCCACTGTCAATGATCCAATCGTCATGCTGATGAGATCTGGATATGAGTGCAACTTCATTAATAGCTTTCCTCTCCTCCTTTATTGCAACAAATGCAATTTCTGGATCTTCTGAGTCTTCAAACTCATTGTGTGTGACTCCTTCCTCCGCAAGATAGCACTCCTTTGCTTTGCTCTTGAACCGGTCTCTTTTGTCTCTGTTTTCATTATTTGGACACCGGGCGGCAATGTGTCCTATTTTGTTACAAGAGAAGCATTTTAAAAGGAGTTTCCCTTTATACTTCCCTTTCCCTCTGGGGAATCTATTGGCAATCAGAGCTTCAAACTCATCTTGCTCCATCTCCTCTGAGAGCAAATTCTCAACGAGGTTGCCGATCTTACCAGTAGAGGAGTTACCAGTTTCTCTTCCCTTTTTGGTGGAAGAGGCATTGATAGATGACTTAAATGCTGCTTCCTGAACGGATAGGCTATTATCAAAGTTGCTTAATTCAAAAGAAGCCAACTTACTGATTAGGGTGTCTAAGGTGACTTGATCTTTGGTCACCGACCTGAGCTCTTGAATGGCAGAGATTTTTATAGCAAATTGAGGTCTGAGAGTTCTCAGTATTTTGCTCACCACCTCCTCTTCAGTCAGCTTGCCTCCAGTGCTTCTGATCGAGTTGATCACTTCCTTGATTCGGTTGCTATATTGCTCGATATCTTCTCCATCATTCATCCTCATGTCGTCATATTTTCTCCTGAGGCTTTCGACCTTGGCTCTCTTAACATTGGGATCTCTTCCATAGACCGTTTGTAACTTTTTTCACATTTTGCAAGCGGAGTCAATCTGTTCAATCTCAGCATAAACGTAGTCGGGTAAGGTGCTAGCTATCATGTCTATGGCAGCCGTGTGCTCAATCTTGATTTTCTCTTGATCAGGTGTCAAGGTGCTAGTGGGCTCACTGTAGTCGTTGGTAACATGATTCCAGTATTGGTCACCGATGGTCTTCATATATAGCTTCATTCTGCTGCACCATAAGGTGAAGTTTTCTTTTGAAAACTTTGGTCCTTCCTTTCTCATCATCATAGCTTTTTCTCTGTGTGGTTAAGCAACAAAGAAAAACAAAACAAGGCTCTGATACCAATTGATAGTCCCAACCGGTATTGAGAGGGAAGGGGTGAATCAACACTTGTAAAATTCTTCCTTTTTTTCTTTAATCCAGTGAAGTAAACTTATAGCACAAAAGCAAGCAGTTCTAAGCAAATAAAATAGTAAGTGAACAAACACAAAGTGACACCAGATTTATCACGTGGAAACTTGGTTAGGGTGAAAACCACGGTGTGAGGAGACCTCACAATATTTGTACTCTTCTAAAGTATGCCTTGTTAAGAGCCTACCCGGTTAAGGGATAAAAACGCACTTGCTAGGTGCGACCCGGTCAAGGGATTTGTTACAGTAAGGTCTGTTAAGACCTGCCCGGTTAAAGGACTTCAAACACTTTGAAAGATGTCACCCGGTTAAGAGATTTTGATACAAGGGACCTGTTAGAGTCCACCCAAATACTAGGATTTGTCTATTGTAGTTTGCTAGAAAACAATAGAGTCAAGATCTTTACAGAAGACTCTACTTAGCCAGATGTGATCTCTATTTGTGCTCGACTGAGAATCATCACCAGTGAACACAGGTGTATTCTCAACTATTGTTGTGTTGCCTTGCACAACCTATTATTTCTCTTTCTCGATTTTCTCTAACCCTTGACCTTGTAGCATATAGGTTCACTCTTTTTCTCGGTAGAATGAAGACAACTCTTATTCTTGACAGGCATAAGAATATATAGAGTTATGTTGCTTTGACTGCGCCTAAAACGCACGACCTAATCTTGAGATCCTTTGATTTCATCACTCAGCTGAGTATTGGTTCGTTGAGCAAACATTTGATACATTCTCTAGCTTTATTCTCTTTATGAAGAAAGGAATAGTTGCGTGCCATACAACTTTCCTTCATAGGAGATAACTCCTTGATTTAAAGCCACTGAATCCGGCTTTAAATCCTTCAGTCACGTCTCAAAAGCCATTGATTCCGGCTTTAATTCCTTTAACTGTGCCACAAGCCAATCATCGAGACAACTCAAGGTCACCCGGATTTACTGCAATAAGTCCTGATAGGTTGGAACAGATAGTTGATAGTTGACTATGACTTCCTTGGTTCATATCGGAGTCTTGTAATATATCGGTTGAGTTCTTCGATCTGTTGTAGTCTCTTTCATGTCTTACCGGTTGCATTTGCGTGGACTACCGGTTACACTGTCCCAGTTGTGTTATAGACACTTAGTATGATTATTTCTTTTTGGCTATTCTTGTCTATACCGGTTGAAGTTCAGTCCTTGGTTGATACTAGGATACTCTCTTCCCTGATTGAGTGCATTGTCCGGTTGCTGATGCGTAGTGTAGTGACCAGTTTCAATGAAATTATAGTTACTCTTTTCTTGTAGCTATGGTAGGTGCCAAACCAACCTCTCTTGATGTAAAGTTCCTTAAAGCTTCAACCTTTATAGAGATGACAAATCTCTATCCTCTTTTGCCAATCAATGACAACACTTGAACCGGTAGAGAGCTTACCGGTTACTGATGCCAACAAAAGGCTTATAAAGCACTAGTTAGAATGCTACCCTGTAAAGGGATTTAAAAGAGATCGGTTAAGATCTTGACCCTGTGAGGAGTTGCCTTGTCAAAGGACTTAAAACATCAACAAAGATGTCACCCGATGATGAGATTTATGCAATAGAACCTGATAGGGTTCACCCTGATTAAGGGATTTAAATTTGTTTCATACAATAAGAGCAATGATCTTCTTTTGACACCTTATCTGTTGATCAGATCATACCTTTTCACTCCTTCCTTTGCTTGGTTGTTGAATCTTTCTCTCTTTCACACTTCGTGACTGTATCCCTTCTCAGAAGACTCTGCTTTTCTGCTCTGCTCGCTCTCCGCTCTTGATTTTCAACATCTCTTCTCATGCATGATGACCTGTATTTATAAGAAATTATTTTATTATAATTACACCAAACGGTGCCGCCAAGCTATAACTCTTCCAAAAATCATGCATGCAAAAATCTTGATCAAAAAGCTTGCAAACAGATCTTTAGTTTACCTCGAAATGCTCGCAGAAGATACGGTTGACAGTCCCAACTGGTGCTGAGAGGGGAGGGGTGAATCAACACCTATAAAACTTCTTTTAAATAAATCTGATGAAGTATACCTATAACTGTAAGCTAAACAGATTCAAGCATAAAATAGCATGAAACAATCAATCACACAGTGACACCAGATTTATCACGTGAGAACCCAATTTGGGTGAAAACCACGGTGTGAGGAGACCTCACAAATTTTGCACTCTTTTAAAGTGCGCCCTGTTAGGAGCCTTCCATGTTAAAGGATTACAACGCACTATTAGATGCGACCCGGTTAAGGGATTTGTTACAATAATGCCGGTTAGTGCCTGCCTGGTTAGAGGACTTAGAACAGCTGAGAAGATGTCACCCGGTTAAGGGATTTAGTACAAGGGACCTGTTAAAGTCCACCCAAAATTCTGGGATTTAACTATTGTAATTGTTAGAAAACAATAGAAGGATTGACCTTTTACAAATGGCTTTGCATAGCTTGATAAGATCTTTGTTATGCTCAACTGAGAAACATCACCGGTCGTCGCAGGTGTGTTCTCCTTCACTGTTGTGCTTCTCTACACACTCCTCTCTCTTCTCTTTTCTATTCACCCTAGCTTCTTCAACATATAGGTTCACTATTTTCTTTGGCAGAACGAAGGCAAACTATATTCTAGACAGGCAGAAGAATATATAGAATCCTTGCCCTAATTGCGCCTCTCATGCATGACCTAATTACAGATCCCTTTCGGATACATCACTCGGTGGAGTACCAGTTCACTGAGGAAACATCTGATGCATGCTCTTGCTTTATCTGCTTTATGAAGAAAACAATAGATGCGTGTCAAACACCTTTTCTTCGCGTGGAAATAACTCCATGTTTTAAAGCCATAAACTCTGGCTTTAAATCTTACAAACGCGCCTTGCATCGATCAACATGTTAGCTTAAAGTCTTCTAGATTTAGTGCAGTAAATCCTAGTCAAGGAGTTGTCAAATAGATAGTTGACTATGACTTCCCCGGTTTATCTTACTATAACAAAGTCTTCACTAGATCGGTTAAGATCCTAGTGTTGTGAATAGGTAAGAGCTTTGACCTGTCACTTTTCCTTCCTTTGCCTACCGATTGCACCTTTTCCTTGGTTGCGTAGTTGACACCGGTTGTATCCTGGTCCTCGGTTGAATCCTTCCCTTGGCTGTCAATGCATTATTGCTTAGTGACCGGTTTCTTTTGATGAGCAGATATAGTCTCTTCTTTCTTGTATAGTATCACAGGTTTGCCAAACCAATCCCTTTACATACCAATCCACTACTGGTGTTCTCCTTAGATCTTTAGACCTTAGATTGAGATGACAAAGCACCTCTTTCCTCTTTTGCGAATCAATGACAATACTTTAATTGCCATGTACCGATAGCAGGCTTACCGGTTACCATCTCTTAATCTCTTAATGCCAACAAAAGCTAACTCCAGTTCATTTGAAAAACGCTCCGCAAAATCCGGATTGGATTATAAAGCATTAACCGGTAAATTTGCAATCCGGAATGCAAACTAGTGTGCAACCTATTAAGTCATCTGCCTCCTGTGGTGTTTGGCTCGACTGGTTGGACAAGACCGGACCGGTATAAATGTGACCGGTTAAGGTACATTGTTTACTTAGTAAGTCGACTGGCTCACCACTGTTGTTCTAACATGAGTACCGGTGTGTTTGATGTTTTGCCAATGATGACAACTAAGCTTTATGCCAACATAACCACCCAACCACATGGAACTAATAGGCCCACTCCCTCGAGCTAGGAGATAAAAACCAAGGCCCACGCAAGAGGTAACAACTAGGACATACCTAAGGTGGTAAAACCCTTCCCAAAAGCACAACATAAGTCATGAAGGGAAACAAGGCAAACAAGGCTACCAGAGGCACATGGAAACAAAGTTGTAAAGACTTTAGGCTACAAGCTAGATGAGTGTCATCGCATAGCCCTCAAACACAGGGATCTCCTAGCAGTCAACTTTGGACCCTGGCACCCAAATAGGCATATGCGGAACCAAACACCTTTCCATGAAGACAAGGATGTTCGATTGTGCCATCACAAGGCTCCTTCTCCCACTCCCATCCCTAGTTTGTACGAGCACTAGCGGCATGGGGAGGCATCAATTAATCTTGTTAAGTGTGTTTACCCCCCTTCCCAGTAAATTTATTAATGTTATCACTTGATTAAAATAACTCACTAATGGGTTCTCTTGGCAGCCACTTTGTGCCCCGACCCCCATTGTGAAGCACTCACCTAGTGTACCTAGGTTCTCTGCGTATAAACAACATCATAAATGCGTCAAGAATTTCATTACAACATAAAACATGCCATTACAATATCAGAACATCACTTGATTGAGTTTAGGTGATCACTAGTTGTCCCTAATCCACCAGACAACCCTAGACCCTAATCTGGCATTCAAAATGCTTCAAAACACATAAGGAGGCATCAAAATGCACCATACATGATATCAAAACAATATATCAAAAATCATAAGTGCCTTTGGTATTGACTCAAAATCATAAAACATCATAACAAAATCATCTTGAAGTAAACATGCTGATTCTTAAAATTTGGTTGTCTGAAATTTTCTAAAAACTCTCAAAATCTAGAATCTTTATTATAACTCCTATGAGGCTGAAACCACTCTCAAACATCTTGAAAGTATTACATAAAATGTGACTTAAAGTATAAGATTGGAAAATGTTACATGTAATATCCTGAGGCTGGAACTAGACTAAGAACACTATATTGGCTTGATTCTTGACCTTCTAGCTAAAAGAACACATTTGCAGGTAGAACGATGCACTTGTAGGACTACAAAAACGCACATGCCTAATTAGAACTACACACATGCATAGACAAAACTAAGCACTTGCAGAATCAGAGCTACACACTTGCAGTTCGGGATGTACGCACTTGTATTGACGAAAAAACACACTCAGGACATTAAAACAACACACTTGACATACCAGAGCAATGCACTTGATGTATTGGATCAATGCACTTGACTGTCAAATTGGAAAAAAAATTAATGAAGGTCCACATTGAACTTACGACTAAAACTGGGTAAAATTAGGACCTTGAAAGCAAAATCTGAGGAAGACCCAGTTGAGGACTCCTCGGATCCCTTCTAGAACACCAATCAAACTTAGCCTAGACAAAAGATTAATCATTAACTTCATCCTAGACTTGGCATAGGTCCTTATAGAATAACAAAGAAGAAATGTCACAGAGATTCTAAACTTGCAAAATTTATACCAGAGATCATTAAATGATCTAATATCACAATGTGAATCATAAGGAACATAGAATCAACTTCATGTCTCATTATTATACCATTCCAATGATCAGACATATAAAAGACATAGAAGACAAAATTACAGACATACAAACAATAATCAATACATTCAAAGTGAAGGATCTCTTCTGGGGATACATCATACTTGGAGTCTTGTGGAGAATCCTTGATGGAAGAGGTCTTGGGAAAATCTAGATCAAGCCATGCACTCTCAAATCATGATGGATTTGAAGGGGAAGTCCTACTAGTGGGACTTGCAAATTTAGGCATCCCAAATGAGTTTGTCAGAGGCTCACCAAGTTTTTTTCTAGGTGGGCAGGTCTTGTTTAGGGCTTCCAAATGTGTCATTCAAAACTAATGAGTTTGGTAACACTTTTTTTTTATGGTAAATCGATGTTGTATTAAACAAAGGAGACAAAGGCTCCTTAAATAGATTTACAAAGGCGATGTTTCTAAATGAAACAATCGTGAACTAAAGACAAAAAAAGAAACTTCATAAGCTAAGCAAGATGACCATTAAAGAAACATTACAATATTTTAATTTTTTAAATACCCTCCCTTAATGGTCATGATTCTACCAACCCTATAGAAGACAATCTATAGGTCTTTTAGTCTCGAATGCATAGATGGCTGTCCCATTTTGGTCACGGATGCATAGAGAAGGCTGCCCCCTCCTCTTCAGAATGCTCTGTTAAATGAGCCTGCTACTGAGACCCTCCCTGATTCTGTAAAACTTCTGGAAATGACCAAGATAACCAAACACTTGCCAACCCGATGTTGGGAAACAAAGGCATCACTCCTTGTGGCTAGAGACACTGAGATGAAACTGAAACCATAATTTTGAGGAAAAAATCGCCAAACCCGAACTGCTTCAGAAAAACAACCACAATTTTGTGGAAAAATCGACAAAGCCTTGTGCATACCGTGGCCCTAGCAACTCTAGGTGCAATCCAGAACAACTGCAAGAAACCACAACTTTTGTGGAAAAAATCAACAAAACTCTCCAATGAGTTTTTTTGGAAAAAATTAAAAAACCCTAAGACCAATAATTCCAATCATGACACGATTTTGAGGAGAAAAATTGATCAAAGCCAGACACGAAATCTGAGATAGATTAGAATACAAAACTTCATTTTTGAGGGAAAAATGCTAAAAATCCAGTAGATTTTTTTAAAATTTTTTTTTTTGACGGAGAAAATTATTAAAACCCAAATATAATTTTTTATGCACAAACATTATAAAACCCTCCTAGAATATTTCAAAGGGAAAAATTTTAAAACCCCACTAGAAATTTTTTAAGGGAAAAAACTATGAAAACCCGTTAGAAATTTTGAAGGGAAAAAATTATGAAAACCCATTAGGAAAAAAAAATACCATAGAGAGCCATTGCTACCAGAAAACAACACCAAAAAATAAAACGACGCCCACAAAATACAAAAACCGCAAGACTTGTTCAAGGGTTTTTCCAATTGCGTTTTGGCAGCGTCCAAGGGTGTTCTAATTGGCGAAACCCTCTAGCGGACAAAATTGCCAAAATGGCTCAAAGGCATAATGAAACTGTCGTTGGATTCCATAGTGGAGACACCCTTTGTAGATCTCAAAAAAAAATCTCCCATCGTAGGTAGTTGTGAGCACCACCCACAACTTGAAACACGCGCAGAAATAATAGAGCCATCGTTGAGGTCGCAATCCCTAAACGACATGTGAGTTTCAATGCGGGAGAGCAAACATAGGGAAGTGTGAAGAACCGGAACTGGCTTCTTCCAAATCCACTTATTTTATTTTAAATATTTGCAGCACTTGTGCAAGAAAATCATTTAATTGCAATTTTAAATTCAATCTCCACCAAATTCAAATATAGAATTTGGACAATTTAATAACTCAGGAAAAGCATCATTAATTCTCATATCAAATCAAATAACCTTGCAATAATTTATCAATTGCTTTCTTCAACACAAGCTGAATGCTGAAAACAAATAATTAAAATTGAAATTTCAAAGCACCTGGTAATACTTGGACGTTTTGAATTAATGAACCATCTTCTACAACCATATCACAGTCCTAACACATTTGACGCCCACAACAAACTGTCACGTGGCAGATTATTAAAAACGTGACAGGCCTAGCATTGTACGGCTACGCTATTAATTCCATACGGCTCTAAGAATCAGTACGGATTGTGATAAAATCAAAAGTCTAGCAATCACCCACACTCCAACAACGAACAACATGAACAAATCTGCAATCTTGGTTGTTTCCTCCAGTGAAAAGAACCAATCACCAATCCTCTACGAATTTTTCAAACCCTTTCTTCAATTTCCAGATTTCTCCTGTAGCACTTTAGCAAATTCAATAATCTTCTACAAACCGGTATACAACAGCACCAATTTGTATTTCCTCAAATAAAATCAGAATATAATTCTCAGAATTCCAGTATTAAATCGCAATAGATTTCATAATTCATAGATCAAACCCCAGCAAGAGACAAATTCAGATTCCTTGAGAACAAATAATTAATTTGCTTGTAGAATAAATTTCACATAAACCCAATATACATCAACATTGGATTTAATTCAGAATTAGCAGCTGCAAAATTCACCATCAATCTGTAATGACTCAAATTGCCAGAAGAGGAATCAGTCCTCAAAACCCTAGCCATTTCTCACAGCCAAGAGATTTCATAAATTTTTATCAAATCAACAATGAATGAATGAAAGTGCTTTTTTTGAGTAGAATATATAGCTTTTTGTGGAAAAAGCACAATTTCACTTTTTTCATTAAAAAGGCTTTTAAATGACCTCTTCACTTTATAACATTAAAGTTATTAAATTAAAATAATTTAATTTAATAATGATAACTTTAAAAACCAAAAGCCTCAGAATTCTGCTGACTGAAACAAGCTCATTTCTGACACCAGAGCCTCAAACACCAACTACCCTGCCAGAAATAACCCACTGCCAAAAATAGCCAGCTGCTAAAAATAGACTTACTATAAATAGTAAGTCTCTCAAACTGGAGATTTCTTGAAACTCAATCTTGAAACATCTGACGCTTTGTGTAGACACCCTGCTAATCCAGGCCATACCCAAAATACCACTTACTAAAAATAGTAAGTTGACCAAATTGACCCGAACGAAGAGCAGATATGATAAACCAAACCTCTAGAATGGAGTCAAAACACTGGCTCCACAATTTGACCCCCTCTGAACGCCTAATTAGCTTGCGAGGGTCACCAAATCAAGCTAATCCCGAAGTTTGAAAAACGGGGACATTACAGGAAGCCCTCGGCTTTTGTAAAAAAATTGATGCACATAGGGATCTCCATTAAACGACACACATAATAGATGAAGACCAAAGGGAATTGCAACACAACAAAAATGTGGGGTGCAAAACAGTTGTGTGCGCGCACAGTCAAAAACATAACAAAACCCCTCATTTTCATGCGAGTAACAAGAATGCAAGCAAAAACCTCTTATTTCCGTGAAAATATTAGACACTCAGATCTCAGACGGAGAACAAAATGGTTTCCTTTGAGAAAATCCACAAATTCTCCAATGATTCAACAAAACATCCATGAATTGTTTTTATTAAAAAATTCGCCAAAAAGCAAGAAACCACGAATTTTTATTTTAAAAAATTTGCCAAATTATCTAAAACCCCATTGACACGCTTTGATACCATGTTATGGTAAATCAATGTTGTTGTATTAAACAAAGTAGATGAAGGATCCTTAAATAGATTTGCAAAGATGATGTTTCTAAATGAAGCAATTGTGAATTGAAGACAGGAAAGGAAACTTCCTAAGCTAACGAAGATGACCATTAAAGAAACATTATAATATTTTAATATTTTTAATAGTCTATAATTTGCAATTTAATGGGATGTCTTTTTTATTTGATGAGGTACTTCTTTGATTTTGTGGTCTTCCATGTTTTTTTATAGGACCTTGCTTTCAGGGAAGATTGAAATGGTAACTATTGTTATGGATTAGCACCTTATCTTGATTCTGATTCTTGAAATTTTATGAAGTGGGCTTGCTGCAGCATATAAGCTTAAGTGTCAAGGTGTGGCAGTTACGGTCTTTGAAGCTGATGAAAGAATTGGAGGTAAAATTATGAGCATTTCACAAGATGGCCTCATATGGGAGAAGGGGGCTAACACTATGGTAGGTAAACTATTGATTTTTTTAGTTGTATCGCACAAGAAATCAATTGAGATAATATTTATAGTAATAGCTGTGATCAATCTAGATTCTATTGTATAGCTTTTGGAATAAATTTTGTAGGGCTTACTTCTTTGCTTCTAAGTTCTATATATGTGTCTCATTGTTCATTCAATTGAATTTTTTTTGATAAGTCATTCATGTGATGAATTAAGTGGTTACATACATTGAAGTGGGTCAAAAGGTACATATTTATGACAAATGGCATGCTTTTTGGCTTTTCTTGACAGTTAGCATTCTCTTCGTTGATGAATTTTCATTTTGTAAATGCAGACTGAGAGTGAACCAGAGGTCAAGCAGTTGATAAATGAACTTGGAATTCGTGGACAACAACAATTTGTAATGTCCTGAACAATTTCTTTATTGTTGTAGACAATGAGTAGCCATTTCTCTCCTGAAGACGATTTGGTGGACAATAACAGTTTGCATGGTCTTGAGCATTTTATTTATATAATTTTTTAGATAATAGCAACTATTTCCACTCTGAAGTTGGTTTTCAGAAAAAACTTGTTCTGCATATTGTATGCTTCAAGTTCTTCTCACTTTTGATGTTCTAGAATCAGAAAGAGCATTGAATGTTATTCGTACAGATAATTGAGGCCTGATTGAATGTGTCATATCTGCCCACTAATACTAACGGTAATACTATATTATGTAAATACAATAATAGGTAGTGATAGAGTTGAATGTAGACATCTTAATCAGATAATTATAGGTTTATGGTTGCTACCATAACCTTTTTGTTAGGCCTTTCCAATCTGGATGCAAAAATAGAGGAAAACACAATCATAAATTTAGGAGACGGATTTAAAACTTGTCATACACTCTAAGGGCCTATTAAATTTTTAATAAAAAATTTTCAACTTAGATACACTAATTTAGGAAAATAAACCATAATTGTAGGAGATAAACAATTTTAAATTGTCAACATAAAAGATTCAAGTTTCAATCTATTGGAAGAATCACATCTACAATATGTAATGAGCCTGCCACTACACATTTTTTGAAAAGAAACAGCAATCCAAGAGTTTAAAAGTGATTTTTCGACACTATACCATAATCATAGAACTTGTTGAGGCCTCCAAGTTTGAGTCTGAGCAGGTCCAAACGAGCCTTGTCAACCTATTTTGCCAGATTTGGCAAGTGTGGCTGTGTGGGGTGAGTCCAGGATGAGTTTTTTATATATAATTTTAATTGTAATATATCTATGTATTATGTTTTTCGAAAATTGCTAAGTTTGTGCCAAGTTTTTGCTGAGTCTGAGACTATGAGCCAAAGAGTCAGCTTGCCAAGTCTGTACCAGTTCTGAGTTTGGGACACTGCACTATACCTTCAAACATGCTTCGGTTTGAAAAAATTGCTCTCCTAGGAAGAACTTCAAGTTCAAATCATTCTAGAAAATTGGAAAAAGAGAAAATTCAAAATATTTATCAGGAGGGCTACTGAGAGTCATTATCAATATAAAAAATAGGAGTTTCTAAATACAGAAAACAAACATGTAAACCTAAGGCTATCTCACAACTAGAAATCATGAACTCGTAAGCAGAACTCCATCCCTGCACATTTGTATAGGACCTAAGTCAATCTATGCCTGCTGAGAAGATCCTTGCAATGAAATTATTTCATTGACTAGGCCTGCCCTTGGTAAGGAGATATTCAAATGTCTAGTAAATCCTAATACCATAAAAGGAAATTCTTAAACCGGCGACAAGGCACAATATATGAATCATCATGAGAATTAGCCTATGATATCATGTGTTCATAACCATAAACAACATACCTTCAATATCATTATCACCCCTCATTCATAAATTATCAGTTTCTGTTATTTATTTTTTGAATTTCCATTGTCATGTGGAAATGAACTATTAACGACCTATTTTTCTCTTTTTCCTAACTTGGCACTAATGCTTGTAATACATTTATCCTTGATGTTGATTGAGCATATTACATCATGCCAATCCTATTCACTATCAATTAATCTAAATATAAAAAATGCACTTCATCAACAACACCAATCAAATTATTTCTATCCCCTTTAAGAGTTTAATTTCAAGGCACTAAAAAGGTCTGACACATTCGTGATCGTACAAATGACATCAACAGGCATTGCCCTTGCATTGTCTGTCTTATGGATTTATTTCACCATTTTTGATTGTTGTCTTTGTTAGCATCTTAATTTTGCTCTTGTGAGACAACACAATACAAAGCACCATATGGGGATTAACTTCCCTTCACATTTAGAGGGAAAATCCTTGGAAAGATAATAATAAAACTATCTTAGATCTAAGCTATAAATGTAATATGTGGCCTTTCTTGTGCTTTGATTTTTTGTTTTTGGAATGTGTTTTGATATTTTTGCAATGTTTTCAGATAACAAATATCATGCAAATAAATAGGAATTTTCAGCTGAAAATATACCACAAGGCTTTCACAAATTCCAGGAGATGGGGGATATATTTAAAAGTGTAATTTGTGTAATACACAATTAATAGCTCCTATTCTTAATTGAAACTTCACTCTATGGGCTCTGTTGATAATGGGATTGGAATGTGTGAGGGCTCAACTGGGAAGGGGTTGGTTGTCGTAGAAATAGCTTCATTCATAAGAGAACAAGAAGATACTGATAAACTAGTTGCAAGAGTAAAACAAAGCGCTTATCCTTCGGGAAAGAAAAAAACAGTGAATTTACCTATTGATACAGTAGTGGCCTCCAAACTTCCCTTCTTGTATAATCCCTCTACGGAAGTTGAATGAAGTAGAAATTCCCACCCGCAAAAGAGGTCCATTGGACAAGACATTTAAATGGAAGCAAGAGAGATTGTTGAACAAAAAAATGTATGTTACATTTATGCTAATCGTCTTCCATTCAACTTGGTGAGATGACCATATTGGTAGGAAATGGTGTCACCAATCAATAGTGCACCTCCTGGTTTCACAAATCCTGGGTATGAAAAGGTGTATACCTTATTGCAAAGAGAGAATAATTCTATAGAGGCCTCACTGAAACCAATTAGATACTCTTGGGTTGAATTAGGTGTTTCTATTGTTTCTGATGGATGGAAAAATTGCAAAAAACGTCCATTGATAAATGTTATTGCGGTGTCCTCCAAAGGGGCAATGTTTTTGAGGGCAGTTGTTGTGAAGGGGAAGTCAAAGATGCAAAGTTCATTTCCAGGATCCTCATTGAGTCTATAGAGATGGTTGGTCCTAAGAATGTGGTCCAAGTAATTATGAACAATGCAAAAAATTGTAGGGCTGCAAGTTCTTTGGTCGAGGCAAGATATGATCACAATTTTTGGACACCATGCACCATACACTCTCTAAACTTGGTGATGCAAGCAATTGGTACTTAAATAGAGTGGGTGAAAGAAATATACCAAGAGGGCGAGGAGATCTAGATGTTTATGTAGAACCATCAAATGTCACAAGCAATTTTTAGAACTTTCTCGAGATTGGAATTGTTAAAGGTATATTTAATTTATTTATGTAATGTTCAATGTCAATTTGTAATTTTTTAATGTGTTATTTGCATATTTTTAATGTGATATTAACATACTATTAACATGATCCTAGGTTGTTGAAACCCAATTTGCATCTCATACAATTGTATGAGACGACTTTTTAAGGTGCGAGAGGCATTGGGTCAAATGGTTATCAACAACCAATGGGGTGTATAGAAGCAGTCAAATTCAGAGAGGACCCAAAAGCTCAAGTCATTGATCTTGGATGACAATTGGTGGGCTCGTTTGGAATATACATTGGATTTCACCGATCCTATGACGACTATGCTCTGGTTTGTTGATACAGATGCACCATGTTTAGGAGATGTCTATAATGGCATGGAGACAATGATAGAGAAAATAAAAGTGGTAATACAAGAAAAGAGAATGACCCCGAAGAAACCTTTTACAAAAGGGTGGAATCAATCATTTATCATTGTTGGAACAAGATGACCATGCCACTGGAGCTCCTTGTATATGCCCTATTTCCGAGGTACTATAATGTAATGCCACCTTTTTTGCAATAGAATTTAATAATGAATAATAAAAATAAATTAATAGACAAATAAATAAATAATATAATTGTATTATAAATATAATATAATAATGGGATATATCAATTAATATAACACAATATAATGTATATACTATTAATATAATATTATAATTATAATTTATTATTGTATTAATAAAACTATAATTACAAATTATTATAGATATAATAATAAAGTAACTATTATTATTAAGTAAATATTGAATATATCATTATTATTATTAATAATAATGTTATTCAATACATATACCATGCATATATATCAAATAGACAATAAATCTCAATATATATCATAAAATAACTATATTATTAATAGTATATACAACTTAACTTATATCGACTAAGAAGTCGATTAAAGACCAAGTATTATTTTATCAAACTTCATTGTCTTTAGCGACCGAGAGTCGCGTAGGATGTGGCACACTAATCAAGGAAAGGGATATATAATAAAGTTGGCAAGTATTCCATTGGGAAAATAGGAAGAGATATAAAAACATTGACGATAGAAGGGTCATCCCATTACGATATTTGTCAGAAATATTTATATTCAAAACACTTACACATTGATCCATCTAAAGGCTTGAATCACCATAGATATTGCTGTCAACATTACTGAGGTGTCTGAAGACTATCGATAATCACTGAGTTTGGATAACGATGTAATATTGGGCTGCATAAGACCATGGTCATTGGGTCGAATTCAATATATCTACATAATGGGAAACCATAATGGAACCGAGGAGCTAATTCAGGAATAATTATCATACAAGGAAGTCATTCATTCGGAAAGGAGAGCCTTGACCAATCAAACCATAGTACCGCATCATAGAGACCCCAATGCACATTGACATTATTATTTCAAGTATTAATCATTGGCAATGGAACACTTCCTTTTATATATATTGGCAGCTTGGTATTATGTGTCTGTATCTATATTAATGCAATATCAACGTTAAAACATTAGATCTCATGAGGCTCAGTGATTAAAATTGGAAATAGCCATATAAATATCGCTTAAGCTGTCATGTCCCCATTTTGGCTGACATCGTTTTGCGTGCCGGATTTGCCTATTATCGACTCTCGTAGGCAAATGATTTGGAGAGAGAGTCATTGTGCTGATCATTTGATTGCATATTGCTGACAGAGCCTACATTCGATAGAGCCTACATCCAGTTTGAGGCCTACATGCAGCTGAAGTGGAGCCTACGTTCAGTTATGAGACTTTTGGGGCCTACATTGTTATAATTTTAAGTTGAGATTGCACTTTTTTATATTATAAAGTTACTTTATTATAAAGTGCATTATAATATGATTTTATAAAGGATGTTTCTAGAAGTTCTTAGCAACTTCTCCAAAAAGTGAATAAATAGAGGGCTGGGCCTCTCATTTGAACATGCTTGGATTTGGGATTTCTTCTACTTCTTCATTGTGAAGCAATTTGTAGCCTTGTGGTCTGCAAATACTATTCGATCTTTGGGAACGAATCACTCCCCTAGATTGGCATAACTGAGGTAGTGAAATATCTACTGAAGGGTTGCAAGTTTGGAGTTGGTACTTAGCCATCTCATTGGTACTTCATTGAGAATTTGATGTAAGGGTTTGTTTGTGATTGAAACAACATTTCAGGAGACATTTTTAGTAGGGCCGAAATTATAGGCTGCCGAAAAAGCAGGTCCGAAAAAGCAAGTCCGAAAAAGCAGTCCGAAAAAGCAAACCCGAAAAAGCAGTTCGAAAAATTGATATTCAGGGTTTGTAACTGTTTGAATAAGGGTTTGGAATTCATCACTTAATTGGTGAATCATTTTGGTGATAGATTGAAGACATTGTGGCACATTTTCAGTCACTTCATACCAGGGCCTGGATTCAGAATTTTGTTCATATCTCCCAACATACTTGGAGATAATTTTTATGCTCTTGGAGGGAGATTAATACATCATTGGCAGCCAAGTTAATACTATTTTGGGGTTCCAAAAACCCTGCATTTATTTTCTGCAGGAGCTGTGCATGTACAACCTGGTACGGCAGCCCCAGCAAGGACAGTTTGCAAAGTTCGGTTGGCAGTTTGGTGTCTTCATTGCATCAGTTTTCATCACCATTTCATAGCAGATTATAAGGAGCGATAATCAGGCTCTTTCTATGTATTTTTTGAGTACTTTGTGCAAGTCAATAAATTATGTAAAAGTCGCATGTATTCAGACTTATAGTAACTGTCCAGATTTGAGAGTTGTTAGACCCTGTTCTTTGGTCATAATTGCATGGTTACTATTACTGTTATAGCAGTCTCTGTTATAACTAAATTGTCATAGAAGTAAGAGGGTTTGTGGGTAACAGCACTACCATATATTTTGACATGTAACAGTCCCATGTAACAGTCAATGTATTCAGACTTGCTATTGGTTTAAGAAAAGTGTATTGACAAGACCTGTTCATGTAAGACAGTTCATATATTCCATATCTTAGTTCATGTGCTGTAAACAGTCCACAATACAGTGCTCATATGTAATAGTTGCAACAGTCATACATTGCAATCAGAATTGGAGATGTTCATGATATGATGGCATTGATGTGATATTTAGGATTGCATTGTTGTTTATTTGTTAATTTCCTATATTGGTATTGTTATATCAATAACATTTGGTGCTCAAAACAAATAAACATCTTGAAACACATCATTGCAAACAAGACCATTCAAGTGCATGCCAATTGTTTGACGAATTGACACGGATCAAATTTAGGGGTTTTAGTGATCCTATTAGTAAGGGTCATTACATAAGCCTTAAATCGCACATCTGAACATAGTGGCATCTTAATTTCAGATTATCACCATCAAATGTACTATATCAGACAAGCAATTAGGTCTCCATGATAGCTCTTTGTCCTCATTGGTCTACACAGGTCTGTGTGTACAAGGTCTAGAATATTTTCAGCAGAGAAGGACTTACTACTGAAACTTGCTCCTGTCAGTTTTCCTAACTGACAATCTTTACAAATACCACTCATGGGTTTTGCAATTTCTGGGAGTCCTTTGACCGATTTCTTTTTACTTACTTTGACAATACTGTCAAAGTTTATGTGGCAGTCTCTTGTGCCATAACCAGCTATTGTCTTCTTTGGAGATACGACCAATTTTGCTTGACTCTCCTCTGACCAAAGCTATTAAATAGGCTCCTTCCGTTGAGTCTAGGTAGAACAAGTTGCCTTTGCTTTGTCTACCGGTTGCAACATGAGTTCTAGACTGATTTTTGACTATGCAGGAACCTTGACTGAATTCCAACTGGAATCCTTTATTGTTCAACTGTGCAACACTCATCAAGTTGTACTTGAGTCCTTCAACCTAATACACATCTTCACAGACAACATTGTTGCAGAGAGCAATAGATCCCTTACCCTAATGGCACAAGGGGCATTATTTCCAAAGGTGACTGATCCGCTGTCATTGAGCTCGAAGTTGATGAACTTATTCTTGTCACCGATCATATGGTGTTTGCATCCGCTATCAATGATCCAATCATCATGCTGATGAGATCTGGATATGAGTGCAACTTCATTGACAACTGGGCTCTCTTCCTTTATTGCAACAAATGCAATTTCTGGATCGTCTGGGACTTCAAATTCATTGTATGTGACTCCTTCCTCTGCAAGGTAGCATTCCTTCTTTGCTTTGTTCTTGAATCGGTCTCTTTTGTCTCTGTTATCATTGTCTAGACACCGTGCAGCAATGTGTCCTATTTTGTTGCAGGAGAAGCATTTCAAAGGGAGTTTTCCTTTGTACTTCCCTTTCCCTCTGGGAAATCTCTTAGCAATGAGAGCTTCAAACTCATCTTGCTCCATCTCCTCTGAGAGCAGATTCTCAACAAGGTTGCCGATCTTACCGGTAGAGGAATTACAGGTTTCTCTTCCCTTTTTGGTAGAAGAGGTGTTGACAAAGGACTTAAACGCTACTTCCTGAACGGACAAGCTATTATCAAAGTTACTTAATGCAAAAGCAGTTAGCTTACCGATTAGGGAGTCTAGGGTGACTTGATCTTTGGTCACCGACCTGAGCTCTTGAATGGCAGAGATCTTTATGGCATATTGAGGTCTGAGAGTTCTCAGTATTTTGCTAACCACCTCTTCTTCACTCAGCTTGCCTCCAGCGCTTCTGATGGAGTTGATCACGTCTTTGATTCGGTTGCTATATTGCTCGATGTCTTCTCCTTCGTTCATCCTCATGTTGTCATACTTTCCTTTGAGGCTTTTGACCTTGGCTCTCTGAACATTAGGATCTCCTCCATAGACCGTTTGTAACTTGCCCCACATCTTGAAGGCAAAATCAAGATGTTCAATCTTAGCATAAACATGGTCAGGCAGTGTGCTAGCTATCAGATCCATGGCTGCCGTATGCTCAGTCTTGATCTTTCCTTGATCAGGTGTCAAGGTGCCAGTGGGCTCACTATAATCGGCGGTAACGTGATTCCAGTACTGGTCACCGATGGTCTTCATATACAACTTCATTCTGCTGCACCATAAGGTGAAGTTTTCTTTTGAAAACTTTGGTCCTTCCTTCCTCATCATCTTGACTTTTTCCTTGTGCGGTTAAGCAACAAAGAAAACAAGACTTGGCTCTGATACCAATTGACAGTCCCAACCGGTGCTAAGAGGGGAGGGGTGAATCAGCGCCTCTAAAAACTTTTTCTCACTAAATCCAGTGAAGTAAACTTACAGCACAAAAGGCAAGTAGATTTAAGCAAATAATAATAGTAAGTAAATAATCACAAATTGACACTAGATTTATCACGTGGAAACCCGGTTAGGGTAAAAACCACGGTGTGAGGAGACCTCACAAATTTTGTACTTTCTTGGAGTACGCCCTGTTAAGAGCCTTCCCAGTTAAAAGATAAAAGCGCACTTGCTAGATGAGACCCGGTCAAGGGAATTGTTACAATAAGGTTTGTTAGGACCCGCCTGGTTAAAGGACTTTAAACACCTTGAAACATGTCACCCGGTTAAGGGATTTTGATACAAGGGACCTGTTAGAGTCCACCCAAATACTGAGATTTGTCTATTGTAGTTTGCTAGAAAACAATAGAAGTGTGATCTTTACAGATGGCTTTGCTTAGCTTGATAAGATCTCTATTTGTGCTCAATTGAGAATCATCACCAGTCGCCGCAGGTGTATTCTCATCTACTGTTGTGCTACTTTGCACAATCTTCTATCTCTCTTTCTCTATTTTCTTTTACCCCTGCTTCTGTAGCATATAGGTTCACTCTTTTTTTTGGCAGAATGAAGGCAACTCTTATTCTTAACAGGCATAAGAATATATACAGTTTTGTTGCCCTAACTGCGCCTCAAATGCATGACCTAATCCTGAGATCTTACGAATGCATCACTCAGTTGAGTATTGGTTCACTGAGCAAACATCTGATGCATGCTCTAGCTTTATCCGCTTCATGAAGAAAACAACAGTTGCGTGTCAGGCAACCTTCCTTCATAGGAGATAACACCTTGATTTAAAGCCACTGAATCCGGCTTAAATCCTTCAGTTGTGCCTCAAGAAACCATTGATTCCGGCTTTAAATCCTTTACCTGCGCCTCAAATCGATCACCAAGACAACTCAAGATCACCCAGATTTACTATAATAAATCCCGGTAGAAAGAGCTAGTTTAGTTGACAGTTGACTATGACTTCCTCGGTTCATACCGGAGTCTTATAATATATCCGGTTGTGACCTTCGATCTGTTTTAGTCTCTCTCTTGTCTTACTGGTTGCATTGTCCTCGATGTGCTTCCTCTTGTGTGGATTACCGGTTACGTTGTCCCGATTGTGTTATAGACACTAGTTGGATATTGCTTTTAGTTGTACTTGTCTATACCGGTTGTAGGTTGGTCCTTGGTTGATACTGGAATACTCCCTTCCCTAATTCAGTGCATTGCCCGGTTACTGATGCTTAGTGTAGCGACCGGTTACAATGGATTACAGTTATTCTTTTCTTGCCAAACCAGCCTCTTTTGATGTAGATTTTCTTAGAGCTTCAGCCTGTATAGAGATGACAAATCTCTATCCTCTTTTGCCAATCAATGACAATACTTGGACTGGTAGAGAGCTTACCGGTTACCATCATTTGATGCTAACAACATATCCTTCAGAGATTATGCTGACCTACAAATGAGATATTTAGGTGGCATTAGTTGTGGCTATTACAACGATGACCACAAACGGAAGATAGGCAAGGTAAACCTGTCATCCTTTGATGGATATGGATCAACATCCGCGTGGGCATGGGTGCACAAGGCAGACACTTATTTCCAGCTTAACCTGATGTTGGAGGATGAGGCAATCAAATTTGCGGCGCTTAACCTGGAAGGGAGCACACATGAATGGTGGCATCATGGAATGTTTACCTTCAACCACAATCAAATAACCTCCTATGCTGAGTTCACGGAGAGACTGATAGACCGATTCGACGGGAAAGATCCATAACTTAATTTTAAGGAGTTGGCGCAGTTGAAGCCATCCGGATTAGTCGTTTGTTATATTACAGAATTCCAGAGACTGTCCGTGCTAGTAACAGATATCTCGGAGAGGCGATTGGTTGTTTTGTTTGTGGATGGATTGATGGAACCTCTGAAAGGTTGGGTGAAAGGATTCAACCCCATCACGCTCACTGAAGCAATTAAGAAGGCACATGACATGGCGACATCATCTTCCTCTTCCTCCAAAAATTATTCGCACCCCAAGCCACCCCTCGCTCTAAAGGAGAAAGATATTTAATCCCCTCCAAAGAAGCCATCATTGGATGAGACCACCAAACAAGAGCTCAGGAGGAAACTTTGTTTTAACTATAGGGAGCCATGGGAACTAGGGCACTAGTGCTTGGGCAAAGGAAAAATCCATTACATTGAGCTATTATCCGACGACGAGGAGGAGCACGATGAACCTGTGCCTGAAGGAGATGGTCAACAAGCTTCCAAGGAGGTTAAAATAAACCATGTGGAGAGGATTTCGATGCTGGTACGTCAAGGAGGCACCATTGCTACACTTCCTGGTAGTTCGAGGTGCACTGTATTTTGGGTGCAAGGTACCCTCCATGGGTAGCGGGTTGTGGTTATGATTGACAGTGGGGCCACACTCAACTTCATCAACTCTTCACTCGCGAACTGAAGGGGTTTGCGTACGGAGGCACACCAAGGGTTCGAAGTCAAGGTGGTGGGGGGAAATCTCTTGTCATGTACCCATGTGGCTCCGTAATTGAGCATTACCATGGGGAACCACATGGTGACAGATGACTTCTTTGTTGTAGATCTAGATGACATGGAGGTCATATTGGGCATCTAGAGGATGGAGACTCTTGACGAGTACACAAAGAGTCTCAAGAGGATGGAGTTCTCCTTCGAAGTGGATGGAAAAAAGGTAGTGCTAAGGGGAATGTTGAATGGCGGTCCGAAGGAAATCTCGGCATGGTAGATGGAGGCAATTTTCAAACATGTAGTCTGGGCAGCACAGTGCTTGGTCTTGATAGAACCCTTAAGGATTCAACACGCATAATACCATGATGACGAGCTTCATGCGGTATTGGGCAAGCACAATTTGGTTTTCGCTGACATCCCACCTACCATACCTCCGCACCATGGCTTTGAGAAGACCATCAAGTTGGAGGAATGAGACAAACCTGTCATCGGCACACCCCACCGCCATCCTAAGAAGTTTAAGGATGAGATAGAGAAGACGATCCGGGAACTCCTCGAAAAGGGATGGATCAGGCCCAGCTCTAGTCCCTTCGCGTCGTCGGTAGTGCTGGTGAAGAAGGATGAATCCCTCCGAATGTGTGTGGACTACCGTGCATTGAACAAAAAGACTATCAAAAATAGGTACCCCATCCCCAGGATTGACGAGTTGTTGCACAAATTACATGGCGCAATCTATTTTTCCAAAATATATCTCCACTTTGGCTACCATCAGATCCGCATGAGAGAGCAAGACATGGAGAAGACAACCTTCTGTTGCCACTATAGACACTATGAATTCTTGGTCATGCCGTTTGGGTTGACCAATGCTCCGACCACCTTCCAGTTGTGCATGAATCACATTTTTAACAAGCAGTTGAGCGAGTTCGTGTTGGTGTTCTTTGATGACATACTCATCTACAACAAGACATGGGAGGAACACCTGAGGCATTGGGATGAAGTCCTGGGAATCATGGAGTCACAATCATTGTTTGCCAAAAGGTCCAAATGGGATTTTGGAATGACAAAGATATTGTATTTGGGACACATCATCAGTGCCCGTGGGGTGCAGGTATATTAGGAGAAAATCCAAGCCATTTTGGACTGGCCACCTCCCAAAACAATCTCGGAGCTGCGTGGATTTTTTGGATTGTGCAGTTATTACAGAAGGTTTGTGAAGGGATTTTCACGGCTCAGTGCGCCACTCACAGATCTGACAAAGAAGGGATCCTTCCATTGGGATGAGCAGGTGTAGCTCAACTTTGACAAGTTGAAGGAAGTCATGATTTCTTGTCCACTTCTGGCACTATTAGTTTTCACTCAGCCCTTCATTCTGGAGTGTGACATATCGGGAGAAGGCATTGGGGTGGTGTTAATGCAGGACCGTCACCCCATTGCATTTGAAAGTCGAAAGCTCTCGGGAGCAAAACAACTGTACTTCATCTTTGACAAGGAGATGCTTGCCATCTTGCACATATTGACGAAGTTTTGGCAGTACCTCATCAGAGAAAAGTTTGTGATGTGGACAGACCACAATAGTTTGAGATAATTCTTGGAGCAGAGGGATTTGAACAAATAGCAACAAAAGTGGGTGAGCAAAATCCAAGCATTGATTTTGATATTGAGTATGCGAAGGGTAAAAATAATGCGGTGGCCGATCCCTTGTCAAGAAGGCCTGCCATAAGTTCTTTATCCCTAATTTTGGCGGATTGGAAGGCACATCTGTTGGTCGAATACTCCAAGACCACATTCGCATCCCAACTGATGGATGGTCAAGTGTAGGATGACAGATACTAGGTGGTTGACAACATCATTTACTACAAGGGCAGAATCTATTTGATGCCCGAGTTTAAAATGAAGGAAATAATTCTTAAGGAGATGCATGATTCACCCTTGCCCAGACACTCGGGATACTTGAAGACCTACAGACAAATCCGGGAAAGATTTTCTTGGAAGGGCCTTAAGAATGATGTTTTGCAGTACGTGCGGAAATGCTCCACTTGTTAGCAGAACAAATCCGAGAACACCTTTCCCGCAGGACTGCTTTAGCCATTGCCAATCCTTGACTAGAAGTGGGATATCATCTCGATGGATTTCATTACTGGGCTTCCCAAAGTGCAAGGAAAGGATTGCATATTCGTTGTGGTAGACTGTTTGACCAAGAATTTCCATTTCTTTGCCATCTCCTCCGGATGCCAAGCAGCTCAAGTGGCCGAGTTGTTCTTCTGTGAGGTATTCCGCTTGCATGGTCTTCTGTGGAACATAGTGAGTGACAGGGATAGCCATTTTCTCAGCACCTTTTGGATGGATTTATTTTGGTTGGCAGGAACAAAGTTATCGCCAAGCACAAGCTACCACCCGTAGACGAATGGACAGACAGAGATTGTGAACAAGTGGCTTGAGGGTTATCTCGGGAATTATGTTTTAGCATAGCAGAAGGCATGGGTCCGTTGGTTACATTTGGGTGAAGACTGTTACAACACCACCTACCATATGTCGATAGGTATAACACCCTTCAAAGCGCTATATAGCTTTGAACCTTCATCATTCATGGATACGGCATTGGGTGACAGTTGCATGCCGAGGGCCAAAGACTGGCTACAAGAGAGTTTGGATATCTTGAGATCTCTCAAGGATAACCTGCAACGGGCTCAGTATCAACAAAAAATGTATGTCAACTGACATCGGATTGAGTGGAGCTTTGAGGTTGGCGATCTCTATACCTCCGGCTTCATCCGTATAGACAATCCTCCTTGAAGACATGTGGTAAGGAGAAGTTGAACTGCGCTTCTATGGACCCTACAGAGTGGTTCGAAGGGTGGGTGAAGTTGCCTACGAGTTTGAACTTCTTGAAGGAAGTCAGATTCACAATGTTTTTCATGTGTTGTGCCTCAAAAAGGTTGTCGGATAGCGTGTCACAGTGTCAAAGGAACTACCACCCATTGACAAAGAGGGGAAACTAATTTTGGAGCCGGCTGAGATCATCGACATTAGAGAGAAGAGGCTGAGGACGAGCACAGTCAAGGAATTCCTTGTGTGATGGAAGGATCTACCGATCGAGAACGCCACCTAGGAAGGCGAGCAGATTCTGGAACATCCAAGCCTGCAATTGCTTGAGGGCAAGCAATTCTCGGGTCGGGAGGACTGTAATGTCCCTGATGTTATTAAATAATTTAATTTAATAATTTTGTATGTAGGGCCTCAAAATTAAAGTTTAATCTCTCGGGGCCATTTTTTATTTTATTGTAGGTAGCGTATTGGCCCTATCGACACTTTTTGTTGTAATCCTTAGGGAAGTTTCCACAAAGCCATATATAAGGCCGGTTAGTAGGATGTTGTAGGTATGCAAACTTGATATTTTCTTTGTATGTGCAAACTTCTAGTTGGAGTTCCGTGTTCAGCTATTTCGGAGTTGAAAGATCCTCCCTATTTGGCATCCGTAGTTTCGGTGGGAGTAACTTCTCACCCTATTCTGCTTGCTTTTAGTCTAAGATTGTTGTAATCTGAAGTGCTATCATTATTAATATAATTTCCCCTTTTGCATGTGTGAGTTCCAGACTTGTGTTTCTGTATCTAACTCACACTTGCGTGAATTTGGCGACTTGAGTATTAGCATGAAGGGACGGTAAGTGAGGTCGTACGACCTTTGGAACTTATGCGGGCTGGAAGTAGTGACCGTAGGATCACATTCTAGACTCTACAGACACCATTCCCGCTTGCATGGACGTGTGGCGTGATCAATTCCATCATATGACAACCTTATATCCTCACCATACGAACATCATTAATAACCATACAGTATTTGTTTCTGTTATAGCCGTATGGCATTCCCATTACTGTACGACACATTTCATTGACTGTATGACATCATCTCGTGAGCATCAACCTTGTCACTCACTGTATGGACACCACAGGAGGATTTGACATAATCAAGGTCGTACGGACTTGTCCAGCACAGATGTGTACGGACGTGATTACCCACGCCGAGGACAATTTTGGAGGTCACGGTAGCAATTTGTTGCCGTACAGGAGTTGGGGTCATTACACATAGGTATTGCCTAATCTTGCCAAAATTACTTTCTTTAATAAGGCCCACCTTGGCTGTTGTGGGATACTATTAGGTCTTTAATACATCCAGATTGTTTTGTTTCTTAAAGATTAGCATCTTGTCTAGAGATCAAGATCAACTAGGGCTAAGAGGGCCTTTTGTACCTTGATAAAAATTGTCCTTTTTTTCTTCCTTGAAAAATATTTTCACACCACCCTATATTGCATTAAGAAATGGTCAGTATTAGCCATAAAGTTCATTTCATGGATATTTGTGTACATTCTTTAATTTTCAAGTCAGGCTCAATTTGTAAAAAAGGTAAATGTAGTAATGTTTATTTCTTTTTTTCTGCTTCTGATAGCCTTTTCTAATCATAATTTTTATGTATAAATCTGGACGACTAAAACTTTTTTATGTAAATTTTTCATTTTTACTTTTTGCAAAATGTGATTTGAAATATCATCAGCAGTTTAATTTATTTGAATGTACTGATGGTTGTTCTCTTCTTGTTGCAGCCTATTATGCAGAACAAGAGATATATTGTCAAAAATGGGGAACCGCAACTGGTAATATTTCCCAGTTACTCCTGATTTGTGATTTTGGTTTGCTTGTCTAAGAAAGATTTAGCTCTTATTTTTTCCCAGCTGTAAACAAGGTCCTCTTTGATCAGTTGGTTTCTCTACTTTAGTTAATAGTGCTGGAATAGAATACAGTACATTCTTATCTTGATGTTTCAAGTATCACATAATTCTACAACATTCTGATTTGGTGTTATCTCTGTTTTCAGCTACCTTCAAATCCTTTGGCATTAATTGGTAGCAAGTTTCTGTCTGCACGTGCCAAGGTATAAGATTCTTGTATTTTCTCTCATTTTTATTTTGGAGAGGGGAGAGTTTTTGAATTCCACATTCTTAGCAGAATTACTTCCCAGTTTCATTGAACTACTTTGGTTATCTATATTCATGATTATAGTTTCTTTGTTCCTTTCTCATGTTACATCATATTAGTAATTATAGTTTCTTTGTTCTATGTTACCATTTTTCTAGCTGAAGAAAAGAAATATCATGAAATTTAATACTTACGCAAGGGAACCCTACTGTAGTTTGCTGAAAGAGGCTGTTTGTGCCCAGCAAGTTAATTCTGCCAGTAAACATCAAAATACAATTCAATGTGAAGAAAATCTCCATTACTATCAAGGAGCTCCTATTTACTTAAATAAGTTGACACATTTGAGTTGTTTGGAGCTTCTTGCTGCAACTCATCATTTCTGTCAAGAGTGGTGCCAGTTTTGCATATAACGTACATCTCCCAGATAAATTGCCCGTACAATTTAAGAGGTAGATTGAATTAGATTATAGAGTAACCAACAATGTGCTTGTTCATAAAATAAGCACATCCCTTTAGTTAGAATGTACATTGTAACTTCATCAAATTGTTTTTTTTTCCTCGTGATTTGGGGAGTAGCAAACAAATCAATAATTCATCAATGTATAGGATTCGTCCTTGAATGTTATGATTATTGGACCTTTTTGAATACATGCACATTTCTGGTTCAACTACGACTATTGTGTGAAGTCGTGCCGTTGAATCATATTTAGTATATGTGTGTTATTAGCCCAAGCCCTGTTGTTGGGCCATGATCTGTTGTTATAGCATAATGAACAAAAATTACTGTTATTGGACCAAGCTTTTCCATTGGGTCTTCTTTTAACTGAAGGCACATTATTTGTCATGTCTTGCTATTGGGCAATATGAAATTTTCATACCCATATGAAACATTTTGCATCATTGATGAGAATACAGTGTGTTTTTGTCCATTTTGTCTCTCTTGCTTTTGTGCTATTAATTGGCCTCTAGATCTTGGGTTTTTGCCATAGGCAAATTCTTACCAGTATTGAATTACTTTTATTGAAAATTGCACAGGGTGGTGATTTTAACTTGATATATGATTCATTCCATTTGATTTGCTTAACCTTTTGCATGTAATCCAAGTCTAAGTTTTGTGTTACACTCACAATTTCTTGTCTTTTTTTTTGAGTAACTATTGTAGGTCCATGCATTCTAGAAAACATACCGAAATCCTCGTGCTTTCACCTGGGAACTAAAAAGATATGCCATTCTTTAGTTTATTTTCAATTTGTGCTCAAATTCAGATAACTAAACTTGTACATGTGAAAAGCTAGAGGTTATTTCTTTAGTTTCCAGGGTTTAGTTTTGTTTTCTGTTACAAGGGATATTCTTCCTCTAATTTGAAGAAAGGTTTATCCTTATACTCTCTTCCATTTGTGTTTAGAAAGTGACAAAATAAAATTCTATCAATATCTATATCAATTAGGTCTTGATCAGTAGATATGTAATGGTAGATGAAATTGTTTGTCATTTTCACTCTACATCTGATTCTAAATGCTTATCAGACAATAACAAAACAACAAAGTGAATATGAGGTTTAGGGAGAGATTGGTATGTTGTCTTTGAGTATTTGCTGTGTTTTCTCTTTTCCTTCTAATCTCATCTATTTCCTTATATTGACATTCTTTTACGACTCCTTGCAGTAGGTATCAAGAGTTCCTTTATGGCTTGTATCTCTTGGAGTATATAGTCATATATGGCTCAACCCTATAGTAGCTAGAGCATCTCTGTCAGTTCTTCCTCTCATCTTTGATTAGCTTCACAATTTTATGCATTTTGAGGATGTAGGTGTAGACAACTGACTATTTTGCCATTGTCTGTGGAGGAGATCCTTGATCATTTTATGGTACTATGTACAAATACAAAGAAAAGGAGGTACATGGGACTGTTAATTGCTATGTTCACAATGTCAACAACCTGGATGTAATCCAATATTAAATTAACTTATAATAATATCATTTCTAGCATGTAATATGACACTCTATATTAATTCTCATCTTATGAGTACTGAAGTCTTCTCTCCAAGGTTTATGAATTATGAACAAAATTAAGTTTTACAACAAATTGTTTTTAAATAGGTCTTTCGCTCCACCTCTAATTATCCTTATTTAGTAGTGATAGGTAATCTAGGCAATATATAAGGGCGAGCCTTTTTTCATAGGTTGACATGATCACTGCATGGATGAGTTGAGGAGCTTTCCTGTGGGAGTGAGGGCTGCACCATACTTTATTAAGGATCTTTGCTTAGATTATCTAGGCATACCTTTATGTATAGATTTTTTGTTTCAGTATTAAACTCAAAGAATTTGGTGATTATTGAAATTGTGCTCAGAGTTAGCTTCTGCATTTGTTTGAGATCAACTCACAAATGATCTCTTATTTTACTATAAATCAGCTTCTCTCTTCTTTAAGTGAAATTGTTTTGCACATTTCTGTTGTAATTCCTTGTCAGTACATGCTGTTGACAGGTACTGCACTTCTTAGGCCTTAAACCTTAGCGTTACCTGCAGCTTATTTGCATTGTCCGGAACCTCAGTAAATTCTAACGGAAGGGCTTTAATAAGTATGATTTATATGACTAGGTGATGATTGAGTGAGGCAGATCTGATCTGGCTCCATGTTTAAAGAAGATGGGTAATAAGCACAAAAGTTTATCGATTCATGTTTTAACCAGTATCTCGCCTGAAAAGAGTATCAGGACACTATACAGTGTCATTTTAATGCTAGCCAATTTTTTATAATCTTGTTAATGCATCAATAGAAGGATTTATCTAACAAAACTTATGGAACTATTTTTCTATGGGCCACTGTTTGAAAAAATTCTTTGTGGTAAATAATTTGAATTTTAAATATCTTTATTAATATGTAGTGGTTCTGTCACATTTTGGGTGCAGTTAAACTTTTATATGGAACCTATCTTGTGGAAGCGCCGAAAACCAGAAGAGATTTTGGGGTCTAATTCAAAACTAGAAAGGTGGTTCTTGTCATTGATAATGACTAATTTTGCCAAAGTAACATAAATTGTTTTTCTTTAGTTTTGTAGGTCTGTTATAATTTACAACAAAAAGTTTCGTGCGTTTGAAAAGCTATATCAAACTGATTTTGTATGGTTTTGAATGTCTGTGACTGTCATATTGTCATTTTGTAAACCTTTTCTTTTTTAAGCTGAATAATTGTTTGCAATCACCTCTTGGACTTATCTCTATTCTTCTGTAAATGTTTGAATGTCTATATTGATTGACCTTCGACGACTATGAAATATATCTTCATCACTATTCATGTTATAACACTGGATTGTTTTTGTTTTTGAACTCCATTAATGGTGTTGCCATCAAATCTTGACATCTGATGTTCCTTTAGGATTGATATGATCGCATCAACTCATATGAAGACTATTCAATTTGTTTGGCTAACCAATCCTTTAGTTCCATTGTGCATCTTTGTTTATTTTGTAAGAACCCCAAATCGGTCCTTAACTGCTGCAGATATTTATCTCAATTTGTTGTTTGAAAGTTTATGATTTTTTTGGATTTTCAAGGGTTTTAGAAATAAAAAGCAAATATGCAATAATCTGAAATTCTGAAACTATTCAATTAACTGCTGCAACTTCTATTTATTTTCCAAATGAAATACAAAAGGAAATCAAGGCAATCCTTTATTGGAAAATGATTAACAAAGACAACTACAAAATGCATAAAAAACCTGGGAGAATACACCAGCTGCTACAGGAACTTATTTATTTCAACTCTACAATGTTGTGGCTATAAATCTGAAAGAGGATAATGGCTGTGGCTTATTCCTTCATAAAGCTGCAATTAAATACTATCTTCTTCTTCATGCTATTGAAACTAATACTGCTAAAGCACAAATAGAGTCTCTGGATGAAACTCTTTGAAATTCTAAATTCACTGGATATTTCACCAGTTCAAATGGATACACACAGAAGAACTACGTTCTTCAATGGCAAAGCTGAAACCCTTCTTAGAGCTCGAAATCACAATGATCAATTTGCAAAATAACAACGGATGCCTTCCTTCCCCAGCAAGCATAAATAGGCTTTCCAACCCTAAACCGCAATTCCTTGAAAAGCTGCAATTTCTTTCTTTAAGGCATTAAAAATATAATCATTAAATAAATTTAATGATTTAGACTTAGGAAAACATGCCAATAAATTAATACACTAATTTGGCCCCCTTCATGATACTTAGACCCATCACTTAAGTGATTTAATATAAAGTCAATTTACAACTTAATATTAAATCCTTTGCCATTTAATTAATATATAACCACTGAAAACTGAATAACTCCCTAAAAAATGAGAATCTGGCTTAACCATCTGGAACTGGAGTTGGCATAATAATTTCCCATGTGATCAAATAATATTTCTAAAAATAGCAGGGGTCCATCTCTATGACTCTAAAAGTTGCTAAAAATAGCAAAACTCAAACAAACAAAGTCTGAAACCTCTCCATACCAAATCAAGGGTGTTGAGCTCTGCAAAAGTCAAACCATCAGATAAGCATCTCCTTTGTGCACAAATTGACCCTCTATCCGTCTCTACTAGCCTACGAGGGTCCAATGATAGGCTAATCAATAGCTAGAATGATGTCTCTAGCTAGAAGGTGACATCACATATTTCCATAATCAATTCTTCTTTTAATTGATCATAGTCATTATTATTCTTCAATCGCTGATTGACTAGCAACTCCCTTTATTGCTTAATATGTTATCCTTTCGATCGTCTCAGTCAACATTGATTCTAATATCATGGTGGTATTATTATATGATAATTTTTTATTTTTTTTTATTATTTATTATTAAATCCTATTCCGCATAGGGGACATCACACTTTCTATTAGCCTCTATGTGAATTCCACATATGAAGTGATTTGGGCATGGCCCATTGTGGGCATCCATGGTACCACCATTCATGAGTGTAATGTACCATTCATGAGTGTATCGCACACAACTCTATTATTGTTCACAAGTGAGTGTTTGGGCTAGTAACGATGATTCTGCATTTGGATGCGTGGAATGAATGAATTGATAGCACCTGAGACTTCTATGCAACAAGTCTAGGCACTTAAGATCTCTTTCTCCTTCATAGCTACAAAGATATCTTTAGCTGTCATCCCAAGCTTCTGATGAATTCAAGCTTATCTATCAGAGATCTATTCTATTATTACTACAACCTCAATGATAAAGTGTGATTCATGGAAACCAAGATTGACCGATTAGATCAACCTCAACATACTTTTGTTGTGCCAAAGATATTATCGATATGCTAGGTCAGGATGAATCAATCCAAATTGGACCCCTGCGATATGGATATCTCTGTCGACTTGTAATCTCTATTTATAGTCTCAAAATCAGTGGATACGGTCCTATTGATGCCACTGGACAGTCAGAATTTGGCGATTGTGAGGTTTACCTTCAAATGTGTGATGCCATGCCTTAACCTGGATTGCAAGCTCCTTGCACCAACTAGATTTATTGAATTGATAATATTCCAAGTGCGTAGTGGTATTATCAATGTGATCTAAAAATAGAAGTCGAGCTTCACTATTTTGATCTCCTGCCAATGTCGAATGGTAGCCCGACTAGTAGCAAGACTCTGCTCCAACTATATATTATATTCCCCGATCCTTCACAATGACAGTTCGTTCTTCATGGCAGATAGAATCACTTCTCAATGCTAGATTGGCTTGATAACTATGACCATGAATTACACCATGTAATAGTCATCCTGCTTGTAAGGAATAGTTTTTCTCAGATGTCGCAATCCCCAACGATTCTCCAATTCCAATTCGCTTGCATCGTCGATAGCAACTTATAGTTGACTTGATGGTATATATTATTCCACCATTGTGAATAGTCCTTGGGATTGTAATGTCCCCATTTTAGCAGGTTCTTGTAGCTGAGCATGGTCAGTTCATCATCGCGACCCTCGTGAGATGACAGTGAGTTTTGAGGGTCTCTGTGGCAGATTTACTATTTTTAGTAAGTTTTTTCTAGGCAATGGCTATTTTTAGCAGGTCAGGGAAGACAGTTCTGAGGTGTGAGCAGCTGGATGCATTTTAGAGCATTTAATGTGGTTTGATGATATATAAGTTATTTATTAAGTTGAACTTAATAAATAACTTAGCTTTATGTTCTAATTTTAAATTGTGAACGAGAAGCCTCTTTAGTGAAAAGTGTGTGGAAGAAGCCACACTCCTTTTAATGCTTTTATAAGAGCTTTGAAGGAAAATCGAAATTCATTCTTGAAGACATTATTTTTTATGAAGTTTTTTGTTGAGATCTTTCAACAAGGGTTTGAGGACTGATTCCTCTTTGTTGCACTTTGAGTCATTCTTCTGGTGGTGAATTGTGCAATTGTATTTGTGGAAGAAATTCTGATACTCCATGGCTGCAAATTGGTGCTGATGTATACCAGTTTGGTGCAAGAATAAATTTAATTCAGTCATACTTACAGCTGGGTTCGATTTTCAATTATCTGGATATTACTTGTGTGCAAGGAGGCTGTTGTATCTCCTAAGAGGTTGCTTTTCAGTACGTACAGGCTGCAAATTATTATCTACGTGCTGCATACATGTGCTTTGAAGCTGCGTGAACCACATAAAGGGTGGTGTTTTAATTTCTGAAGCCATGTCTTCTTCCCTACAGCAGCGTTTGAGCAAAGGAAGGCACATGACTCCCTCTATTGGCTGCGTGGAGTCTTAATTCTGCTACGTGTACTTCCAAGGTGGCGGCAACATCAATTTTGGGCTGCTATTTACTCATTTCTTGGTTGCGTGAGAACTATAGGAGGATTTTCCTCTCATTTCGTATATCTATTTTGCCAGGTGCTCAATATTTGTTTTGAAATATTTGAATTTGAATTTGAAATTACAAATTCTCTTGGATAATTGTGTCTACCAGTTTGGTGATAAATAATTTGTTTAAATTTATGTTATTATATTTTGAGAAGATTTCAAATAAATACTTCTATTTTTAAAAAATCCATAAAAGTGCATATTATTTCCAAGAATTGAATTACCTGGAGCAAAGAGCCACTAGAGCTCTTTACAGTGGTATCAGAGCAGTTTTCTTGCCAGCCTGCAGGGTAATTTGGGTTCAGCATGGCTCAGAGATTTAGACCTAGCATGCACTACACTCGCAGAGGTCCTAATTCTCCACCTGGTGAGGGAGAAGCTGACGTTCAGTTTGGTAGTATGGGTGACGGGGGTGTTGGTGGTTCAGGAAATTTGGATGGTACAGGTTATAGGGATGCAGGTACTACTTCGGATATTGACAGAGAGGCCCAGGATGCCTTGCAGATGGTCAACATCATGTTGCTACCGTATTACAACAGTTATCTGACACATTACATCGCATTGCACTTCTTGGCGACCATGGCAGAGATAGAGGTACTAGGAGTGTATCCGCCAGTTCACATAGATCTAGAGCAGATGAAAGGTCACGTGTGGGTGACAACATGAGAGCTGAGGACTGGACTAGAGAGGATGATAGACTTGACAGGATGAATTATACTGGTATTTATGATAGGCCACAATGGCCTATGTTTCTGAGACCTGAGGTCGATGCAGTTAGCACTGAGACTAAGGCCGTACTGTTTGCAGATAACACTGTTCCTCATTATGTTGAGTGGGATGCTCTACTACATGCAATCAAGCAAAATTTGAATTTTGACAGGTTTCTTACATAGAAACATGAGCATTCTAGAGGTAGGCCTATACCTGAGTGACAGAGGCCTAGACAGACAGATTTGTGATAGACAACCAACAAGATGATCTTGGATCATTATGATGGTAGTGGTAAGGTTACAACACGAGCTTGGGTTCACAAGCTCGACACTTATCTTTGTGTCCCATGTTTGAGGAGGATGCCATTCGTTTTGCTGTATTGCATCTTGATGGTATAGCTCATGATTGGTGGTACCACGGGCTCGTGTCACTTTGACACGATCAGATTATTTATTATCAGGAGTTCGTGGATAGGTTGATAGAGAGGTTTGATAGGAAGGATCTTGAAACCTACTTCAGAGAGTTGGCTCAATTGCGACAGACAGGTGGCCTTGAGACTTTTATTAGTGAGTTTCAACGGTTGTCTATTATGGTTTATGATATATCAGAGAGGAGGAGAGTTATGCTCTTTGTGGAGGGGTTGGTTGAGCCTACTAGAGTGTGGGTTAAGTCTTTGGACCCACCTACCTTGCAAGAAGCTATGAAAAAGCAAGGAATTTGGAAGCATCTACTCCACGAAATAAATTTGCTGCCAGACCTTCTAGTTCATCTTATGATAGGACAACACCTAAAAAGGATGACAGAGCTGATTTCAATCGTCCTACAACAGGTCCTTTGGATCAAGAAACCTTGAATGCTCTAAGGAGGAAATTGTGTTTTCATTGTAGAGTTCCCTATGATTTGAATCATGATTGCCCTTTGAAACCAAAAAGGAAAAATAAGATGGAGTGGTTTTATGATGATGGAGATGATTCTGATTTTTCGGGACAGCAAGCTGATTATGAGCATGATTCACATGAGGTTCCAGGTAATGATGATGAGAAGATAGTTAACTCTGATTTTAAGGTTGTTTACCTTACTAGCATGAGAAAGGAAGATTCCTTCAGAATGCATGGTCTTTTGGCAGGGCAGCGTGTCATTGCTCTCTTTGACACAGGAGCTACTCATAATTTTATTGATTCACGTTTGGTGGCCTATAGAGGATTTGAAACTAAAGATTTTGAAGGACTTAAAGTACAGGTAGCTGATGGTTATTCTCTCAAATGTAATAAAAAGATTCCTGAGCTTCCTGTAAAACTGAATAATTATTCCTTCAAGGCAGATTTCTATGTGGTTGACATGGGCAGCATTGATATAGTTCTTGGCATAAGCTGGTTGCATTCACTCAAAGACATCTACATGAACACAGAGAGGATGGAATTAAGGTTCATAAAGTATGGTAAGACTCACATTCTTAAGGCTATCTAGAGTGGTGATTTGAAGACTATTTCTTTCAACCGCATGCAGTGTTTGGTACAACATGATGATGTTATAGATTGGGCAACAGAGTGTAGGGTGTTGTCTACATTGGATAACTCAGATGGGCCAGCTTATCATCCGAATATTCAGCAACTTAGGATTAAACACTCTAAGGTGTTTAATGATTTACCATATGGCAGACCACCAGACAGGGGAATTGAACACATTATTGAGTTAGAGGAGGGCACTAAGCCCATCATGATTACTCCTTATCGGCACCCTAAGCGACTGAAAGATGAAATTGAGAAGACCATTCAGGAGTTGCTCGCTATGGGACATATTAGGTTGAGTAAGTCTTCCTTTGCTTCATCTGTTGTTTGAGTGAAGAAAAAGGACGGGACACTTAGGATGTGTATAGATTACCGGATGTTGAATAAAAAGACTGTTAAAAACCGGTATCCGATTCCTCGTATCGATGAGCTTATTGACGAGTTACATGGGGCACAATACTTCTCCAAGATTGACTTGAGATCAGGGTATCATCAAATCAGAGTTAAGATCAGGATGTGGAGAAGACAGCATTCAGGTGTTACTGTGGCCACTTTGAGTTTCTAGTCATGCCTTTTGGTTTGATTAATGCTCCCGCCACATTCCAGTCTACTATGAATAGAGTCTTCCATGGCCAGTTGCGGAGATTTGTTCTTGTGTTCTTTGACGACATATTAGTTTATAGTAAGACTTGGGACGAGCATGTATCACATTTGGATGCAGTATTGGGTATTCTTGATAGGGCTTCCTTGTATGCCAAGGAGTCCAAGTGTGCTTTAAGCATGACAGAGTTATTGTATTTCGGGCACATCATCAATGCAGAGGGAGTTCGCATGGACCCTGATAAAGTTCGTGCTATTTTGGATTGGCCTACACCGGGAAACTTGACACAGCTGAGGGGATTCATTGGACTATGTGCTTTCTATCGTAGATTTGTGTCAGGGTTCTCTAGACATGTAGCTCCCCTTACTGATCTAACCCGTAAGGGTGCTTTTGTATGGACTACACAGGCACAGGAGTGTTTTGAGAAGTTCAAGGTGATCATGACTTCATGTCCAGTTTTGGCATTGCCGGATTTCACGAGACCTTTTGAGTTACATTGTGATGCCTTAGGAGAGGGTATTGGAGCAGTGCTTTCTCAGGATCGCCAGCCTATTGTTTTCGAGAGTCGAAAACTTAAAGGTCCTGAGAGACTGTTTAGCATTTATGATAAGGAAGTGTTGGTCATTATGCATGCCTTGGCCAAATTTAGGTAGTACCTAGTTGGCAGCAGATTTTGTATTAAAACCGATCATAACAGCCTGAAGTATTTCCTTGGACAACAGGATCTTAATGAGAGGCAACAGAAGTGGGTTAGTAAGTTACAGTCTTATGACTTTGATATCTCCTATATCAGAGGTACTTAGAATGTGGTGGCTGATGCCCTTTTTTAGAGACCCCACTTGTGTGTGATTATAGAGATAGCAGAGGATTGGAGACACCTGATTATTGTAGAGTATGCTTGAGATCAGTGGGCAGCTGGTGTTGTTGATGGCAGTATGCAAGACAGTAGTTATACGCTTGTAAATGAATTGATCATTTACAAGGGGAGGATATATTTAGCCCTTGGATCGGGTGTGAGACAGATTATTTTTCGGGCTTTTCATGATTCTCCATTAGCTAGACATCCTGGGTTCTTTAAGACTTATAGGCAGGTTCGTGAGAGGTTCACTTGGAAGGGTCTGAAGATTGATGTTCAACACTATGTTCAAGGAGTGCTCTATTTGTCAGCAAAACAAACAAGAGCATACCTATCCTGCAGGATTGTTACAGCCGCTACCTATTCCTGAACGGAAGTGGGCCTGTTTGTTTGTGGATTTTATTGTGGGCTTGCCAAAGGCCCAAGGTAGAGATTATATTTTTGTGGTGGTGGATTGTCTCACTAAGTATGGTCACTTTTTTCCGATCACTACCACTTTTTCAACCGTTCAGTTAGCTGAGCTATTTTTCTGGGAGGTGTTTAGATTACATGGTTTGCCCCGGACTATTGTGAGTGACCGCGATAGCCGTTTTATGAGTTATTTCTGGCAAGAGTTTTTCCAGTATGTGGGACGGAATTGACTCCAAGCACTAGTTACCACCCTCAGACTGATGGTCAGACTAAGATAGTGAATAAATGGGTGGAGGGCTACCTACGGAATTATGTTTCTTCTCAGCAGCGGGCTTGGGTGAAGTGGATACATTTGTGTGAGTATTGTTATAACTCCACTCACCACATGACTTTCAGATGTCACCGTTTCGGGCTTTGTATGGGTATGATCCTCCTAGCTTTATGGATTTATTATGCAATAACAGTCGAGTGCCTAGTGTAGGTGATATGTTGCAGGATGGTCAGGATATCATGAGAACATTAAGGGATAATATTCAGAGGGCTCAGAATCAGCAGAAGCAATATGTTGATCAGAGGAGGATTGCTCGTTCTTTTCAGGTGGGTGATATGGTCTATCTGATGTTACAGCCCTACAGGTAGTCTTCTATCAAGAAGAGTGGAGTTGAGAAGCTCAAGCCCCGTTATTATGGACCCTTCCGTGTAGTTCGTTGTGTGGGGGAGGTTGTGTACAAGCTAGATTTACCTCTGGACAGCAGGGTTCATAATGTTTTTCATGTATTGTGCCTCAAGAAGGCGTTGGGTTAACATGTTGTGCCGTCTTCTACATTAGCTCCTTTGGATGATGAGGGTAGATTAGAGTTGGTCCCTGAGGCTATTTTAGATACCAGGGAGAGGCATTTGCGGTGGCAGATTGTTAGAAAGTTTATGGTGAAGTGGCATGGACTTCCTGATGAGGATGCCACTTGGGAACCTGAGGATATTCTTCAACACCCTAGATTGCGATTGCTTGGGGACAAGCAATCTTGGGGAGGGAGGATAGTAATGTCCCCATTTTAGTAGGTTCCTGTAGCTGAGCATGGTCAGTTCATCATCGCGACCCTCGTGAGCTGACAGTGAGTTTTGAGGTTCTTTGTGGCGGATTTACTACTTTTAGTAAGTTTATTTTGGGCAGTGGCTATTTTTAGCAGGTCAGGGAAGACAGTTCTGAGGTGTGAGCAATTGGATGCATTTTAGAGCATTTAATGTGGTTTAATGATATATAAGTTGTTTATTAAGTTGAACTTAATAAATAACTTAGCTTTATGTTCTAATTTTAAATTGTGAATGAGAAGCCTCTTTAGTGAAAAGTGTGTGGAAGAAGCCACACTCTTTTTAATGCTTTTATAAGAGCTTTGAAGGAAAATCGAAATTCATTCTTGAAGACATTATTTTTTATGAAGTTTTTTGTTGAGAGTTTTCAACAAGGGTTTGAGGACTGATTCCTCTGTGCTGCACTTTGAGTCATTCTTCTAGTGGTGAATTGTGCAATTGTATCTGTAGAAGAAATTCTGATACTCTATGGCTGCAAATTGGTGCTGATGTATACCAGTTTGGTGCAAGAATAAATTTAATTCAGTCATACTTACAGTTGGGTTCGATTTTCAATTATCTGGATATTACTTGTGTGCAAGAAGGCTGTTGTATCTCCTAAGAGGTTGCTTTTCAGTACGTACAGGCTGCAAATAATTATCTACGTTCTGCATACATGTGATTTGAAGCTGCGTGAACCACATAAAGGGTGGCGTTTTAATTTCTGAAGCCACGTCTTGTTCCCTGCAACAGCGTTTGAGCAAAGGAAGGCACATGACTCCCTCTATTGGCTGCGTGGAGTCTTAATTCTGCTACGTGTACTTCCAAGGTGGCAGCAACATCAATCTTGGGCTACGATTTGCTCATATCTTGGTTGCGTGAGAACTACAAGAGGATTTTCCTCTCATTTCGTATATCTATTTTGCCAGGTGTTCAATATTTGTTTTGAAATATTTGAATTTGAATTTGAAATTACAAATTCTCCTGGATAATTGTGTTTGCCAGTTTGGTGATAAATAGTTTGTTTAAATTTATGTTATTATATTTTAAGAAGATTTCAAATAAATACTTCTATTTAAAAAAAATTCATAAAAGTGCATATTATTTCAAAGAATTGAATTACCTGGAGCAAAGAGCCACTAGAGCTCTTTACAGGGATTGGATCTTCGCCATTCTCAAATAAGATATTCGATGGAATCCAACATAAGTAATTCTTAGTAGCTTTGATATAATGATAGTAGCGGGCCAAACTGACTATGAATCTATAATCTCCTTGTTGGCTAAAAATTTTGTAAGCCGCTAAAACTACACCTTACAAAATTGTAACTTTAGCCAACGATATAGTGAGATAAATCTCTCCTCTCAGCAATAGGGGAGGCTCCTTTCTTACCGCAGGTGGCTTCAATAGAATTTCAACTGAAATTAACTAAAAGGGTGATTCTTCCAATGTTTTCCTCTTTTTTTTAGGGAAGATTCACAAGCAATAACAACTTTCTAATTCTACATAGATCTCCTACTGCTACGATAATACTGGTGACCTAGTAGCTGATGTAAGAACAACTCCTAAGACAACAATTATGATTATATTTTGTAGATTAAGACAAGGGCCTAAAGTCTCTTGCGATTATTCCTATTTGAAAAATAACTAGAACTAATAGTGAGACTCAAAGTCTCTCACTAATAATCCTGAAATTAAAATAAAACACTGAAAGTTGAAGTTGAAAGTCTTTAACTCTTAGTATTTGCAGCCGATATTAAACTATAGTAATTTGTCCTCCTGCAACACAAAGTCTTCAAAAGTTCAAATTGGCTCTGAATGCAATAGGTAGTTCAAAGTCTGCACAATTGAATTCAAACCCTCTTGAGTAAAACTCCAAAACTCACAATCAATATCCAGAAAATGTCGTCACATAACACCTTGAATCAACACAAAGTTTGAAAGCAAGTTGCCCCTTTTATTGAAAGCAATTCAAATTTACATCTAAGCTCAAAGTCTTAGAGTTTAGATACAAACTGACAGAATTTTCTTGGCTTGCCAAAAGATGATTATTTACAATGATCTCCCTCCTTTATATAGGAAAAGAGTGGAGAGAAAGGTGGAGAAAGAAGGGGAAAATCCTTAACCACCTTGACTTATTCCCTGACTAAATAACTAATTTTGACTTATTCAAAGTTGCATGCCTAATGCACTTGCAACTTGATTACATGTTATAACTTTGCACGTGATACTATCACATGCAATTGCATCTTTTTTTTACTTTACATATAATATGTTAAATACAAATTACAAAGGCATGATGAAAATATTCTAAGTGCCTGACAAGCCACGACCCCTATTACATCATCCACTATTGGTCTTCATGCTGCTACAAGGATGCTTTGCGATTGATGTGCTTGGTTTGGTGGAAGTATCTTGATCTAGAACAGGAACTTGCATCCTTGCCTGTTCTACAGTATAATGGTGGTTGTTTTTTGAGAAGCACATTTGTTTGTTTCCATCTCTGTCTTGAAAGCATTCTTTCTGATTGTAGTCTTTCGAACCTTTCTAGAGAGAAAGATCCAATCTTCTTATCCAGCTTGTGTTCTAATTTTGATTCACTTGATTCCCTCAAAGCTGAACTTCTCTTAATGGTAGCCTTTGAGCTCTCCTATGGGGTTCCCTTTCTCTTTGTATCCTTTCTCTTTGCTCACATTCCAATATTTCTCTAAGCCCCCTTTCGATTCTTTGTCTTTCTCTTTCAAATTCAATACCAACTTCCTCCTCTTCCTCCAAGATGGCCCGAGCAATTGTATAGTGTGCGTCATCTTCTCTTTGATTCCAAATAAAAGACCCTAAGTCTGAAATGATATCTTCTTGCCTTACGTTTATATCTAAACCTGGTTGCACAATTGGATAGTTAGCATAGGAAGGTAACACCATCTTAGATCATTTTTTCAGTTTTGCCTCTCACGTTCTAACCTTTCTTGATTCTCCCTTTCAATCCTCTGGGCCTTTACTTCTTCCTTTTCTAGTGTTGGCTAGAAATTCTCTTGACATGGCAATTGATATGTTTGAGTAGTTGTGACATCAAGATTCCACAAGGTAAGAATATCTTCAAGTGATGGATCCATTGCACTTTTTGGATGCACAAGAAGTGAGCTTGGGGTATTGTAAGTGGCTGGAATACTTGTGAACAGTGGAAGAACAAACGGATTTGGGTTAGATTGGCTCTTGTGTTGTGAGAAAAACCAAAAACGGGTTTTTCAGAGGGTATTACATATGAATGGACAACAAGTATTATGTGAGAAAACAAAGCATGGATGAGTCTAGTGCATGCTTTTTGATGTACAAGTATGGATTTTGGAATGGTGTGAATAAGAGGAATGGTTGTAAAACTTCAGGACAGTGAATAGGTGGATGAGTTTGGCTCAAAATGGTCACTCATATGGTGAGAAAACCGAAAAAACAGAATTTTCAAAGGGGATTGCATATGGAGAATGGCAGGAAACTTGAGGGACAGCAAATGGACGCAAATGTTTGAGCTCAAAAATATGTGTTTTTATGGTGAAAAACCCAAAAACGGGTTTTTGGAATGTGAAAGCATATGCGGACATCAAGGATATCATATGGAAAATGCATGGAATTGAATGGAAAGACATCCACTTATAATGAGATATTGTGTTTTCATTATAAGCAAATGCGCAAGCATATGCAAGCAACCACCATCATGAGTTTTTGAATCATGAGGCAGCAGCATGTAAAGTATGAATGGAGTTTATGCAAGCATGAAAGTGGTGTTTTTGGATGCAAAAACACATGATTAATGAGCTCACTTTCTTTGATGGTCTCTTTCATGAACGGGTTTTTTAATCCTGACTACACATACAAGTAAGATGAAGTACTTGCACATGCAACTTGGAGAATGTAGACGGAAGAAGGATCATTAAAACAAACATAACATGTAAATCTGAAATAGAAATGAAAACTTACATGTTAATAAAAAACCAAAACATGAACTTGGAAAGAATTGGGAAAAACTTAAGGAAAAATTACCTCAACTCACAAGAAGTCATGCCAAATCTTTGAGCAAAATCTGAAATAAATCCAAGAGGATTTTCGGATTTAGAAAAGATGAGCTCAAAAGATCATATATAGACTTCAGTCCTAGTCTTAATCCTCTTATTTTAGAGAGTCAATATGCAATGATTGCCAAGTGGGAAGAAAAGAGAAACAAAATGGAAGAGAATAGCAACAAAATTGACCATTTCAAATGCACGTGTAATGGCAACCAAAAATGGCACCTAGGGCATCAAAAACAGCTTAGAAATAATGATAAACAATCTGCAAATGAAATGTAATGCCCAATAAGTCATCTTAGAAGCAAAAGATTTGGATTTGGTGGAAGAAAATGACAAAAAATGGGTCATTTTTGGGCAAAAACGTGCCATAAACAGGCTGTTTTGAGAGTAAAACACCTAAAATGCAATTTTGATGATCCAAGAATAATCCTTGGGCAATTTAGTGCAAAATCTACCCTATAAGCAGCAAAAATTGTTCAGTTTTGACCATTTTTTTATGTGATTTCTTGCCTCAAAATCCCCTTTTTAAAAAAAAAAAACGCTCGAATAATGTGGATTTTTAGAAGTCAAAAACATGTGTTTTCCTCTCAAAAATTGCCACTTCTCAAAAACACAGCCAAAGGAAAGTTAAAACACATTTTAAAGATGCAAATGCATGTTTAAAAAGACATTTAAATGCCTTCAAATTCGACGTCCATGGCTGCTTGGTTATGTTGACATATTTAAGTTGTCATTGGTTAAGTTAGATGCAAACATCATTCCCACCAGTAAACCGGTAGACCACTCATACTCCCTGATAGACATTTGTAAGACCTAACAGAGTATATGTATCGGGAGATCAAACAGTGTGTCTACAATCGGTCTATAGAACATATAGGGGATGCATGAACAACCGGGTATAAGATTGATACCGGACAACTGCATGTTAATCCAATCCAGATAATGTGGAGCTGTTTGAGTTAAAACCGGATTATACGGAGCATTCACCGTTTAGAACTGAAGTTAGCTTTTTAATAGGAGTTAGTTTTATTTCTACATGGATGTTTCAAGGTAAACTCAAGATCATTTCACAAAGCTTTTTTGCTGCATGATTTATGGGTGAGTTTACAGCTTGGCGGAACTATGAGTTGAGCTTTCATTAAGATTAATTTCTTATCAATACAGGTCATAGGACACAAAAGAAGTGTTGTTGAATAGACAGAGTAGGAGAAAAATATCCTTTGTGAGAGAAGCTACAGTCACAAGAGGTGAAAAGTAGAGAGGTTCAACAACCAAACAGTGTGAAAAGGGTATCAGGTATGATCTAATCAGACAGGATGTGTCATAGAGATCATTGCTTTTACATTGTTGAGGCATTTTTAAAAATCTCTCTATTAGGGTAAACCCTAACAGGTTCGTTGTATAAATCCCTTAATCGGGTAGCATCTTAATTGGTGTTGAAAGTCCTTTTGCAAGGCGACTCCTAACAGAGTCAAGATCTTAACAGGTCTTCTGTCAAATCCCTTTACCGGGTAGCACTCTTACAAGTGCTTTGTAAGCTCATAACAAGGCATCTTTATTACTGCAGTAGTGAAGTTGTGAGCTTTGTCTCACTATGGTTTTTTCCTTCTATCGAGGGTTTCCATGTATATATGTTGTGTTGATCTGAGTATTTCTATTTCTGTTTATGAAAGGTTGATTACATTCTGTTTATGCTGCAAGAATCTATATACGAGGTTTAATTGAGATAGAAATAGTATTTACTGATTCACCCCCCCCCTCTCAGTAACCGGTCAGGAATAACAATTGGTATCAGAGCTTCAGGTTCTCAAAGATATAAAGCTTAACCGCTTGAGTAAAAGATCATGGAGGGTTACAGGTATCAGAAACAGCTTGAGGAAGCCAATAACATCATTGCCTCTCTTGAGAATAGGCTAAGAAGATCCCTTGCTAAAAGAAAGGAGTTGGCTCTGCAGTTGAGTGAGAGCAATGAAACGATTGAGGAACGCTTAGGGCAAAGTGGATCAGATGAAGTTGAGGAGACAGTCTTTGAGCTTATCGAGAATAATCAGATCATAACCAATCAGATCTCCAACCTGAAAAGGGAGCAGGAAGATAATGCCTTAAAGATGACTGAATTAATTGAGAAAAAGAGGAAAGCTGAAGATGAAAGAAACACTGCAGTGAAATCACTAACAGCCTCTGAGAGAGCAAGAAATCTGGCAGAAGAAGCAGTAAGAGAAAGTGATCTTGTCGTTTTGCAACTTCAAGAAGACATGCAGATAGTCACTCAAGAATATGCCAACATGCAAAAGAATTGGCATGATAAAGATGATGCATGCAAGAGGTTGGCAATTGAGTTGTATCTGTTGGTGTTCGAAAATGCTTACGCCACTTAGGGCTGCCAATATGCCTTGAGACTGATGTTAGGAGTGGTTAGCTCCAAGTGTGAAAGCTTTGCAAGACAATTGGACCAACTATAGGGACAAGACTGCCCTCTTCACTTCTGGCTCTGCAAAACCATGGCGGGTGCACCTAATCCAGTAACTTATGGCATTTTAGGACTTTGGACTGGATTAAACAAAGCAGATGATAGCAAGAGACTACTAAATGTTAACCAGACATTCATTGAATCTCAATTGCTATTCGGTATAAAATGGCCTTGTGAAGGGTATTACTGGTGATTGATATTCAAAGATGCAGGAAATAGCCAAAAAACCATCAAGCATTGGACTCAACTGAATGTACTTTTCCTTGATCAGTGCCATTATCCATTGGGCAGCACATCAAATGCAAGTATAAAAACATGAACCAACTACTGTCAAAGACTCAAAGCCATAAATACAACTGTTCCAGCCCATCCACTACTTATAAGATCCTTCTGTAGACAAGTCTAATGAATCTATGCCCTATCCAAAGTATTTTTCACTTGATCCTAGATCAAGAACTAAAGACTAGAACATATGCAAAGGTAACCCTATGCAATGGACAAAAAAATCCAAAACTCATAAAACTAACACCAAGGAGAGACTTGAAAGCTTGAAACAATTATATTAAGTATGATGAATCATGTACATGTCTATACTAGAAATGAGACTACCACTTCAATAACCTGCAAAAGATACAAAGAAGTTCTATTTAGCTTCCTACAATGCGACAGAGTTTTCTATTTCCCTGGAACTGACAAAATTCAGAACCCTTAGTCAAAAAATAAAAAATTTATACCACTAGCCACCTTGGGAATCTCAAAGAGATTGCAATAAGCTTAGGGTGACTAGGGCCAGGGTTACAACGGCTAACCATAGCAAAATTTCAAAAAACATGCTGGATGGAAAACCAACACCAATCTGTCAGAAATAAGGCATGATCCTCACGGCAAGAAAATCTTCAAATTTGTACCTAGGATCACAAATTCATCATGAAAATCAGTCTGACTAGATCATCAAAACACCTCGAGCCAACAAAAATTGTCCTCCCCACACGGCAAAACATCTACAAGCAATCACCCAACTCACTGGACCAGACTGCAACAATCGATGCCACCAACCAGATCAAGAAACGGCCAGAAAAACTATAAATTCTGGGTACCTCTTGTCGCGAAAACCATCTGCAGATTTAAATTTGAATTCCAACGGTCAAGTCTTTGGCGCCCAGCTCATTTTGAAAACATGGCCATTGATGATCCATCCTTCCCGGCAAATCGGGTGGCCCTTGTTTAAGTTCACAACAGTCGCGGGCCTCTCAAAAAGTCAACAGCCAATCAAAAACTAGCACGTCAGCAATACAGGCACCGTGGATCCACCCAACTTTGCAACCGCGACGCCAGCAGTGGTCGCATGATCGCATAGCCAAAAACTAGGCTATGCGAACACGCGACAAGCCTCCATGTCAATGCCACCCTGTCACCCGCTGGCCAATCAGAACTGAGCACATCACCGAGCAAGTGGCCCCAGTTTATCTGGCGAACTGGCGACCGAAGAACTTCCGACAATTCGCGAAATACTTTCCACCATCGCTAAAAAACTTAGCGATCACACGACCACTATTCGCTGAATCGCCAAATAAACTGGGGCACCGCCAAAACATTACGCGAACCAGCGAACAGGTGGAAAATTTGTCGGGCCGCTAAACATTTTATCACAACCGCCAAAGACACTGAGAAATTCAACCGAGCCCACACAGGACGATCGACGGCCGTCGCAAGATCTTAAGCCTCTGGCACACTCGATGAGATTATACGCCGTTCATCGATTAACTGACAGGATCAGGACCCACTGACACATCCGGAAACCAGGTCCCATTGACAACAAGCCACTGTGCAAATACATGGACGAATAAAATAGTGCCAACTGTGCATACGTGTCAACGGACCCACCTACCTCCCTTATGAGAATCAACGGCTGTCGCTATACCGCTGCATTAAAGCTTGAGCATGTTTCATTAACGGTATAAGGACAGCCACAAGATTAAACTGAACTTTAATCTGCCTGAATGCCAAGAAGACCGGTCCCACTGACCACACTCCACTTCATACTCCCGTGGACCAATGAGATACCGCCAAGTCAGCTCACCTGGCAGCGGGACCACCGCCAAATATACGTTTGAGACAAATGAGATCAACGGTAGTCGCATGATCTCATGAGCATGGAATATTCCTTACGCTCATACACTGACCGTCGATCTCCTCCCTCTGCTGTTTGAAGAATCTGGCCCCACCAACCATCGCACTTAAGACCGATGAACAAGGAGTGCCGGCAGAAGAGAAGAAATGCAAGGTCGAAAACACACAGGGTTTTCAGCGAAAGATCGAAAACATCCAAAGTATTCAAAAAAAACATTGTGGGTTTTCGACACTTAGGCAGATTTTGAAATTGTTTCCTGCAGACCTTAAAATTTGAATAACTCCCAGGGTTTTGCGATTTAGGAGGTGCGATCTGAACTGGAGCAAGGTGATACAATAAAGAGCATAGGGCTAAGAGCTCAAACCATGAAACACTATGGATTTTCATTGCAAGTTAAAACTGTGCTACAAGGTGGGATAACTTCAAAATTTGCAGGGAAAAGGCCATTTTCATAAGATTTTGCATTGATAGGAAAATGGACTAATAGTTGCTCTAGTTGGGGACATGTATCTCCTGCAGATACAATGAGGACCTCAGATCTCTGGGAAGAAGCAGACCACCCACTGGAAAAACACAGAGACCTCAGAAAACACAGGGAACAGGCCAGGAAAGAAACACACAACAGGAAAGGGAAAGATATTTACAGAATTTACAAGTATTTACAACCAGGCTCAAGGCCCCGAAAGAAAACCAGTGACCCTCCTGAATCAAAAATTTGATTCTCATCCACATACGCAACCAGCCACCTGAAAATTTCATGACCACCTTGCTGCAAACATATGTGAATATTCATGGGCTGAAGAATGAAACTATGCTGGTCACTACCCATGTTCTTCCAGTCAGAACCATCATACTCACATTCATATTCTAAGAAGTAAGGAACATCACTTACTTCTCCCTGCTGACTGGAAGTAAAAATATCATCTAGTAATGCATCAGGAAATAAAACATACTGATTAGCATGCATTACTATAAAAGTACCTGGCTGAGAAGGACTTGAATCCTCTGATTTACCTTCATACATTGCTTCAGCCACTAAGCAACTTGGTTCATCAATGATATCCTCACTGACTAGATCATGAACCAAGTAAAGGTCTTCTTCACTATCATATCTGACAAAAGAAGGAAAAGAGTATGAATCTTCAACCACTTCTTTTGTGGGGCAACCACATGAGGAGAACTCTGATGAACATGAATCATCAAAAATATGAGCATCCTGCATCTTGTCAACATTTGACAAACTCGAAAATTGTTGGTGGGTGGGAGGGGAAACATCAACACATTCATTAGGGATATTTGCATTGCTTGAAGCTGAACAAATGCTGATGACTTCATCATCATATTGTACCTGGTTGCTATCTAGTAATGTGGGGGCAGCAAAAGAATCAGAGACACACATGTCAAAGTCAAAACCTATTGACTCATGCTCTCAGTCAAAATCAATGTATGTTGGATGTAGGAACTCAGAGTCATCCCTCCCTGCATACCTAAGATATTCACAAGACAGGAGATCTGAAATTTGTTCACTATGAAGTGAGCAACAGTCCACAAGAACACCCTCCTCTGACATACAACTATCAGCAACATATTCATCAATCCAATCTTTTTCTTCATCTGATTGACTGCATAAACTTTCTTCCCCATACTGAGAAAGAGCATCACTCTCATGATTGCAAGAAAGAGTGTCATCACTTGACACATCTCCTTCATAACTTCCATCATTCTCAATATCAGTACCAAAGAGCAAAACCCCAAGTGCATCCTCAAGCTCAAGACTATCATCACTAAGTACCCAATCCCTGATGCATCCATAATACTCCTCCCACAAAGCATCTGACCAACTGGTTGACTCAGGAAAACAAAGCTCCAGGAATAAACCAATGAATTCAGATTTAGGAAACTCAACGTCATCTGGAAGCTCATCATATGCACCACAAAATCTATAATAGAACAAAGATATGGATAGATCCTGTCTGCACCTCACCTTCAATCTTACCAATTTTATGCAATCCCTAAGGATGCCCTGTTCAAGAAACGCAAGCTCCTCCTCAAGCTTACCCATTACAACTTAATGCAGTACTTCCATAAGATTTTGCAGAGATGCAACTGAAAACTTGAAGAATGCAAACCTCTACTCACACCTTATTCCTTTTCTTAGTGCTTGATCACTTAATAAGGAGGCATTTCAGATCTTTGAGAAATACCTGGGAATTTGCAGCAGAAGACCTTTGGCTGGAAGCAGGGCAGATCTAGAGCTCACCTTGCAGCTCCATCAGGTTCTTTGATAGTGTAGAGTCGCCACCTCCTTGCAGAGGAAAATTTTTTTTTTGTTTCTTCTTCCAACCAGTACAAAATTCCACAAGTAACCACACTGTTTATCAAAAGGAACACTGATCAAACTAAGAAAATCAGAGCCGCCACTCACAATTAGGTGAGAAGATTTTACAAGTGTGTTTTTTACTTTTGACTCTATTCTTTCAACCAAGACTCTGGGATAATCCAGCCAAGCAAGGGAGCTTGCTGTCTTTTACTCCTTCCCTAGTTGAGTCGCCATCTTGTTGGTGTTTGAAAACGCTTACGCCACTTAGGGCTGCCAATATGCCTTGAGATTGATGTTAGGAGTGGTTAGCTCCAAGTGTGAAAGCTCTGCAAGACAACTGGACCAACTATAGGGACAAGACTGCCCTCTTCACTTCTGGCTATGCAAAACCATGGCGGGTGCACCTAATCCAGTAACTTATGGCATTTTAGGACTTTGGACTGGATTAAACAAAGCAGATGATAGCAAGAGACTACTAAATGTTAACCAGACATTCATTGAATTTCAATTGCTATTGGGTATAAAATGGCATTGTGAAAGGTATTACTGGTGATTGATATTCAAAGATGCAGGAAATAGCCAAAAACCATCAAGCATTGGACTCAATTGAATGTACTTTTCTTTGATCAGTGCCATTATCCATTGGGCAACACATCAAATGCAAGTATAGAAACATGAACCAACTACTGTCAAAGACTCAAAGCCATCAATACAACTGTTCCGGCCCATCCACTACTTATAAGATCTTTCTGTAGACAAGTCTAATGAATCTATGCCCTATCCAAAGTATTTTTCACTTGATCCTAGATCAAGAACTAAAGACTAGAACATATGCAAAGGTAACCCTATGCAATGGACAAGAAAATCCAAAACTCATAAAACTGACACCAAGGAGAGACTTGAAAGCTTGAAACAATTATATTAAGTATGATGAATCATGTACATGTCTATATCAGAAATGAGACTACCACTTCAATAACCTGCAAAAGATACAAAGTTCTATTCAGCTTCCTACAATGCGACAGAGTTTTCTATTTCCCTGGAACTGACAATATTCAGAACCCTTACTCAGTCAAAAAATAAAAAATTTATACCACTAGCCACCTTGGGAATCTCAAAGAGATTGCAATAAGCTTAGGGTGACTAGGGCCAGGGTTACAACGGCTAACCACAGCAAAATTTCAAAAAACATGCTGGATGGAAAACCAACACCAATCTGTCAGAAATAAGGCATGATCCTCACGGCAAGAAAATCTTCAAATTTGTACCCAGGATCACAAATTCATCATGAAAATTAGTCTGATTAGACCATCAAAACACCTTGAGCCAACAAAAACTGTCCTCCCCACACGGCAAAACATCTACAAGCAATCACCCAACTCACTGGACCAGACTGCAACAATCGATGCCACCAACCAGATCAAGAAACGGCCAGAAAAACCATAAATTCTGGGTACCTCTTGTCGCGAAAACCATCTGCAGATTTAAATTTGAATTCCAACGGTCAAGTCTTTGGTGCCCAACTCATTTTAAAACATGGCCGTTGATTATCCATCCTTCTCGGCAAATCGGGTGGCCCTTGTTTAAGTTCACAACAGTCGTGGGCCCCTCAAAAAGTCAACAGCCAATCAAAAACTAGCACGTCAGCAATACAGGCACCGTGGACCTGCCCAACTCCGCAACCGCGATGCCAGTAGTGGTCGCATGATCGCATAGCCAAAAACTAGGCTATGCGAACACGCGACAAGCCTCCATGTCAATGCCACCCTGTCACCCGCCGGCCAATCAGAACTGAGCACATCACCGAGCAAGCGGCCCCAGTTTATCTGGTGAACTGGCGACCGAAGAACTTCCGCCAATTAGCGAAATACTTTCCACCATCGCTAAAAAACTTAGCGATCACACGACCACTATTCGTTGAATCGCCAAATAAACTGGGGCACCGCCAAAACATTACGCGAACCAGCGAACAGGTAGAAAATTTGTCGGGCCGCTAAACATTTTATCACAACTGCCAAAGACACTGAGAAATTCAACCGAGCCCACACAGGACGATCGACGACCGTCACAAGATCTTAAGCCTCTGACACACTCGATGAGGTTATACGGCGTTCATTGATTAATTGACAGGATCAGGACCCACTGACACATCTGGAAACCAGGTCCCACTGACAACAAGCCACTGTGCAAATGCATGGACGAATAAAATAGAGCCAACTGTGCATACGTGTCAATGGACCCACCTACCTCCCTTATGAGAATCAACGGCTGTCGCTATACCGCTGCATTAAAGCTTGAGCATGTTTCATTAACGGTATAAGGACAGCCACAAGATTAAACTGAACTTTAATCTGCCTGAATGCCAAGAAGACCGGTCCCACTGACCACACTCCACTTCATACTTTCGTGGACCAATGAGATACCGCCAAGTTAGCTCACTTGGCAGCGGGACCACCGCCAAAGATACATTTGAGACAAATGAGATCAACGGCAGGCGCATGATCTCATGAGCATGGAATATTCCTTACACTCATATGCCGACCGTCGATCTCCTCCCTTTGCTGCTTGAAGAATCTGGCCCCAGCAACCATTGCACTTGCGCACTTAAGACCGACGAACAAGGAGTGCCGGCAGAAGAAAAGAAATGCAAGGTCGAAAACACATAGGGTTTTGAGCGAAAGATCGAAAACATCCAAGGTATTGAAAAAAAACATTGTGGGTTTTCGACACTTAGGTAGATTTTGAAATTGTTTCCTGCAGACCTTAAAACTTGAATAACTCCCTGGGTTTTGCGATTTAGGAGGTGCGATCTGAACTGGAGCAAGGTGATACAATAAAGAGCACAGGGCTAAGAGCTCAAACCATGAAACACTATGGATTTTCATCGCAAGTTAAAACTGTGCTACAAGGTGGGATAACTTCAAAATTTGCAGGGAAAAGGCCATTTTCACAGGATTTTGCATTGATAGGAAAATGGAGTAACAGTATCAACTGAAGCAACAAATGAAAGCTCTCGTAGAGAGAAATGAAACACTCAGAAGATACAATGAAAGCTCGGTAAAGCTTGATGAGCAACTGAAGGCTCAAAGAAAGCACAAAGATCCCACAGGACTTGGGTTCACCTGTCAAAACACCAAGGAAACCGGTGAGTCATCTCGAGTCAAAAAAAAGAAAGAAGGAAAAGAAGAAACCGCTGGAACAAAAGGGTAAAAAGACCATCAACACTTCTTGCAATCACTGTGGAAAACCGGGGCATAGAACAAGTAACTGCAGAAATGCACCAGTAAAGTCAACTAACAGTTACTGCAAAAACTATTATAAGTATGGCCACAAGACCTTTGAATATAGGTCTCATCCCAACAGTGTGTCCAGTGGTAGCAGGGGAAGCTTCAAGGGCTATTGCTACTCATGCAACAAGTTTGGACACAAGGCTGAAGAATGCAGATCCAAAACAGTGGTATTTAGATCCCCACCGAGACGGAATTCCCTAAAAGGAATGAGGATTGGAGCACAACCAATTGTGCTAACTATGGCATGCATAGCCATAATGACTCCTGGTGTCATTCACCCAAGAAAAGAAGGGTAAATCCATAGAAGGCAACTGGGATAGTTTTTTACACCTGCAACAAAGTTGGACATCTGTCCAAAGATTGTAGGAACCGGCCATTGAACAAAAGTAGAGGATCGGTCAAATCGGTGAAGAAGACCTTGTCTCCCAATCATAAGGACAAGGGAAAAGAGACCGAGAAAGAAGTCAAGAAGGTTTGGTTCAAGAAGGAATCGAAGAGCTCCGCTGAGGAGAAGACAAAGGGAAGATCATCATCTACTGATGGTGATCTCTCTTTAGCAAACAGAGCTTAAAAGGCTTAGAGGGAATCAATAGCCTGTCTACTGTTCCCATTAAGACTAGTGAACAATAAACTCACTAAGTCAGTAAGTAAAACTGGAAGAGGTTGTCGGTCTATCATTTGAACCGGACAAGTGAGTATTGATTAACCGAGGCTTGTTCAACAGGTAAAAGCCTGAATACTGTTTGACGAAAAAGGAAAGAAAGATTAGGTAAGGCAATTAATACTGTAGCCGTTAATAAATAGTTACCGTTTGGTAATTATTGTTAGACCCTAAATCTATATAAAGGAAGGAGAATTACTCATATCACTTTACTTTGCGATTTGTGCTTTATGATTTTTATGCTTGAGTAATTTTCTTGTGCTTTGATTCAAGATCACTGTTAAGTCATTTTCTTAAGGACGATCAAGTGATTTTCTGAGTAAACCGGTCGATAGCAATGGCATCATCATCTTCTGTTGTCAAACTGATCAAAGGAAATCTTGTCGACTGACCTATTTACGATATTATGACAGAACAAAACAGGGAGAACGACATGTCTGGTGCACTGTCATCTGTGCCAAACGGAGTTCTCATGACTGGAGATGTCACAGCCTTTATTCATGCTAAGCAAAATGAACTAGGTGAAACCTTCATCCAGAGCGAGTACCTCTTGCTATGCAAAGACAGAAAGCTTCAGGATAAATACGTGAAGCTAGTATCTTCAGGGCTCATAAACAGAGTCTGCTATCCAACCGTGTTTTGATCGGATTGGATACGACTGGTTCTCAGTCGTGTGCATGAACATGGCTTTTGGCCTGCGAAAGGAGCATGCACCCAAATCACCAAGGAATACTTGCATAGAGTGACCGGGTACGACAACAAAGGGGAAGCCCTCATCCTCAGAACCATCTCCAATGTCGTTGTCGCTAAATTGAAACAATCCAAATTTGACAGTTAGCTGATGACCGTCAATGATAGTGAAGATGAGGGAGTTCGGTTCGCATCTGCAGTGATAGGTTATAATATCTATCAATCAAGCAACTTGAATAGTGTGCGAGAGGAGCCATTCATGCCGCTTACCGGATCATGCATGACAACGCGTAGTATGACGTTTGCGCCATTCTTGGAGGACAGATTTTTGAAAATTTGAAGAAGCTCGGTGTCGTAAAGAAGTTCCTGAAATACGGAACCCTACTGGTATGCCTATTCTTCTACTATCAGAATTACTTTCTTGGAATAGGCAAGGTTACATGGGGAACCGATAGACCGGTGATGATACAAATCAATGACATGGCCAACAAATTGGGAATTCAGTTCAGTAAAGTCATGAATGACTATTTTGAGGCATTCTAGCTGAGGATGCACGCCATGGAAAGAATTCTCTCAACTATTGTTGAATCCTACAAAGATGAGGTGTGTTTCCTAGTAACCATCGATCACTGCATCATTGAGGCTGTAGAAAAAAAAACCGAGTACGCATCGGAGCTCGGTTATGAGATCTCCTCCAAGACAGCCAAGGGATATGCAGATGCCTTACAAGAGGGTGACCTAGATCTCTTTGCATATTGGTTCAGAACATATGAGGAGATAATGGAAAATCTGAAGAAGTCTTCAGTGAAAGAACCAAAGAAGATATATGTGAAGAGAAATCCTACACCGAAGAAGAAACCGATAGCAGATCAACCCAAAGTTCAAAAGAAGAGAGCACAACAAGCACCCAACGCTCCAAGGGAAGAAACTGAAGAAACAGAAAATGAAAACACCATTCCTCTTCTGTGAAAGAAGAAATCTGCTAAACCGGTGAAGGAGGATGCACCGAGAGGAAGAAAACCCACAATTGATGAATTTGTGACAAGGCTAAAGAATTTAGGTGGTATGGCATCAGTTGGAAGGCGATATAGTCTTGCCACAGAAGAAGACAAAAGGAAAATAGAAGAAGCGGTAGTCTATTGCATTCATAAGTTCAATCTTACTCCTACCGAACTTCATAAGGTCATCCCTAACGATCTCCAAGAGATTTTTGAAGCAAGATGGAAAGCTTCAATGGAAAGAGAAAAGGAGCTAAGGATTAGGGCTCTTCTTGAAGTTCAGAATCACTTAACTCTGGACGAGGCAACTCATCAAGCAGAATTGCACAAGCAAAATTTCCTAATAAGAAAGAGGACAAGTCAAATGCTTGTCGGAGAAGTTGAGAAGGTTCACGAAGAAGGTGTGGCAAAAGAAGCATGCCAGAAGAACACTGAGCCACCGGTAAAGGAAAGGGAATTTTGAGAGCCGAGGCTCAATTCAAAATAAAGGTATCGACTAAACCAGTCATCGTCGATATCACTGACGACAAAGGTGGCAATCTGGCTCCACCAACCATACTGGTATCTTCAGAAAAGGTAAGGCTCATACAATGACTGTAAATGATATTCTAGATGAAGTCATGGATTTTGGTGAAGTAGCCAATGCGGTTAAATGGTTTAGTGTGTTAGGAGACGAAGATAAACAAGCGATAATAGTGGCTCTGTTGGAAACCTTCTTAGATTTCAACAGAAGTCCAAGAGACTATAGGTCTAAATTTCCTCCTGAACTGAATAATAGACTTATGAATAAGTGGAGAATCGGTCTAGGCTCCAACAACAGAATTATTAAGGAGACATTGTCACAAGTACAACCTTGTCTCAGTGAAGATACTATTAAACTTCTGATGGAAGAAGTATCAATGAATTTGGATACTAGGAATAGGGTTGCCAAGATAGTAAATGGTTATGAAAAGGAAGTCTATCAAGAGACACTCGATTTCTGGCAACAATATGATTTTAGTGTTCTCAAGACAATAGGTCCACAGGAAGAACCTGAGACACTACAAGAACCACCGGTTCAATTCACTACTCGTGAAGAACCAACAACCGATGAGCAGGAAGTTCCTAAGGAATAGTTCACATCCGGTAAATCTGGGAGAACAAGTTCTACCAGAGGAACAAGCACTACCAGAGGAACAAGTACTGGGAAAGTTATCAGTCAAGATGACTACTGACAATACAACAGGTGAAGAAGAAATTGCTATGGGTGAGCTGCATACAGTTGAGGAGCAACACACAGAGCCACCATTGGAACAGAAAGTTCCATCGGAAGAGCAATTACATCTAGAAGAGGAAGTCCACCCGGAGGAAGAAGTGCAACCGGGAAGAGAAGAAAATCAAGAAGAACAGAATAAACAAGAACAAGAAGTACTTGTCAACACTGAACAGGAAAAGCATGTGGAACAACAGCCAGAGCAAGAAAAGAGTCAGAAGGAACCAGTCGATGTTCCAAGCTCATCCTCATCTAAGAGGAAGCTAACCTTTGCAACTGAGTTAGAAGCCAAGAAAAGCAAAGTTAGCGACACTGTGGTTGACATAAGCAAGATATCAACTAGACAGCTTAAGGAGCTCACTAAGAGGAAGTAGGACATGGTCCTCACTAGTGTCAGAAACATCTTGTACAACTTTGTACCAGATGCAGATATTGATGAAGAAGAACCTATGATTGATCAATTGGAGATTCTAGCACAAGCAATCAGAGAAGATGTCACCGATCCAGAAACAGTGACTATTGATCATTATGAGAAGAAGAGAATAGAAATTCTCCATAAATAGGTTGAAGAGATAAAATTTACAGTATCTACCAACACAAAGGCACTTCATCAACAAATACAGGTTGTAGGAAGTCTAATGACAAGGACTTCAAACTTTGATGACTTTGTTCAAGATATCACTGAAAAGTCATTTAAGACTTCAGAAGATATAAGAGTTGTTTCTTCTCAATTTGATATAAAGAACTCCTCTGCAACAGAGTACAGTAGACAGATGACCAGTCTTTCTCTAATTTTGAGAAAACCTTTAGAAGAGAAGACAAAGAGAATCTAAGATTTCATTGGATTCCAATTATTTTTGGCCCCAACTTTTGATCTCTTAAATAGATATGAGGAGTGGAGTTACTAAGTAACTCACCAATCTATGAATGCCGACATTCATAATAGGTGTGTGCAAAGAGGCAACATCTTGTTAAGGAGGATAAACTAATTTTCTTAATAAAGGAAATACAAGAAATGACATGTCCTCCCACTTGGACTAGAGGACAAAATACATGTAGGGATTCCATAGGAATCTCCTAATTCAATAAATAAAAACAGGGAAAGATTAAATATTCTAACACCTCCCCTTAATCTTTACTTGGGGAGTTTACATCAAAGGGTTGCAAACTCAAATTTTTACAATGAAATTGAAATTTCTCTTTAGAAAGAGGCTTTGTCAAAGTATCTGCAACTTGATCTTCCCCCTTGCAATAGATGAGTGACACTCGCTTGTCTTCAACTTGTTCTCTAATTAAATAATGTTGGAGTGCAATATGCTTTGTCCTTGCATGAAAAATTGGATTTTTTGCCAAGGCAGTGACACTTTCGTTGTCACAATACAAAGGTGTAGGCTCTTGTTGAGGTAGACCCAAATCTTCAACTAATCTTCTAATCCATAAAGCTTCTTTAGAGGCATTAGTACATCCTTTATATTCAGCTTCGGTGGAACATACAGAAATAGAATGTTATTTCTTACTTTTCCAAGAAATAGCACCTGAACCAACAAAGAAGCAATAAACACTAAGTAGATTTCCCATCATGGGGATCTCCACCTAGATCTGAATTAGTAAATCCTTTTAATGAAAAATCAGCATTGACATCATAAAATAAACCTACATTAATAGTGCCTTTAATATAACGTAATATTCTTTTAGCAACTTTGAAATGTGTTTGTTGTTGTTTAGACAAAAATCTTGAAACTAAACCAACACTAAAAGCTATATCAGGTCTAGTAAGAGTTAGATAATTCAAACTTCCTACTAGTTGTCTATAAATTGTAGCATCCACAAATGGAGTTTGCATATCTACCATCAACTTAGTTCCTAACTCACAAGAAATTGAAACATGAGTGGCATCATTTATCTTAAACTTTTCTAGAAGATCTTTAGCGTATTTACTTTGTGAGAGAAAAATACCCTTAGGGGTTTGCCAAATTTGCATTCCTAAGAAATAATGTAAAATTCCTAAATCGGTCATTTGAAATTGTTGATTAAGTTGAAACTTAATATTTGAAATTAAAGAATTTGAACTTGAAGTAAGAATCAAATCATCCATATAGAGAATAATAATGACAATATCATCGAGTATGTTTAATATAGAGATTAGGATCATTTTTACTTCTAACAAAACCATGAGAAATATAAAGAAACCATTGATTTTGGAATACCATTCCCTAGGTGATTGTATTAACCCATAGATAGATTTCTTCAATTTTCAAACTAAGTGTTCATTACCTTGTTTAACAAAACTAGGGGGTTGACACATATAGATTTCTTCATGCAAGTCACCATTTAAAAAAGCACTTTTAACATCCATTTGGTGAATAGGCCAATTCATTTTATAAGCTAAAGCAAGAACTAGTTTAATGGTGGACATTTTTGCAACAAGAGTAAATGTCTCATTATAATCTAATCCTTCAATTTGAGAAAAACCTCTTGCTACTAACCTAGCTTTAAATTATTAATTTCGTTATTAACATTTAATTTAGTTTTATATAACCATTTGTATGAAACCAAATTTTTACCATGAGGCAAGGGAACTAAATCCCAAGTTTGATTAGAAATTAAAGTGTCATATTCCTCTTGCATAGGTTTTTGCCAATGTGTAATGACCCTTACTATAAAGGCCACTAAAACCCCCAAATCTGAACTGAGACAATTCGTCAAACACTTTCCCTGCAACCTGAGTTTGCTGATGTCTGCTTGTTTTGATTTGATTGTTTGGTACCAATGATGTTTTAATGATTGTAAATGGTTGCAAAGTAACTAATAGAAAGTCTAAAGGATATGCAACTTATATTTATTCCTTTTCAAGTACAAATGCATGTAATCCTGATGTAAATCACACACCTACAACCAAGAGGCATTTTCACAAACAGTTGGTATGCACCCTATATGCTGATAAGCACAACTACAACTATTGACATTTTGTCAAACAGTTGGCATACAACTGAATACCCAATACAAATGCACATTAATGCAATGATGTAATAACAGTACCAAAACAATGATGTGCTTCAAGGAAGTTGCCAATTACAATATTCAGAATTTCAATAACTTGGCACCATACAATGTATTACATCAACAATGATAGAACACTCTTATCAATGCATTGACCAACATTCCAAGTCTGATTACAATGTGCAAAATATGACAATGATTGATCCAATTGACTGAATTCTGATAATACATAGACTGTTACAGCAGAGCTTAATAATATGCAACTTTTAATACAATTTTGACATCAAATATCAAACACCAAACAATATGAAAGAACCTGGAAATGCTGCAATGAATTGGTGACAAAATGCTGATGAAACAGTGATTGAGCTGCACCCCGAACTGGTCCCACAAACTGCTGCTGTACCTGGTACTGTACCTGGCCGTACAGTACAGACATGTACAGCCCTGCTATAAATTATTTGCAATGACTTTGGCTGCTGAAAATGGTGTATTCAGAATCGCCTAGGGTTAATATATAACCCCTCAAATGCATAAAAATTATCTCCAGCTGGTGTATGAGATATGAGCAAAAATATGAGTCCAGGCCCTTATATGGACTTCTCAGAAAATGCACCAAAAATGATCTCCAAACTTAACAAACTGATTCTCCAATGCAATGATGAATTCAAAACCCTTATTCAACCAAATACAAGCCCTCAAATCAATCTTCACATGAAATCCACATGAAATGGCTGAGTACCATCTCCAATCATGCAACTTTTGTCATGTCCCCATTTTGGCTGACCTCGTTTAGCGTGCCAAATTTGCCTATCCCCGACTCTCGTAGGCAAATGGTGGAGAGAGAGAGTCATTTTTGCAGATCAGATGGTTATATTGGCTTTTGGAGAAGTTTAAGAGGTTATATTTTATTATTATGAGTTATCGGGGCCTACATGTTCTAATTTTAAGTTGAGTTGCACTTTTTATTTTATAATATTATTTTATTACAAAAAGTGCTTTTTAATGAGATTTTATAAAGGAGAATTCTAGAAGTTCCAAGAAAAGTGAATAAATAGAGGGCTAGGCCTCTCATTTGGACATGCTTGTTTTGGATATCTCTTCTACTTCTTCATTGTGAAGACATTTGTGGTCTTTGGATCTGCAAATCATTATTCAGTCTTTGGGAACGAGTCACTCCTTTGGATTGGCAACTTTGAGGGTGTGAAATATCACTTGAATTGTTGCAATTGAGGAGTTGGTATTCAACCATCTCATTTGGACTTCATTGAGATTCAGTTTTGAGGGATTATTTGGATTGGAATAAAGGTTTCAGTTGTGCCCTAGCAGTGGTGGATCAATTGACAAGTGTTTGAAGACAATTTTGCATATTTTTCAGACTGCCAGTCCAGGGTTTGGACCCACGTTTTTGTTCATATCTCATACTTGGCTTGGCGGATGAATTTATAAATTTAGAGGGTTATACTACAACCCTAGGCGCCCCTTTTAATCACATTTTGGGGTCTCAAAACATTGGCGTTTTTTTTATATACTGCTGACGCCCTAGCCGCACAGGTACGGCCCTGCCAGTGGTGACAGCAGTTTGCAAATTGGGATCCGTTTGGGGTTGTTTGGAGGTCTTCAGCAGCGTTTGGCATCATCACATTAATGGTCTTCAAAGGGGCTTCGAAACCAGGTTCATTTTGTACTGAAAGTTTATGTCAATTTTGTAAAATTCTGTGGACAAACATTAACTGTTATATTCAGTCCAGACTGGGCAAATAAACAGTCCCAGAATTGTAGCAGGATAGTTGGATAATATCATTGCATAATCAAGGGTTTCAATGTTTAGAAATGCATAAATGTATAGAAATGCATAGTTGGAATCATTTCCTAATGCTGATATGATAGGACAGTCATATGTTTACATTTTCAGTCCAGTCCTATATGCACAGTTCAGTCCTCTAAATTCTGATAGCTGTATTCAGTCAATAGGACCCATATGATCATATGCACAAGTACAGTCCATTAAATCAGTTGTTGAAATCAGAATTGTATGCACTGTTAGGATTGCATTTGTATATGAAGTTTTACATGTTGTCTAGATTCACATTCATATGCATAGCTGTAAGTTGTAATAATCTGAAGATTATTTTGGGCACAAAGATATATATCTATTTGGCAATGTGTGGATTTATTGCACAACAATTAGCATTATTTGCAGCTCTATTCGGTTACGTGCCAACTGTTTGACGAATTGACAAAGTTCAGTTTGAGGGTTTTAGTGGCCTATATAGTACGGGTCATTACAACTCTTCAGTAGATATTTCACTACCTCAGTTATGCCAATTTAGGGGAGTTATCGTTCCCAAAGATCAAATGATATTTGCAGACCAAAAGACTACAAATTGCTCCACAATGGAAGAAGTAGAAGAAATTCCAAATCCAAGCATGTGCAAATGAAAGCCCAAGCCCTCTATTTATTCTTTTCCTTGAGAAGTTGCTAGAACTTCTAGAAACATCCAATTATAATGTACTTTATAATAAAATAACATTATAATAATAAAGTACATTTCTCAACTCAAAATTATAACAATGTAGGCTCATAACTGAATATAGGTCCAACTACAACCGAATGTAGGCTCAAGACTGAACGTAGGCTCTACTACAACTGGATGTAGGCTCAAACTGGATGTAGGCTCTACCGAATGTAGGCTCTGTCAGCAATATGCAATTAAATGATCAACATAATGACCCTCTCTCCAAACCATTTGCCTACGAGAGTCGATGATAGGCAAATCCGTCATGCCAAACGATGTCAGCCAAAATGGGGACATGACAGTCCGCCCTTCCTGAAATTGCTTGTCCCTAAGCAATGGCTAAACAAATAATCAATCAATCCACCTGGATCCCAAATGTAGTCATGATCTAAACTGCTGTCAATCAACGCAAGCTCCTGCAATATTCTCTGATATATAATCAAGAGGAATCCATAATCAAACGGGCAAATACAACTCAACAAAACTCCAACAGTACAACTACCAGAGTCAGGAACCCACGAGAAACAAACTCTCGAAATATCAGAACCCAAGTAGAGAGGACAACTCAAACTGCCAACATAGTAAATATCACCAACACATCCCACTGGCCTATGTAGAGCGCACAATCCAACTCTGCAACAATGGTGAACACTCCCGAATGAAACTGCGCTAAGTACGGAAAATCCACACACTGTACAACTCCTGTAGTGAAAACAACTCTGCAAATCATTGACCACTGTCTCATAACCATAACTCCCATGTACCGCTGATGGCGAATAGTCATCACATGATGGATAGCAAGAACTAGAACCCAAACCAAATTTGACTGCCATCAACTGCTCAACACATGGATCAAATGCAAACTGATGAAGATATCCTGCAGTCTAATGCTGATAAAAAAAACCAACCTCAATCAATAGCTCACCATGCACAGGTAATACAACCCACTGTGGCTGATCACCAGCTAAGTCAAGAGATGACATAGCCAAAGGAGTAGAATCAATAACAACACCCGCTGAGGTAGCACTCCCAAGCTCCTGCTCTAACTCATGCACTATCAAGATATCAACTGCAGAACCTATCGCCATGACATTCTCATCACAACTCTCATCCCGTGGTGTCAAACCATCCCATAACTGATGACAAGCACTAGGGACCAAAGTATATCTACGTAACATCATCTCATCAACATGGTCATCAAAGGTAAACTGATGAGCATACCTCACAGTGTAATGCTGATAGAATGCGCCAATTTCAGTCAGTGGCTTAGACTACAATCCAGATGAAACTAACTGCAACCGATCACTAACCAAGCCAGAACTAACTACTACCTCTGAAGACACCGCCAAGGGAGTAGTATCACTAACAGGAACCATGCCAACTACCGAATCATCAACATCAAACATGATCTTTGGTACAACATCACTAGTCTCCATGCCATCAGTAGTAGAGACCATCATCATGTCAAACATACCACAATGCTCAGCTGCAGCACCCAACTCAACTGAACCTGCCTCCAGTGGAAACGAACCAAACATGCCAATATTAGTATTGAGGACAGATATATCCTCATCTCCACTGCCTCTATCAACCTCGACCATGGACATCCTCGGATCACTAGTCACCATGGTCTGTGACTGTACAGAATCTGGTAAAGACTGAAGTCGCTCTAACTCCATGGTCACCTCAGCCAAATGAAACTGTGACTCCTCGAAAGCCAACTGTGTAATCTCAAGAAATTCAGAAGTCACCTCGAGCTGCTGAGTAAGCTCACTCACCTCATCTTCCTTGACCAATAATGCATCATATGCTGTATTGCCCCACTCCATAAGATAATCTCTGTCGGCTACCAACTGCATATAATTCTGTCTTAGAATCCGGATAGCCTCCCATAAAGAGTGGATCTCAGTCAAGGAAAGATAACTGCCTCCCCGATCATCACTAGTAGGGGAACCCCATCCATAAACTGCTAACAACTGACGAGCAGCATCGAAATGCTCGCGAGCGGCAGAAATGTCTCGCTCACTAACTCTCAGCTGACTAGACACATGATGGCACTGGCTAGACTGTCTCCTACAATCCTCCTCTGATGTACTGTCCAAAGGAGTAGACTCAAAATCACTGATCTCTGGAGTACTACCATCCATACTCTGTGAATCAACTCCAAAGCTCATATCAACATATGGAGTATCAAAAACTGTAGCTTCACTGTCCAACTCCTCCGTACTGAAAGAAACTGTCGAGGAAACTAAGTCCTCAAAACTGTCCACTGCATCCGCTTGGATGTCATCTGTAGCAACACGATCCTGGGACTCACCTGTAAACACTAACATCTCAGATGTGTCTGAATCATCACAAACCCACTGCACCTTGAGTGGTCGACTGGAAATGCACACAACTCCCAACACCGGTGTATAAAAACCAATTCCAGCATCAGACAAGCTGCTGACATGGATGAGAACTACACCTGGTAAACTACTAATCAAGTCCATGAGAGCACCTGAACAATTACTGCTACCAATAGGTGATAAGGATCTCCAGTCAACATAATCCCAAACACCAATATAACAATCCCGAATCCACATCTGTAAACTAGAATCAACTGGTAACTCAAGCAAACTCCTCACCTGAGTAATATGACTAATACCAACTAACTCCACATACATGTCTGATACTGTCCCCAAATCCTGGATATGAATGCAAGGTGTACTCTCACAACTATCATCCACCACATGTGATCTGACTGTAAAAGAAAGTTGAGTCCCTGCCATATGCGCTAACTCCCGAACTGAACTCACCTCAAGACAAAGCTCGTCCACGTCTCTCTGCTGCACCACTCTGATCAACTGTACTATCCTCAAATGTGACAGTATCCTCAACTACTGTAACATCATCAGGATCAACTATACCGTAACCACTATCAGAGCCAATCACACAATCCGGTGTGCTTGTGATATCTCCTTGTATCAAATCAGCATGTCTCTCCGAGTCCTGTAATGCCAATGGAGTACTCAACAAAGAGGTTCGGGTATCCTCTAGCTCATGAGAAAGCTTGACAGCTTCCTCCTCCTTCCTCCTCAAGGCGTCTGAATAGTCTCCGGCAAGGGTAAGAAGATGGTCACGGTCCGAAAGAAGATGTAAATAACTCATCTTCATCGTTCCCATTTCTTCCCTAATCGCCTATAAGTCAATACAAGAGGTCTGCACCTGTACTCCCTTATGTCTACTCTGTGACTGAATCATTCGGATATGATCCTCCATCATCTCCCACATCCTGTCATGATGAGATAATGAAGTCAATCCCATCCTCGCTTACCCTAAGCTGACTGGACAAAACATGTGAAGTGCTATGTGCCTCAACCTCGTGTGATGTAGCGTCTAACTGTGCCTGATACTCTCTATCAGCAAAGTCATGAATACTCAATGTCTGCTCATCGCTGATATGTATCTCATCATCATGCACAACAACCTCCTCACAATCATCATCTGAATCCATTGTGCTGTAGTTACTATTCTGAGCACCTGTGACATCATCCTCAGGCAACCTGTATACAACTGTCTCAACTTGAGTACCAAGTTGACAGTTACTATCAATCCGCATAGTGTCCTTCACCACTTCCTCCTGTGGCTGAGTAGAAACTGAAACATCTGTCGGAATACTAACTTGTTCCTCAAAATCCTCATGAAGGTTTCTGGTAACTGTGTCAGCCGATCTTATGTTATCTCTCCTACGAGAAGATCTGCCAAATAAAAAACTTGACAACTTATTCACCTTGGCTTGGTCAAACAGTATATCATTCATCACACGGTGGTGCTTATTCCACTGTTCAGACAAGTTCTTGTCTATTCTCTTAAGTTCATCTCGAATGTCTGAATAACCATCATTTCTACTGTGTCTATCTGTTGCCCACGATCGTGTCCTCTGAAACTCTGTACTATTCCTATCCATACTGAAATCAATCAAGTGCTGGTCACTCATGCAAAGACGGTTCTTACCCCACAGGATGGCAAGAAAACCGCTCTGATACCACTGTAATGACCCTTACTATAAAGGCCACTAAAACCCCCAAATCTGAACTGAGACAATTCGTCAAACACTTTCCCTGCAACCTGAGTTTGCTGATGTCTGCTTGTTTTGATTTGATTGTTTGGTACCAATGATGTTTTAATGATTGTAAATGGTTGCAAAGTAACTAATAGAAAGTCTAAAGGATATGCAACTTATATTTATTCCTTTTCAAGTACAAATGCATGTAATCCTGATGTAAATCACACACCTACAACCAAGAGGCATTTTCACAAACAGTTGGTATGCACCCTATATGCTGATAAGCACAACTACAGCTATTGACATTTTGTCAAACAGTTGGCATACAACTGAATACCCAATACAAATGCACACTAATGCAATGATGTAATAACAGTACCAAAACAATGATGTGCTTCAAGGAAGTTGCCAATTACAATATTCAGAATTTCAATAACTTGGCACCATACAATGTATTACATCAACAATGATAGAACACTCTTATCAATGCATTGACCAACATTCCAAGTCTGATTACAATGTGCAAAATATGACAATGACTGATCCAATTGACTGAATTCTGATAATACATAGACTGTTACAGCAGAGCTTAATAATATGCAACTTTTAATACAATTTTGACATCAAATATCAAACACCAAACAATATGAAAGAACCTGGAAATGCTACAATGAATTGGTGACAAAATGCTGATGAAACAATGATTGAGCTGCACCCCCAACTGGTCCCACAAACTGCTGCTGTACCTGGTACTGTACCTGGCCGTACAGTACAGACATGTACAGCCCTGCTATAAATTATTTGCAATGACTTTGGCTGCTGAAAATGGTGTATTCAGAATCGCCTAGGGTTAATATATAACCCCTCAAATGCATAAAAATTATCTCCAGCTGGTGTATGAGATATGAGCAAAAATATGAGTCCAGGCCCTGATATGGACTTCTCAGAAAATGCACCAAAAATGATCTCCAAACTTAACAAACTGATTCTCCAATGCAATGATGAATTCAAAACCCTTATTCAACAAAATACAAGCCCTCAAATCAATCTTCACATGAAATCCACATGAAATGGCTGAGTACCATCTCCAATCATGCAACCCTTCAGTAGATATTTCACTACCTCAGTTATGCCAATCTAGGGGAGTTATCGTTCCCAAAGATCAAATGATATTTGTAGACCAAAAGACTACAAATTGCTCCACAATGGAAGAAGTAGAAGAAATTCCAAATCCAAGCATGTCCAAATGAAAGCCCAAGCCCTCTATTTATTCTTTTCCTTGAGAAGTTGCTAGAACTTCTAGAAACATCCAATTATAATATACTTTATAATAAAATAACATTATAATAATAAAGTACATTTCTCAACTCAAAATTATAACAATGTAGGCTCATAACTGAATGTAGGCCCAACTACAACCGAATGTAGGCTCAAGACTGAACGTAGGCTCTACTACAACTGGATGTAGGCTCAAACTGGATGTAGGCTCTGTCAGCAATATGCAATCAAATGATTAACATAATGACCCTCTCTCCAATCTAGTTGCCTACGAGAGTCAATGATAGGCAAATCCGTCATGCCAAACGATGTCAGCCAAAATGGGGACATGACACAATGTGGTTGAATTTTAGCTTGTTCAAAAGATTGAGGGTCATTAGAATTCATAAGAGAAGACATCAAAGCATAATTGCAATAATTAATTCTGCTAGGTTTAAGTCCACCCATTCTAGCTATGTAATCATCACTTTCGTAAAGTAAATCTTTAAACCATTTAGGATTTCTCTTAGAAGTAATTGAATCATCACTATGAGGAGTAGAGATAGAAGTATCAACATCTTTATTATAACTAGAAGGAATAGAAATAGATGCATTAGGAGTAGGGTTTAGAGAAGGAGGTTGGTCCTCCACAACGACAATTTTGCTTCCACTAAATTTAGCATCTTGCACATTAGAGCAATCATGAACTCTATTTTCTACAATACAAACATCTCTTGCAACTTGAAATTTGTTAGTAATAGGATTATAAACTCTATATCCTTTAGTGTATTCATCATACCCAACAAATATACTTTAATTACCAAAACTTCTTTCAAAGGATAGGCAAGGTTACATGGCACGAAGATAAACCGGTGATGGTTCAAATAGGTGAATTAGCAAACAACTTGGGGAACCGGTTCAATAAGGTCATGCTAGATTACTTTGAAGCCTTTCAGCTAAGAATGCACAACAGGGAAAAAATTCCCTCCACTATTGTTGAAGAATACAAGGAAGAGATGTGATTTCTGGTAAGGACTGATCATTGTATTATATAGGCTGTGGAGCCAAGGTCCGAGTATGCACCGGAGCTCGGTTATGAGATTTCTTCTAAGGTTGCAAAGGCATATGCTGATGCACTACAAGAAAGCAACCTAGATCTCTCTTCATATCGATTTGGCACCTATGAAGAGATATAGGCAAATTTAATGAAAAAGACATCTGCTAAAGAACCGAAGAAAGTGTATGTGAAAAGAACTCCCACACCGAAGAAAAAGAAGCTAGAGTCTGAAGAACCCAAGGTTCAAAGAAAGAGGACTCAACAAGTGTCCAGTGTACAAGGAGAGGAACCGAAACAAGCAGAAACTGAAGAAACAGCTACTCTTCACAGAAAGAGAGAGACCGGGAAACCGGTAAAAGAAGATGCACATAGAGCAAGAAAACTGACCATTGATGAAGTGGTTGAAGGGATAAAGGAGATAGGTGGACTGGGTGCAGTTAAGAGACGATATGAGCTTGGTGATGAAGACGAAAAGAGAAAGCTGGAAGAAGCTGTTATTTTCATTCTTCACAAGCAGAACTCAACACCTGTTCTACTTCATAAAACAATTCCTGATGATCTAGTAAGTATAATCGAAGGAAGATGGAAATCTTCCTCAGATAAGTAGAGAGAGCTAAGGATAAGGGCTCTTCTAGAAGTATAGAATCACCTAAGTCTGGAAGAGGCAACAAATCAGGCTGGCTGCTGACCTATTCAAATAGAGTTTCACCATCAGAAAGAGAATTGGTCAGGTCCTAATTGGTGAAGTGGATAAAGTTTATGATGAAGGAGTTGCTACTTGGACAAATGTTCTCAAGCAACAACATCAAGTAGAAGTAGAATGCCATAACACCATAGAGCCACCGGTAATGGACGCTGAAAGGGAAAAGGCATACTGGGAGAGGAGACTCCGGTCAAGGCTAAAAATACAACCGAACCGGTCATCGTTGATATCGCTGAAGACACAGGTGGTGATCTCACTCCACCAACCCTACTTGCTTCTCCAGTTAAAGGTAAAGCTCGAACCTTAACTGTAGATAATATAGTTGATGAAATCATGGATTTTGGTGAAGTGTCAAATGCTGAAAAATGGTTCAGTGTTCTGGTAGAAGAGGATAAGAAGAAAATTGAAACTGCTCTGTTAGAAACCTTTTTAGATTTCAACAGAAGTCCTAGAGACTACAGGCCTTTGTTTTCGCCTGAATTGTGACAGTCCCAACCAGTGCTAAGAGGGGAGGGGTGAATCAGCACTTGAAAAATCTTTCCTTTCTCTTTAATCCAGTGAAGTAAACTTGAAGCAAAAAGAAAAACATTTCTAAGCAAATAAAACAAGTGAACAAACACGAAGTGACACCAGATTTATCACGTGGAAACCCGATTAGGGTGAAAATCACAGTGTGAGGAGACCTCACAATATTTGTACTCTTTTGAAGTACGCCCTGTTAAGAGCCTACCCGGTCAAGGGATAAACACACTTGCTAGGTGCGACCCGGTCAAGGGATTTGTTACAATAAGATCTCTTAAGACCTACCCGGTTAAGGGACTTCAAGCACCTTGAAAGATGTCACCCGGTTAAGGGATTTTGATACAAGGGACCTGTTAGAGTCCACCCAAATATTGGGATTTGTCTATTGTAGTTTGCTAGAAAATAATAGAATTAAGATCTTTACAGAAGGCTCTGCTTCGCTAGATATGATCTCTATTTGTGCTCTACTGAGAATTATCACCGATTAACACATGAGTATTCTCAATTGTTGTTGTGCTGCCTTGCACAACCTATTATCTCTTTGTCGATTTTCTCTAACCCTTGTTACTGTAGCATATAGGTTCAGTTTTTTTCTCGGCAGAATGAAGACAATTCTTCTTTTTAACAGACATAAGAATATATTCAGTTTTGTTGCCCTGACTGTGTCATGTCCCCATTTTGGCTGACATCATTTGGCGTGCGGGATCAGTCTATCACAGGCTCTCATAGGCTGATAGCGATGAGGAGAGAGTCATCTCGTGATCATTTGGAGATCAGTTGATTGCATATTGCTGTTAGAGCCTACGTTCAGTAGAGCCTACATCCAGTCCGAGCCTACATTCGGTTGTAGTTGGGCCTACATTCAATTATGAGCCTACATTGTTATAATTTTGAGTTGAGAAAAGCACTTTTATATTATAATGTTATTTTATTATAAAGTGCATTATAATTGGATGTTTCTAGAAGTTCTTAGTAACTTCTTAGAAAAGTAAATAAATAGAGGGCTTGGCCTCTCATTTGGACATGCTTGGATTTGGGATTTCTTATACTTCTTCCATTGTGGAGCAATTTGTAGTCTTTTGGGTCTGCAAATATCATTTGATCTTTGGGAACGATAACTCTCCTAGATTGGCATAACTGAGGTAGTGAAATATCTACTGAAGGGTTGCAAGTTTGGAGATGGTACTCAACCATTTCATCGGGATTTCATTGAGAATTTGATGTAAGGGTTTGCATTGGAATTGGAATAAGGGTTTGAATTCATTATTTGTATTGGGAATCATTTTGGTGAAGATTGAAGACAATTTTGGCACATTTTCAGACATTCTATATCAGGGCCTGGAATCAGAATTTTGCTCATATCTCTCAAGATACTTGGAGATAATTTTTGTGCTTTGGAGAGGACCTTAGTACATCATTAGAGGTCAGGTTAATACCAATTTGGGGTTTCAAAACCCTGCATTTTGTTTTTTGCAGGTGCCGTACGTGTACGGCCTGGTACGACAGGTACAGGAGGACAGTTTGACAGAGTTTGGAAGGGAGGAGGACAGTTTGATAGAGTTTGGAAGGGCAGTTTGGATTGGTTTCGGTCTTCAATGCATTAGCATTCATCAACACACCCAGGCAGCATTTTAACTAGGTTCCATTATATCATTTTGTTGTCAATTTATGTGATAGAGTGCTCTGCTGTAACAGTCATAATTGTATTCAGAGAATAGTCTCTGTTACCATTGCTATTGTAATCTGATATTGCCATATTGTAGTCGGATTATTATAGTTGAGAGGGTGCATTGTAAGGTCACTGTTTGTGTGTGACTGTTCATACATTCCATGCCATACTTAAGTAGTTTTAACAGTCTATACAATCTGTCATTGAAATCAAACTTGTTAACATCTTTGACATAGCAAGAAAAGGAGCATTGACGGTCATAGTATGATAGTTCATTGTATGGAGTACGAAGTGTTTTGTATGTCCAATATAACAGTCTATATGTGCCTAGAAAATCAGTTACTAAACATTGCAATCAGAATTAGGAAGTTCATGATATATTGGCATTGAGTCTTTGCATGGTTATTTAGAATTCCATTGTTGTTTCACATTTCAATATTGGTATTGTATCTCAATTGTAGTTGATGCTCAAAACAATTATCACATTGAAACACAACATCTCAAACAAACAATTCAGTTGCTTGCCAAGTGTTTGACGAATTGTCTCAGTTCAGATTTGGGGGTTTTAGTGGCCTTTATAGTAAGGGTCATTACAAACTGCGCCTCAAATGCATGACCTAATCTTGAGATCCAACGAATCCATCACTTAGTGAAGTGTTTGTTCCCTGAGCAAGCATCCGATGCAAGCTCTAGCTTCATTTATTACATGAAGAAAACAACAGTTGCGTGTCAGGCAACCTTTCTTCATAAGAGATAACACTTCGATTTAAAGCCACTGAATCCGGCTTTAAATCCTTCAGTCGTGCCTCAAGAAACCATTGATTCCGGCTTTAAATCCTTTACCTGCGCCTCAAACCGATCACCTAGACAACTCAAGATCACTCGGATTTACTGCAATAAATCCTGGTTAAGAAGAGTTGGTTGGAACAGACAGTTGACTATGACTTCCTTGGTTCATACCGGAGTCTCATAATATATCGGTTGAGTTGTTCATGCTATAAATAGGTAAGAGTCTTAGAACTGCTGCTGTCTCTTTCTTGGCTTACCGGGTACACGCCCTTGGTGTGGTAGATTACCGGTTGCACTGTCCCAGTTGTGTTATAGACATTAGTTGGATGTCCTTTTATTTGTACTTGTCTATACCGATTGAAGGTCGGTCCTTGATTGATACTAGGATACACTCTTCTCTGCTGAGTGCATTATCCGGTTGCTGATGCTTAGTGTAGTGACCGGTTTCACAGCCTCTCTTGATGAAGAGTCTTGTCTATATGTAATGTCCCTGTTTTTCAGACTGCGGGATTAGCTTGGTTTGGTGACCCTCGCAAGCTAATTAGGCGTTCAGAGGGGGTCAGATTGTGGAGTCACTGTTGGGACTCCATTCTGGAGGTTTAGTTTATCATATCTGCTCTTCCTTCGGGTCAATTTGGTCGACTTACTATTTTTAGTAAGTGGTATTTTGGGTATGGCCTGGATTAGCACGGTGTCTGCACAAAGCGTCAGATGTTTCAGGATTGAGTCTCAGGGAATCTCCAGTTTGAGAGACTTACTATTTATAGTAAGTCTATTTTTAGCAACTGGCTATTTTTGGCAGTGGGTTATTTCCGGCAGGGCAGTTGGTGTTTGAGGCTCTAGTGTCGGAAATGAGTTTGTTTCAGTCAGGAGAATTCCGAGGCTTTTGGTTTTTAAATTTATCATTATTAAATTAAATTATTTTAATTTAATAAATTTAATACTTTATAACTTTAATGTTATAAAGTGAAGAGATCATTTGAAAGCCTTTTTAATGAAAAAAGTGAAATTGTGTTTTTTCCAAAAAAAGCTATATATTCTAGTCGAAAAAAGCACTTTCATTTATTCATTGTTGATTTGCTAAAATTTATAAAGTCTCTTGGCTGTGAGAAACCGGCTAGGGTTTTGAGGACTGATTCCTCTTCTGGCAATTTGAGCCATTATAGATTGGTGGTGAATTTTGCAGCTGCTGATTCTGAATTAAATTTTGTGCTGATGTATACTGGGTTTATGAGAAGTTTGTTTTGCAGGCAAATCAATTTATTCATTCTGGGGTTTGATTTGTCTTCCTGCTGGAGATCTGAAATTGTTTGGAGGAGTTTTGTGTTTCTTCATTTGGTAATTGCATTCGAATTTGCTGAGGTTGTTTTTATTGGGAAATCTGCTGTTAATTAATTGCTGATGCTGTAATTAATAAATTGGTGTTCGGGTTTTTGGTGAAGTTATTTCTACAGGCGAATCATTTGTTCTTAAGGATTCTGAATTGTTTCATGGTTGAGGTTTAATAATTGATTGAGAGATAGGCAGAGATCTTCTTGCAGATGCTGAATTAATTATATTGAGATTGAATTCACAAAATCCGGAAACCCAGATTAATTACATGGCTGCGTTTTTTAATTTGGAATTTGAGGAGCTTCATTGTTTGCTCACGTGACTGGAAAACAGGGTCAGATTAATATTTCTGTTGAAACCATCAACACAGCAAGCCAACCTCATGATATTACATCTTGCCGTGAATGTACAAGTTGGAGTTTAGGCGGTAGAGAATTGTGGTATGTTTTTATGAAAGACATTACAAAATTACAAGCATTTTCGGATTGCCAGGTGCCTTTGAGTTTTTTATATTAATTAAAATGCTTAAAGAATGTCATGAGAATTCTGTTTGTAATGAGAAATGAGAATCGATTAAATTATTAAAGAATGTCATTTTGTCTTGGTTGGATTATTTTGAATTTTGGTGAAGATTGATTATTAAATTGCAATTAAAAAATTTATTGAGTAAGTGCTGCAAATATTTTAAATAAAATAAGTGCATTTGGAAGAAGCCAGTTTCGGTTCTTCACAGTATAATAGAGACAACAAATCTCTATCCTCTTTTGCCAATCAATGAGAACACTTGGACCAGTAGAGAGCTTACCGGTTAGTGATGCCAACAATCTCCCCCTTTGGCATTGATGGCAAAAATATGATATTCTCCCCCTTTTTGACAATAGAATGCCAAAAGGCTAATCAGGAAGATTTGCATACTCTGCTCCCCTTGCGAGCAACAATCCTTTTCATCAGTTCATAAAAGATAAGATGTAACCTTTTGTTTGAATCATAATGAACTGATGACTTCCTGTTGATGATTACTTATGATCTGAGAGGGGTACAACCCCCAATCTACCTCTGAGATACTCAAAAGTACTCTTTGGTAATAGCTTTGTGAATATATCAGGAATCTGTTCTTTGGTGGACACATACTCCAATCTTACTTCTTTGTTCTGTACAAGTTCCCTCAAGTAGTGATACTTGATGGCAATGTGCTTGGTCTTGGAGTGCATAACAGGATTTTTAGATATGTTTATGGCACTGGTATTGTCACAGTGAATTGTGATCAGTTCCAGTACCTGTTCCTGAATACCTTCTAGCAATTGTTTGATTCAGATCACCTGTGCAGTTTATTGCAGCGGCAACATATTCAGCTTCAGTAGTGGATTGTGAAATGCAATTCTGCTTCTCACTTGTCCACAATACTATTCTTCCACCTAGAAAGAATGCACCACCACTTGTGCTCTTTCTATCATCCATGTTGCCAGCCCAATCTGCATCTGTATAGACTTTGATTTGGAATCCACCCTTGTGTGGAAACCATAAACCATATTCCTCGGTTCCCTTTAGATATTTGAAGATTTTCTTTACTGCAATTAGATGTGTTTCTTTGGGATTAGCAGAGAATCTTGCCACTATACCAACTGCATGAGCAATGTCCGGTTTGCTGTGAACAACATACTGCAATTTTCCTATCATGGACCGATACATTGTTTCATTTACTTCTTTGGCATCATCGTCCTTTGATAGCTTAAGTTTAGTTCTCATTGGAGTTCCAACCAGTTTGGATTCTTCTAGTCCAAAAGTCTTGAGAATTTCTTTTATGTATTTGGACTGAGAGATGAAGATACCTTCTTTTAGCCGATGGACTTGTAGTCCAATAAATAATTTTATGGGCCCTATCATAGACATCTCAAATTTTTTATTCATTTCTTCAGCAAATGCTTTGCTCATTTTGTCATCTCCTCCAAAGATGATGTCATCAACAATGATTTCAGCAATTAGATTTCTATCCTTTCCGATTTTAAGATACATATTGCTGTTGTCACCGGTTCTGATGAATCCAATTGTCAGAAGATATGAATGCAACCTTTCATACCAAGCCCTTGGGGCCTACTTGAGCCCATAGAGAGCCTTTTTTAGTTTGCAGACCATATCAGTCTTTTGAGCAGATGTAAACCCTTCTGGTTGCTCAATGTAGACTTCTTCTAGTATTCCATTGAGGAATGCAGACTTCACATCCATCTGGTATACTTTAAAGCCTTTGTGAGCTGCATAGGCAAGAAGAATTTTGACCCCTTCCAGTCTCGCTACTAGTGCAAAACTTTCTCCATAGTCTAGTCTAGCTTCCTGAGCATAGCCTTTGCAAACCAGCCTTGCTTTATTTTTGATAACTTTACCATCCTCATTTAGTTTGTTTCTGTAAACCCATTTAGTCCCAATTACGTTCTTGTCATGACATCTTGGCATAAGTTCCCATGTGTCATTCTTTTCTATTTGCTCAATTTCTTTGTCCATGGCCTTGACCCAATTTTCATCTTCAAGGGCTTCTCTAGTGGTTTTGGGCTCCACACATGAGAGAAGACAGACGTTCTCTTTGGCCTTTTTCCTAGTCAGAATACTCCCATGTCTGTCACCAATTATATTGTCAGTAGAGTGATATGTGACATACCTTGGAAGAGCCGACCTCTGTTCCTGGTCCGGTTCATCTTGTTGAGCAATATCTTCGTCATGGTTCTGAGCATCTACTTGTTCACCATCCTAGGGTGTCCTGTCAGCTTCGGGCACAGTCTCTCGCTCTTGATTTCTGTCAGTGGGAATTGTCTCCTCTTCTTCAGTTGTTGCTTCATGAAGCTCAAAGACATCTCCTCCATTAGTAAGTTTAAAATTTTCATGATTGACATGTCCGGTCCTCTTGTTTGGTTCTGATGATTCATCAATTTTTACATTGATGTTTTCAATTATCTTGCCTATTCTTTTGTTCAGACACTGATAAGCTTTGCTTTTGGTAGAATAACCCAGAAATGTTCCTTCGTCGCTTTTGGGATCAAACTTCGCAGAAAACATTTCTCTTTTGATATAACATTTACTACCAAAGATTCTGAAGTAGCCTACACTAGGAGTATGCTTAAACCATAGTTTGTAAGGCGTCTTACCGGTTCCATTTTTGACTTGAACTCGGTTGATTGTATACATAGCGGTGTTGACAGCTTCTCTCCAGAAGTGATGAGGAAGATTCTTTTCGATCAACAGAGTTCTGGCACAGTCGATCATCGTTCTGGTTCTTCTTTCTGCTACTCCATTCTATTGAGGAGTCCTAGGTGCAAAGAACTATCTCTGTATGCCATGTTCCTCATAGTAATGAGTAAACTTCTGAGAGGTGTACTCACCCCCTCTGTTTGACCTCAGACATTTCAAGCTTCTACCAGTTTCCTTTTCCACTCTAGCCTTGTAAACTTTGAACATGTGAAAGGCTTCCGATTTCTCACGGAGAAAGAGTGTCCACATCATTCTCGAGAAATCATCTACAAACAACATGAAATACCAGTCTCCATGATAGCTCTTTGTCCTCATTGGTCCACACAGGTCTGTGTGTACAAGATCTAAGACATTTTCGGCAGAGAAGGACTTGCTACCGAAACTTTCTCCTGTCAGTTTTCCTAACTGACAATCCTTACAAATACCTCCCATGGGTTTTGCAATTTCTAGGAATCCTCTGACCGATTTCTTCTTGCTCACTTTGACAATGCTGTCAAAGTTTATATGACAGAGTCTCTTGTGCCATAGCCAGCTATTGTCTTCCTTGGAGATAAGACCAATCTTGCTTGATTCTCCTTTGACAGAAGCGATTAAGCATGCTCCTTCTGTTGAGTCTAGGTAGAACAGATTGTCTCTGCTCTGTCTACCGGTTGCAACATGAGATCCAGATTGATTTTTGACTACGCAGGAGCCTTGACCGAATTCCAAATGGAAGCCTTTGTTGTTTAGCTGTGCAACACTCATCAGGTTATACTTGAGTCCTTCGACCTAGTACACGTCTTCATAGACAACATTATTGTAGAGAACAATAGATCCCTTACACTTGATGGCACAAGGGGCATTGTTTCCAAATGTGACTGATCCGCTGTCGTTGAGCTCCAAGTTGATGAACTTGCTCTTGTGACCGGTCATATGGTGAGTACATCTGCTGTCAATGATCCAATCGTCATACTGATGAGATCTGGATATGAGTGCAACTTCATTAAGAGTTGGGCTCTCCTCCTTTATTGCAACAAATGCAATTTCTGGATCTTCTGAGTCTTCAGACTCATTGTTTGTGACTCCTTCCTCCGCAAGATAGCATTCCTTTTTTGCTTTGTTCTTGAACCGGTCTCTTTTGTCTCTGTTTTCATTATCTGGACATCGGGCAACAATGTGTCCTATTTTGTTGCAAGAGAAGCATTTTAAAGGGAGTTTCCCTTTATACTTCCCTTTCCCTCTGGGGAATCTCTTAGCGATCAGAGCTTCAAACTCATCTTGCTCCATCTCCTCTGAGAGCAGATTCTCAATGTGTTTGCCGATCTTACCGGTAGAGGAGTTACCGATTTCTCTTCCCTTTTTGGTGGAAGAGGCATTGACCGATGATTTAAATGCTGCTTCTTGAATAGATAGGCTATTATCAAAGTTGCTTAATTCAAAAGCAGCCAACTTACTGATTAGGGAGTCTAAGGTGACTTGATCATTGCTTACGGATCTGAGCTCTTGAATGGCAGAGATATTGATGGCATACTAAGGTCTGAGAGTTCTTAGTAGTTTGCTAACCACCTCTTCTTTAGTCAGCTTGCCTCCAGCACTTCTAATGGAGTTGATCACTTCCTTGATTCGGTTGCTATATTGCTCGATATCTTCTCCATCATTCATCCTCATGTCGTCATACTTTCCCCTGAGGCTTTCAACCTTGGCTCTTTGAACATTGGGATCTCCTGGATAGACTGTTTGTAACTTTTTCCACATTTTGCAGGCGGAGTTAAGATGTTCAATTTCAGAAAACACGTGGTTGGGTAAGGTGCTAGCTATCATGTCCATGGCAGCCGTTTGCTTAGTCTTGATTTTCTCTTCATCAGGTGTCAAGGTGCCAGCGGGCTCATTGTAGTCATTGGTAACATGATTCCAGTACTGGTCACCGTTGGTCTTCATATATAGCTTCATTCTACTGCACTATAAGGTGAAGTTTTCTTTTGAAAACTTTGGTCCTTCCTTTCTCATCATCATAGCTTTCTCTCTGTGCGGTTAAGGAACAAAGAAAAACAAAACAAGGCTCTGATACCAATTGACAGTCCCAACGGGTGTTGAGAGGGGAGGGGTGAATCAGCACTTGAAAAATCTTTCCTTTCTCTTTAATCCAGTGAAGTAAACTTGCAGCAAAAAGAAAAACAGTTCTAAGCAAATAAAACAGCAAGTGAACGAACACAAAGTGACACTAGATTTATCACGTGGAAACCCGATTAGGGTGAAAACCACGGTGTGATGAGACCTCACAATATTTGTACTCTTCTGAAGTACACCCTGTTAAGAGCCTACCCAGTCAAGGGATAAAACGCACTTGCTAGGTGCGACCCGGTCAAGGGATTTGTTACAATAAGGTCTGTTAAGACCTGCCCGGTTAAGGGACTTCAAACACCTTGAAAGATGTCACTCGGTTAAGGGATTTTGAAACAAGGGACCTGTTAGAGTCCACCCAAATACTGGGATTTGTCTATTGTAGTTTGCTAGAAAACAATAGAATTAAGATCTTTACAGAAGGCTTTGCTTAGCCAGATATGATCTCTATTTGTGCTCTATTGAGAATTATCACCGGTTAACACAGGAGTATTCTCAACTGTTGTTGTGCTGCCTTGCACAACCTATTATCTCTTTGTCAATTTTCTCTAACCCTTGCTACTTCTCTAACCCTTGTTACTGTGGCATATAGATTCAGTCTTTTTATCGGCAGAATGAAGGCAATTCTTCTTTTCAACAGACATAAGAATATATTCAGTTTTGTTGCCTTGACTGCGCCTCAAATGCATGACCTACTCCTGAGATCCAACAAATCCATCACTCAGTGAAGTGTTTGTTCCCTGAGCAAGCATCCGATGCAAGCTTTGGCTTCATTTATTACATGAAGAAAACAACAGTTGCGTGTTAGGCAACCTTTCTTCATAAGAGATAACACTTCGATTTAAAGCCACCGAATCTGGCTTTAAATCCTTCAGTCGCGCCTCAAGAAACCATTGATTCCGGCTTTAAATCCTTTACCTGCGCCTCAAACCGATCACCAAGACAACTCAAGATCACTCAGATTTACTGCAATAAATCCTGGTCAAGAAGAGTTGGTTGGAACAGACAGTTGACTATGACTTCTTCGGTTCATACCGGAGTCTTATAATATATCGGTTGAGTTCTTCATGCTATAAATAGGTAAGAGTCTTAGAACTGCTGCTGTCTCTTTCTTGGCTTATCGGCTACATGCCCTTGGTGTGGCAGATTACCGGTTGCACTGTCTCGGTTGTGTTATAGACATTAGTTGGATGTCATTTTATTTGTACTTGTCTATACCGGTTGAAGGTCGGTCCTTGATTGATACTAGGATGCACTCTTCTCTGTTGAGTGCATTATCCGGTTGCTGATGCTTAGTGTAGTGACCAGTTTCACAACCTCTCTTGATGAAGAGTGCTGTCTATAATAGAGACAACAAATCTCTATCCTCTTTTGCCAATCAATGACAACACTTGGACCGGTAGAGAGCTTACCAGTTAGTGATGCCAACAAATTGAATCAAAGGCTAATGGCTAAATGGAGAACCGGTTTAGCATCAAACAGTAAGATTATAAGGGAAACTTTGACACAAGTTAGACCAGGTCTCAGTGATGAGACTATAAAACTTCTGACGGAAGCAGTGTCACTCAATTTGGACACAGAGTAGGGTTGCTAAGATAATAAATGGACTGGAAAAATATGTGCGTGAAGATTCTCTAGATTTTTGGCTAAAATATGACTTTAATACTCTTCAGTCTACAGGTCCACAGGACATCTCACACGATGAACCTGTATTTATGGGAGAGTTTACAGCTTGGCGAAACTATGAGATGTATTTTTAAATAAGATAATATCTTATAAATACAAATTAAAGGACATAAAATTTTGTTGTTGAATATTAAGAGCATAGAGTGAAGGAGAGCAGTAGAGCAGAATCTTCTGAGAGGAGTCACAGTCACGAGAGGTAAAAGGAAGAGAAAGGTTCAACAACCAAGTAGAGGAAAGCGTAACATGTATGATCTGATTTGACAAAAAGTGTCATCATAAGATCATTGTTTTAAGTTGTGAAGCATAATTAAAATCCCTCAATCAGGGTGAACCCTTGCAGATTCTTTGTATAAATCCCTTTACTGGGTAACATCTTTATTGGTGTTCTAAGTCCTCTTACAAGGCGACTCCTAACAGGTCTTCTATCAAATCCCTTAACCGGGTAGCGGTCTTACTAGTGCTTTGTAAGCCTCTAATAGGGCATCTTTATTACTGCAATAGTGAAGTTGTGGGTTCTGTCCCACCATGGTTTTTTCCTTCTAACCGAGGGTTTCCATGTACATATGCTGTGTTGACCTATGTATTCAATTTTTGTTTATGAATGTTGTAATACTCTTTAATTTTTGAATAAGTACTTAGAATATCTGTTTAGAAAGAAGAAAGAAGAAATTGTAATTACTGATTCACCCCCCCTCTCAGTAACCGATTAGGAATAACAATAAATCCCAATCAGCATTTTATTATAGTCAGCAACTATACTGACAACTAGACCATTTACGGGAAGAGGCACCTACTCAGTGATTTAACAGCAAGTATTGAACAAGGGGAAAGACATTTAGAATTCCATTCAGCACCTAGTCAAGTCAGCAATTAGTATCATGTCAAATTAAGGAGATAGTCATCAATAATATGGCAACGAGAATGATCAACGTTACTATGCAATGGAAAATCAAATATGTTATTACATGGTGCTTAGAGTCAGCAATTACTACCTTAATGAAAAGAAGTTGATTGGTTAGCATTATGGAAAGGTACGAATGAAGGGAAAGGTTGTGCTGAATAGTAAAAGACGTATCCCTTAAGAGGCATCACTTCAAACGTGCAAAGTATAAGGAGAGGGTCAATCCCTCTCATTCCAAAGGATGGGAGGAGAATAAATATCTTTACGTCAGGCCACAAGAAAAGAATCAAAGGAGATACCTTTGATATCAATTACAATCGAAATATATATTAATAACAATACATGAGGTATTGATAAGATCAATATAGATCATGAATAATGGGAGATAAAGAGGATATCTAAGTTAGAATCAAAGATTATGATATAGATATAGTTGATACTCTTGTGGAGGGAGATAAAGAGAGATGAATCATATATAGTGCTGTCGAGAAATGAGTGAGTAATATTGATTTACAAGATATCATATTTGAGAACTGTTAAGAGGAACATTACAAGTAGTCCTTCCCAAGTGCGATCCAAACCCTCATTTGGGAATCCAAGAGCGAATTAAAGAAGGTCCCAGTAGGGAACATTACAAATTCGGGACTTAAGGAAATTCCAATAAGGCGAAGTGCTTCCTCATTTTTGGCATTTCAAGCATCTATCTCAGCTTGAAGAGCAATAGCAGCTGGAATAGAAGTAGCACTAGCAGCAATGTTTAACAAATGTTTAAAGTGGAAAATGAACGAAATATGAGATTTCAATGCATGATAATTAGTATTGTTTAATTTAATTTTAGGAATAAGAGTAGCATAATTGCAATAAATGAAGTGTACAAAAAAAATATTCCCCCTTGATTAAATGAGTCTGAATTTTTATTTTTAAGGAAACACCTTTTAGTTTAACACAATTTTTTTTTTTAAAATGTAAATTTAATAAATTTAAAATAAAATAAATCTGGAAATAAATTTTAAAAAAATAATAGAATAAAATAATATGAGATTTTCCTTAATATAAAGTAATAAAACTTTTAATTTAATAATTTTTTTTATAAATTTCAATTTTAAAGATTAATCAAAATCATAAATAGTTAATATTATAATTAGAAATTTATGAGTTAAATTATTTCATGGAAACTTTAAAGAAAAGTAATGAATAAAATTTGATTATTAAATTAAATATAAAACAAGTTAGAAATGAAAGAATTTAAACTAAATAAATATTAAAAGCTTTGATCCTTTTATTTTAAAACCTTTTCCAAATTAAAACTTAATTGAAAAAGAAAACTATATTAAAAAAACAATTATAAACTTGATTAAAAAACTTGAGGAAAAACTTTAAGAAAAAGTTTTTCGAATATGACAAAAAAATCTTTAATGAAAAAAAATATTCAAAGTTATCTTTTCATAGCAATCACGGTGCTACTTTAAACAAGCAAAGGCTTTTAATAAATGTTACAAAAGAACGAAATTAAAACGAAATGTATAAGGCCAAAAAAAAACTTTTATTAAAACACTTTGATTTTAAAACCAAATGAGAGAAACCCAACCGAATGAAGTGGAGAGGACAGAAACGTTACAACAACGAGAACATGCAGGAGGCATTACACAGTGATGCTGCAGATAAAAGTTTTTTTTTAAAAAAATTGATCAGAAATGAAATAATTAAAAGAACGCTTCTGAATGCTTTGACTGGCGGGTTGCCTGGAAAAAGGTACGAAGGCCGTGCGGGTTGTAGGTGAAGTGGAAGGTTGGTTCGGAGATGGGCAAAAACGAAGGCTAAAACAGATAAATTAAATAAAATTTGAACTCAAATCTATTAGATTTCCACAATCCATACGTAATAATTAGTCACAGTTTCTGGATTCGATTGTGTAGAGTTTTTTCCATCAACGTTTTAGATCATACTACATGATCCATCATCAGGATGCAAGGGAGCAAGAGGATGGATCATGTAGTATGATCCGAAACGTTGATTGAAAAAACTCTACACAATTCAGGATGCAAGGGAGCAAGAGGAACTTTTGTTCCTCTTGCTCCCTTGCATCCTGATGATGGATCATGTAGTATGATCCGAAACGTTGATAGAAAAAACTCTACACAATCGAATCCAAAAACTGTGACTAAAAATTTGAACTGTTAGAAAATTGAAAACTTGCACAAAATAATAGACAGAGATAGACTTTTTTGTTTAAGATAAAGTAGAATGGAAATATTTTAAAACTGTAAATAAACAGAGAAGTGAACTATGCTAAGAAAATTTCAGAGAGGTAAAGCTATTGAGCAATAAATTATTAGTTATAAAAACCAAACTAAAATTAATAGAGATGCATATATTAAACTATACACATTTAATAAACAAATATAGATTCTGAATAATAGTAGATAAAAAAATGAATCCTACAGACAAAAAGATTAGATTTTAAAATCTTGCTAGCAAAGATTAGTTTTATTAAAATCTGCAATCAAAATGTGTGAGAAAAACTTAATAATTAATCAGTCTTGGCAAGTTTGTGAATTGAAACAGAGATATTAGAATTATTTTTTTTAACCTGCAAACAGATTTGTATTAAAGAAGAGAAGTTAAACTTGCAACCAAAAACTTGTAACAGAAAAAGCTCTAACCTTGCGTTTTCACGACTGAGGTTAAGCTATTTAAAAAAAAAATCAAAATAACTCTTTGGTGGCAAGTCTTCCAAAGAGGGTTAGTACAATAGATTTAAAGCAAAATAATTGCAAACTCTCTGGAGGCATGCCTTCCAAAGAGGGTGAGAAATGAAAAGAACTAGAGTAAATCAAATAAATCTTGCAACAAAGAGTTAAAGAAATGAGTTGCAGCCCTCTTCTCAAAAATGTCTCCAAACAAGGTGATCTCCACTGGATGGTAACCTTCATCAATATTCACTCAAAACAAGGATTAGTAACCAAACTTTGATATCATGAAAGGAAAATAACAAGAGAAAGGAAATAAATAAAATCCAAGTGAGTAGATAGAAGAGAAGATTTGTTACCATGAGAAAAGCATAAACTTGGAGCAAGTGCATCCAAAGAGCCAATACAAGGAGACAAGAAGTTTTGAAAGGGGAAAAACAAAGAAAAACCTTGTGGTATTATGAATGAGGCAAATTCTAATGTAAGAGAGAGAGAGCAAGAAGATCAATTACAATAAACTCATACAGTAGAAATGAGAGAGGAGAGCATCTCTTAAATAGAGATGAGGAGTGGAGTTACTAAGTAACTCACCAATCTATGAATGCCAATATTCATAATAGGTGTGTGTAAAGTGGCAACATCCTCTTAAAGAGGATAAACTAATTTCCTTAATAAAGGAAATACAAGAAATGACATGTCCTCCCACTTGGACTAGAGGACAAAATACATGCAGGGATTCCATGGGAATCTCCTAATTAAACAAATAAAAATAAGGAAAGATTAAATATTCTAACAGATTCTATGTCCTAAATGTATTGCTGAATCTTGAATGATTGTAGCCACAGATAAAGCTTGCACGACCCCTCAGTATGGTATGACACCTTGTGGTGAAGGGCTAAGTGAAGAATTTTTTGTCCCTACCAAGAGCAACAAAATAGTATTTTAAAGTCTCCCTCAATAGTACAACCAACAAAGATGGTATAACGTTCAAACATGTATACTTAATATGTAATGACCCTTACTATAAAGGCCACTAAAAACCCCCAAATCTGAACTGAGACAATTTGTCAAACACTTGGCATGCCCTGAATTGTTTTGTTTGTAATGAGTGTTTCAATGTGATAGTTGTTTTGAGCATCAAGTACAATTGAGATAACAATACCAATATTGAAATGTAATACAATGAGCAACAATGAAACTCTAAATATCAATGCAAAGACCCCAATGCCAATGTATCATGAACTACCCAAATTCTGATTGCAATGTTCAGAAGACTGATATTCTACAAATGTATGACAATTATAAACTCTTACCCTTGAGCACTGAATTATGACAAGAGAATGTATGAACTATCACATATGACAATGAACTCTTACATGACCCTGCAATGCACTTCTCTACTATATCAATCCAACTACAATATTGCAATGTCTGATTACAATGGACTGTTTCACTGAATTTATAGGAGACTGTAACATGACAAGAACTATGGCAATGCCATTACCATACAATGCACTATAATTACTATGACAATTTCAGTTACAATGATGATAACAGAGACTAAGTATGACTGCTGTAACAGTGACTGAAAACATGCAATTTTCATCAAATATGACAACAACCAAAACTCATAAAGGAACCTGGAAATCGCTCCTTTTCTGATTGCAAACGCTGATGAAACACTTCCAAATTGCACCCAACCGTACCCAATCTGCAGGTGTGTACTGATCTGGTACAGGGCCGTACTGTATGGCTACTATACTAAATTCAGGGCCAAGTGATAGCTGCCGAAAATGATGAAAATAGGATCGCCTAGGGTGTAAAAATGTTCCCTCAAATGCATAAAAATTATCTCTAGGTAGATTGAGAGATATGAACAAAAATGTAGGTCCAAACCCTGGTATGATTGAATTGAAAATGTACCAAAATGATCTCCAAATCTTTACCAAATGATTCACCAATGCAATGATGAATTCAAAACCCTTATTCAATCAGATGCAAGCCCCAAAATCAATCTTCAATGAAATCCAACATGAAATGACTGAGTACCATCTCCAATCATGCAACCCTTCAGTAGATATTTCACTACCTCAGTTATGCCAATCTAGGGGAGTTATCGTTCCCAAAGATCAAATGATATTTGCAGACCAAAAGACTACAAATTGCTCCACAATGGAAGAAGTAGAAGAAATCCCAAATCTAAGCATGTCCAAATGAGAGGCCAAGCCCTCTATTTATTTACTTTTCTAAGAAGTTGCTAAGAACTTCTAGAAACATCCAATTATAATGCACTTTATAATAAAATAACATTATAAAATAAAAGTGCTTTTCTCAACTCAAAATTATAACAATGTAGGCTCATAACTAAATGTAGGCCCAACTACAACCGAATGTAGGCTCGGACTGGATGTAGGCTCACACTGAACATAGGCTCTAACAGCAATATGCAATCAACTGATCTCCAAATGATCACGAGATGACTCTCTCCTCATTGCTATCAGTCTACGAGAGCCCGTGATAGATTGATTTGGCACGCCAAACGATGTCAGCCAAAATGGGGACATGACAGTCCGCCCTTCCTGAAATTGCTTGTCCCCAAGCAATGGCTAAACAAATAACCAATCAATCCACCTGGATCCCAAATGTAGTCATGATCTAAACTGCTGTCAATCAACGCAAGCTCCTGCAATATTCTCTAAAATATAATCAAGAGGAATCCATAATCAAACTGGCAAATACAACTCAACCAAACTCCAACATCACAACTGCCAGAGTCAGGAACCCACGAGAAACAAACTCTGGAAATATCAGAACCCAAGTAGAGAGGACAACTCAAACTGCCAACATAGTAAATATCACCAACACATCCCACTGGCCTATGTAGAGCGCACAATCCAACTCTGCAACAATGGTGAACACTCCCGAATGAAACTGCGCTAAGTACGGAAAATCCACACATTGTACAACTCCTGTAGTGAAAACAACTCTGCAACTCACCGACCACTGTCTCATAACCATAACTACCATGTACTGCTGATGGCGAATAATCATCACATGATAGATAGCAAGAACTAGAACCCAAACCAAATCTGACGGCCATCAACTCCTCAACACATGGATCAAATGCAAACTGATGTACATACCCTGCAGTATAATGCTGATAAAAAGAACCAACCTTAGTCAACAGCTCACCATGCACAGGTGATACAACCCACTGCAACTGATCACCAGCTAAGTCAGGAGATGACATAGCCAAAGGAGTAGAATCAATAACAACATCCGCTGAAGCATTACTCCCACACTTCTGCTCTAAGTCATGTACTAACAAGCTGTCAACCGCAGAACCTATCGCCATGTCATGCCCATCACAACACTCATTCCGAGGCATCAAACCATCCCATAACTGATGACAAGCACTAGGAACCAAGGTACATCTACGTATCATCATCTCATCAACATGGTCATCATAGGTAAACTGACGTGCATACCTCACAACGTAATGCCGATAAAATGCGCCAATCTCAGTCAGTGACTCAGACTGCAATCCAGATGAAACTAACTGCAACCGATCACTAACCAAGCCGGAACTGACTACTACCTCCGAAGACATCGCCAAGGGAGTAGTATCACTAGCAGGAACCATGCCAACTGCCGGCTCACCAACATCACACATGATCTCTGATACAACATCCCTAGTCTCCGTGCCATCCGTAGTAGAGACCACCACTATGTCAGGCCTACCACAACAATCTACTACAATACCCAACTCAACTGAACCTGCCTCTAGTGTAAAAGAACCTGATATGTCAATGCTAGTATCGAGGATGGATGCATCCCCATCTCCACTGTCTCCGACAATCTCGACCATGGACATCCTCGGATCACCAGACACCACAACCTATGACTGTACGGGATCTGGTAAAGACTGAAGTTGCTCTAACTCCATGGTCACCTCAGCCAAATGAAACTATGACTCCTCGAAAGCCAACTGTGTACTCTCAAGAATCTCAGAAGTCACCTTGAGCTGCTGAGTAAGCTCACTCACTTCCCCTTCCTTGACCAACGAGGCATCATATGCTGTACTGCCCCACTTCATAAGATGATCTCTGTCGGCTACCAACTGCATATAATTCTGTCTCAGAATCCGGACAGCCTCCCACAAAGAGTGGATCTCTATCAAGGAAAGGTAACTGCCTCCCTGCTCATCGCTAGTAGGAGAACCCCATCCATAAACTGCTAACAACTGACGAGCAGCATCGAAATGCTCGCAAGCGGCAGAAATGTCACACTCACTAACTCTCAGCTGACTAACCACATGATAATGCTGGCTAGACTGTCTCCTACCATCCTCTGACACACCGTCCAAAAGAGTACCCTCAAAACCACTGATCTCTGGAGTACTACCATCCACACTCTGCGAATCAACTCCAAGGCTCATATCAACATACGGAGTATCAAAAACTGTAGCATCGCTGTCGAACTCTGTCGTACCGAAAGAATCCGCCGAGGAAACCAAGTCCTCAAAACTAACCACTGCATCCTCCTGGATGTCATCAATGTTAATACGATCCTGGGACTCATATGTGAACGCTAACACCTCAGATGTGCCTGAATCATCACAAACCCACTGCACCCTGAGTGGTCGACTGGAAATGCACACAACTCCCAACACCGGTGTATAAAAACTAATACTAGCATCTGGCAAGCTGCTAGTATGAATGAGAACAACACCGTGTAATCTGCTAATCAAATCCATGATAGCACTCAAACAATTACTGCTATCAATAGGTGATAAGGATCTCCAGTCAACATAATCCCAAGCGCCAATATAACAATCCCGAATCCACATCCGTAAACTAGAATCAACTGGTAACTCAAGCAAACTCCTCACCTGAGTAATATGACTAATACCAACTAACTCCATGCACCTGTCTACTGTACTCATTAGTAATTACAATCTCTGAATCCAGAATGTGAATGCTAGACATACTCATATCATCATCAACATATGACCCGACTGTAAAAGAAAATTGAGTCCCTGCCACATGCGCTAACTCCTGAACTGAACTCACCTCAAGACAAGGCTCGTCCACATGTCTCTCTGTTGCACTACTCTGAGCAACCGTACTGTCTTCAGCCACTATAACAACATTAGGATCAACCGTACCGTAACCACTATCCGTGTCAATCACACAATCTAGTGTGCTTGTGATGTCTCCCTGCATCAAATCAACATGTCTCTCCGAGTCCTGTAATGCCAATGGAGTACTCAACAAAGATGCTCGAGTGTCCTCGAACTCTTGAGAAAGCCTGCCAACTTCCTCCTCCTTCCTCAAGGCATCTGAATAGTCTCCGACAAGGCTAATAAGATGGTCACAGTCTGAAAGAAGATGTAAATAACTCATCTTCATCGCTCCCATTCCTTCCCTAATTGCCTGTAAGTCAACACAAGAAGACTCTGCCTGAACTTCCTTATGTTTGCCCTATAACTGAATTATCCGGATGTGATCCTCTATCATATCCTGCATCCTGTCATGATGAGATAATGAAGTCACAATACTGTCTATGTTCACCTTCAGCTGGCTGGACAAATCATGTGAAGTACTACCAGCCTCAACCTCATGTGACGAAGCATCTAACTGTGCTTGGTATTCTCTCTTAACAAAGTTATGAATGCTCAATGTCTGCTCATCTCTACCAGGTATCTCACCATTATGCACAACATCATCCTCATAATCATCATCCGAACTCACTACGCTGTAGTCGCTACCTGTCGTAGCCAAACCATCCTGAGTACCTATGACATCACTCGCAGGCAACCTGTATACGACTGTCTCAACTTGAGTATCAAGTTGACAATTACTATCCATCAGTGTAATATCCTTCACCACTTCCTCCTGTGGCTGAGTAGAAACTGAATTTTCTACCGGGCTACTAATCTGTTTTTCAAATTCCTCATGCAAGTTCCTGGTAACTGTATCAACCGATCTCTTGTCATCTGTCTTGCGAGAAGATCTGCCAAATAGAAATTTAGTCAACTTATCCCCAGTAGCTGGATCAGCCAACTTGTCACTCCACTCACGGTTTCTTTTTATCATAGACTCAGTCATCTCATCAACTGCTTTCTTGATTTCAACCCAACTATCTGAATGATTACTTTTTTTGCTGCTCTGTGGTTCCTCTTTCAAGAAGGTAGGCCGTGTAGGACGGTTAACTGACCATGAAGTGTACCTCTTCCTTTCCATTCTGCAATCAATCGAATGCTGATTACTCATGCAAAGACGGTTCTTACCCAACAGGATGGCAAGAAAACCGCTCTGATACCACTGTAATGATCCTTACTATAAAGGCCACTAAAAACCCCCAAATCTGAACTGAGACAATTTGTCAAACATTTGGCATGCACTGAATTGTTTTGTTTGTAATGAGTGTTTCAATGTGATAGTTGTTTTGAGCATCAAGTACAATTGAGATAACAATACCAATATTGAAATGTAATACAATGAGCAACAATGAAACTCTAAATATCAATGCAAAGACCCCAATGCCAATGTATCATGAACTACCCAAATTCTGATTGCAATGTTCAGAAGACTGATTTTCTACAAATGTATGACAGTTACAAACTCTTACCCTTGAGCACTGAATTATGACAAGAGAATGTATGAACTATCACATATGACAATGAACTCTTACATGACCCTGCAATGCACTTCTCTACTATATCAATCCAACTACAATATTGCAATGTCTGATTACAATGGACTGTTTCATTGAATTTATAGGAGACTGTTACATGACAAGAACTATGGCAATGCCATTACCATACAATGCACTATAATTACTATGACAATTTCAGTTACAATGATGATAACAGAGACTAAGTATGACTGCTGTAACAGTGACTGAAAACATGCAATTTTCATCAAATATGACAACAACCAAAACTCATAAAGGAACCTGGAAATCGCTCCTTTTCTGATTGCAAATGCTGATGAAACACTTCCAAATTGCACCCAACCGTACCCAATCTGCAGGTGTGTACTAATCTGGTACAGGGCCGTACTGTACGGCTACTGTACTAAATTCAGGGCCAAGTGATAGCTGCCGAAAATGATGAAAATAGGATCGCCTAGGGTGTAAAAATGTTCCCTCAAATGTATAAAAATGATCTCCAGGTAGATTGAGAGATATGAACAAAAATGTAGGTCCAAACTCTGGTATGACTGAACTGAAAATGTACCAAAATGATCTCCAAATCTTCACCAAATGATTCACCAATGCAATGATGAATTCAGAACCCTTATTCAATCAGATGCAAGCCCCAAAATCAATCCTCAATGAAATCCAACATGAAATGGCTGAGTACCATCTCCAATCATGCAACCCTTCAGTAGATATTTCACTACCTCAGTTATGCCAATCTAGAGGAGTTATCGTTCTCAAAGATCAAATGATATTTGCAGACCAAAAGACTACAAATTGCTCCACAATGGAAGAAGTAGAAGAAATCCCAAATCTAAGCATGTCCAAATGAGAGGCCAAGCCCTCTATTTATTTACTTTTCTAAGAAGTTGCTAAGAACTTCTAGAAACATCCAATTATAATGCACTTTATAATAAAATAACATTATAAAATAAAAGTGCTTTTCTCAACTCAAAATTATAACAATGTAGGCTCATAACTAAATTTAGGCCCAACTACAACCGAATGTAGGCTTGGACTGGATGTAGGCTCACACTGAACGTAGGCTCTAACAGCAATATGCAATCAACTGATCTCCAAATGATCACGAGATGACTCTCTCCTCATCGCTATCAGTCTACGAGAGCCCGTGATAGATTGATCCGGCACGCCAAACGATGTCAGCCAAAATGGGGACATGACATAATACAGCCTACACAATGACAAACTCACAAAAGTTTTAGATAATACATTATTTACTTTACAAATCCAACACCAAAATCAATAATTGAAATCCACATAAGACTACAAAAAAATTACAAAACCCCTCACATTGCACTGGAAATTGAAAACTTGGAAATCATTGTCACTTGGAACACACTGTCAATCCCTATATGGTTGTATTGAAAACTAGAAGGGTTTTCATCCTTGAAACATACAAAGCTAGAGGGTTTTTATCTTTGGGAAGAGAAGAAGAATGTACATTCATTCTTAAGAAATAAAATTGTTTCAAAGAGAAAGAAAACGCTTTTCCAAAACATTCCTCTTTTATAACTTTATTTTGATGAAATAAAATAATATTATCTTCTTTCTTATAATTATACCCTCGAAGTTATTAAAATATGGATAAATGTCCCTTTTAATCACCTTTTCATATAAATATGTAAAAAGAACTAAATTTATTTTGACATTTAATTTATAATTTGAATCATTTCTCAGCAACTTGAGTTAATTAAATAATTATTTTCCCCTTTTTCCACCACCCCAGTAGCCAACGAGAAAAATTGCAAAAACTAGGCTACGGGTCATCAACAAACTTATGCTCAAGGAGGGGACATGACAATGTAATGTCCCCGTTTTTTAGACTATTGGGATTAGCTTGGTTTGGCGACCCTCGCAAGCTAATCAGGCGATTAGAGGGGGTCAATTGGTAGAGCCAGTGTTGGGATTCCATTCTGGAGGTTCAGATTACCAAGTCTGCTCTTCGTTCGGGTCAATTTGGTCAACTTACTATTTTAGTAAGTGGTATTTTGGGTATGGCCAGGATTAACAGGGCGTCTACACGGGGTGTCAGATGTTTCAAGATCGAGTTTCAAGGGGGATCTCCAATTTGAGAGACTTACTATTTATAGTAAGTCTATTTTTGGCAGTTGGCTCAGTTGGCTATTTCTAGCAGGGCAGTTGAGGTTTGAGGCTCTGGTGTTAGAAACGAGTTTGTCGCAATCAGTGGGTTACAGTGGCTTTTTATTTTAAATTTTTCGTTATTAAATTAAATTATTTTAATTTAATAACTTTATGACTTTATAACTTAATGTTATAAAATGAAGTTGTATTTAAAAAGCCTCTTAAGTGAAAAAAGTGAAGTTGAAGCTTTTTCCAAAAAAACTATATATTCAATTCAAAAAAGCACTTTCATTTACCCATTGATGATTTGATAAATTGTTTTGTGAGAGAATTCTGCTTGGCTTGGAAAAGCTAGGGTTTGAGCTTGGTCTTCAGCTTTTGGAGAGAGTTTTGCAACAATTTTTGAGCTTGGTCTTCATCTTTTGGAAAGAGTTCATTCTGTTCTTGAATGCCAGATTTACAGGTTGTTCATATGCAATCGAATTTCAGCTTTGTGAATGAGAAATGAAGTATGAAATTTGGGAATTGAGGGTTTGAAGATAAGTTTCAAGAATGTCCATTTCTCTTGGGAACACATATGAGTTGGATCTATGTGCTAACGAGTTGTGCTAGAATGCCAGCATTTTTTGTTTCTAGTGGCCTGCGTTTGAAATTCTGGGCCGTACGGATGGCATGCAGGGCTGTACGGATCTGCAGCCAGCCACACGCATTTCCAGCTGAGTGTTGTGTGAGGTCTTCTTTGTTGTGATTGGGAGTGCTGCGTAATTGTTCAGGATTGTGTCTTGTTGAGGTTGCTGCGTTTCTACACCTGGCTGCATGAGCATGTGAGTGCTGGCGCCAACTGTTCTTGGGGTTGCAATTTGATTTCAACAGCAGCTGTACCTATTCAAAGGTGCACAGATTTTTAAATGAATGCTTGTAATTGAAATTAAATGCGATAATTGTCCAATTATAATATATCTGTAAGCAAATTCATAATCAAGAAGTGAAATAATTAGAAAAGTATCATTGAAATACACATTTAATGTTCATTAATTTCTATACATTTGGAAAGAATTTCAGAAGTGCAAATATATATTTTAGATAAAAGTTAGTTTGTTATTGAGAGCCAGCTGGGCTCATTACAGACAACCTAGTTAGCAAACAAACAAAGTTTGATGGCCAACATTAGTGAATCGTGTCTTCTTTGAAATTCATAATCTTTTCAATTGGTGCAATTTATTTTTGACTCTAAACTTGCTGCCAGCTTCTAAAGATAGCTTGACTTTCTAAGTTCTACCTTTACAAGATGAGTTGGCCATGCAAAATATCAAACATTCATATTTGGTTTAACAAAATAAAGAACAAATAATAAAAGTTAGAGCTATTCTTAGCTGGATCAGCCTATGTTAAGAAAATAAATGTTTGAAAGCATGGAACACCTATTTAGTGGTGCCTTTAACCATTCAAATTCACAAATAAATTTCTTGCTGCTGTTTATTACAGGACAGTCCTTTTCTTTTAACTTTTGTAGTTTCCTAGGTTGTTTTGAGGTACCATTGTGAGGAATTTCTCAAAAGATATTGATGCAGTAGGGAATTGTTCAGTCTTATATCACTCAAAGGTCTCAGATAGGGAAGCAAGATTTCAGAATCAGATCAATGGAGCTTTCCATGATGGCAAGAGATAAAGAATGGTATTTAGAGTGGTGAATTTCAATGGAGTGGTGTAAAGATTGAGTAAATATCAAATTGAATCATCATGGTTTTAGTTTCTTTATAAGGTTTACTAGATTTGATCAACATATAGGAAGGCACAAAAATTAACTCCAAAGCCACATTCCATAACATTTTATTTTTAGCTTGTGCTAAAAACATCCCATGCTTTTATTAGCTTTTTACTATTCCTAACATTATCTGCTTATTAATCAGAGTTACCTATTGTTAGATTGCCTATTTATAAATCTCTTCTCATGCAAGGGATGTAAGTTTTTATGTGATAATTTCTTATAATTTCAGACGTTAATTTAATTGAAAGGTGTATGCTTTAGTCCGAGCATATTTTGTAATAAATTTGGCATGTCATGCAAGAAGTCATAGCTATAGGAGTAGTAGTCAATCTTTATTTTATTTTATGCCATCCTTTGTAACCTTATTATTAAGTGCTATTTGGTATAGTTTGTTAATAGTAGTTCTTACGCCAACTTCTTGAAATTGTCCTTCACTGAATATTCATGATTGGTATCTCTAGAATTGGTTTTCATTAATATTATTTAGTATGGCTCTTTTGCTTCTAAATTACTATTAAAGTGTTTCACCCTGTATAATTGCACTTTGATGAGCTAAAACTTAATAATTATTCAAAGCTTTGTACTGTAGTAAGTATTAAGTAGTTCTATCTTGAATGCAACTGTCATATTTTAGATTATAATATGCTATATATGTGTTTTAACCTATCCAATCCTTTGTGTACTTGCATTATTCAAATTTTGTTATCAGCTAAACTGCTAAACAACACAAGTGTGTAAACACAGGTTTTATTCTTAGTCAAAAAGCATAAAAACCATTTGCTTGATTGGAGAGCATCTCAGCTTTTGATCTAGGTGTATCTGAAAAGACAATTTTATTTAGCATGAAAGTAAACCACCCTAAAAACCATTGTAAAGACTGTAAGTAGCAAGTATATATTGTTCATAGTAAATTAGTTTTTGTTTTACACATAAGTTCCCCTTCTAATTTGAAAAGTGGTTCTGTATTCCTTAGCTTCTTGCTATTAAGGGACAAAGGATTTTGTAAAAGGTTTTCTCTTCCAATAAAAATTTCTCTTTTATCAAAAATACTTTAAAAATTCCAAAGCTAACCACCAACTGCAGCAACTGCTTCTTGAGGCACTGGCACCTTCTAATTTTGATTATTGAAATGTCCTATAGTCAATTTTTTATTTTATAGGATAAAATTAGATATGTTTAAACTGCCTACACTTTTTATTCGGTGACTGATATATTTTAAAGTATCCTTAATATTTATTGTTGACCGATGTAATAAATTATCATCAAACATTCCTTGTTTGATTAGAATTATTTAGCTTATGGCTATCTTTGATTCTTTACACATGCAAAATATATACGAATGATTGAATTTTATAATTTTTTGCCATTAGGTCAAATTAATCATATAATGATATATAAAAACCATCGAAGCAAAATATATACTAGCAACTTGCAAGGGATATTACATGTGTCCAACTGATGGCCGAATTACTCTTCATTTCCAGATATAACGAAATACTAAAAATTTTTGTTGGAAAGAAAAGTGCTGGAAAAGATTTCCATAAATGTGAGAACATTTATAACTTTTTTTTGCAACTATACTGATGAATTGTTACATTAAATTGTAATTACAGTGTTGGAGACTATTTTAGGCGTCACTTTGGTGAGGAGGTATATTAATTTTTAACTAAGCTTTGCTCATTTCTTTTGATGGATAATAGTGTGGTGGTTGTCATGTTGTAGGTTAAGTTCGAAGTGTTAGTTCAACTCATTTGAAAGATTCTTGGTTAAAAGTGAAAGCTTTAATATGCTGGAGAAGATCCACTAATTGCCATAAATAATTGATTTCTGCTGTGTTGAATTTTGTGATAGATTGTAGAATACATACTTGATCCCTTTGTTGCGGGCACTACTGGAGCAGATACTGAGTCTGTATCAGTAAGCACTATCTTCTTTCAAGCAGTACAGAAAAGCATTTTATTTTTTCTCTGTTTCTGTTTCATTGTGTTCAAAATGCGTTGATTTCCTTACAAGTGCTCTAGTTAGTCTGCCCCAGAGACGGCTAGGAAACTAGTGAAGTTTACAATTATTATTTGTTGCAATGAATTCAAAGCTGACAGGTTTAGCATGCTGGGGTTATTTATTGGAAGTTGATTAGTTTCATGATTGATCAAGTGGGCTTTATCTTTTCTGTCTCTTCAAGCATTTAGATTTTTGCTTGATGTGCAATATCAAAAAAGAGATATTTTCAGTTTAGTCAATAACTGAAACTTTTGGAAGTTGTCTTGAAAATGTCAGCTACTGGGCTAGTATTTATTAATATCACTTTCAATCAAATGTCAACCAAATTCTTGAGGTTCGAGCTTTGTCTATTTCATTGAGAAGTTGGGTATGTATTCATTTGTTTTTAGAGATTTGTGTGATGAACCCAGGCTGGCTCTTCTCAACTACTAATTTGAATTTATAATTTTTGCAAACCCTTTGCTCAGAAACTTTTAATTTGCAATTAAATTCAACTTCCACACATTCAAAATAATCCAACCAAGACAAAATGACATTCTTTAATAATTTAATTGATTCTCATTTCTCATTACAAACAGAATATATAAGCATTTCAATTGATATAAAAAATTCAAAGGCACCTGACAATCCGAAAATGTTTGTAATTTTGTAATGTCTTTCATAAAAACATACCACAATTCTCTAACGCCTAAACTCCAGCCTGTACATTCATGGCAAGATGTAATATCATGAGGTTGGCTTGCTGTGTTGATGGTTTCAGCAGAAGTATTAATCTGACCCTGTTTTCCAGTCACGTGAGCAAACAATGAAGCTCCTCAAATTCTCAATTAAAAAATGCAGCCATGTAATTAATGCGGGTTTCCAGATTTTGTGAATTCAATCTCAATATAATTAATTCAGCATCCGCAAGAAGATCTCTGCCAATCTCTCAATCAATTATTAAACCTTAGCCATGAAACAATTCAGAATCTCGCCTGTAGAAATAACTTCACCAAAAACCCGAATACCAATTTATTAATTGTAGCATCAACGATTAATTAACAGCAGATTTCCCAATAAAAACAACCTCAGCAAATTTGAATGCAATTACCAAATGAAGAAACACAAAACTCCTCCAAACAATCTCAGAACTCCAGCAGGAAGACAAATCAAACCCCAGAATGAATAAATTGATTTGCTTCCAGAACAAACTTCTCATAAACCTAGTATACATCAGCACTGGATTTAATTCAGAATCAGCAGTTGCAAAATTCACCCCCAATCTGTGATGGCTCAAATTGCCAGAAGAGGAATCAGTCCTCAAAACCCTAGCCGGTTTCTCACAGCCAAGAGACTTTATAAATTTTATCAAATCAACAATGAATGAATGAAAGTGCTTTTTCGAGTAGAATATCTAGCTTTTTCCGAAAAAGCACAATTTCATTTTTTTCATCAAAAAGGCTTTTAAATGACCTCTTCACTTTATAACATTAAAGTTATAAAGTATTAAAGTTATTAAATTAAAATAATTTAATTTAATAACGATAATTTTAAAAACCAAAAGCCTCTAAATTCTGTTGACTGAAACAAACTCATTTCCGACACCAGAGCCTCAAACACCAACTGCCCTGCCGGAAATAACCCACTGCCAAAAATAGCCAGCTGCTAAAAATAGACTTACTATAAATAGTAAGTCTCTCAAACTGGAGATTCCCTGAGACTCAATCTTGAAACATCTGACGCTTTGTGCAGACACCTTGCTAATCCTGACCATACCCAAAATACCACTTACTAAAAATAGTAAGTTGACCAAAATGATCCGAACGAAGAGTAGACCTGATAATCTGAACCTCCAGAATGGAATCCCAACGCTGGCTCCACCATCTGACCCCCTTTGATCGCCTAATTAGCTTGTAAGGGTCGTCAAACCAAGCTAATCCCATAAGTCTAAAAAAACGGGGACATTACAATTTGCCATTTTATTGAAGTTGTTAATCCAAATGGATGAGGGACATTGAAGGATGTTTTGTGAATCAGACGTCAGACCTCCAAGGCATTGAATAACTAGCACAAGAAATCAATAATGTGTTTAGACACATTGTAATTTACCAAGCAGAGAATAGACACAAAATACAGTGATAAACAATTATGAGCAGAATTCAAAGATCAGTTCCAGTCAATGAAAGATCAAATATACTTCAATAAGTCTTTTTACGATTGTATCTGTGTTGGTATTCGCAGATACAAATGATATACACAACAATTTAATGATCTCTGCTATGGAGCGATATGAAATCTCAGAATGGATCTGTGTAATGGCTGTGGATTGAAGGAGTCACTTAGATATGTATCACACTGATGATATCAAGTCTGATCCGAGACAATTTTGATGGCAATGACTACAGATGATGACTGCACTCCTAAGTATTTTGATCTAGTTCTGATGTAGAATCTACTATTTCCAGTCACTGCACAATTAATGGTAACACCACCAATAATATCACCTGAGAATGTCGGATAGCCTCTGATTAGTATCGCTGAACTACTGAAGTGATTGCTTAGTATCGCTCAAGGCTGGTGATCATTGATTCAATAATCATCCCAACTGGGATTGCTGATTAATATAATATAGTAAATGCCAATGGAAACCAGAGATCGGATTTCTCTTATTGTATCATGCTTGAACAATTATTCAGACATTCTTATGTCCACCATGACTCAGATGAAGTGGGGATTATGTACGCCTTGATGTCTGTTGAAGCTCGGCTATATCAATCAGTTGTTGAATGCTTATCGAGTGATATATATAGATCTGTGTATCCCGCGACTCTCGAGAATATAATGAGGCTCAAGTGCTTGTGATATAGTCGTGTCACATATATGATTTGCTGAAACCTTCGTAGAGACAGATAATCCACTTGAATCTGATTACTCTATGATGTGCAGATTGATCTATGATGTCGTCCCTGGAAATCCAATTGTCTTCCCACAATCTGTAGGTGCTGGCTCAAGATTGCAACTCAGATTAGACGATGTCTGCCAAGACCCAGATGTTCTGATCTTATGATAATTGGTGATAGGGAGATTGTGATCTGCAATGGTGTAACTTGCTGATGAATCTGATCTGCAAATACAATGAATTTTCCAGTTTGTCCAATAAGGTCACGAAAGTGACCTCATCTTATTGGAGAAACCAGTAGACTAGGGAGCATATCTCACCTCCAAAATTGCTCTCCAAGCTTAATTTCTCAATAGGAATTGAAAACACAAAAATAGATGAACTCCAAATTGATGATCATGAACAACAAAGTAGCTTGCTTAAATAGGAAATGCTAGGTCCTAAATCTCAAAGAGGCAGTCCCAAAAGTGGGCACCCAAATTCAAATTTTAAAATTATGTCCTACTTAAACTAAAGCAGTGCACTAGTGCACCCCTTTAATTGGGCCCCCTTGTGTGACAATTAACCCCTAGGGACCATAAGAGTTAATTGCAAAATAGAATAGGTCCAGCCTAAATAGGGGATGTGACACTCTCCCCTTCCCAGAATTGCTTTCCCTCAAGCAATCCCAAAGTTGATCCTAGGTGTCTTGGTACAGGTGAATCACGAATCTCCCCTTAGATCATCTTCTTCATCCTCGATTTTGGCACCAAGTAGATCCTTTCCTTGTAGTAGATGACATTCTCCATCACCTTGTACCTGTCATCTTGAATCTGCTTATCCATCATCTGGCAAGCAAAAGTGTCCTTGGAGTACTCTACTAGCAATTGAGTCCTCCAATCTTCTGAAATCTGATTTAGAGCATATGGTGGCTCCCTTGGATAATGTATCGGCCTCGACAACTTCATCATGTCTGAAAATTACCTTCATAGATTTTGCCGAGATCTTCTTAGGACCTCTATTGGACATCCCTCGTAGCACCATCTTCTTGCTATCCATCTTGAATGAGAATGCATCTTCTTGAAAATTTGTGTGTATTTGTTGAGGGTTTCCATCCATTGAATGCCCAATATGACATCCGTGTCATACAAATCAACCACGAAGAAATCATTGGTTACAGTGTATTTGCCCATGGTAATGCTCAATCGTGGAACCGCAGGTGTGCATGGAACAAAGATCCTCCTGCCACCTTGACCTCGAAACCCTCATGCTCCTCCTTGCGCAAGTTCCTCGTAGTGGCTGGCGATGAATTAATAAGTTTGAGTGCAGGTCCACTGTTGATTTTCAATCTGATTTAATAAAGAAAGCAGAATTCTAACTAATTAACACAAAATACACCAATGTACCCTGGAAAACCTTCAACCTTGAAAAGTGAAAAACCCAGCAAAGAATTTCGGAATAATTATGAAAATGTTCAAGGGCTGATTGCAATTTGTCAAGATCAATATTGGTCTGCAAAACATATCTCCAATACCTATTAATGTCTATAATATAATAAGTATATTCTCTGCAATATACTTGTTATGAATCTGCAATGTGTATATATCCTCAACAATATTTCTTCTGCTGTATATGATCTCCTCTGCGATAATACATATATTTTCTGCGATCTTATATATATTGCGATCCACTGCAATATTATATATGTGCGATAATATATATATATATATATATATATATATATATATATATATATATATATATATATGCTGTGATGTTATACTGCAATCCTCTGTGATAATATGTATGCTGTGACTTCAATATCGTTTGCGATATATCTCCAGCCATGATCTGAATATATTGTATCTCCTTCTATATATACTTGGAAGTCATTATTGGTTGTCTCTTTATACTTGGGAGGAGGAATGGATCCCATCCATTTATAATGGAAGTTTGTCATTAATCTTGCTCCTCTTCATAACTGCAGACTTTGTTAATTGCTTAATCACAATCTTCAGATTGTTCTTGTGGTTAATCACAACTTGTTTAGTTGATGCATATCTGATTTTTAAATCGGTTCTCATAAAGCATTATTGGAACAAGTCAAATTGTTCATTGTCTCAAGTGATGCAAAGCTTCACTTGAGACAATCAGATATCGGCCTCCTGACGCTAACTTCAACATCCACTATCAAGCATGAGTATGACCCTCTGTCCTTGTAGTGTGCCACATATTTGAAATACATTGCATTAAGGAGTTCTTGTGATTGTAGCAATGGTACCTCCTTTCTTCTCTTCACATGATCAGTCTCTTCTTCTAGCTTGTTAGGTTCCTCTTGTTCTTCTTCGCTATCAAAAACCACCTCGATGTAATGGATCTTCACTTTGCCAAGGCAGCAATGACTTGGTTCCCAGGGCTACTTGCATTTGTGACAAAGCGTCCTCCTCCTAAGCTCTTGTCGAGTCGCCTCGTCCATCGTTGACTTCTTTTGGAATGGTTTCTTGTCCTTGTCCATGTGTGCAAGTGGTGGCTTAGTGTGTGTAACCCCAAAAGGAGATGAAGCAAACATACCACATGCCTTCTTGATCGCCTCTGTGAGTGTGTTGGGATTGACCCTTAGCCCAACCATTTAGTGGTTCCAACAATCCATCCATGAATAACACAAGCCTCCGCTCTGAAATATCAGTCACCAAAACTAAAAGCCTCTGAAATTTTGTGATGTAGCTATGTATCGGACTGGTTTGCCTCAATTGTGCCGAATTCTTGAAGGTGAGCTCCGCATCCTTCCCATCAAAGTGGTCAATGAGTCTATTCGTGAAATCAGCATACAAAGTGACTTGATCATGCCCAAGTGTGACCATTCCATGGTGCCACCATTTGTGTGCGGTACCCTCTAAAAATTGCAAGCACTTATTAGGGTGATATTATGTAGGTTGATGTGTTAGCATTTGTTATGCCACCATTTAAAAAGGTTTGAAAAATAAATAAATTTCTAAAGTCTAGAAAAAAGAATTAAATTTAATTATTCAATATTTTTTTAATCAAATGATAAATACTAAATAATTATTTAATAGACTTTAAAAATTTAATAAAATCATTAATGAATAATGGTGGTATGGGGAAGTAACTAAAAATAATTATCATAAAAGAGATTTGGGAATTGGTGAAAGGGGGATACAGATGATTTGGATTAATTATATCTTCGGTTTGAGAAGATTTCTAAAATTCATTCTTGAGGTGTGCTTGAGTTCTCCTTTTTCGGCAGTGAGAGGTCTACCCTAGGTGGTTCTTGGAGATATCATACCAGATTTCTCAATTGGACTTAAAGGGAGTTTCCAGGAATCAGATGATCTTGGATATTTAACCAGAGGTATTTACTGGATTTATGCTGGTTATTCAGAGTTAATTGAAATAGATTGCTTCACTACGTTCTCATGTTGATATTATATGATGGTTGCTATATTTAAAATATTTAATGCTAGATGAGGTTGCGTGGTATTATCCAGAGATTATTTTATTGATTTAATATACTGTAATGAATAATATCTAGTTGGCAGAGACACAAGCTAAGTGTCGCTACTTCATATAATGGAGTCGTAAATAAATTTGGGCATTTTGCATAAGAATGAAGCCTAAGATTTGTTCTTTGTTTGCAAGTACTATATAAAATCAAGGCAAATGATTATTCACCATTTTATTAATATGTCGTGAGCTATTAATGTCATTAATGAATAATTTACCCAAACAACATAAAGACATGGATGGGCTTTTCATTCTATAGAAACAACATAGTTTTTGGAGTTGAGCCATGGCAGCCTTCCTTGTTGCGTTGTAATTCATGGGAGTTGCATATCTTTATCCGATATCGGGTCATTACTTAGTTGTTTGGCATATCACAAAAATTAATCATTACTTCCTTTGTCATCAATGAAGATTATGGCTTGGACTTTGACAGGAATATGATCACGTATGGAATGATGTTGTGACCAAGAGTCCATCAATTGTTTCAAAATCTTTGTGAATAGAGTCAATCGATCCAAGGTGACTATTCATTTATTGCATCATTGAATGATTCCAGGACTGTGTCTGAGACGGTAGAAGTTGCATAAGGATTATTGAAATCTACCACTATCGAGACTGCATCACTTTTTAAATTTTGAAGCCGCGTGTAATGTCCCCTTCCTACCACTTGTCCTATAGCCCATAAATAAAGTACAAGTTAGGAATTTGAAATGGGGATCTTACTAGACTTGCATACTATTGCCATGTGTGACCCTAATTTGTGTGTAGATATGTAATTTCCCCAATTTTTGTGAGCATCATAGTTTGTGGGATTAGTCTATTATTTAACCCTCGTAGGTTCATCAAATGGAGAGAGGGTCTTTGTTGGCAATGCTAGAGGCTATTTTTGTTTGTCCTAACCGGTTACTGAGAGGGGGGGTGAATCAGTAAATACAATTTCTACTTCAATTTAACCTTATATATATATTCTTGCAGAATTAAAAGAATATAATCAATCACTCATAAACAGAAATAGAAATACACAGGTCAACACAACATATATATGTGGAAACCTTCGATTAGAAGGAGAAAACCACGGTGGGACAGAACCCACAACTTTACTACTGCAGTAATAAAGATGACTTGTTAAAGGCTTACAAAGAACTTGTAAGAGTGCTACCCAGTAAAGGGATTTGATAGAAGACCTGTTAGGATCTTGACCCTGTTAGGAGTCGCCTTGTAAAAGGACTTTCAACACCAATTAAGATGTTACCCGGTGAAGGGATTTATACAAGAACCTGTTAGGGTTCACCCCGATTGAGGGATTTGAATATGCTCGTACAATTCAAAGCAATGATCTATTATGACACCTTTTGTCTAATCAGATCATACCTATTACCCTTTTTCTCTACTTGGTTGTTGAACCCTTCTCTATCTTTCACTTCTTGTGACTGTAGCTCCTATTAGAAGATATCTCTCTCCTACTCTGAATATTCAACCACTTCTTGTGTATACTATGACCTGTATTTATAAGACATTATTCTTATTAAAAAGCACTTTTCATAGTTCCGCCAAGCTGTAAAGTCACCCATAAATCATGCATGCGAAAAAGATTGCAAAATGATCTTGAGTTTACCTTGAAACACTTGTAGAAATAAAGCTAACTCCAGTTAAAAAGATAACTTCAGTTCCAACTATGAATGCTCCGTATAATCCGATTTTAACTGAGACCGCTTCACATAATTTGGTTCAGATTATCATGCACTCAACCGGTATTAAACGTATACCCAGCTGGTCATACTTTCCCTGTATGTCTAATAAGACCGGTATAAGTGTGACTAGCAAAGTACACCGCTTACTTGTTTGGTCTACCGGTGCTAACTAAAAAGTACCGATGCTCCGGTAGATCTGATGTTTGCCTCTGACTTAACCAATGACAACTTAAATATGTCAACAATCTTCCCCTTTGGCATTGGTGGAAAAACATCACCTTACATTACCTGTCATGTAGACTTACTCTGTAAACACGTGCTGTCTGTTTTCTTTCATCTGATACTGTTCTTTTCTTCTTCTTTCTTCCTCTATATCTGATCCCTTCAGTGCCTTCGACATTTTCTTACCGGTATTCTGATCTTCTTTAAGTCCTGATCTTCTTCCCCTTTTTGCCTCCATAGGACAAAGGGTTGTTACAGCTTGAATGACTCGTTTTATATTTGTAACTTTGTGAAGATATCCTTAAAAAAATTTCTTCGCTGATTGAAGAAATGGATTCCATAGACCAGTGACATGCTCCAAGTTTTTTTGTGTTGCTTGCAGTGATACAATTATGTTTTCCATGTCTTTTACTGTCTTGTAATCTGGTTCTTGGATCAGTCTGGTTGCCTCATTAGCGGTTGACTGCATTAGATCGAATGTTGGGGCAATGAATAATTGAAATCCAATAAGATCTTGAATTCGTTTTGTTCTTTCTTCAGATGCCTTTCTCAGAATGAGAGCATGGCTCGTCATTTCCCTGCTATATTCTGTTGCAGATGTGTTCTTTACATTGAACTTGGTTGAAAGAACCCTTATTTCTTCTGAAGTTTTGGATGTCTTCTCAATGATATCCTGAACAAAGTCTTCAAAGTTTGAAGTCCTTGTGATTAGACTTCCTATTTCCTGTATCTGTTGCTGGAGTACTCTTGTATTTGTAGATACAGTTGCCTTTAACTCTTCAACCTGTTTGTGTAGAGTTTCTACTCTCTTCTTCTCATAGTGATCAATGGCTATTGTCTCCGGATCGGTGACATCTTCTCCAATTGCTTGTGCCAATATTTCCAATTGATAAATAACAGGTTCATCTTCATCAATGTCAACATCCGGTACAAAGTTGTACAAGATGTTCCTTACACTAGAGAGGACCATGTCTTGTTTCCTCTTAGTGAGCTCTTTGAGTTGTCTAGTTGACATCTTGCTTATGTCAACTACAATTTCACTAACTTTTCTTTTCTTAGCTTCAGATTCAGTTGCAAAACTTAGTTTCCTATTTGATGAAGATGAGATGGGAACATCTACCGGTTCCTTCTGTTTCTTCTCCTGTTCCGGTTGTTTTTCCGCAGGCTTTTCCTGTTCAGTATTTACAATTATCTCCTTTTCCTAAGTTTTCTCACTTTCTGATACTTGTTGTTCTTGATGTACTTCCCCTCCCGGTTGTACTTCTTCCTCCGGATGGACTTCCTCTTCAGGATGTACTCGCTCTTTCGGTGGAACTTCCTCTTCATGATTTACTTCTACTTCTGGTGGAGGCTCTGTGTGTTGCTCCTCACCTGCATGTTACTTATCCACATCAATTTCTTCTTCATTTGTCCCTTTTTCAGTAGTCATCTTTTTTGATGAATCTCTCAGTACCTGTTCTTCTGGTAAAACGTGTTCTCCTAGATGTACTTGTTCACTGGATGTGAACTATTTTGTGGGAACTTCTTGCTTACCGGTTGCAGGTTGTTCTTGAGCAGTGAATTGTACCGGTGGTATCAACACTGTCTCAGGTTCCTTGTGAGAGATTTCCTGAGGACCTGTATTATTTAGAGTACTGAAATCATATTGCTACCAGAACTCCAGTGTGTCATTGTACACATCTTTTTCATAACCATTGATAATCTTGGCAACTCTGTTCTTTGTGTCCAAGTTCAGTGACACAACTTCCATCAGACCTTTTATTGTCTCTTCACTGAGGCCTGGTCTTACCTCTGCCAATGTCTCTTTTGCAATTTTGTTGTTGGCTGCTAATCTTGTTGTCCATTTGGCCATTATTCTTTAATTCAATACAGGAGGAAATTGAGCCCTATAATCTCTAGGACTTCTGTTGAAATCCAAGAAGGTTTGCAATAGAGCAGCTTCTATTTTTTGCTTATCCTCCTCTCCTAATACACTGGACCATTTGGCTGCATTTGATACTTCGCCAAAATCCATGACTTCATCAACAATGTTATCTATAGTCAGTGTTCGAGCCTTACCTTTTATTGGAGACGCCAGTATCGTTGGTGGAGTTAGGTCACCTAATTTGTCTTCGGTGATGTCAACAATAATTGATCCGATTGGAGTCTTTTCCTTAACTGGTGCATCAACTCCTAGTACCCCTTTTCCTTTTCCAGTGTTAGTCACCGGTGATACTGATGTTTTCTGGCATTCTTCTTCTGCTTGATGTTGATGCTGAAGAAGTGTTGTCCATGTAGAAACTCCTTCATCATGCACTTTGTCAACTTCTCCAATCAGCACCTGACTGATTCTTCTTTTGATCTTGAAACTCTATTTGTGAAGATTAGCTTGTAGGGTTGCTTCCTCTAGATTAAGATGATTTTGTACTTCAAGAAGAGCCCTAATTCTCAGCTCTTTTTCTTTATCAATCGAAGCTTTCCATCTTCCTTCTAGAATCTCTTGGAGATCGTCAGGTATGGTCTTATGAAGTTCAGTAGGAGAAAGTTTGAACATATGAATACAGTGGACTACAACTTCTATTTTTCTCCTATCTTCTTCATTAGCCAATTCATACCTCCTTCTGACTGATCCCATTCCTCTTGTTTCTTTTAATCCTTTCACAAATTCATCAATTGTAGGTTTCCTTCCTCTTGGTGCATCTTCTTTCACCGGTTTTGCAGACTTCCTTTTTTGGTAAAGAGTAGTTGTATCTTTGTTCTCAGTTTCTTCTTGTTCTTCCCCTTGCTTGCTGGACACCTGCTGTGCTATTTTCCTTTGGACCTTAGGTTCTTCAGCTTTGTTGATGTGAGTTTTGTACCACTACATAACATATAACAATTGAAATACTTGATACGGCGTACCAAACACTCAACCCTCTCTTGAAAAGTATACGAGGATACTCCAAGGTTCCTTACACCTGTGGATACTAACTCAGTTATATAAATGTGATTTGCTGATAATCACTTGGTGGCCTTACGTATGTTTTGTTTGGAAATATCTCAACTCTTACTATGATGGTGATAAGACTTCTAGCTTTCGCAACCTTTTCAAATGATCTCTCAATTTATATCACTTTCAACTTTGCTCTTTTCAAACTCTCAAACTTCACTTTCCAACTTCTAATTCTCAACTTCAACTACTAAGTTATTGATTACTTCTACTCCTAAGAACAGAAAGATTGGCAAATGGACGGGGATCAACCTAATGAAGACATACCAGCGGTGTAATCTCCACAGATGCAATGATTCTAAGGAAAGAAGACTAGATTACCATGCAAGGCTCCTTGACAAGCCGCCAAGATGCTAGTGGCCTAGTATAGGATCCCTATCAAACATCTACCAATATCACCATGCAATTAACCATCTATCACTACTGTAACTTCAACGCTTTGAAATGAAATCTACTTTAACAATTCAATGAAATCTAACTTTAACAATTGGAAGTAGAAACCATGCAATAACACCAAGTGTTCTTAATCACCATGCAAGACACAACAATGATAAGAGAAGCAATTTTGGTATTATATTAGCAACAATTTTCTTCAACCCTTTACAAATGATATCAAGTGGCCTTATATAGAGGCGTGAAATTACAATGAATGGCCAAGATTAAGAGGCAAAATCAATGATCCAGATTGAATCCTAGAAACCCTAATTAGGGTTACCACCCCATAGGCCAATGAAAAGATGCCACCTCATCAATGGACCAATGAGAAAAAGAATAGTGGTAACCAATGAGAAGGCACCAAAAATGGTAGCCAATCCGAAATTGACACCTACCCTACCCAAGAAGAAAGGGGAAAATGCCACATGGGCTTACATCAAATGGTCTTCTAATATAACTCTACCCTTTTCTTTCATTCTTTTGGCATAAGTAATGAACTTAGCCAACATTTTATCAACTTCTTCCATAGGAGGGCAAGGTGAATGCCTCATCTTGAGCTCAGCTGTGATGACCATGTCCTTTGCTGCTTGTAGTACCTGCTCATTCTCCTTCTCATCATCCTTTGCAAATTGAACTAAGGCCTTGAGAGAGGTGAGGATGTCAAATCTTTTCTTTAAAGGGACAATCTTTCCCAAATCATCCAACCTCGATCCAAACTCTGTCTCATTGAAATCCTCCTCTGTTATTCCTTCGAAATCTAGTGCAACTCTAGCATCATTCATTGTGTTTGAAATGAAAGCCTCGATGCCTGGACTATGCTGTGCCATTCTGTCCTGTATTTCTTCCAGCGTTCCCAATCTGAACGTCAAGGCCATGAACCAAGACTCGATCGTTCTTTTCTCTCCTTCATTTATCACCTTGGCCTTCACCAATGTTCCCTCTGATATTCTTGTAACTGCTTCCAACCTAGGAATGATATACTCACGAGTTGGAAGGAAATCCCTCCATCTTACTTCAAACGCTCTGAATTTGTTCTTGATGGTTATAAATGCTCTGAAAATAGCAGTGAAAGGAAGCAAGAAATCTCGCCCTTCTTGGATGGTGTCATTGATCCACTCCCTAACCTCTTGTTCAAAATTGTCTTCACTATCTTGGAGGAGAGCTGCCCTTGGCACCTGTTGGATTGGCTGACTCTTTCCATCATAAATGCCCTTCCAATACTCATTTTCTCTTCTCAATTTAGCATTTGCAGCATTTGCCCTTGCTAACCTTTCAACTACTGAAGTTACATTCTCTTGAAGCTCTTCACACTCTATCTCATCAGTCGCTGCTCCCAAGTCATGCTCTTGAAAATCATAGTCTTGAATTGAAATTTCTTCCATTGTCTTGTTGACCTTTGGTATGGCAATTTGAACTTTCCTGTGACCATCATCTCTGATTACCCTTGCTACTGTTTCTGCTTGCCTCTGTCTAGCATCATCCTCTCCTTCAGCATCCCTTTGAATTTCTTCAATTGTCTGGATGGGTGGCTCTGGGATAATCGGCTGGAGCATCCTCAACATCCAAGCGGGCCCAGTGAAAACTCCCACTACTGGATTTGGCTGAACTAGCCCTACATACTCATCATTGGGTGCCCGATCTTCGTCTTGTACTGCTTCACCCTCAATATCAACTTGCATATCTTCTTCATCACTAGAGACTGCCACATCTTCGTTTACTTGATTTTCTGATAGAGGAGAATATCCACTACTGCTATCTTCACTACTTGACTCTAAACCTGAGCTCACTTCAACTGCTGCACTTTGTCTACTGACTCCATGCTCTTGTCTTCTAGCCTCAAATATACTTTCTCTAGATGGTTCTTTGTTTTGTTTCTTTGCCAGTGGCCTTTGATCTTCCTTACCCTTCTCAACTTCTATGTCTCTCTTCTTGCCCTTACTGGCCTGTTGTTGCTGTTGTGGTTGCTGTCGGCCACCGCCCTCACCTTGCTGACTAACTGATTCTGCTTGGACCTCCACCGGCCTCATTTTCTCATAAGTGAGGCGTACCCTTGATCTTTGCAACTGACTTAACTTCTTGTTATACCACCACTGAGTGTGCAGTTCAACTGTCTTATTAATTGCCTCTAAGGATGGATCCTGCTGATCATTCCAATTGACTGGATCTAACTCTGTTCCTTCTACTGTGTGGTAGTCCTCTCTTAGCACATCTTCATCTTCTTCCATCTGGTCTGGGATCATAAGGTTTTTCCATTTTATGGCTCTCATCAGGCTTAGCGACAGTCTTGAGAAAGCTAGCTTCCTCACATGAAAGTCATCTTGTGCATTAGCCCAAAAATCTTCTATCGTAGGCACATGCCTGAATGTTCCTCCTTGAGCGGACTTGATTAGACCATGAGGATCGAACCCTTGTCTCGCTTTATACCAAGCTAGGTGATATTGTTCTAACTCCTTTTCAGCAGATGCAAAGGCAACATGGTTGGGACAACTATCATTGCCTATCACAAGTGAGAGGGTAACCCCTGCTTCACCTTTCTGTTTCATCATTTTATCATATTGCTCAAGCTGTCTAGCCAACTCCATCAAAACCAATCGATCGGGTGGATACTTTGGGAGCTTCTTGGGACAAGTTGTACATCTAGCCACTCTTATGTAAGTGAATCGTTCAAATTGGATGAACCAACTCCCATACGTCTTAACTTTAGCTTCGGCCTCTGGAGAAAGTCTCCGAGCAGGAGTTCCTTGCAACATCCTTACTAACTTCAGGGCAAAGGCATCATAAAATATCTTGTAATCCTTGGTGTTGCGCAAATGAAGCTGTGGATAGCACTCATACACCAAGTATTGCCCAGGCCCACAACCAACTTCTCCCCTAGCCTTAAGTCCCGGTTGTCTAAATAATCTTTCTATTAAGTAAAAAAGATATGATCCCATGTAAAACTGCTTTTGAGATAACACTGTTCTAAGCTGTAACTCTAGATTTTCACTAATTATTGCAGCCCAATCAAATTTCCTCTTTCCACTTTCTATGCCATCAATGAAATAGTACATCCAAGTTTCGAATTGCATACCTTGTGCTAAGCCCATGATTCTGTTGAGGAGGACGATGAGGTTGCCATATTCTGACTTGAAGTCGGACCTGATGAGCTTTGAGGTCTTGGTGACTCCCTTCTTGCCTTCATGTAACCAATTCTGTTTCAGCTGAGCAAAGTATGTGTCCTGGTTGTCATGCTAAAATCTGGTGGCTTGATCAATAGATAGTGCCTCTGCGCTATTCTGCTTAGGTATGTTAAATGTACCCTCAATCAATGGACTGCTAATGTTTACCAAAACTTTCTCTCCATCCATCATGACTGACTTGCTCTGAATGTTAAGTCTAGATGCACACTCCATGATCAAATCTGGACAAGGCAAGGTAGGAGGGAAGGCAGCTGCATGCACAACTCCGGACTTGTAGACTTTCTTTGCAATAGGAGATTGGCTGTCTCTCAACCTATCTCTCAATTGAATCATATCAAAGGTACCAATGTTGGTGTCTCCAACATTTTTCAATTTTGAGCGGAAGTTGGAATTGGGTATCATGACTTCCTTGTCTCCTATTTTAGCATTAGTTCCTTTGGGTCGCTTGCTTGCATTAGCATCAGCCATCCTAAACACTTATCACTCCCCGCCTTTTCTACAATGAATGTGGAACTACACTTATCACTCCAAACTTCGCCTAGGGGTGGAATACTACACTTATCACTCTCCACCGATAACTTAGGATGGACTACACTTATCACTCCAATCTTCTCCCTAAAATGAAATGCAATAATGCAAACTACACTTATCACTCCCCGCCTTTGCCTTAAGATGGACTACACTTATCACTCCAAACTTCGCCTAGGGGTGGAATACTACACTTATCACTCCCCGCCGTTACCTTAAGATGGGCTACACTTATCACTTCAAATCTTCTCCCTAAAATGAAATGCAATGATGAAATGCAAGCAAGAACTTGGGGAAAAAAGCCAATCAAGACAATCGAGTAATCAACTTAATATCCAAACTTCTAGCTCTACTTTTGAAATTAGTTTTCAACACCTAGCACTAGCACCAATGAAATGAAAGCAATTGGAAAGAGAGGAAAAGATAGGCCACTCACCCAAGTGCAAAGCTAGGAGTCCTTTGTCAATGCAATTAGCTGAGTTTGACCTCCAAAATCTTCTAAGTCCACAAGAGAATCTCCTCTTTCTTCAACTTACTTTCAAAATCTGATTGCTACGAGTCCCTTATCAACAGACTTCCCTTACACAAATCTGATTACCTCCTCAAAATCTTGCTATGAAACCTTAAGCAAATAAATTCACCTTCTTAACAAATCTGGACTGAATTTTCAAATGAACAATATCTCTTCCATCAAATTCTGAGATTGAGAATAAGTCTTCAATTCTCGGATCTGGGCAAAATGCTATGGAAAAGAGCCTCAAATCTTCAAATTTGGGTACTAAAAGTGTAGAAAAGAAACCTCCAATTGATGTAAAATAAATCTCTGCCCTCTTCAAGGCTGTAAATGAATGGAATCAGGCCCAAACCCGCCTCCAAAATGCCTCAAACTGACTGAGAAAAAACCCAGGCCTGGTACGAACTTGGCTGCCTCCAAGTCTGATTCGAAAATCTACTCTTATTGTCCTCAAAACTGCCTCAATTTGCAATGAACTTAGCCCAGATCTGATGCCAATTCAAGTTCGCCACCCTTCTCTCAATTTCGCTGCCCAAATCCACCCAAAATCGCCAAGATAATGAATATTTTCGCTGCTAATAAGGATTGGTATTTCGCACCTCCAATGCAGAGCAGAGAGCGAGTTTGATTTGATGTGAAAATGAATTGGGAGCCCTCCTTTAAATAGCCAACGCCCCTGCCCTAATACATGGCCGACCCATACAAAATAAAAAAAAAACAATTAGAAAAATGTGCACAGAGAGGGCCGACCTGCCCAGATTTAATTATTTTCGATTTTGCCAAAATACAATCACTAAATGCTTGCTCGAAAATGTAATAATGGGGGCCGAAAATTGATTAAATGCCTTGATTTTATTATTTCTTTTTCTTGACACACCATTCAATGCATAAATAAAATTAAATATAAATTTCGAAAATGCAAGGCAATCCATGAAATTCGAAAATGCACCCATTCAGTCCAGATTTTCTTGGATTTCGAAAATAGCATTCATCATCCAAATAAAAAATTTCGAAATTGGCCATAAACAAATACTATTTTTCAATCACCCAATTAGAATTTTGCAAATTGCATCATAGCACCAACCTAAATCGAATTGCCATTCAGATTTCAAGATTTGAAATATCATTAATCCAAACAAGGATTTTCGAACTTAGCATTAGATTCATTCATAATATCAAAAATCATCACTAAGGCAAATTCAAAAATAAAATTGGCCAATCAACAAAAATTTGCAGTCCCTTTATCATTCCGAAAAAAAATCGAAATTTATAAAGAATTGATTTGAAATTTGGAATTTGCAAAACCCAAAATCATTTTCAAATCAACAAATCCCCTTAAGGAAATAGAATCGAAATCCAATTCCACTAAAATTGCCAAAATGCCAAGAATTCTGAAGGCCACAAATCATTCTCAAATTCAAACAAACTTCAACCTCACTTTTTATTTCGATCAGATTTTCAATTTCAAACCAATTCATTGTTTGGACCCTCAATTCAAACCAATATCAAAATTTTCAATTCAAATCAACACATTTCCAAACACTTTTCATTGCATTTACTGAATTCACCAGGCAATCAAAACCACGAGGACGGGGCAAGGCCAAAACTCGGCTAAGTCTAAAAGGTCGAAGCTAGGGGGTCCCCATGGATGGGGCAATGTTGTAAAAAAAACCTCACAACAAGCTTCTGTCTTCTTTTTCCTCAGTGTAGGAGTCCTTTTTGTATACACCTTTTTAGGTTCCTTAATTGATGACTTCTTCAAATTTTCCAGAATTTCATCATAAGTCCCAAACCGGTATGCTGATAGATCCAGGTCACTTTCTTGTAAACTATCTGCATATGCCTTGGCTGTCTTAGTGGAGATCTCATACCCAAGCTCCGGTGCATACCGTGTTTTGGGCTCCACAGCCATACAGTGATCAGTGCTCACAAGAAAACACACCTCATCCTTGTATAAATCAACAATAGCAGAGGGAATTCTTTCCCTGACATGCATTCTAAGCTGGAATGCTTCAAAGTAATTGTTCATAACTTTAATAAACTGATTACCTAGCCGGTTAGCCAAATCTTCTATTTGAATCATGACCGGTTTATCTACTAGCCAGGTAATTTTGCCTATTCCAGGAAAGAAATTATGATAGAAAAAGAATAGACACCAGTAGAGTTCCATATTTCAGAAACTTTTTCTTCACCAGACCGAGCTTCTTCATGTTAGCAATATGAGTTGTCATTAGTGTATTTCACAAACCCCATTCACACTGGTAAAGGGTCACCGGTCACTCACATTACTTAGAAAACACAAGTAGATAAAGAACAAGGTGTATGGACTGGTTGACTATTTCAATAGATGCACCGGTAGACCGAACCAAGTACTCAGTATTGGTCTTATGAAGCATACAAGGACAAACCGGGTATAAGGGTATACCGATCTAATTGCAAGATAGATCCGATCTGGATTTTGTGGATTAGTCTGAGTTACAGTTTGAATTAAAAGCCTGATTATACGAGACATCCACCGCTCAGAAGTGGAGTTAGCTTTTTAACAGAAGTTAGCTTTAACTCTACGGATGATCTCAAGGTAAACTCTAGATCACAACGCACAGTTTTCATACGTTGCATAATTTATGGTTAAGTTTACTCCCTAGCGGTTCTATGAGTCAAGAGGTTCACTCTTGTATAAATATAGAGCATAGGACGCAAGATATGTTGTTGCTGTTGTTGATAGTTGGAGATTGCATAGAGCAGAGAAGAGATATCTTCTGAGGAGTGCTATAGGCACAGAGGTGAAGTAAGAAAGGAAGATCAACAGCCAAGCAAACCGGGGAAGAGATCTACATGTATGATCTAATCAGACAATCAGTGTCATAATAGATCACTGCTTTTAGAAAGTGTTAAAAGCATATTGAAATCCCTCTATCAGGGTGAACCTAATCGGTTCGTTGTAAAAATCCCCTAATAGGGTGACATCTTTGTTGATGTTCAAAGTCCTGTAACCAGGCAGCTCTTAACAAGGTTTAGATCTTAATCGATCTTTTGTAAAATCCCTTAATCGGGTAGCACCTTAACCAGTGCTTTGTAAGCTCCTAACAGGGCACCTTCATTTGGTACTAGTGAACTTGTGAGCTCTGTCTCACCGTGGTTTTTTCCTTCTAACCGAGGGTTTCCACGTATAAATACCTGTGTTAATCTGTGTGATTCTGTTTATGCTTGTGAATGACTGTTATATTCTGTTTATCCATAAGGACAGCAAAAAATTGAGAATTACAAAAAGGTAGGAGCATTTACTGATTCACCCCGCCCCCCCCCTTTTAGTAACTGGTAAGCAATAACAATTGGTATCAAAGCCCTGGTTCTCTATACAACAAAGTCTAACAGCTTGAGAAAAAGATCATGGAGGGTTACCGGTATCAGAAACAGCTTGAGGAAGCCAACAACATCATTGTCTCACTGGAGAATAGACTAAGGAAATCACTTGCAAAAAGGAAGGAGTTGGCTCTGCAACTTAACGAGAGCAATGAAACCATCGATGAACTCTTTGGGCAAAGTGGATCTGATGAGGCTGAGGAGGCAATCTTCGAGCTTACGGAAAATTATTAGATCCTAACCAGTCAGATTGCTGATCTCAAAAGGGAGCAAAAGGTAAATGCCCTGAGGGTGACTGAACTAATTGAGCAGAAACGGAAAACTGAAAGTGAAAGAAACAAAGCAGTCAAGTCATCAACAGCCTCGGAAAAAGCAATGAACCGAGCAGAAGAAGCTGTAAGAGCAAATGAACTCCTCATTATGCAACTCGAAGAGGACATGCTAATTGTCACCCAAGAAAATGCCAATATGCACAAAGCATGGCAGACTAGAGATGAAGCATGCAAGAAGCTGGCAATCGAGATATATCAACTCAAGGAACAAAAGAAAGTCCTGGAAAAAAGGAATGAAATGCTGAGAAAATACAATGAAAGCTCAGTCAAGCTTGATGAGCAACTCAAAGCTCAAAGAAAGCACAACGATCACCCTGGTCTTGGATTCACCGGTACAATCACCAAAGAAAACGGTTTGTCAGCTGGTGCAAAGTCAAGCAAGAAGAACAAGAGAAAGACATTGGTACAAAAAGGTAAGAAAACCTTTAACACTTCTTGTAAGCATTGTGGAAAACTAGGTCATAACACTAATGACTGCAGAAATGCATTGATAAGAACCAACAACAGTTATTGTAAGAACTGTTGCAAAAATGGCCACAAGACCAATGAGTGCTGGTCTAGCCCCTTATCTGTGTCCAGTGAAAGCAAGGAAAGCTTCAAGGGATACTGTTATGCCTGCAACAAGTTCGGACACAAGGCTGAAGAATGCAAATCAAAGACAATGGCATTTAGATCACCAAGACTGGTATTCTCCAAGAAAAGCAAAAATCGGAACACAACTATTCATACAAACAAAGGGATGCATTGCAACAGTGAATCATGGAGCAAATCCCCTAATCCAAGAGGGATGAACCCATGGAAAGCAACCCGTATGGTCTGCTATTACTGCAACAGAGTCGGTCACCTATCTAAGGACTGCTGAAACCGGATTAGGAACAAAGGCAAAGAATCCAACAAACCAGTGATGAAGACCTTGACTTCTGATAAGAAGAACAACAGAGATAAGGCGACCAAGAAAGAGGTAAATAAAATATGGTTCGTTAAGGAATCAAAGAACTCCGCCGAGGAGAAAACAGAGGCAGGATCATCATCACAAGATGGTGATATTTCTTCTGCAAACTGAGCCTTCAAGGCTTAGGGTGAATCGGTAGTGCAACTACCATTCCTGGTAGGACTGGTGAGTCTAATCTCACTCGGTCTACAGGTCAGACCGGAAAGATATGAGGTGATCAACCGGGGCTTGCCTAATCGAAAAAGTTAGAATACCGGTTAGCAAAAGCGGAAAGGAAGGTTAGGTAAGGCATTTAATACTATAGTTGTTATACACTAAGTTTGCACCCTTGTTTCAAGCTCTCTTGGTCTTGATAACTTAGTATAACATGAGAATCATCTCCAGGTTGTGGGAACTATGCTAACTGAGATGAGACCTCCAGGTTCTAGGCTAGTTCCTCTTGGATAGTCACCTTAATTTGCTTCTTTGATAGGAAAGTAAATTCTTTGAGGGGAAAAGGGACAGAAGGAGTGCATGAAAGGGAAAATAACTGAAAGCAAAATATCCTACTAGGTGATACATCGAAAATATGGTATGAATTGCAGTATAAAGAATGAAATCAGTGCACAAACTCAAGTCTAGGAGATCACAACTTACTAAATAGGTTTGCATCAATATTTCATAGAAGGGTTTGCAATAGAAAGAGGCTATTCAGGGAAAGAGAGAATTTTTCAAACAATATCATTCCTAAGAATTGGACACAATCTATAACCTGCAAACAAACATCCACTTCTGCAAATAGGTATAGGAATGAGACAGATTGTCAGGGGGTTGAAGTATACCCACAAGATCATTCAAATCAAATCACCCACAAGAATACACATGAATTGCAGAAAGAAAGAGGGATTAGGACCCCTAAGATATCACTCAAAACATGCTTATATTGAACTCAATAAGAGAAAATTCAGACAAGAAGGCATAGGGACAGAAAGAATGTCACAAAATACCTTTGCAATATCTAAACTTCCAATGAAAATTACAAATTGCAGAAAGTCAGAGGGCAGAAAGAATGCCACGGATAACTCCTCAGAGAGAAAATTTTCTTTAACAATTGCCAACACTGAGCTCTAAAAAGCTCCAAAAACATCATATACATCTCCCTTTGCACGCAAGCAGGAGTCAAAACCTAATTAGGGTTACATATGATTTGACATAAAATAATCAGAACCCTAATTCTATCATGTCTGATCATAAATGTGTCTTTGAAAATATCCTGACTAATCAGATCTCATATTTGCATGTCCATCCCTGTACTATATCTGCCTGCAGACAAGCCGCCTTGACCTATCTACCCTTCTGCAACTCGGCCTTGCCATGAATGCTCAAATCTGGTCCAAGTTTGATTTGTAATTTGAAGTACAGAAGGCCATAGGTGGCACCAACCTCTTAATTATTTCTTCGGGGTAAGAACATCAACATGGTACCCCGAGAAATCATAGGAGATGGCCACCAGATCTTTCTCAACATTTCCCTGACTGCAATTGTCCTGAAATCATTAACTCTGAGCTACCCGCGCCACACCATCGACCAACCGCAATGAACTAGCAAGAAACCCTTGCAGAGATATTTTAAATTTGAAAAACAACGGCCAGCTGGTCAAATTAAAACGCGACCGTCGATATAATTCTTTACCGGCAGATCAAACGGCCTAGATCATCCTTGTAACAGTCGCAAGCTCCTTTGAAAAGTCGTCGGCCACATCACCAATCAGGAACCAATAAAAAGTGAACACATCATCATGACCGATAGCACACAGGGCAGAAGAAACTTCACTTTGCATCGGACGGTGGTCGCATGATCGCATGGGCTCAGAAGATTCCATGCGAACATGCGACAATCGTAGATCTATCCGCAACTGCCAACTCATCTGAAAGATTTGGGCTCACTGACCACCGCCAACTCACTGTTCCATCAACCAATAAGAAATGAGCACGTCAGACGGACCCACGATGACGTCGGCTTAAACACTGGAAGATCGGACGGCGGTCGCATGATCGCATGGGCTCAGAAGATTCCATGCAAACATGCGACAACCGTAGATCTTGTACAAGCTGGTGCTGCTGCAGATTCTCTAACATCGGTCCCACTGACGAATCTCCGTTAGCAATCAGCCGGCCAATAAAACACGGGCACGTCACCAAAGAAAGGACCCACCTGACAGGAACCTTTCGACAAAGCGGAATCGATGGTCATCGCATGATAGCAAGGAATATTCCTGCCCCTTGCGATCATGCGACCATCGTCAGATCTTAAGGAAGGACAGCCCACTGGGCCCCGCTGACATGTCGCATTTTCATTTGTCTTTGACTGCCCACGTGGATCTATCTGGCACAGGACCCACCGACATGAAGCGCTGCGTTATGATGAAGATCAACAGCCGTCATTACATCGCGATGTTAACCTTCGAGCACATCCCTTCAACGGTATAACGACAATCGTCGATTTTGCTCGGATCCTAACTGCCAGCTGAGAATGAGGAACGAGCCGGCCCAGACAGGTGTCACCCTGTCACTAGATCGCATGTCAGAAAGTTTGACAACCCGGAGTTTTGAGATTTAACGACAACCACAAGTTTTACAAGGCTAGTCATTTGGAAATATTACCGGGGAAAACTTAGACTTTGAAGAAAATAATTAAAAGGGACACCGCTTGATGACCTAGTGGTATAACACATAAAGTGGTCACTTTTAAAAGGCACATGCGTTAAAGGGACTTAAGTGGCCCGAAAAGGTAACGGGGAATTAGAACAGGCTATGACAGTTAGGGGTTTTGGCTCCAACGGTCAGATTTTTTAATTGAAAAGCTTGCAGACCAGGGTGTTGGATGGTTGCAGAGGCTAGAAGAAAAGGCAGAAGGCCATGAAATTTCTCAGAGTGTTCAACAGGATAAAAAGCAGAACCCTTGGATGAAATCCAACCTAACCAAATTTGTATGGGGCAGGAAAATTTGGGTAACATTTTGGCGATTTCTACTGGATGTCAGCCTGCTCGACATTGATCAGTGGCCTTGATCAATCCATTGGGCATAGGAGTCATCACTTGAACACAGAACCCTTCCCTGGCAGAGAGGAAGACTTGGAACCAAAGGGACAAAACTGTGCATGGGCACTTCTTGGAAAACAGGGAAAACTAACTAGAAAACAAGGACAGAAAGCAGGAAAACTATCCTAACCTAAACTTACCAGTGCAGGAAACTGGTCAAACAAAGCCATTCACTGGTATGCTGAAATAACTACCCTTCCTCATTGGGATATTTTGCATTGAGTGCATAAGGATAGCTACAAGGATATGAGGCATATAGAGATTTATCAAATAATGGTGAACTGCCTCTGCAAAAATAGGATCAAGTTTACCTTCCTCTAGTTGATCATATGGAGGGGCCTCGGTAAACTCCTTCTGGGCCAAGTATCTGATAGGGCAGCCTCTCAAAAGTCTGAAAGCAGGACTTTCCTTGATGGCTTCTTTTTTATCTTCATGGTTGCCTCCTATTATGGATAGCCATGTCAACTCATCCTCCATGGACAGGGAACTATCATCCTCTTCATTTAAACATGCAAAGAGCTCATCAAAGTTGTCAATATCCTGAAGATTTGGAACTGGTTCCAACCTTTGCTCATGTAGCAGCCCCTGAGAAAGAGAGCAATCCAAAACTAGGCCTCTTTCTATGGGCATACAACTTTGAGTCTCCACTCCAAGGAGTAGGGATTCATCATTCAATTTGCTACAAAAGACCTCTATGATGTCAGAAAAATCATACTCTTCAGGGCTCTTGTTTATACTCCTTTTTTGGAAAAAATCCTCCATAACTTTATCCTCTTGCTCAACAAAACAGGGCAGCTCATCTAATAAAAGCATAGCATCCTCCTCTATATTAACCTCCTGTTGATGATGAGCCTTTTGTTCTGATTGTCCTTCAGCCATAAGTAATGGCATGGTCTCTTCTTCATCATTAACAAAGAGGGGTAGCTCATCAAACAAACCAACCAAGGGCTCAAGCTGAGCATCAAACTCCATTTCTTCACATTGCTGGCTCACCCTATCACAATCATCACTCAACACTGATACCTCAGATCTCATCTCCTCTTCATCACATGAAAGCTCATTTACCATAGGTCCTTGCTCAGATACTAGACTAGCATCTTTGAAAAGACTTGGCATCTGACAATCAGGAGGCAAAGTCCATTGGGGTATCCACAGCACTTCATCATCTTGAGAGACCAGAGGGGCCTCTTGAGATGAACAACTTTCTTGTACAGACTTCTCTTGCAGAGTGGTAGATTGATTCTCAAGTAAAGGCTCTTGGAAAGAATTTTTTGCCTTAAAACTTGGGATGTGAAATTGAGAGGGCCCAGGGGTATACATAGAAAACATACCTATCTTGAAGCTTGGAAAGCTGAAGGCCCTGCCCTCTTAGTGTTGCTCTATCTCAATATAGTCCTTACGTCCTTGCAGACCACAATAAGGTTGCAACTGCTCCAAAGCAGGCTCAGACTCTTGAAGGGCATTCCTAAAGCTTGGGAATGAACGCTTTGTAGGCTCTTCATGTGTAACCTCCTGAGACAAATGGGTTCTCCAGCTTGGGATCCTAGGCTTAGGAGCCTCTTGTTTTGCAATTTGTGATCTCAGCCTTGCTGACTCAACATCAGCTCGGCGATTGATTTCTTCTTGAAAATTTTTTATTTGTTGCTCATCAACAAGAGCCTCTGCCACTTGGTAGGGAACTGTCCCTTGCTCATAACTTTGAGCCTCCATTTCTTGCTGCTCTTTGATCTCAGACACTTGCTTAATCAAATCAAGCAGTAGATTCTTTGTCTTTTCCTACTCTTTCATCAAGTTTGAGCTGTGAATCTGCTGCCAATCAGGCTGAGAAGGGGAGGGTGGGTGATAAGTATGATGAGGCAGCTGGCTTTGCATTTTTTGTTGTACCATTTGTGCCCATGATCCCTCTTGTTGGAGGGCCTACTCATAATCTTGTACAAGGGCATAATCATTTGGGGCATGTTGGATATATTGATAGCCTTGTACAGTATGAAAGCTTGGGATAAAAGCAGGCTTTAGGTGGCTTTGATAAGGCTAATAACTAGCCCATTGAGCATTGTTCTCATAATAGGATGGTGGGTAACCTGACTTTCCATGATAACTTGACATGTCTACTCATGCAATTAGCTAGAATTTGAGTGTGTAAGATTTGAAACATACTACTACTTGATCTTTGAAACCAACAGACCATCCAGAGTCGCCAGATATGCAACATAACGACCTCTTCTAGGTCTATAGGATGCTATCAGCATATCAGAGATAGCATACCTTGAACATGAATCTGAACTTTTGGTCCCACCAGGTGTGCCAGAATTGTTACGCCCAAGGTGGGGTGTTTTCTCTGAATTTGAATCTGATCCTAGTCCCACCGGGCGTGCTAGAATTGTTATACACTAAGTTTGCACCCTTGTTTCAAGCTCTCCTAGTCTTGATAACTTAGTATAACATGGGAATCATCTCCAGGTTGTGGGACCTATGCTAACTGAGATGAGAAATCCAGGTTCTAGGCTGGTTCCTCTTGGATAATCGCCTTAATTTTCTGCTTTGACAGGAAAGTAAATTCTTTGAGGGGAAAAGGGATAGAAGGAGTGCATGAAAGGGAAAATAACTGAAAGCAAAATATCCTACTAGGTGATACACCAAAAATATGCTATGAATTACAGTATAAAGAATGAAATTAGTGCACAAACTCAGGTCTAGGAGATCACAACTTACTGAATAGGCTTGCATCAATATTTCATAGAAGGGTCTGCAATAGAAAGAGGCTATTCAGGGAAAGAGAATTTCTCAAACAATAGCATTCCTAAGAATTGGACACAATCTATAACCTGCAAACAAACATCCACTTCTACAAATAGGTATAGGAATGAGACAGATTGTCAGGGGGTTGAAGTATACCCACAAGATCATTCAAATCAAATCACCCACAAGAATACACATGAATTGCAGAAAGAAAGAGGGATCAGGAACCCTAAGATATCACTCAAAACATGCTTATACTGAACTCAATAAGAGAAAATTCAGACAAGGCATAGGGACAGAAAGAATGTCACAAAATACCTTTGCAATATCTAAAGTTCCAATGAAAGTTACAAACTGTAGAAAGTCAAAGGGCAGAAAGAATGCCACGGATAACTCCTCAGAGAGAAAATTCTCTTTCACAATTGCCAACACTGAGCTCTAAAAAGCTCCAAAAACATTATATACATCTCCCTTTGCACGTAGGCAAGAGTCAAAACCTAATTAGGGTTACATATGATTTGACATAAAATAATCAGAACCCTAATTCTATCATGTCTGATCATAAATGTGTCTTTGAAAATATCCTGACTGATCAGATCTCATATTTGCGTGTCCATCCCTGTACTATATCTGCCTGCAGACAAGCCGCCTTGACCTATCTACCCTTCTGCAACTCGGCCTTGCCATGAATGCTCAAATCTGGTCCAGGTTTGATTTGTAATTTGAAGTACAGAAGGCCATAGGTGGCGCCAACCTCTTAATTATTTCTTCGACGTAAGAACATCAACATGGTACCCTGAGAAATCACAGGAGACGACCACCAGATCTTTCTCAACATTTCCCCAACTGCAACTGTCCTGAAATCATTAACTTTGAGCTACCCGTGCCACGCCATCGACCAACCGCAATGAACCAGCAAGAAACCCTTGCAGAGATATTTTAAATTTGAAAAACAATGGCCAGCTAGTCAAATTAAAACGCGACCGTCGATATAATTCTTTACCGGCAGATCAAACGGCCCAAATCATCCTTGTAACAGTCGCAAGCTCCTTTGAAAAGTCCTCGGCCACATCACCAATCAGGAACCAATAAAAGGTGAACACCTCAGCATGATCGACAGCGTAGAGGGCAAAAGAAACTTCACTTTGCATCGGACGGTGGTCGCATGATCACATGGGCTCAGAAGATTCCATGCGAACATGCGACAACCGTAGATCTATCCGCAACTGCCAACTCATCTGAAAGATTTGGGCCCACTGACCACCGCCAACTCACTGTTACATCAACCAATAAGAAATGAGCACGTTAGACGGACCCACGATGACGTCGGCTTAAACACTGGAAGATCGGACGGCGGGCGCATGGTCGCATGGGCTCAGAAGATTCCATACGAACATGCGACAACCATAGATCTTGTACAATCTCGCGTCGCTGCAGATTCTCTGACATCGGTCCCACTGACGAATCTCCATCAGCAATCGGCCGGCCAATAAAACACGGGCACGTCACCAAAGAAAGGACCCACCTCACAGGAACCTTTCGACAAAGTGGAATCGACGGTCATCGGATGATCGCAAGGAATATTCCTGCCCCTTGCGATCATGCGACCACCGTCGGATCTTAAGGAACGATAGCCCACTGGGCCCCGCTGACATGTCGCATTTTCATTTGTCTTTGACTGCCCACGTGGATCTATCTAGCACAGGACCCACCGACATGAAGTGCTGCGTTATGATGAAGATTAACGGCTGTCGTTACATCGCGATGTTAACCTTTGAGCACATCCCTTCAGTGGTATAACGACAATCGTCGATTCTGCTCGGATCCTAACTGCCAGCTGAGAATGAGGAACGGGCCCGCCCAGACAGGTGTCACCCTGTCGCTAGATCGCATGTCAGAAAGTCTGACAACCCGGAGTCTTGAGATTTAATGACAACCACAAGTTTTACAAGGTTACTCATTTGGAAATATTACCGGGGAAAACTTAGGCTTTGAAGAAAATAATTAAAAGGGACCCTGCTTGATGACCTAGTGGTATAACACATAAAGTGGTCACTTTTAAAAGGCACATGCGTTTTAAGGGACTTAAGTGGCCCGAAAAGGTAACGGGGAATTAGAACAGGCCATGATAGTTAGGGGTTTTGGCTCCAACGGTCACATTTTTGAATTGAAAAGCTTGCAGACCAGGGAGTTGGATGGTTGCAGAGGCCAGAAGAAAAGGCAGAAGGCCATGAAATTTCTCAGAGTGTTCAACAGGATAAAAAGTAGAACCCTTGTATGAAATCTAGCCTAACCAAATTTGTATGGGGCAGGAAAATTTGGGTAACAATAGCCGTTTAACAAAAGTTACTGTTTGGTAATTACCGTTATTCCCTAATCCTATAAAAGTAAAGAAGGATTACTCATCTACTTTTACCTTGCGATTTTATGTTTATCCTTTTTCTGCGTGAGTAATATTCTTGCGATTTAATCATCGAGCGAGATTGTCTATTAAACCAATTAATCTTCTTTCCAAGAAACTGATTAAGAGCAATGGCATCTTCGTCATATGAAGCTAAGCTGGTTCCAGCAAATGAAGCTGATCTTTCTCCATATGATATCTTGCCAAATCATAACAGGGAGATCGACATGGCTGGTGCGCTCTCCTCAGTACCTAAAGGAGTGCTCCTGACAGAAGATGTAACTGCCTTCATCCATGCAAAGCAAGAAGAGTTGGGTGAGACGTACATACAAAGCGAGTATAGCTCGCTACACAAGGATGGAAATTATCCCAACAGTTACGCAAAGCTGGTATCATTTGGGATTATCAATGGACTCTCCTATCCAACCATATTCAGACGAAAATGGATTCGAGTGCATGAACCGGAATTTTGGGTCACAAGAGGAGTCAGCACTCCGATCATGAAAGATGATCTCCATAGGGTAACCGGTTTTTGCAATCAAGGGGAAGCCCTAACCCTAAGAACCATATCCAATGCAGTGGTGGCCAATCTGACAAAATCTAAATCCGACAAATGATTGGTGACCGTAACTGATATTGAAGATCCAGTTGTTTGGTTCGCATCCGTTGTAATAGGTTACAAAGTATATCAATCAAGCAACCTAAACAGCATACCAGGTGGAGGCATACATGCAGCTTACAAAATTATAGATGATAATGCACAATATGATATATGCGAAATGCTAAGAGGACAGATCTTCGAGAATATGAAGAAGCTAGGCATCGTCAAAAAGAAATCACTGAAATTTGGCACACTTCTGGTATGTCTCTACTTTTACTATTCTAATTCCTTCCCTGGAATAGGAGAAGTGACATGGACAACAGATCGACCCGTCATGATGCAAATCAGTGATTATGCTAACCAACTAGGTGACCAGTTTGACAAAGCTATGACTGATCATTTGAAGGCCCTTCAGTTGAAAATGCATGCCAGACAAAGAATTTTGTCAACTATCATTGACCAGTACAAAAAGGAAGTATGTTTTCTGGTATCAACTGATTTCTGCATCATTCAAGCAGTAGAACCGAGAGATGAGTATGCACCAGAGCTTGGTTACGAAATCACTGCAAAGATTGCAAAGGCGTATGTAGAAGCCTTGGATAAAGCACACCTAGACCTCGACGCTCAACGGTTTGGAACCTATGAGGAAATAGAGAAAAATCTGAAAAAGGGACCAATCAAGAACGTGTATGTGAAAAGAACGTCTACACCAAAGAAGAAACCAAGAACTGCACAACCAAAAGTACAATAGAAGAAAGCTCAACTGGAGGTGAGCACACAGGAGGAAGAAGCTGAAGAAACCGATTCTGAAGACACAGTTCCACTCATCGAAAGAAAGAAGAAAACCGGTAAATCAGCAAAGGAGGATCCACCAAGAAAAGGCAAGCCAACAATTGATGAATTTGTGTCAGGGTTGAAAGAACGTGGAGGAATGGGTGATGTCGAAAGAAGATACAATATGGCAAATGACGAAGATCGAAGGAAGATTGAAGATGCTCTAGTTGTATGCTTGCATAAGTTCAATTTGCATCCTGCGGAACTTAATAAAGTATTACCGATGGATCTTTTGGATATTCTTCAAGATAAGTGGAAAGCTTCAATGAACAGAGAAAAGGAATTGAGGATTCTAGCTCTGTTAAAAGATCAGAATCATCTCACTCTAGAAGAAGCAACTCAACAAGCTAAAATACATCAGGAAAATTTCCTGACAAAAAGAAGGATATGCCTTTTGCTGATTTGAGAAACCGAGAAAGTACATGATGGAGTAACCATCTGGACCAATCTTCTTCAAGCTCAGCAACAAGCACAGGAAGCACAACAAAAGGCAACAGCTTCAGTGGTCCGTGAAACCGGGAAAGGAAAAGGTGTACTCGGAGTAGACAAACCGGTTATTTTTGACATAACTGATGAACCAACAAATCCAACACTCCTAGTATCTCCAGAAAAAGGAAATGCTCACACTATGACTGTAAATGATATTGTAGCTGAAATTACAAATTTTGGAGAGATAGATAATGCAGCCAAATGGTATACTATATTAGCCGAGGAGGACAAACAGGAAATTGAAAAAGCCCTTGTTGAAAGTCTATTAGATTTCATCAAGACTCCTAGGGATTATAGGGGCAAGTTTCCTCCTGAGTTAAACAGTAAGCTCCAAACAAAATGGAGAACCGGTCTAGAAATAAATTCAAAGATCAATAGGGAAGCACTGGAAAAAGCTAGACTTGGTCTAAGCGACAAGAGAGTAAAACTTCTATAAGAGGAAGCATCTATGAATCTGGATACAAATTACAGAGTTGGCAAGATTCTCAATGGGTATGAGAATGAAGTCGTCAAGGAGACTCTAGACTTCTGGCAGCAGTATGACTTCAATACTCTTGAAGCAACAGGTCCTCAGGATCACACCGCAACAATTAAAGATCCACTTGTTCAGTTTACTGCAACTCAGACTCCAATAACTCGAGAACAGGAAGTTGTCACAGAAATGTTCACCTCTAGTGAACTGGTCAAATTGGGACAGACTTCTGTCAATATTCCTACTGACAGATCAGCTAAAGGAGATGAAGGAATCATTGCAAGTGATCTTCATATAGCTGAAGAGCAGCAACAAGCCCGAGCCCCACTAGAAGAGCCCTCGCATCAAGAAGATGATGCTATGCCTGAAATACAAGCTCAACAACAAGAAGACAGACCGGAAGAGGGAAACAAGCCAGACGAACAGGATAAAAGAGAACATGAGCAAGCTCCAAAGGCACAAGAACAAAGAAAAGAGAAGGAACAGGAAACTCTTCCTAGCTCCTCTAAAAGAAAGCTCTCATCCTCTAAAGAATCTGAAGCAAAAGGAAGTAAGACAACCGATACAATAGTTGACATCAGCAAAATGTCAACAAAACAGCTAAAAGAGCTTACTAAAAGAAAACAGGATATGGTTTTGATCAAAGTAAAAGATATCCTATACAACTTCGTACTGGATGCCGATATAGATGAAGACGAACCGGTCATCGACCAGCTGGAAGTGTTAGCTCAAACAATCGGTGAGGATCTAACTGATCCTGAAACAGTGGCAATTGACCACTATGCGAAGAAAAGAGTGGAGATTCTTAATAAATAGGCTGCAGATATAAAGGCTACTCTATTGGACAACTTAAAAGTTCTTCAATAGCAGACAAAAGTTGCATGAGGTTTGATGAGCAGAACTTCAAATTTTGAGATATTCTTGCAAGATTTAACTGAAAAAGCTGCAAAGACCTCAGAAGACATAAGAACTTTGTCAACACAATTTGACATCAAAAATAAAACTGCGACAACCTTTAGCAGAGAAATGACTAGTCTTTCTCTAGTCCTGAAAAAGACAACTGCAGAAGAGAATAAGAAAGTCCAACATGTCATAGGATTTCAAATGCTTCTGGCTCCAACACTAGATATCATGCATCAAACAACTATTTCTATAGATGCTAGGATCAAAGAACCGGACTACAAAACTGTAGAAGATATGGAAACCATTATTGTTTCTCTAAAACCGGGCCAAAAGAACATTGAAAATACAACCAGTCAATGGGCACCATTCCTACATTCTGCAAAGAACATCTATAAGGACATCTTCACAAAACTACAAATGTAATCTTATTAGAATACCTTAACCCTTTGTCCTATGGAGGCAAAAAGGGGAAGATGATGGAGGATACAGAGGAATGAGATATGAGATATCGAGGAATCAGCAGACAGGATTAGTGCAAAGGCAAAAGTACAAGACAGTGTAGAACTTTCACCCGGAGCACTTAGTCAGGGGAAGTAGTGTTCTACCGATACAAGGCACTGTGATTAGTAAGTGAGTGAAGTTTGTGTATAGTTTTGCCACCAATGACAAAGGGGAAGATTGTTAGCAATATGAGTTGTCATTAGTGTATTTCACAAACCCCATTCACACCGGTCACCGGTCACTCACATTACTTAGAAAACACAAGTAGATAAAGAACAAAGTGTATGCACCGGTTGACTATTTCAATAGATGCACTGGTAGACCGAACCAAGTACTCAGTACCGGTCTTATGAAGCATACAAGGACAAACCGGGTATAAGGGTATACCGATCTAACTACAAGATAGATCCGATCCAGATTTTGTGGATCAGTCTGAGTTACAGTTTGAGTTAAAAGCCTGATTATACAAGACATCCACCGCTCAGAAGTGGAGTTAGCTTTTTAACAGAAGTTAGCTTTAACTCTACGGATGATCTCAAGGTAAACTCTAGATCACAACGCACAGTTTTCATGCGTTGCATAATTTATGGTTAAGTTTACTCCTTGGCGGTTCTATGAGTCAAGAGGTTCACTCTTGTATAAATATAGAGCATAGGACGCAAGATATGTTGTTGCTGTTGTTGATAGTTGGAGATTGCATAGAGCAGCGAAGAGATATCTTCTGAGGAGTGCTACAAGCACAGAGGTGAAGTAAGAAAGGAAGATCAACAACCAGGCAAATCGGAGAAGAGATCTACAGGTATGATCTAATCAGACAATCAGTGTCATAATAGATCACTGCTTTTATAAAGTGTTAAAAGCATATTGAAATCCCTCTATCAGGGTGTACCTAATCGGTTCATTGTAAAAATCCCCTAACAGGGTGACATCTTTGTTGATGTTCAAAGTCCTGTAACTAGGCAGCTCTTAACAGGGTTTAGATCTTAACCGATCTTTTGTAAAATCCCTTAATCGGGTGGCACCTTAACCAGTGCTTTGTAAGCTCCTAATAGGGCACCTTCATTTGGTACTAGTGAAGTTGTGAGCTCTATCTCACCGTGGTTTTCCTTTCAACCGAGGATTTTCACGTATAAATACCTGTGTTAATCTGTGTGATTCTGTTTATGCTTGTGAATGACTATTATATTCTGTTTATCCATAAGGACAGCAAAAATTTGAGAATTACACAAAGGTAGGAGCATTTACTGATTCACCCCGCCCTCCTCTCAGTAACCGGTAAGCAATAACACTTCAAATTTTGAAAAATTTGCCCTCGCAGCATGACACAAATATCATACTGTGCATTATCATGCATGATCTGGTGTGCGGCGTGAATGGCTCCTTTGGACACATTGTTGAGGTTGCTCGACTAATAGATTTTATATCCGATGACTACCAGTGCGAACAGAAGACCTTTGTCTTCTATGTCGTTGACAGTCATCAACTGACTGTCGAATTTCGATTTTGTTAGCCTTGCGACTTCTGTGTTCGCAATGGTTCTAAGGGTAAGAGCTTCCCCTTTGTCTCTATATCCAGTGACCCTTTGCAAATCCTCCTTGGTGATCGGTGTGACTGCGCCTTTCGCTAGCCACAATCTTGGTTCATGCACCCTACTAAGAACCAATCTTATCCAATCCAGCCGAAACACGGTTGGATACCAAACTCCATTAACGAATCCTAAAGTCTCAAGCTTTGCATACTTTTCTTGAAGCTTTCCATCCTTGTAGAGTGAACGATACTCGCTTTCGATGAAGGTTTCACCTAGTTCTTTCTTAGCATGAATGAAAGCAGTAACATCTTCAGTCAGAAGAACTCCATTAGGCACCGTTGATAGCACACCTATCATATCGTTTTCTCTATTCTGCATTGGTATGATGTCATAAACAGGTCTGTCGAATTGGTTCCCTTGTATTAGATTGACGATAGAAGATGATGATGCCATCGTATCTTCACCGGTTTACACAGAGAACTCTTGATTGGATTTACAAAGATTACTTAGCAAAGACCGTAAATCAAAGCAAGAGAAGATTATTCAATCATAAGAAAACAAAAATCACAATTCGCAAAGTAAAGTGAAATGAGTAATCATCCTTCCCTTATATAGATTTAGGGTATAACAATATTTACCAAACGGTAACTATTGTTAACGGCTACAGCATTAATTACCATAACTAATCTTTCTTTCGACAACCAGTTTTCATTGCATTTACCTGTTAACCCATCCTCGGTTGTGATGTAGCACTGAAAAACTGAAAAATGCTAAGAGGGGGAGGGGTGAATCAGTATTTTAAAAAGCTTTTGAAATCTAACCAAATTTGAGAATGCACATTCAAGAAAGGAGATGAAACATAGAGGTTTTTCTTTCGTGGAAAACCCAAGATGGGTAAAAAACCACGGCTTCACTAATCAAATGGGCTACAACCCTTTACACAAGAGCTACAACTCTTCATACATGTTTACCGAACAGGCTACAACCTATTTCAAAAAGGCTACCACCTTCTCATAGAAGAAGATATAAGATACGCTGAACAAGAAATAGTTCTTTGTCTTTACAGAGGCGTAAAGATGGTCAAATGTTTAGCAGACTTCCTTAACACAAGCCATAGAGAATCTGGAATGAATCTAATTTCTTCTCCACGTTTTCATACTCCAGCTGAAAGAGATCACTGCTCCTCTAAGTTGTGCTGACTATTATTTCAACAAGTAGAATCATGCATCTATTAGAACCGATTATATTCACAGTCTCAGTCCTCCATGATATATCAGCAACCCCGCTTTTAATAGGCTCCTTTTTCCCTTTTTTTAAAAAATGTTCACGGCTGTTGCTCTTTTCATATGAACTCCGCCCGCACCTTTTTTTATTTTTACACTATTCCGTTTTTTGTGTCCTACAGCATAGTATCTATCTAAGATACAACACACCCCAAAAATCACGACACCTGGCTCGAAAAACTTCGTTTACTACAGGTAAAGCACACCAAAGTTTTTTTGTGTACACTTCCTGATCCTTTTTCTTATTTTCGATTTACTGTCATTCCAATCTTTCTTTTTACTTAACACACCCGCATCATGTCTTCACATATGTGATGATTGGACCAAGAAAGAGGAGTCGCACAAACTGCATCCGTTTTCTAAAACTGAAAGGAAGACACTATTTTTAACACCCAGCCCGTATGTCTTCACTTGCGCAAGAATAACTGAACACTCCATTCTTGACATGTTCCGTTAGTATTGAAAAAATGATTATATACATGTGCGCTAGACATTTTGAACACACGTCCTCTTTTTAAAATACATTAACTGAGTCTTTGTAAACTCTCTTCAAGACTGCGCACAACATTATACAACAACCATATTCCCTCTATTTTAATTTACTGTGCGTGCTTTTAACTTACCTCATTTTAGACACCGGCTAAATGGCATCAAAACATCCACGCGCCACACACCAGACTTGCGCTCCTGCAGAATAGCCAAGTGTCTGTTCCTATCGACAGGGAAGTAGACGTTTTCCATACTTAATCGATTTCTCGATATAGGCGTTGATATGAGGCTCAACATACGAGATTCTTTATAGAGTATCCTCTGCCTGTGTGACATTTTTCAGCACACGACATCTCACTAATTGACCACCCAGTCTAAAAGAAAAAATGTCTTCTGCCGAGACAAGTAAATGATTAAACTGACAAATTCCAACCCAACAAGATGACACCAGCATATTCGAAAACATTCAGAGAATTCATTACAAAGTAGGATAAAAAATTGCACATGCGGAAAAGACATCGTAATCCAAATTTGTTCTCAACTGAACAGGTGTCACATACAGAGATAACCGGAATTGTTTCAGATGACAAAAACCACAACAATCTCCCCCTTTTTGTCATTGATGGCAAACCTGAACCAATTGAAACAACTGAAACAAATCTAAACAAATTGCAAATCCGAAACAACTCCCCCTAAAAACTAAACCAACTGAAACAACTCCCCTTGAAGATCTACTCCCCGTTTGACATCAATGATCATAACGCTGAAAAACAATTGCAGCTCAAAAGATATAACAATGAAGCACACCTGCTCCAAGACAAGCTATTTAGTGAGGTAGGAGAACACCAAGCTTGCTTTGAAGATATTCAAAGCGATCTTAGGGTAATGGTTTCGTAAAAACATCAACAACTTGTTCCTTTGAGCATACATAGTTCAACTTGACAGTATTGTTAGCAACTTGCTCCTTCAAATAAAGATATTTGATTGGAATGTGCTTGGTGCGGGAATGCATCACTGGATTTCATGAGCTATCAATGGCACTTGTGTTGTCACAAAAAATGCAAATAGGATCACTAAACTCAAGCTTGTAATCACATAAAGTGTTTTTCATCCAAATTACCTGAGTGCAACATAAAACTACTGCAATGTATTCAGCCTCAACAGTAGAAAATGATGTGCAAGACTGTTTCTTGCTTAGCCATGATATCAAACATACACCTAAAAAGAAAGCACACCCACTAGTGCTTTTCTTGTCATCCACTGAGCCACCCAAATCTGCATTTGTATAGGCTGTAAGAGAGAAATCAGAACTCTTTGGAAACTGTAATGTCCCCTTCCCAATAGTAGGCCTTTTAGATGCCTGATTAATCTATCTATCCATCTGAATAGGCTAATGGCTTCGTTTTGGAGGATGCCAACCAGTCACAGGTTTGCATGTGCAAATATTTGTTATGTGGGCTCCGTTTTTATAGTCAGAATCACTTTATTTTATAAAGTTTTGTTATAAAGTCATTTTATGTCTTATTATAAAGTCACTTTACGTTTTAAAGTTACTTTATGTTATAAAAGTGACTTAAGTGAGCTTTTATCCCACATGGCTTAGTTTGGTGTGCTTGCACTCACTTCGAGGTTATAAAAGAGAAAAGTACATCTCGGAAAAAGGACCATGAAAAAATATAAAACAAAGAAAAGAATTCTGGTTACTTCGTGACCGGTTATTTTTCTCAAGGACGGAAACCCTTGGAGAAAATCTCGAGGCGTTGGACGCAAACCCAGCATCTCTATCTTGGTGAGATCACACAGATTTCACAAGTTGAACATCACGCATTTTGGTAAGAAAGGTCATTCCAGCTTCAACTTCACTTACATGGAGATTCAGTTATCTTGAAGGTGATAACTTAACTTATCAAATAAATAGAAGACTTTGGAGTCTGCTATAGAAGTACATAACCAGCCAGGTATCGTCATTGGGATATGAACAGAGATCATTAACGTTTCTATAAGCATTGCATATTGGTGCCAAGCTGTAGCCATACACCCAACACGCTTACAGTCTTGTGAATACAGTAGTCAGTTCTGGCTCGATGCAGTGGAGTGTCTACATTGAGCATGCCGTAAGAGAGAGCGCGCTGGAGATTGAGCAGGGATGGTATTCGGTGACAGGAAGGAGTAACTAAGGGGTCCAACAGTCGTCCGCCTTGCACACGTTGTCAACCGCACAAGAGATACTCATTGCAGGATTATCTAGTGAGCACGGTAGCAACATGAGCTTAACTGCGTGCTTCCCAGCCACGCGACAGGGGTCACCATTATCGGGTCCGGGCTTCTCAGTGCGCGATACCTCCTGCACTTGTTGACTGGTCCAGACATAGCCACCGGGTGCGTAGTCTGCCTTCCGCTACCCAGTCCGAGCTCACATAAAGGGAGTTTGCAGCCCGCAAGCCAGAAGAGGTCTGTCAGAGACCCAACGCATCACTTGACACCCACACACTTGTAGTCACCAGGTGCATTAGAATTTTATTGTTGTCCCTGGCTTTCGCACTGGTATTTATGTGTTCATATGTGAAGTTATGTGATTCAAACAATACTGTTATGCTGTAATAAACTGTGTTATATTTATCAGAATATTGCTTGTTCTGGTCCGTTTTGGAGTTATTGTGTTACTGGATATATTTTATATTGGTGTGAACATTATACAACCAACATAAACTTCAATTTGGGGCAGTCCCCTTCTACAAAAGGGTGACAATCAGTGACAATTAATAGATGACTCAAGATGGAGTCGATTGTCATCGAACATCTAATTCTAATTTGTAATTCAACTTTTGAGCTTGTAGTTTCAGAGTTGCAAGACCCTCCCTAGTCTACTCTTATCAATTTGGAGGAATCTCCGATGGGAGACCAAATTGGTAGTGATCATATTGATTAAGGGTTGCGATTAGAGTATTTCATGTCATCGTGGCATCGATCTTAGTGATTGTGATTGGAGAATTTCATATCATTGTGGCAGCGCGATTTCAATGATTTTGATTAGAGTATTTGATTGGGACATCGATCTTAGTGATTGCGATCAAATTATTAAATTGTGCCAGCAATCTTAGTGATTGCGGTTGTAGTTTTTCATATCAGTGTGGCATTGGTCCAATTGATTGCAATTGGAGCTTTCATTATCGGCGACCATCTTGCTTGGGCTGTGGCCTTATATGTCTGCAATATATATTGTGTGGTGTGGCGGTATAATCACAGTAGTGATAGCATTGATCCACATGCTCCTACAATACATACCTTGTTTGGGTTCTGGCTTGATCAAGTAGCGATACATGCATTCATTGGAGACTACTTTAGTGTAAGATGCATAATATTATCTATTCTGCAACTCATAACATGGAATCATCGTTAGAAGAATAAGGTGCAAGCATCTTGAACTCCTGGTATTGGACTCGGTTTCATATTGAAATAGCAATCAGATTTGTATGTGTATTGTTCAAAATTGGAACTGCTTGTGTATCATTTGTTTATCATTTCCTTTTATATGTTCTGGGATGTTTGGGTGGTATCAGAGCCTAGAGCCTACTAGCCTGCTAGGTTGAGTTTGATTAGTGAAAAGAGACAACATTTTATAATATATTAGAGGAGAAGACACTTCTCTCTAGATAGAATGGGAGATGCTTAGTCAGATATTCTAGCCATCTTGAGCGAATTGGCAAGAGGACAAGAAAGGTTAGATGAATCCATCAACCATTTGATGGAGATAAGGAATAATGGTGCCAATGGAGAGAACAAGGGCCATGGTGATAATTCAGTCAATGGGAGGACCCACATTCATTGATCTGCCAAGTCAACACGCATGATGCCCACTTTCCTCACGAGGACCGAGCAACGAGAGAATCATACTCCATTAGTAGAGTTGCAAGAACAGTTTAAGAAGGATTGGCTCGATGGAGGATTGCAATTGGACATGTCCCTAAGGACTACCTGGACCTGAGGATGAGACATTTACCCATAGGGGTAATAGGGAGTATAATTATGATTTAAGACGGAAGATAGGCTAGCTAAGCCTCCCCTTCTTTGGTGGACCCGAAAGATCAACAACACGAGCTTAGGTGCAAAAGGAAAACACATATTTTCAAGTCAATCTGATTCTCGAAGATGATGCAATTAAGTACGCAACACTACACCTTGATGGAATTGCTCATGAGTGGTTCACCATGGAATGGTAACATTGGGACTTGATCAAATCACATCCTACATAGATTTCACAAAGATGGTCATTGACAGATTTGATGGGAAGGATCCTAAGATCAACTTTAAGGAGTTAGCATAGCAAAGGTAAGGAGGATCAATGGATCTATATCACCAAGTTCCAAAGACTCTCGATGTTGGTGACTGCCATATTGGAGAGGAGGTTGATAACTCTTTTGATGGATGGTTAGATGGATCCTTTGAGGGGTTAGTTCTAGGCCCTTAGCCCTAACACACTCACAAAAGTGATCAAGAAGGCTCGTGATAAGGCCACATCTACCTCCAAGAGGAAATAAACCATTTTAGAAGGATTGACCCAACAAGACTCCAATGGATGATGCAAGCTGGCAAGATCTAAGGACCATGGGAGCCCAGTCATAGATGCCTTGGAAAAGGGAAGATTCATTTCATCCCTTGACCTCCACAATTTTTTGTGTTTTCATCCTCAAATTTGGATGATTGAAGAACAAGTTCTCACAATAGTTTTCATTTAAGGTTTGTGTAAGTTTCATCATAATAATTTCCATCTAGTCTTTTAGCTCATTATACACCCAAAATGATTTAAAATTTTGCAGCGACGGCCTCCCTCTCAAGACTAGTACATGGAAAGAACTATGTGTACCATGGTTTCCTTTTGTTAGGCATGTTTATTTTGTTGCATGAATTGCAAAAATCATAGAAATGTATGGTACTAAAAATGCATAGCCATCAGTACCAAATGCAACATAAATTGTTAAAACTGTTACATTGATGCCTTTAAAAGAGTAATAAGTTTGTTTAAACTGACACTTCTGTTATGTTTTAGGATTTATTAATTTCTACAATCAATTTTCTTGTGTTATTATGTGTTAAATCACATTTCTACAGTTTTCAACTGATAATTAATATGGGGTCTGCCTGTCAAACAGATGCAGCATGCTTTCCCTGAAATGTGGGATTTGGAAGAAAGGTTGGTAATATTTGAAGATTTTGGTTATCAAATCCCAATTTGGTGGTTGTTTCAAATTCTATAATTTAAATGCAGAGTCAAAATTTATTTTGACTGATTATATAGTGCAATACTGAGAAAAAAGTCAAGATACACTTCAGTTGATATCTCCCCTTAAAATCTGACAAAATGCTGTTGAGTTTTAAGAATAAGTAAATTTGAGTCATTCAACCATCTATTTTAGTTTTAGTTCATTACAAGTAATTTTTATCTCCTTTTGTCATTTACTATTAGTTATCAATGCCTCTCCTTGTCCTCAAACTGAATGCTTTTAGCTTTTTTTATTCCCATATTATTTACATAAAAGAAATTGCATTTAAAAAAAAAAGAGTTTCTGAATAATATTATGGATTGTGGAAGCTTGAAGTCTCTAAATTGTTATATTTTAATTTGGCTTATTTTTATAAAACCTCTTTACTTGCATAATGAAACTGGAAATGGAAAAAAATCAAATTATGTAAGGAAGATGGTCATGGTTGGCATAGGATAATGCTTTAGGGTTGAAGATTGTTATGGACACAAAAGTAACTTCTCTATTATGGCATAGGAGCGCCATAAGAGAAAATAAAGATCTCTAATAAATATTATAATTTTAAGCATCATAATGCAACGATGTTTCTGTCATTGCAAGATTTCTTTTTGTAGTTTTCAAACATTATATAACAAACTATAAAAATGCAGGCTGAAGCCTTTAAGGCGCAAGACCAAAAGTCATCACAAATAAGAAAAAAGAAACACATCCTTAAACACACATTGTTAAAACTTAAAAAAGTGATAATTAAATTGTGTATTTGGCAATCATATTATTGAATCTTTACTCTTTTTTTATTAGTCTGCAAGAATCAATGTGAGTGGTAAACTTTTTAATGTGATTGGTGACATTGGCGCAACATGCCTTCTGGTACCACGTGGGCTAGGGGGAAACTGGACCTTGTGACCTCATGCTTTACCACAAGAAGCTCTCGGCAATTGAGCCAGGCCCCCAGCCCTACTGAATCTTTACTCTTATAACACTTGTAAAAGACCAATATGTTAACTTTATGCAAAATTCACTATGTTCCACCAAGCTAGTGGCATGGGGGAACATCAAGATGGGGGCACGTTTTGGAGAGGGATTCTTTTAGTCCAGTTTTGGGGATGGCAAAGAATAAAAAAGGGGATGACTATATAAAAAATAGGAAAAATATAGGTAAATTTCAAATATCTATATGACAGCAGTGATAAGGCATTCATCATATTGACATATACATCATAGTATCCTTAAAACACAACAATAGAGTTCACTTGAGAGTTAAAGAAATTAATATTTGATTTCTTCCACAATTCATTGTCAATGGGCATATGACATAAAATTAGAAAATAGTAATGTTGCATATACCAAAATTCATAGAGGCTATAGGTTTGCACTACAAATGTCAAAATAACAATCACAAATGCTGGAGCTTCACAGTCTGCTACAAAGTTGTTGGCCTCGCTAATTGTTGGAGCTTCTAGGGTTTTGTTGGTCGCTGGTGCTTTGTTGTCTGTGTAATGAGCCCAACTGGCTCTCAATAATAAACTAGCTTCTATCTCAATTTGATTTGCAAATTTAATTGGATTTTCAAAATATTTATAGCTTTTGCAATTTCTAATTAGCAATAATGTATCTTGGCACCAACAGCAAATTAATTCTAAACAATTGAGTCCAACAATTTGTTCACATAGTTTGTAGTGTCCCCATTTTAGCAGGTTTTTGTAGTCGAGCTTGGTCAGTTCATCATCGCGACCCTCGTGAGCTGACAGTGAGTTTTGAGGGTCTCTGTGTCAGATTTACTATTTTTAGTAAGTCTATTTTGAGCAGTGGCTATTTTTAGCAGGGCAGTGGAGACAGTTCAGTGGTGTGAGCAGTTGGATGCAATTATTGAACATTAATGAGGCTAAAATGTTATTAAAGGTTGTTTATTAAGTTGGACTTAGTAAATAACATATCTTTATGTTATAATTTAAAAGTGTAAACGAGAAGCCTCTTAAGTGAAAAGTGTGTGGAAGAAGCCACAACTTTTAATTGCTTTTTAATGAGCTCTTGGAGGAAAAATCGAATTCATTCATAGACTTGTGTTTTTTTTAAAAAATTGGAGAGAGGATAAATGGCTAGGGTTTGAAGACTAATTCCTCATTGTGCAATTTGAATCATTACGGGTTAATGGTGAATTTTGTTGCTGACATTCTGAAAATATAATTCTGATTCTGGAGATACAATTTAGTGTTGATGTATGCTAAATTGTGAAGAGTTCTTGATTTGCATTTGTTACATTATTGTTCTTCATAAGGGCTCAATTTTCTTCATCAGAGGATCAAGGAATGATTAGGAAGGCTGATGTATCTTCCTGATTGATAAATCGAGCAATACAATGAGTTATAGTCAATATTCAAAAGTTAAACATTGTTTCTAGCTGCGTTTTCAGTGCTGAAGGCTGCAATTTATTTTAGTAAATCTGCAATTAATACAAAGGGGCTGTGTAAGTGTTAAAAAGGGGGTGTCTGTTGTCAAGGAAGGTTGTGCCAACCCTTTACCATGCTGCGTGACTAAATTTGGGATTTCGAATATCAATTTTAGAGGCTGCGTGAGCTACAGCCAGGTGGTGTCAATCATTTGGAGAGTTGTGAGCCCATTCGTTGTGGCTGTTGGATATTTGCCAGGCTGCGCCAATAATACTAGACATCATTTCAATTCATCTAGTGCATATTTGTTTGTCAGGTGCCAATTAATTTGAAGAATAAATTGTTGTTTATGAGCTATATTAAATATTAAGTTTATTTAATTGATGTTCATTCAGACAAATGCAGTTTGATCTTGTTTATGAATTCAAAATTGGTGGGAAAGCTTATTGGAAACAAACATTACCAAAATACATAGAAACAAAAATTGTAATTAATTCAAGGAGGAATCAAACTCAAAAAGAGCCAGTTAGGCTCTTTACAGTGGTATCAGAGCAGTTTCTTGCCAGCCTGCAGGGAATTTGGGTTCAGCATGTCACAGAGATTCAGACCTGGCATGCACTACACCCGCAGAGGTCCTAATTCTCCACATGGAGAGGGAGAAGCTGAGATTCAGTTTGGCAGTATGGGTGGTGGGGGTGCAGGTGGTTCAGGAAATTTGGATGGTACAGGTAACAGGGATGCAGGTACTGTTTTGGATATTGATAGAGAGGCTCAGGATGCATTCTAGAATATAGTAGACGGTCAACATCATGTTGCTACTGTATTACAACAGTTATCTAACACATTATAGCGCATTGCACTACCTAGCGATCGTGGCAGAGATAGAGGTGCTAGGAGTGTGTCCGTCAGTTCACATAGGTCTAGAGCAGATGACAGGTCACGAGTGGGTGATAGGATGAGAGCTGAGGACCGGACTGGATATGATGATAGACTTGACAGAGATGATCATACTGGTGTTTATGATAGGCCACAGCAGCCTACGTTTCAGAGACCTCAAGGTTGATGCGGTTAGCACTGAGACTGATGCCGCACCGTTTACAGATGACATTGTTGCTCATTACACTAAGTGGGATGCTCTACCACATGCTATTAAGAAGAATCTGAATTTTGATAAGTTCATTACATAGAAGCGTGAGCTTTCTAGAGGTAGGCCTGCACCTGAGAAGCCGAGGCCTAGGTAGACAGATTTGCGACAGGCAACCAGCAAGATGACCTTGGACCACTATGATGGCAATGGTAAGGTTACAGCACGAGCTTGGGTGCATAAGCTTGACACTTACTTATCTTTGCATCCCATGACTGAGGACGCCATACGCTTTGTTGTGTTCCATCTTGATGGAGTAGCTCATGATTGGTGGTACCATGGGCTAGTGTCACTTCGACACAATCAGATTATTTATTATCAGGAGTTCATGGACAGGTTAATAGAGCGGTTTGACAAGAAGGATCCTGAAACCTATTTCAGAGAGTTGGCTCAACTGCGACAAACGGGTGCTCTTGAGGTTTTTATTGGCGAGTTTCAGCAATTGTCTGTCATGGTTTATGATATAGCAGAGAGGAGGAGAGTTATGCTCTTTGTTGAGGGATTGTTTGAGCCTCTCAGAGGGTGGGTTAAGTCTTTGGATCCACCTACCTTGCAAGAAGCTATGAAAAAAGGAAGGAATGTAGAAGCATCTACTCCATGGAATAAATTTGCTGCGAGACCTTCTAGTTCATCTTATGAAAGGACAACACCTAAAAAAGATCATAGAGTTGAATTCAATCGTCCTACGTCAGGTCCTTTAGATCAAGAAACTTTGAATGATTTACGGAGGAAAAAATTATGTTTTCATTGTAGAGGACCCTATGATTTGAACCATGATTGCCCTTTGAAACCAAAAGGGAAAAATAAGCTGATGGAGTGGTTTTATGATGATGAAGATGATTCTGATTTTTCGGAACAGCAAGCTGATTATGAGCATGATTCAAATGAGGTTCCAGGTAATGATGATGAGAAGATAGTTAATTCTGATTTTATGGTTGTTTACCTTACTAGCATGAGAAAGGAAGATTCTTTTAGAATGCATGGTCTCTTGGCGGGGCAGCGTATCATTGCTCTCTTTGACACAGGAGCTACTCGTAATCTTATTGATTCACATTTGGTTGCTAAGAGAGGATTTGAAACTGAAGATTTTGAAGGACTTAGATAACAGGTAGTTGATGGTTACTCTCTTAAGTGTAACAAAATGATTTATGAGCTTCCTGAAAAGTTGAATAATTATTCCTTCAAGGCAGATTTTTATGTGGTTGACATGGACAGCATTGATATAGTTCTTGGCATGAGCTGGTTGCATTCACTCAAGGATATCTACATGAACACTGAGAGGATGGAATTGAGATTCATTAAGGATGATAAGACTCACATCATTAAGGCTATTCAAAGTGGTGATCTCAAAATGATTTCTTTCAACCGCATGCAGCGTTTGGTAAAACATGATGATGTAATAGATTGGGCAGCAGAGTGTAGGATGTTGTCTACACTGGATAACACAGATGGTCCAGCTTATCATCCGATATTCAGCAGCTCAGAATTAAACACTCTAAGGTGTTTAATGATTTACCATATGGACCTGACAGGGGTATTGAACACATTATTGAGTTAGAGGAGGGCACTAAGCCTATCATGATTACTCCTCACCGGTACACTAAGCGGCTGAAAGATGAGATTGAGAAGACTATTCAGGAGTTGCTCGCTATGGGACATATTAGGCCGAGTAAGTCTCCTTTTGCTTCATCTGTTGTTTTGGTGAAGAAAAAGGATGGGACACTCAGGATGTGTATAGATTACCGGATGTTGAATAAAAAGACTATTAAAAACCGGTATCCGATCCCTCGTATCGATGAGCTTATTAATGAATTACATGGGGCACAATACTTCTCCAAGATTGACTTGAGATCAGGGTACCATCAGATCAGAGTTAGAGATCAGGATGTGTAGAAGACAACATTTAGGTGTCACTATGGCCACTTTGAGTTTCTAGTCATGCCCTTTGGCTTGACTAATGCCCCCGCCACATTCTAGTCTACTATGAATAGAGTCTTCCATAATCAGTTGCGAAGATTTGTTCTTGTGTTCTTTGATGACATATTAGTTTATAGTAAGATTTGGGACGAGCATGTAGCACATCTGGATGCAGTATTGGGTTTTCTTGATGCAGCTTCCTTATATGCCAAGGCGTCCAAGTGTGCCTTAGGCATGACTGAGTTATTGTATTTGGGGCATAACATCAGTGCAGAGGGAGTTTGCATGGACCCTGATAAGGTTCGTGCTATTCTGGATTGACCTACACCGGGAAACTTGACATAGCTGAGGGGATTCATTGGATTATGTGCTTTCTATTGTAGATTTGTGGCAGGGTTCTCTAGACATGCAACTGTTGGCAACTTTGAGGTGTCATTGGTGAAGTTGGATGCAAACATCATTCCCACCGAAATAGGTTCACCAGTAGACCAAACCGAGTATATGCACCGGTAGACCAAATAGAGTAGATGCACCGGTAGATCAAAAAGAGTACATAGTACCGGTCTTATAGTGCATACAAGGGATGAACCGGGTATAAGATTGATACCGGTCGAATGCATAATAATCCGCACCGGATTAGGCGGAGCTGTCTGATTTAAAACCAGATTATACGGAGCATCCACCATTTAGAATTGGAGTTAGCTTTTTAACAGGAGTTAGTTTTACTTCTATGCGGATGTTTCAAGGTAAACTCAAGATCATCTCACAAATCTTTTTGCTGCATGATTTTTGGGTGAGTTTATAGCTTGGCGATTCTATGAGTTAGGTTTTAGTAAGATTAATTTCTTATAAATACAAGTCATAGGACACAAAAGAGTTGTTGTTGAATATCCAGAGTAGAAGAGAGATATCTTCTGAGAGAAGTTACAGTCACAAGAGGTGAAAGGCAAAGAAGTTCAACAGCCAGGCTAAGCAGAAAGGTTAACAGGTATGATCTAACCAGACAGAAAGTGTCAATTCAGATCATTGCTTTTATACTGTTAAAGCATATTCAAATCCCTCTATCAGGGTGAACCCTAATAGGTTCTGTATATAAATCTTTTAACCAAGTAGCATCTTAATTGATGTTGAAAGTCCTTTAACAAGGTGGCTCCTAACAGAGTCAAGATCTTAATCGATTTTCTACCAAATCCCTTTATCGAGTAGCACTCTTACAAGTGCTTTGTAAGCTCTTAACAAGGCACCTTTGTTATTGCAGTAGTGAAGTTGTGAGCTCTATCTCACCATGGTTTTTTCCTTTTAACCAAGGGTTTCTACGTACATATGCTGTGTTGATCTGAGTATTTCTATTTCAGTTTATGAATGGTTAATTGCATGTTGTTTATTCTACAAGAATCTACAAACAAGGTATAATTAAGATAGAAATAGTATTTATTGATTCACCCCCCCCCCCTCTCAGTAACTGGTTAGTAATAACAATTGGTATCAGAGCACAGTTCTCTTAGATATAAAGCTTAACCACTTGAGAAATAGATCATGGAGGGTTATAGGTATCAAAAGCAGCTTGAGGAAGCCAATGACATCATTACCTCTTTTGAGAATAGGCTGAGAAGATCCCTTGCTAAAAGAAAAGAGTTGGCTTTGCAGTTGAGTGAGAGAAATGAAACAATTGATGAACTCTTTGGGCAAAGTGGATCAGATGAAGTTGAGGAGGCAGTCTCTGAGCTCATGGAGAGTAACCAAATCGTAACCGATCAGATCTCCAACCTCAAAAGGGAGCAGGAAGATAATGCCCTAAGAATGACTGAACTGATTGAGAAAAAGAGGAAAGTTGAAGATGAAAGAAACACTGCAATTAAATCACTAACAGCCTCTGAGAGAGCAAGAAATCTGGCAGAAGTTGTAAGGGAAAGCGATCTTATCATTCTGCAACTTCAAGAAGACATGCAAATAGTCACTCAAGAAAATGCCAACATGCAAAAGATTTGGCATGATAAAGATGATGCATGCAAGAGGCTGGCAATTGAGTTGTATCAACTGAAGGAACAAATGAAAGAACTCGAAGAAAGGAATGAAACCCTCAGAAGATACAACGAAAGCTCAGTAAAGCTTGATGAGCAACTAAAAGCTCAAAGAAAGCACAAAGATCCCACAGGACTTGGGTTCACTGGACAAGACACCAAGGAAATCGGTGAGTCATCTAGAGCCAAGAAATGCAAGAAGCAAAAGAAGAAACCGGTAGAACAAAAGGGTAAAAAGACCTTCAACACTTCTTGCAATCACTATGGAAAATCGGGCCATAAAACAAGTAACTGCAGAAATGGACCGGTAAAGCCAACTAACAGTTACTACAAAAACTGTTGCAAGTATGGCCACAAGACCATTGAATGCTAGTCTCGCCCCACAAGTGTGTCCAATGGAAGCAGGGGAAGCTTCAAAGGCTATTGCTACACATGCAACAAGTTTGGACACAAAGCTGATGAATGCAGATCCAAAACAATGGCATTCAAATCCCCATCAAGACCGATATTCCCTAAAAGGAATAAAACCAGAGCACAACCAATTGTGCTAACTGTGGCATGCATAGTCATAATGACTCCAGGTGTAATTCACCTAACAAAAGAAGGGTAAATCCTTGGAAGGCAACTGGGATAGTCTGTTACACCTGCAACAAAGTTGGACACCTGGCCAAAGATTGTAGGAACCCGTCAGTGAACAAAAGGAGAGGATTGGTCAAACTGGTGAAGAAGACCTTGTCTCCCAATCAAAAGGACAAGAAGGGAAAAGAAACCGAGAAAGAAGTCAAGAATATTTGGTTCAAGAAGGAATCAAAGAGCTCCACTGAGGAGAAGACAGAGGGAAGATCATTATTTGCTGATGGTGATATCTCTTTAGCAAACTGAGCCTAAAAGGCTTAGAAGAACCGGTAGCCCGTCTACTATTCCCAGAAGGATTGATGAGCAACTGACTCACTAGATCAGTAAGTAAAACTAGACAGGTAAGCATTGATCAACCAGGGATTGTTCAATAGGAAAAAGCCTGAATACCTGTTGGTGAAGACGGAAATAAAGGGTAGGTAAGGTAATTAATGCTATAGCCGTTAACAAATAGTTACCGTTTGGTAATTATTGTTATGCCCTAAATCTATATAAAGAAAGGTGGATTACTCATTTTTTACTTTGCGACTAACAATTTCTTATGCTTGAGTAATATTCTCGTGCTTTGATCATCGATAAGATATTTTCTGTAAGACTAATCAAGCTACTTTCTGTGTAAACCAGTTGATAACAATGGCATCATAATCATCTGTCGCCGAGTTGATTCGAGGAAATCAATTCGACAGACCTGTCTACGACATCATGGCAGTCCACAACAGGGAAAATGACATGTCTGGTGCAGTGTCATTTGTGCATGATGGAGTTCTTATGATGGAAGATGTCATCTCTTTCATTCATGCGAAACAAGAAGAAATGGGTGAAACTTTCATCCAAAGCGAGTACCTCTCGCTGTGCACAGACGGAAAGCTTCAAGACAAATATGCGAAGCTGGCGTCCTCAAGGCTTATTAATGGAGTTTGTTACCCAACCATTTTGCGCCTGGACTGGATATGACTGGTTCTCAGTCGAGTGCATGAACCTGGTTTCTGGCTTACAAAAAGAGCTTGCATGCAAATCACCAAGGAGGACCTGCATAGAGTGACCAGGTACAGTGACAAAGGGGAACCTCTCACCCTAAGAACCATCTCCAATGTCGTGGTCGCCAAATTGACAAAATCAAAGTCTGACAGTTGGCTAATGACTGTCAACGTCATTGAAGATGAAGGAGTTTGGTTCGCATCTGCAGTGATAGGTTACAAAATCTATCAATCAAGTAACCTGAATAGCGTACCGGGAGGGGCCATTCATACCGCTCACCGGATAATACACAACAATGCCAAGTACAATATTTGCACAATGCTTCGAGGGCAGATTTTTGAGAATCTGAAGAAGCTCGGTATCGTCAAGAAGAAATCCTTAAAGTATGGAACCCTAATGGTATGCCTTTACTTTTACTATTCTAGCTTCTTTTCGGGGATAGGAAAGGTGACTTGGGGAACTGATCGGCCTATCATGATCTAGATCAGTGATATGGCCAACCAACTGGGAAACCAGTTCAGAAAATTCATGACTGACTACTTTGAGGCATTCCAGCTAAGAATGCACACCAGGGAAAGGATTTCGTCAACTATTGTTGACTCCTACAAAGACGATGTGTGTTTTCTAGTCTCCACCGATCACTGCATCATTCAGGCTGTGGAACCACGAACTGGGTATGCCTCAGAACTAGGGTATGAAATCTTTGCAAAAACAGCAAAGGCATATGTAGATGCCCTGCAAGATTGTGATCTGGACTTGTTCGCTTACCAGTTTGGGACCTTTGAAGAGATTCAGGAGAATCTGAAGAAAAGGGCACCAATTAAGAATTGTTATGTCAAGAGGACCTCTACACTGAAGAAGAAACCAGTAGCAGATCAACCAGAAGTCCAAAGGAAAAGAGCACAACAAGCGACCAGCGCTCAAAGAGAAGAAACAAAAGGAACATAAATTGAAGACCCAACTCCTCTGGTCCGCAAGAGGAAATCTGGTAAACCGGTGAACGAAGATGCACCAAGAGCAAGAAAGCCCACAATTAATGAATACGTGGCAGCATTGAAGAATTCAGGTTGTATGGCATCAGTAGGAAGGAGGTATGATCTAGCGAATGAAGAAGACAGGAGGAAAATAGAGGAAGCAGTAGTCTATTGCATTCACATTTTCCTACCAAACTTCATAAGGTCGTCCCTGACAATCTCCAAGAAATTCTTGAAGCAAGATGGAAAGCTTCAATGGAAAGAGAAAAGGAGCTAAGGATTAGGGCTCTACTTGAGGTTCAGAACCATCTCACTCTGGACGAGGCCACTCAACAAGCAGAATTGCACAAGCAAAACTTTCTGTTAAGAAAAAGGGTCAGTCAGATGCTTGTTGGAGAAGTTGACAAGGTTCACGATGAAGGTGTGGCAACATGGATTAAAATTCTTCAAACCCAACAATAGGAAGAAGAAGCATGCCAGAAGAACACTGAGCCACTGGTAAAGGAAAGGGAATTCTAGGAGCCGAAGCTCAAGTAAAAGCTAAGGTATCGATTGAACCGGTCATCATCGATATCACTGACAACAAAGGTGGTGATCTAGCTCCTCCAACCATTCTTGTATCTCCAAAAAGAGGTAAGGCTTGCACTATGACTGTTAATGATATAGTAGATGAAGTAATGGATTTTGGAGAAGTAGCCAATGTGGCTAAATGGTATAGTGTGCTAGGAGAGGAAGATAAACAAGCAATAATAGTGGCTCTGTTGGAAACCTTCTTGGATTACAATAGAACTCCAAGAGACTACAACTCTAAATTTCCTCCTGAACTAAATACAAGATTAATGACTAAATGGAGAACCGGTCTGGGCTCCAACAGTAGAATTGTTAAGGAGACATTGTCACAGGTGCAACCTGGTCTCAGTGAAGAAACAATTAAGCTTCTAATGGAAGAAGTATCCATGAATCTAGATACAAAGAATAGGGTTGCCAAGGTAGTAAATGGTTATGAGAACGAAGTCTATAAAGAGACACTAGATTTTTGGCAACAATATGATTTCAATGTTCTCAAGGCAACAGGTCCACAAGATCAACCTGGAACAGTACAAGAACCACTGGTTCAATTCACTACTCGTGAAGAACCAACAATCAGTGAGCAGGAAATTCCTAAGGAATAGTTCACATCTAGTGAACAAGTGAATCTGGGAGAGACATCGGTTAAAATGACCACTGACAACACATCTGGTGAAGAAGACATTGCTATGGGTGATCTACATATAGCTGAAGAGCAGCACAAAGAAGAAGCCCCACCAGAAGAGCACGTGCAACAGGAAGATGTACTACCAGAAGTAGAGGTATTACCGGAAGGGGAAGTATAGCAAGAGGTAGAAAGACTAGAAGAAGAGGTCCTACCAAAAGAGGTAAGAATACCGGAAGAGATGGTAAAACTAGGGAATGAAGAAAAACAAGAACAACAGAATGAACAGGATTGTCATGTCCCCTCTTTAGTGACATGTCATTTTTCAGTGGATTTGCCTATCATGGACTCTCGTAGGCAGATGGTTTTGGTGAGAGAGTCATTTTGATGATTATTTGGAGATTGGGTGGTCTTATTTGCTCTTGGAGAGATGGTGTTTATCATATTTTTATTATAATGTGTTATGTGGGGCCAAAATGTTATAATTTTGAGTTGAGTTGCACTTTTTTATTTTATAAAGTTACTTTTTATATAAAAGTGCATTATAAAGGGATTTTATAAGAATATTTTATGGATACTTCTAGAAGTTCTAGTGGCTTCTTAGAAAAGTGAAGAAATAGAGTGCTTGGCCTCTCATTTGGACATCCCATGACTTGAGTTTACACTACTTTTCTCTTTGAGCATTTGTGGCGCCATCTTGGTCTGCAGATTGTCATTTGATCTTTAGGAACGAAGTTTCTTAATGATTTGCATAACTGAGGAGGTGAAATATCCTTTGAAGGGTTGCACTTTGGAAGTGGTATTCAGCCATTTCAAGTTGAGCTTATTTGGAGTCCTCAGACTTACTTGAGGGTTTGAGTTTTTTATTGCAAGAGAAAAAAAGTAGATCCGAAAAAGCAAAGCGAAAAAGCAGATCCGAAAAAGCAAAGCGAAAAAGCAAACCCGAAAAAGCAAAGCGAAAAAGCAGATCCGAAAAAGCAATCCAAAAAAGTTTTTGCTACAAATCTAATTTAGTTTTCAGATTTTTAGGATAGGGTTTTGGAACCACATTTTTGCTCATATCTTCCTCATTACTCAGCATATCATTCTGAGTATTTTTGCATCGGATTTCTATCATCGAGGAGATAAAGATAGGTGCATTTTGGAGTCCCAAAATGCCATGATTTATTTTTAAAGAATTTTCAAAATTCCTAGACATTTTCGAAAATCTGCAAGAAAATACATTTTCAGATTTGGGGTGACTTTGGCTTGGGTGTTGGCATCTTCAGCACTAGTAAAAATTATCGCAGTCATCTACAATCAGGTTCCTCACTTCTCATTTGGCATTTGGCATATTTTTTGAGAAATGTATGTTTTCAGCTGAGTACAAAATATAGCTTCAGCACTTTACTATTTTACATTGTACTTGTCTTTGTTTGCCATCTGGCATTATTGGTATTAAAGGAAGGCTAGGATTTTGCAAGTGAAAGGGCATTGTAATTTTTAGTCTATCTATATTGCAAACCTAGAGTTTGATGATCATATTATTGGCTGAAATATGTATGGCATTGTTGCAAATTGTTGATATATGAATGGCATATGGTTTTGAGCAATTTCCTACATCATTGATAGTGTTTTAGATGGTATTTGGTTGCTATCTATTATTCTGAAATTTTGGGACAGCGAACTCATATATTGCAAAATAATTTTCTATCTACATTTTGAGTTACATTTTTGAGGGGTTTTTAGTGGCCTATTGGTAAGGGTCATTACAGTGGTATCAGAGCGGTGTTTTTGCCATCCTGTTGGGTAAAAAATCTTTATGCATCCTTCAGCATTTGGGCATCACAGGTATTATACAGGCAGGAGAGCTGCACTTGAGGTTGAGTAGGAATTCAGAGATATACTTACTATGGGTGAGAGACAGTCATAGAGTCCACCTAGAGTCCCTAGGACTAATGATGATGAGGCTAGAGACTTCTTCCGGGCTATGACTACTGGACAGCAGGAGATAGTTCAGTCTATACGTGCATTGACCACTATGATGGAGAGAGTTGCTCAGCAGAGGAATCCGGAACAGGGTAGAGGGACACTAGAGCAGGATAACAGGAGTGTAGCAGGTTCACAGGGTGCTCCTAGGCACAGGTCGTGGACTGCAGACAGGCCTACACGTCCTACATTCCTTAGAGAGGAGGCCCAGGAGGCAGGAGAGAATGATATGCCAGAGGACATTCAGGATGATCTTAGAGCTGCAAATGCAGAATGGCAGGCATTACCCCCACATGTTCATGAGTTGCTGAATTTTGATCGCTACCTGAGTCAGAGAAGAGAGCACATGAGGAGTAGCAGGCAGAACAAGAGGCCTAGAGAAGGTCAGGACAGTGAGTTGCAGCGAGCTGCTAGCGAGCTCACCTTACCATCTTTTGATGGCAGTGGACAAATGACAGCACAGGCCTGGATCCATAAGTTAGATACATTCCTACCGTTGAGGCCTATGTCAGAGATGGATGCTATCAGGTATGCCACCTTGCATTTAGAGGGCATAGCACATGATTGGTGGTCACATGGTATGATTACATTGCAACATAATCAGGTGACATCCTACTAGGATTTTTTGGATAGATTGGTAGAGCGCTTTGATAAGAAAGACCCAGAGGTCTTCTTTCGTGATCTTGCACAGCTGAGACAGACAGGCAGTTTAGAGGTCTACATGAGTGAGTTTCAGAGATTATCAGTGATGGTGCAGGATGTGTCTGAGAGGAGGCTGGTTATATTATTCACAGAGGGGTTGTCTGAACCTCTAAAGGGTTGGATCAAGGCATTCGATCCTCCTTCATTGCAAGAGGCTATGAGGAAGGCACGGAGCATGGAGCTCACAGCACCCTCCAGCAGATTCACCTCCAGGAGCACTTCTTCATTCAGGGCCAATAAGAAGTTTGATAAAAACAAGGGCAAAAAAATGACACTAAGGGTAAGTGTACTGCACCTTTGGATATGGAGACATTGAATGACCTGCGCAGGAAGAAGCTATGTTTCTACTGCAAGGGTCCTTATGACAGAGATCATGATTGTCCTATGAGGCCTAAGGGGAAGGCCAACAGGGTTATGTGGGCTTACTACGAGGGTTCAGATTCTGACAGTTTTGGACATGAGGATGATCATAGTGATGTAGAGCCCGAGGCAGAGACAGAGGCTTCAGAACCTAAGGAGGAGCCTGAGTTGCACTTACAGAAGGCATGCTTGTCTAGCATTCAGCAAGAAGGATCTTTTAGACTGTGTGGTGTTCTAGCAGGGCAGAGAGTTATTACATTGGTTGATACAGGTGCTACACACAATTTTATTGATGCACGTTTTGTTGAACGCCGTGGTATTATGACTGAGGAGTTTGAGGGACTACGAGTACAGGTTGCTGATGGTTACACTCTTAAGTGTAAGAGGATGGTGAGAGATCTGCCCTTACGCCTGAACAACTATGAGTTCAAGGCGGACTACCATGTTGTCAACATGGGTGATCTGGATATTGTGTTGGGGATGAAGTGGTTACACTCATTGGGAGAGGTCACTTTCAGATTGAAGGACATGGAGATTAAGTTTGAGGTGGATGGGAAACAACATATTTTGAGAGCCATCAGAAATAGTGACATCAGGACTATTTCTTTCAGACGGATGGAGAGGTTGGCTAGACATGATGGTATAGAGTGGGCAGCAGTATGCACTCTCATTCCTACACAAGAGGGACAGCATAAGACAGAGTATCATCCAGACATTCAGAGGTTGAGAGTGAAGTATGATAGAGTCTTCAGTGACATCCCACCTGGCAGGCCACCAGACAAAGGTATTGAGCACATCATTGAGTTAGAGGAGGGTGCTAAACCCGTGATGATTACACCCTACAGGCATCCTAAGAGACTCAAGGATGAGATAGAGAAAACCATCAAGGAATTGCTTGCGATGGGACACATCAGACCGAGCAAGTCTCCTTTTGCTTCTTCGGTAGTATTGGTGAAGAAGGATGGTACTTTGCGGATGTGCATTGACTATAGGGTGCTAAATAAGAAGACAATTAAGAATAGGTACCCCATTCCACGGATTGATGAGCTGCATGGTGCATGTTATTTCACGAAGATTGATTTGAGATCTGGCTATCATCAGATCAGGGTTAGAGAACAGGATATTGAGAACGCCTTTAAATGTCATTGTGGGCACTTTGAGTTTGTGGTCATGCCATTTGGGCTGACCAATGCGCCAGCTACTTTTCAGTCTACTATGAACAAGGTCTTCCATCATTAGTTGAGGAAGTATGTGTTAGTCTTCTTCGATGATATTCCGATATACAGTCGGACTTGGCAGGAGCACATGGAGCATCTAGAGATAGTTTTGGGGATCTTACAGTCGGAGTCCTTGTACGCCAAGGAGTCCAAATGTGATTTGGGCATGACAGAGCTATTGTATTTGGGTCACATCATTAGTGTAGAAGGAGTAAGGATGGATCCTGATAAGATCCGTGCTATTGTGGATTGGCCTACTCCAAAGAACCTGACACAGTTGAGAGGGTTCCTTGGGTTGTGTGGTTTCTACCGCAGATTTGTCAGTGGGTATTCACGTCATGCAGCTCCTATGACAGATTTGCTGAAGAAGGGAGCCTTTGTTTGGACACCTGAGGCACAGGCTTGCGTTGAGAGATTCAAGGAGATTGTGACTACATGCCCAGTGTTAGCATTGCTCGACTTCTCGAAGCCATTTGAGCTTCAGTGCGATGCATCTGGAGAGGGTATAGGTGCTGTTCTGATGCAGGACAAGCACCCCATTGCATTTGAGAGCAGGAAGCTCCGTGGGCCAGAGAGATCATTTAGTATATATGATCTCTAGATGTTAGCCATTATGCATGCATTGGCTAAATTCAGGCAGTATCTGGTGGGTGGTAAATTCAGGCAGTATCTGATGGGTGGCAGTATCTTAGTGCTATGGTTGAAATATCTGAGGATTGGAGGCATTTGATTATTGCAGAGTATGCTAGAGACTCATGGGCATCCGGGATTGTTGATGGGACAGTTGTTGATACCAGGTACACACTTGTGGATGATTTGATTATCTACAAGAACAGGATATTGTTAGTCCCAGGATCGAAGGTGAAGCGTATTGTTATGAGAGCTCTCCATGATTCATCTACAGCTAACCATCCTGGATACTTCAAAACTTACAGGCAGGTGCGAGAGCGTTTCACTTGGAAGGGGCTCAAGGCGGATGTGTTGCAGTATGTATGAGAGTGCCCTATTTGTCAGCAGAACAAACAAGAGCACACCTTTCCAGCAGGGCTCCTACAACCACTTCCCATTCCTGACAGGAAGTGGGAGTGTATAAACATAGATTTCATTACGGGCTTGCCTAAGGCCCAAGGGCATGATTGCATCTATGTGGTGGTGGATAGGTTGACGAAGTATGCACACTTCTTTCCCATCACTACTACTTACACAGCAGCGCAGGTGGCTGAGGTCTTCTTCAGAGAGATTTTCAGACTACATGGGATACCCCAGAGCATAGTGAGTGACAGGGACAGTAGGTTCTTGAGTCATTTTTGGCAGGAGGTATTCCGTTTATGTGGCACTGAGCTTACACCTAGCACCAGTTACCACCCGCAGACTGATGGGAAGACTGAGATAGTAAATAAGTGGGTGGAAGGCTACTTGAGGAACTATGTGGCAGGGCTGCAGAAGGCATGGGTTAGGTGGATTTATCTATGTGAGTATTGCTACAATACCACATACCACATGTCTATTCAAATGACTCCTTTCAGGGCACTATATGGTTACGAGGCACCGAGTTTTTTGGATTTTCTTATGAGTGATGTTAGAGTTCCTCGTGCTGGAGATTTGCTTCAGGAGAGCAAGGACATTGTTGATGCTCTCAGAGATAATATTGCCAGGGCACAGAATCAGCATAAGCAGTATGCAGATCAGAAGCGGACAGAGAGGAGTTTTGAGGTTGGTGACATGGTTTATCTCATGTTGCAGCCCTATAGACAGTCTACCCTGGGGAAGAGTGGATCGGAGAAGCTTAAGCCTAGGTACTATAGTCCTTTTAGGATTATCAGGCGTATTGGAGAGATGGCATATGAGCTTGAGCTTCCAGCAGACAGCAGGGTACACAATGTTTTCCATGTGTCATGCCTCAAGAAGGCGTTGCGTCAGCATGTTGTGCCTTCAGCAGTTCTTCCTCCATTGGATGATGAGGGGAAGTTGGTTCTTGTTCCCGAGTACATCATTGACAGCAGAGAGAGGCAACTCCGCAGGAGGACCATCAGGGAGTATTTGGTGTAGTGGAGAAATTTGCCTGAGGAGGATGCCACATGGGAGGGAGAAGATATTTTGCAACACCCAACTTTGAGATTGCTTGAGGGCAAGCAATTTCAGGAGGGGCGGACTGTCATGTCCCCTCTTTAGTGACATGTCATTTTTCAGTGGATTTGCCTATCATGGACTCTCGTAGGCAGATGGTTTTGGTGAGAGAGTCATTCTGATGATTATTTGGGGATTGGATGGTCTTATTTGCTCTTGGAGAGATGGTGTTTATCATATTTTTATTATAATGTGTTATGTGGGGCCAAAATGTTATAATTTTGAGTTGAGTTGCACTTTTTTATTTTATAAAGTTACTTTTTATATAAAAGTGCATTATAAAGGGATTTGATAAGAATATTTTATGGATACTTCTAGAAGTTCTAGTGGCTTCTTAGAAAAGTGAATAAATAGAGTGCTTGGCCTCTCATTTGGACATCCCATGACTTGAGTTTACACTACTTTTCTCTTTGAGCATTTGTGGCGCCATCTTGGTCTGCAGATTGTCATTTGATCTTTAGGAACGGAGTTTCTTAAGGATTTGCATAACTGAGGAGGTGAAATATCCTTTGAAGGGTTGCACTTTGGAAGTGGTATTCAGCCATCTCAAATTGAGCTTATTTGGAGTCCTCAGAGTTACCTGAGGGTTTGAGTTTTTTATTGCAAAAGAAAAAAAAAACAGATCTGAAAAAGCAAAGCGAAAAAGCAGATCCGAAAAAGCAGTTCGAAAAAGCAAAGCGAAAAAGCAGACCCGAAAAAGCAAAGCGAAAAAGCAGATCCGAAAAAGCAGAGCGAAAAAGCAATCCGAAAAAGTTTTTGCTACAAGTCTAATTCAGTTTTCAAATTTTTAGGATAGGGTTTTGGAACCACATTTTTGCTCATATCTTCCTCATTACTCAGCATATCATTTTGAGTATTTTTGCTTCGGATTTCTATCGTCGAGGAGATAAAGATAGGTGCATTTTGGAGTCCCAAAATGCCATGATTTATTTTTAAGGAATTTTCAAAATTCCTAGACATTTTCGAAAATCTGCAAGAAAGTACATTTTCAGATTTGGGGTGACTTTGGCTTGGGTGTTGGCATCTTCAGCACTGGTAAAAATTATCGCAGCCATCTACAATCAGGTTCCTCACTTCTCATTTGACATTTGGCATATTTTCTGAGAAATGTATGTTTTCAGCTGAGTACAAAATATAGCTTCAGCACTTTACTATTTTACATTGTACTTGTCTTTGTTTGCCATCTGGCATTATTGTTATTAAAGGAAGGCTAGGATTTTGCAAGTGAAAGGGCATTGTAATTTTTAGTCTATCTATATTGCAAACCTAGAGTTTGATGATCATATTATTGGCTGAAATATGTATGGCATTGTTGCAAATTGTTGATATATGAATGGCATATGGTTTTGAGCAATTTCCTACATCATTGATAGTGTTTTAGATGGTATTTGGTTGCTATCTATTATTCTGAAATTTTGGGAAAGCGAAATCATATATTGCAAAATAATTTTCTATCTACATTTTGAGTTACATTTTTGAGGGGTTTTTAGTGGCCTATTGGTAAAGGTCATTACAAGGAACAAGAGTTACCTGTACGTATTCAGCAAGAGCAACTGGTACAGGAGCCAAAACAAAAGGAACAGGTAGATGTTCAAAGCTCGTCCTCATCCAAGAGGAAGTTATCCTTTGCAGCAGACACAGAAGCCAAGAAGAGAAAGCCTAGCGAGACTATGGTTAACATAAGAAAAATGTCAACTCGGCAAGTAAAGGAGCTGACAAAAAGGAAACAGGACATGGTCCTCACAAGTGTAAAGAACATCCTGTGCAACTTTGTACCAGATGCAGACATTGATGAAGATGAACCTGTAATTGATCAATTGGAGATTTCGGCAGAAGCAATAGGAGAAGATGTCACCGATCCGGAGACAATTGCCATTGATCACTATGAGAAGAAGAGAATAGAAATTCTCCACAAACAGGTTGAAGAGATAAAGGTAATGGTATCAACCAACACTAGGGTACTTCAACAACAGTTACAAGTTGTAGGAAGTCTAATGACAAGGACTTCAAATTTTGATACTTTTGTGGAATATATCATAGAGAAGTCATCTAAGACTTCTGAAGACATAAGAGCTCTATCTTCCTAGTTTAACATAAAGAATACATCAGCAACCGATTTTAGCAGAGAAATGACAAGCCTAGCTCTCATTCTGAGAAAGGCATTTGAAGAGAAAACCAAGAGAATCCAAGATATTATTGGATTTCAATTATTTCTGGCCCCAACATTTGATTTAATGCAAAGGATTGCAACTGAAGCTAAGAATCTGATCAGTGAACCGACCTACAAGATTGTAGAGGACATGGAGAACATAATTGTCTCTCTAAAAGCAACACAAAAAAATATAGAACATGTCACCGGTCAATGGAACCCTTTTCTTCATACAACAAAGAAAGTGTACAAGGACATCTCCACAAAGTTACAGATGTAAACTAGTCAGTACCGCATAACCCTTTGTCCTATGGAGGCAAAAAGGGGAAGAAGACAACATGGAAAGAAGACAGAAGTTCAGGAAGGATACATACAGAGTTGATTCAACTACAGAGCAGAAGGCGGCACAAGAACAGGGGAAGTCTACAGACAGAAGAGCTAGAGCACACACACAGGTGAAGTCTACAGGACAAGGAATTAACTGTGATGAGTGAGTGATGTTTTGCCACCAATGCCAAAGGGGAAGATTGTTGGCAAATTTGAGTTGTCATTGGTGAAGTTGGATGCAAACATCATTCCCACCGGAATAGGTTCACCGGTAGACCAAACAGAGTATATGCACCGGTAGACCAAATAGAGTAGATGCACTGGTAGATCAAAAAGAGTACGTAGTACCAGTCTTATAGTGCATACAGGGGATGAACCAGGTATAAGATTGATACCGGTCGAATGCATAATAATCCGCACCGGATTAGGCGAAGCTGTTTGATTTAAAACCGGATTATACAGAGCATACACCTTTTAAAACTGGAGTTAGCTTTTTAACAAGAGTTAGCTTTACTTCTATGCGGATGTTTCAAGGTAAACTCAAGATCATCTCGCAAAGCTTTTTGCTACATGATTTTTGGGTGAGTTTACAGCTTGGCGGCTTTATTAGTTAGGTTTTAATAAGATTAATTTCTTATAAATACATGTCATAGGACACAAAAGAGTTGTTGAATATACAAAGCAGAAGAGAGATATCTTCTAAGAGAAGCTACGGTCACAAGAGGTGAAAGGAAGAGAAGTTCAACAGCCAGGCTAAGCTGAAAGGTTAATAGGTATGATCTAATCAGACAGAAAGTGTCAATTCAGATCATTGCTTTTATACTGTTAAAGCATATTCAAATCCCTCTATCAGGGTGAACCCTAATAGGTTCTGTGTATAAATCCTTTAACCAGGTAGCATCTTAATTGATGTTGAAAGTCCTTTAACAAGGCAGCTCCTAACAGAGTCAAGATCTTAGTCGATCTTCTACCAAATCCCTTTACCAGGTAGCACTCTTGCAGGTGCTTTGTAAGCTCTTAACAGGGCACCTTTGTTACTGTAGTAGTGAAGTTGTGAGCTCTGTCTCATCGTGGTTTTTTCCTTCTAACTGAGGGTTTCCATGTACATATGCTATGTTGATTTGAGTATTTCTATTTCAGTTTATGAATGGTTAATTGCATGTTGTTTATTCTGCAAGAATCTACCAACAAGGTTTAATTAAGATAGAAATAGTATTTACTGATTCACCCCTCCCCCCCCTTCTCAGTAACCGGTTAGTAATAACAGCAGCTCCCCTTATTGATCTAACCCGTAAGGGTGCTTTTGTGTGGACTACTTAGGCACATGAGTGTTTTGAGAAGTTCAACGTGATCATGACTTCATGTCCAATTTTGGCATTGTCGGATTTCACGAGACCTTTTGAGTTGCATTGTGATGCCTCAGGAGAGGGTATTTGAGCAGTGCTTTCTCAGGATCGCCATCCTATAGTTTTCGAGAGTCGGAAGCTTAGAGGTCATGAGAGGTTATTTAGCGTTTATGACAAGGAAATGTTTGCCATTATGCATGCCTTGGCAAATTTTGTATTAAAACTGATCATAATAGCCTGAAGCATTTCCTTGGACAGTGGGATCTTAATGAGGCAACAGAAGTGGGTTAGTAAGTTACAATCTTATGACTTTGATATCTCTCCTATATCAAAGGTACTCAGAATGTGGTGACTGATGCCCTTTCTAGGAGACCCCACTCGTGTGTGATTAGAGAGATAGTAGAGGATTGGAGACACTTGATCATCGCATGATATGCTCGAGATCAGTGGGCAGCTAGTATTGTTGATGGTAGTATACAGGACAGCAACTATACCCTTGTAAATGAGTTGATCATTTACAAGGGGAGGATTTATTTAGTTCCTGGATCAGGTGTTAGACAGATTATTTTTTGAGCTTTTCATGATTCCCCATTACCTAGACATGCTGGTTTCTTTAAAACTAATAGACAGGTGCAAGAGAGATTTACTTGGAAGGGCCTGAAGACTGATGTTCAGCAGTATGTTCGAGAGTGCTCTGTTTGTCAGTAGAACAAACAAAAGCATACCTATCCTGCGGGATTGTTACAGCCCCTTCCCATTCCTGAGCGGAAGTGGGCCTGCTTGTCTATGGACTTTATTGTGGGTTTGCCTAAGACCCAAGGTAGAGATTGTATTTTTGTCATGGTGGATCCTCTCACCAAGTATGTGTTATTGCTTACCGGTTACTGAGAGGGGGGAGGGTGAATCAGTAAATGCTCCTACCTTTGTGTAATTCTCAATTTTTTTGCTGCCCTTATAGATAAACAGAATATAACAGTCATTCACAAGCATAAACAGAATCACACAGATTAACACAGGTATTTATACGTGGAAACCCTCTGTTAGAAGGAAAAAACCACGGTGAGACAGAGCTCGCAACTTGACTAGTACCAAATGAAGGCGCCCTGTTAGGAGCTTACAAAACACTAGTTAAGGTGCTACCCGATTAAGGGATTTTACAAAAGATCGGTTAAGATCTAAACCCTGTTAAGAGCTGCCTGGTTACAGGACTCTGAACATCAACAAAGATGTCACCCTGTTAGGGGATTTTTACAACGAACCGATTAGGTTCACCTTGATAGAGGGATTTCAATATGCTTTTAACACTTTATAAAAGTAGTGATCTATTATGACACTGATTGTCTGATTAGATCATACCTGTAGATCTCTTCCCTGGTTTGCCTGGCTATTGATCTTCCTTTCTTACTTCACCTCTGTGCCTGTAGCACTCCTCAAAAGATATCTCTCTCTGCTCTATGCAATCTCCAACTATCAACAACAGCAACAACATATCTTGCGTCCTATGCTCTATATTTATACAAGAGTGAACCTCTTGACTCATAGAACCGCCAGGGAGTAAAATCAACCATAAATTATGCGACGCATGAAAACTGTGTGTTGTGATCTAGAGTTTACCTTGAGATCATCCGTAGAGTTAAAGCTAACTTCTGTTAAAAAGCTAACTCCACTTCTGAGCGGTGGATGTCTCGTATAATCAGGCTTTTAACTCAAACTGTAACTTAGACTGATCCACAAAATCCGGATCGGATCTATCTTGCAGTTAGATCGGTGTATCCTTATACCCAGTTTGTCCTTGTATGCTTCATAAGACCAGTACTGAGTACTTGGTTCGGTCTACCAATGCATCTATCGAAATAGTCAACCGGTGGATACACTATTTTCTTTATCTACTTGTGTTTTCTAAGTAATGTGAGTGACCAGTGTCCCTTTACCGGTGTGAATGGGGTTTGTGAAATACACTAATGACAACTCATATTACTAACAGTATGCTCACTTCTTTCCGATCACCACCACTTTTTCGGTCGTTCAGTTAGCCGAGCTATTTTTCCGAGAGGTGTTTAGATTACATAGTTTGCCCCGGACTATTGTGAGTGACTGTGATAGCCATTTTATGAGTCATTTCTGGCAGGAGCTTTTCCTGTTATGTGGGACAGAATTGACTCCGAATACTAGTTACCACCCTCAGACTGATGGTCAGACTGACATAGTGAATAAATGGGTGGAGGGCTATCTACGGAATTATGTTTCTTCTCAGCAGCGGGCTTGGGTGAGGTGGATACACTTGTGTGAGTATTGTTAAAACTCCACTCACCATATGACGATTCAGATGTCACCATTTCGTGCTTTGTATGGGTATGATCCCCTGAGTTTTATGGATTTTTTATGCAGTGACAGTCGGGTTCCCAGTGCAGGTGATATGTTGCAAGATGGTCAGGATATTATGAGGACATTACGGGATAATATTCAGAGGGCTCAGAATCGGAAAAAGCAGTATGTTGATTAGAGGAGGACTGCTCGTTCTTTTCAGGTGGGTGATATGGTCTATTTGATGTTACAACCTTACAAGCAGTCTTCCATCAGGAAGAGTGGAGCTGAGAAGCTCAAGCCTTGTTATTATGGACCCTTCTGTGTAGTTCGTTGTGTGGGGGAGGTTGCGTATGAGTTGGATTTACCTCCGAACAGCAGGGTTCATAATGTTTTCCATGTATCGCGTCTTAAGAAGGCGTTGGGTCAGGATGTTGTGGGTTCTTCTACTTTACCTCCTTTAAATGATGAGGGCAGATTGGAGTTGGTTCCTGAGGCTATTTTGGATACTAGGGAGAGGCATTTGAGGAGGTGGGTCATCAGAGAGTTTTTGGTGAAGTGGCATGGACTTCCTAATGAGGATGCCACTTGGGAGTCTGAGGATATTCTTCAGCACCCCAGTTTGTGATTGCTTGGGGACAAGCAATCTTGGGGAGGGAGGACTGCAATGTCCCCATTGTAGCAGGCTCCTATAGCCGAGCTTGGTCAGTTCATCATTGCGACCCTTGTGAGGTAACAGTGAGTTTTGAGGGTCTCTGTGTCAAATTTACTATTTTTAGTAAGTCTATCTTGAGTAGGGCAATGGAGACAGTTCAGTGGTGTGAGCAGCTGGATGCAGTTATTGAACATTAATGAGGCTAAAATGTTATTAAAGGTTATTTATTAAGTTGGACTTAGTAAATAACATATCTTTATGTTATAATTTAAAAGTGTAAACGAGAAGCCTCTTAAGTGAAAAGTGTGTGGAAGAAGCCACAACTTTTAATTGCTTTTTAATGAGCTCTTGGAGCAAAAATCGAATTCATTCATAGACTTGTGTTTTTTTAAAAAAAATTGGAGAGAGGAGAAATGGCTAGGGTTTGAGGACTGATTCCTCATTGTGCAATTTGAATCATTACAGGTTAATGGTGAATTTTGGTGCTGACATTCTGAAAATATAATTCTGATTCTTGAGATACAATTTAGTATTGATGTATGCTAAATTCTGAAGAGTTCTTGATTTGCAATTGTTACATTATTGTTCTTCATAAGGGTTCGATTTTCTTCATCAGAGGATCAAGGAATGATTAGGAAGGCTGGTGTATCTTCCTGATTGATAAATCAAGCAATACAATGAGTTGATAGTCAATATTCAAGAATTAAACATTTTTTCTAGCTGCGTTTTTAGTGTTGAAGGCTGCGATTTATTTTAATAAATCTGCAATTAATACAAAGGGGCTGCGTAAGTGTTAAAAAGAGGGTGTCTGCTGTCAAGGAAGGTTGTGCCAACCCTTTACCATGTTGTGTGATTAAATTCGGGAGTTGGAATATCAATTTTAGAGGTTGCGTGAGCTCCAGCCAGGTGGCGTCAATCATTTGGAGAGCTGTGAGCCCATTCATTGTGGTTGCTGGATATTTGCCATGCTGCGCCAATAATACTGGACATCATTTCAATTCATCCAGTGCATATTTTTTTGCCAGGTGCCAATTAATTTGAAGAATAAATTGTTGTTTATGAGCTATATTAGATATTAAGTTTATTTAATTGATGTTCATTCAGAAAAATACAGTTTGATCTTGTTTATGAATTCAAAATTAGTGAAAAAGCTTATTGGAAACAAACATTACCAAAATACATAGAAACAAAAATTGTAATTAATTCAAGCAGAGGAATCAAACTCAAAAAGAACCAGTCAGGCTCTTGACATAGTTGAGACTTTTCAAAAACATAACAAATATCAATTTAAAACACAGCGCCTTAATAGCTGTTGCACGATGTAACGCCTCTTTCTCTGAAATGAAATGCAGCTCCAAATAGTTGAAACGCAGCTCTATAATGATGAAAATGCAGCTTTGAAATTAATGACTCCAGCTCCAAGCAATGAACATAGCCACCAAAACAACAAGCAAATACTAACAATGGCGCATCATATAACCACCACTCAAAAATGAACCATTCTCAGCGATTCCAATTCCGTACAGCATGTATGGCTCCTGCAAACACTATACAACAGCTTGTATTGGATTGATATTTGCACAAATAAATCTGCCATTACATTTCCTTCATTATTACTCCAATTATGATTGCATAAACAAGTCTAGAATGAGTTCTCTCCAACAAATGAAGACCAAACTCTTCAAACCCTAGCTTCCCACAAGAATTTCAATTTCCTCATCAGAACAAACTTCTTCCAACTTTTCAATTCATAAAGATGACATAAGGTAATGAAATCGATTTCTCTAAGGCATATATAAAGCTTTTAATGAAGGCTTCTTCATTACACCTTTCACTTAAGAGCCTTCTTTCACACACCACAAAATTATGACATTAAAGTATATAAGTTATTAAATTAAAATAACTTAATTTAATAACCTCATTTAAAACGTGATGCAACTGAATCTTTTTGGCAACAACCAACTGACTTCTGACAACAGTAGCCTGAGCTCACACTGCCCTGCCAGAAATAGCAACCAGACCAAATTAGACTTACTAAAAATAGTAAGTCTCTCAAACTAGAGATTTTGCATAATCAAACCTGAATCATCTGAAACCACTGCACTTGCGCTTTGCTAAACATAGAAATGCCAAAAATACCACTTACTATAAATAGTAAGTCTACCAATCTAAACCCAACAAAGAGCAATCTTGGCATCTGAGATCTCCAAAGTGGGATCCAACCACTGGCTCTACCAAACGACCCCCTCTAACAACCTGATTTGCTTACGAGGGTCACTGAAACAAGCTAATCCCAAAGGACTGAAATCGGGGACATTACAGTCCTCCCTTCTCAAGATTGCTTGTCCTCAAGCAATCAGGAAAAGCAATGCAACATCACTGTCCACCCGGATCCCAAGGATGGTCATGAGTAATGTCTCTATCATCACCAAACTCCAGCAAAAATAACTCCAACATCAACAGTACCAACTGGAGCATCTAAGAAACTGAACTCAACACTCGAACTGATGATGCTGAGACAGGAACATCACATGGGAATAACCCAACCGTGAGTAACTTACACGGAAGCAACTCAACCGACAAACTAGACTTGCCCCCAGTTTGTGTGCCAACTAAACTATCATACCAGTCATCAAACGGATGCACTGAGGAACTCTGCAACAAGTAGATATCTGGAACATGAGGATCAAAAGTGAAACTATGCACTCCTCACTGTGTACACCTCTGTAAACTGCTCAACAAAATTTGATTGGCATCCTATAAAATCTGTGTGATCATCCAGTGTACTAAAAAGATCCCAATCATCATCATCACCCTCACTCATCACCTAAAAGGGATCATCACTGAACTCAAACAATAGATTGTCATAAGACATAGTGACATCCATGTCAAATAAAGGATTGTTCATAAAGTGAACAACTCCCTCCTGCTGATCTGAATAAGATATCTGTGAGCTGTGAGAGACATGATGTGTAACCTGCTCTATTTGAATGAAATCATGCCTCTGTAAGTCCTCTCTATCTACTGCACAAAAGAACATAGTGCGTAGACTCCCCTCAGTAAGACTGGGCAAAACATACTCCTTGCCCTGGTACTCAAATCTCATCTGCATCAGGTTCAAGCTGAGGTGAAACTCCTTGATCTCTTGCATCCCTAACACTACATCCATCTCTCCCAAATCTTACACAAAAACCAGATACCAACTCGTAATCACCAAAGAACAATGAGAGATGATTGATACGCTTGGTACAGGTAAGGGTGTAGCCATCTGCCACCTGGACTCGAAAACCTGCAAACTCCTCACCTAAAGTCCACACTAACTAACAACTCTCTCATGAATAAAATTGTGTGTAGCTCCAGTGTCCAACATAGGAATGCAGGGTTGTACTTCCACTAATCCCTTCAGTCTAAAAGTAGAGGGAAGTGGTATAGCAATGGACAACACTATGGGTGATAGTTTGGCATTAGGACCAAACTCTGTAAAAACCCTCTGAGCCTCATACGACTCAGAACCAGCTGGCCGATGTGAAGATTTAGCCTCACTCTCACTCGAGTACACCCACATAGATCGGTTTGCCCTTCCCTTAGGTCTCATAGGGCAAGAATGCTCTCTATCATAAGGCTCTTTGCACCAATAGCAAAGCTGCCTCCTCAAATCCTTTCCGGTAGCATCATCAAGCCCACCTGTAGATTTCTTCCTACCAACAACTGGTGGAGGTACCTCTTCTACAGGAGTGATAATAGGACTAGGAGTAGACTTGCCTCGTGAAACAGAAGGCTCAATGTTTCTAGCTTTCTTCATTGCCTCCCATAAAGTAGGTGGATCTAGGGACTTAACCCACCCTCTATATGGCTCGGACAAACCCTAGAGGAAAAACATGACTCTCCTCTCAGAGATGTCGTAGACCATAACTGATAGACGTTGAAACTCACTAATAAAGGCCTCAAGGCCACCTGTCAACCTCAACTGAGCTAACTCTTTGAAGTAAGTCTCAGGATCCGTTTTGTCAAACCGCTCTATCAGTCTATCAACAAACTCCTAATAATCAACAATCTGGTCATGTCACAGAGACACTAGCCCATGGTACCACCAGTCATGAGCTACTTCATCTAAATGAAGCACGACAAAGCATATGACGTCCTCCTTAGACATAGGACGAAGTGATAATTACATATCCAGCTTGTGAACCCACGCTCTAGCTGTAGACTTCCCACTTCCATCAAAGTGAGCTAGAGTCAACTTGCCGGTTGCCTGCTTAAGATCATTCTGCCTAGGCCTCTGCCTCGTGTCAGGAGCTGGCCTCCCTCTGGAATGCTCTCGCTTTTGTGTCAAATACCTATCAAAATTCAGATTTCTTTTAATTGCCTCTGGTAGAGCATCCCGCTTTGCAAAGTGTACCAACATGTCATCGACAAATGGTGTTGGCTCTGTCTCCACACTAACTGCATCCAGCTCAGGCCTCAAGAAGGTAGGACGTAGAGGCCTATCATATGTACCTGTGTGATCAGCTCTGTAATTCTGTCTCTCAGCTTCTCTAGACCTGTGAGAGTTGATTGAAGCACTCCTCGTACCTCTATCTCTGGTACGATCACTTGGTAAGGTAATACGATGAAGTGTGTCTGACAATTGTTGCAAAACATTTGCAACATAAAGTTGGCCATCTGCTAAATTTCTAAAGGCATCTCTGGCTTCCCTGTCAACATCATTGCCAATATTGTCTCTATTCCTGTCACCTGTGTGTTCCGCCTGTGAACCCTATTCACTACCCTCTAGTGGGGGTGAAGCTCTACCCCTGCGGACATAATGCATACTAGGCACAAACCTATCTGCCATAGCTAAGCCCTCATTACTTCAGGCTGGCAAGATCAAAGCTCTGATAACACTGTGATAAGCCCAACTAGCTCTCAATAACAAATTGGCTTCTATCTCAATTTGATTTGCAAATTTAATTGAATTTTCAAAATATTTATAACTTTTGCAATTTCTAATTAGCAATAATGTATCTTGGCACCAACAGCAAATTAATTCTAAACAATTGAGTCCAACAATTTGTTCACATAGTTGAGACTTCTCAAAAACATAACAAATATCAATTTGTTTATGAGTGCCTGCAGCAACTAAGGAAGAATTACATTTATTCAGGTCAGAATTCATGAATTTTTCATCGGATTGAAATTTATAACTCTGAAACAATGAATCAGATTTAGACTGAAATTTGTAATGTTGTGTAACAAATCAGAGCTCAAAGATTTATTTTTAGTGCTGTTATCTTTATTCCTTAGTGGGAAGCCTGAAAAATGTTTGATGCAATGCTGGTTGAACAATGTGAATGCGACTTTGCATATGAATAATTGTGATGAGCATATTATATGATTTTGTCTCTGCATACACACATTCAAAGAAAATTCATTCAGAAATGCCAAAAAGTGAAACCATATGCCAAGTGTTTGACAAAATATCAATGAGAAGGAATCAGAAATGTTAGAGAAAAATCAGACCAGTATTATTACATTCACATATTCTATTCCCATGCCCACTTATAGCACATAAGTGAGCTTTCACTCAACTAAATGAGCTCTTAAATTGGACTCTGCATTCATTACAATTCCAAATAGAAGTCCCAACTCTTGGAAGTTGATTAAGCATCGTAACATATTCCTAGAGAGGAGATGCGTAATCATGTTTAAATTGTTTTTATGTCTCAAGCCCATCATACTTGAACTAGTAGCCATTCCAAATAGATTTCAACTTGTTGTTATAAGAAGATATATAATTTAAAATGTTTTAAAAAAATGCAACCCTACAATATGTGTAAACTAATAAAGGTATAAAAAATCTTGAAACTTCTTTATTATTTTTTCTAAACATATTGAATTTTCTTTGTTTAACTCCAAACAATTTGTCAAAAAATTGAAAAAATAAGTCTAAAACTACAAGAATCAGTTGAAATACTTGCCTCAGATGACTATATCTCCTTTGTGCAAGCTATATTCACCCCTTGGCACTTTGTGATCATTCTCCTTAGAAAAAATGAGCTACCTTTCAAAATGCAAAAATGACTTAGCAAGATTGTGTTTTTGTGAGACAGTGTTGTGTTTGTAAAGTGGGGAGATTTTTAGGTTTAGATAGCTTTTTAGGGTTTCTTTTTATGTTTATGATTAAAATTGTGTTTTTCAAAAACCACATCCTTTCCCCATCTACATGCCTATGGGAGTGCTTTGGAGTGCCCAAGAGCAACTAGGGAGCATCTTGACCACCTCGAGTTCCCTATGGGTACACGTACAACATATCCATGGGGAACTTGAGGTGGTCAGTGTAGGCGGCAACTATGCTATCAATAATACTTTTGCTAGTTAAGGGTAATGTAATAAAATAATTGTCTTGAAATGGTGTCAGTTGCCGACAGTTGGCAGTCTTAACCAACTATCGAGCACTATTTGTATGGAGTTTGGGACAATTCTTATGTCGTTAATTGCTGGAAACTATTATGCTATGAACAGATATATCATTTTTCCAATTACATGTTATGCGATTCTATGCTATCTTTGTTTATGAATGTTATGCCATTTGTAACGCATAATGCAATATTGTTGAATGGTTAGTTCTGAATACGCTGTACAATCCTGTTCAAGTTAGGCATCTAACATTTTGGCGTCATTGCTCGCTGTATGCCATTCTTCTTCAGCACGTGAGGTTTATATTGTGCATACTAGGAGCAATTATCTATAGAATTTTAAAAGGGTTTTGAGTAGAATTTTGGTTGAAGAACTCATCTGTTAGCCTATTGCTAATATTCATCCTTTCAGAGGGTTTCAAGGTATGTATTACTTATGAGTTCATTAATTGTAACTCCCAGATTTTTTGGGTATTGTTGTTTTAGATAATAGAGGTTATTTAATGAACTGGGTCGTCATTATATTATGAAAATTCTAAGTATTCAAGCTGGTCTAAAAATTTGGAATTTTTAGTTGTATTTTCAATGCAATTTCAGTTTCGAGTCGGAAAAATTATTATTGCTATATATTTTATTTGCTGCATTATATTGTCATATAAAACATTGCAAATATACCACATTCATTCATCAAAACAAACACAAACAAGGCAAAAAATTTGTATTTACAAGAATCCACCTGAAGAGGGTTCTTACAGCAATCTATAATCATTTCACTAAGGGGTTAGTCATAAATATGCTAGTGTAGGTATGTATTGTCATACTATGAATTGATAAGTTTAGTATGCATGGCTTCAAAAATTAACCAGAAATTATATTCTTAATTTTTGGTATACTCTTGTTTGTAAGGTCTCAATCTTTGGCCTATTGCACAAATATGTCCAGCTAATGATGACTTATGTTAGCCACTTACTGATTAGAGTTCATGACATTTCAATAGTCTTCCAAATTGTATGCCTCATTTTTTTCTTCTATTTTTCATTTTTTGGTACTAATGATGCATATTTCTCTTTTCATTTGAAATTAAACTGGTCAAACTAGTGTTTCATAACTTGCGGCGAGTTATGTGAGTTCAGGCGGGTCATGGGCCGTGGAGTCTACGTCATGTTTTCATGACCCGTTGCCATGACTCGGTGGGTCATGGGCCATGACCCGCATGGCTCGCCGTACAAGTCATGCCATGACTCGTCTGGGTCCAACTGTCATGACCTGCGCGCGGCAACAGGCATCCGGCTTGCTAAAAACAAAAAAAACACTTAACTTTTTCCCTTCTTTCTTTTTGCATATCGTTTCCTTGTTGCCCGAAAAGGTGTCTTATTTTCTTGTTAGGAGAAGAAGAGAGGAAAAGTGTGAGAGAGGAAGAAAAACAAGAGGCCATAGGTTTACAACCAGCCAGGAAGAAGAGCATCAAGGAGTTTTTGTTTACACATGTTTGGGAACATTTGATGTCATGGATTTTAAATACATTTGACAATATTTATAATTCTATATATCTATGTTTTCTATTTCCTTCAGTTACAATTTATGTTTGTACTTATGTGATGGATGTATGTTTATGTATGTGATCAAATTGGCTTCTATTTGACGACTTTATGGTGTCTTTAAGCTTTATTCAATAATGGGTGCAAGAAACAAGTTTTAAATCATTGAAAATCTCTAAATTTCAAGGGTTTTTTCACTTTGCCGAGTCATAGCCGAGTCACGAGTCGAGTCAGCCTTGTCGAGTCCAAGTCAAGTCTGAGTTTGGGAACTATGGGTCAAACTATTAATTGATAGCATCAATTATATTGGCCTGTATTGACCTCGGGTATGAACTATTTCATGCTTTAGATTAAAGGAAATGAAGAATAATTCACAATGTTTTTGGTGTACGAATAAATAGTTATTTGTTTTCTTCTTAAAGTTAAATTGTTTCTCTTTTATGACCAAATTTTGTCTTCTACTTAAATGATTGTTTCAATCATGCGTGGTTGATTTCCTATTCAAATGATTGTTGCTAACATGAGAGTTTGATTTTTGCTAGATTGCTTTGTTGATCACCCATGAAAATAATTGTTTCAATATGTGATATTCCATTTTCTCTTGCTTCTTTTTCCTTCGTAGGTTTGGTTCTATAATAATTGGTGGGATGAAATCGATTTGGTCAAGGAAAAAGACCGAAAGAGACACCAAAGTTTCTGAAGGAAAAAAGCGTCAGCGTGGTTCTTTCTCATTTATGGGGGGATTGCAGGCAAGTGTGTGAAAAATATTGTATTAGATTTTCATCCCATGTTTTCATTTTCCATGGTTTTCAGTTATAGAAAATTTATTTTCAATTAAAACCTTAATGAGACAGTCATATGTCGTATGCTAATCACATGGGATACTTTATGTTTATATATTACTGTATATTCTTGTTATTTGCACAAATGTTTGTCTTTATCTTTCTCTAAAAGTATTGTTGTCGCAGAAGCATACTGTACATTTTTCTACTCTTATAAAATTCTCTCTTTGTAGAAGCTTAATGTTTCCTTTTTTCTTTAAGAAGCTTCTGGTTTTGTAAAGCTTCTTTGTATATTATTGTTCTCTGCATACCCACTTGTATACTGTGTGCAATATGTGCAGTTGTGGCTATCACCGCATATCTTTAATCGTCATAATCATGCTCATCCTAATTGGGATCAGATCCTAATGACTGACCTGCAGTTCAAGTCATGTCAAATTATAATCTCTCATCCTTGTCCTAACACCAAGGCATCATATAAGCAAGGTTATATATCTTTGAGGATTTCTATATTTTATCCTCCATGGGTTCACCCTTCCAGAAAATAGCATAATTTTGGAATCACGTTGTGGCCTTTTATGCTTATTCTTCCATTGCATAATCCATGGGAGCTCCATGCAACACTATAAGCTTGCCCTTTATGTAAGATATGCAATTTCTGGGCACAGGTCTACAATTTGTTTGCATAGATTTATGATGTTCAGGCACAAATCTTTAACTTCTGGTCACAGATATGCTACTTGTCACATTGTAACTTCTAGGCATAACTCTATGATATCTGAACATGCATCTGCAGTTTCTAGCCATATATATGTGTTTACCTTGAAACAATCAACACATTTTGAGTCAAGGAGAAATGGATTAAAATCTTTCCAATAGATAGTAAACGAAAATACAAATCACTAGGTTCTACTGTTGCAAGATGTGTAGAGATGCCATATCTACTCATGTTCCTTGATAATGCTGTTGCAAAGGGAATGAGGATGTACATAAGTACTGTAGAGTGGCTAGAAGCACCTTTGAAGGGAAAAATCTCATCAATAACTATAGGGAGGCAGGCAAAATAGTAAACTAATGTCCCCAATCAGGAACCCTAAAAGAATATGCAATTTTTTGTATCTTTCTGATTATAGAAGACTGAAATGAATTGCAAGCTAATTTAAACCCTATGGTACTGTAATCAGTGATAAATGTTTAGAATTTTTATTCAATCATCTATTAATGAAATTGGCAGCAATTGATTGATAAATATGCATCGGATCTGACTTAGAAATGTTAACAAATAATATCCAATTTAAACCCTTGAACATTAATAATTAGATTGAAACGACTAAGTAAACCTTTAATCAGCAATAATATAATGAATTATATCAATTGAGGCTATCAATTGAAGGTAAAAACTTTCTCAGAGGGAAGGGCTTTGCAACTTTGAGTTTTTTCTTGAAGCGGCCGACTTCGTACAAGCGAGCCAGGCTCACCCCATGCAAAGGCAGTCTCTTTTGCTGTACCTGCACATTAATTGCTCCTTTCTTGTGTGCCTAAGTAGTCTATGGACAATGGAGACTCTATTTGCCCCCCTATTCTGCCTTTGTCTTCAGCCTCTAGTGTTAGGGTTTCATTCAAAGAAGCGGTGGAGGGCTGTCAAGAGAGCTAGAAGGACACTGTGTTTGAAGTGGTTGCTAGCTGGTTGCCAGAGTCTGCAAACAAGGATGGAGGATGAGGAGGTAAGGACTGTTTTGCCTCTAAAATCTTTATTAAACTGATCTCTGTTATGGCCAAAGCATTGCATGAGGAAAATGTTAGATTGAAAGACATTGATATCTTTCTAGCCGTTTTGGACCCTTCTAAGATGCCATCTAGGAATTTCTTGAACCACTGGTTGTAATCAATGTGGATTAAAAAACTAGGGCCCCATTTCCCATTTTGTAGAATGGTGCAAAGAGGCTCGTTTATCATTTTCTTCAAAGATGCTCGTAGTCAGAAAAAAGTGGTCAAAAAGGAATTCAAGACCATAGTTTAGGGATATTTTAGGGCTATCCCTTGGTCCCCTGAGGCCAACTATGAAGAGATGGCTGCCCTATCTTGCCCTAGATGGGTTAACATTTGATCTGTTCCATGGGTGTTGTGGAAATGGGTTCCTAAAGCCGTTGAGTCTTTGGGTAACGTCCTCTGGATGGATCAATTTGTTTCCCTTCTCCCGCACATGGATGCTAGATTGCTTTTACCCATTAAGCCTAGGGTGGATCTTCCTAGCGAAATTGTCCTTGAACTTGAGGATCATTCTGTTGCATGCAGATGAAATATGCTCTTAATTCAATTGAACAATATGCAGACCGATAGAGATTCTTGGTTCAAATGGGCAATTTTCAGATTGAAAGAAGTTCTTGATTCAATGAATGAATATTATGCAGCAGCAAAGAGCGCTCTTTTTTTACGATGATTCCCTCTTAATATTATTTTTGAAGCTGAATGAAACTCCTTTACAATTACACAGGTGTGGCAAGGAGTTACATTCTTGTAACTCCACCGCAGCCCTTCGTAAGTTCGAATTTGCATCTTGGCATAAAGCCTTTGATATTTTAATTGAATTATTGATCATACTATATATATATACAGTTGAGCTGCATAACATATATTCCTATTGTTAAAGATCGTATATCAGAACTTTTATTTTCTTTTTATAATATATATTTATTCCAAGAGAGGAACTGCACTTTACTTGCACTAATCGATTTCAGTGTATTTCAAATGCAGCCCAGTACTGAATATAAATATCAACAATGAGACATGTCTCTACGTATGCAGAGGCATGCCTCTACATACGTAGAGACATGTCTCTAAATGAGACATGCCTGTAAAGAGCCTGGCTGGCTCTATGCTGGAACTTGTTTTAATATATTTGTTTTTTTTTGCAATTTTTTGTATTTGGACATATATAATTTATTTTGTTATTTTTCCCAACATAAAATTAATATCAACAGAAAATTGTTTTAATTTCAAATGCTCACAAAATTATTTAATTCGCGGCTGCTTGCCAACACAAGACGAAGCCCTTGGCTGGAAACGTCAGCCACTAATTAATTCGCAGCCACTGTGAGGATGTTCACAGCTTCCTTAAAGTGTAATGCAGCCCAAAAAAATGTATCACAACTCCTTATATTGGTGACAGTCACTAGATGAGATTATGCAGCCATCATGAAAGGAATCACAGCCTCCATGGAAGCCATGATTTTGCATAAGGATGAACAATTCTTTTAAATCAAACCTTCGAACTGATCCACTAACATTTGCAGACAATTTCGACACAATTCATTGGAAATGAAGGCCAATTCAAAGTGTATGTGACTCCAAGAAATTTCGCAATACTCAAACCCTTGTTATTCCCTTTCGAATTCAATTTTTTTTGACAAAGTTTGCATAATACAATAATGATGGATTTCGAAATCCTTCAAGGCCTTTTAGTAAACATTAAAAGATGGCTTCTTCAACACACAAAAAACCTCAAGGCTTCAAGCTTACTCACTTCACTTAAGAAGCTTCAACAACACACCATTAAATTATAACTCATAAGTTATTAATTAAGCCAAGCTTAATTAATAACTCCATATGCAAGTGACTCAATTGAATGCTCTTGACACTTAGCACCCTGTGCCCGCACTGCCCTGCCAAAAAAAGAAACCAAGCCAAAAAGAGACTTACTATAAATAGCAAATCTATCACAGAGACCCTCAAAACCAATTGTCATCTCACAAGGGTCGCAATGATGAACTGGCCAAAATATCCTCTTGACTCCTGCTAAAATGGGGACATCACAGTCGTCCCTCCCCATGATTGCTTGTCCTCGAGAAATCGCAAACCAGGATGCTGTAGTATATCCTCTGACTCCCAAGTGGCATCCTCAGTTGGTAATCCATGCCACTTTACCGAAAACTCCCTGATAACTTGCCTGTGCAGATGTCTCTCCCTAGTGTCCAAAATAGCCTCGGGAATCAACTCCAACTTCCCCTCATCATCTAGTGGGGTAAAATAGAAGATGAGACAACATGCCTACCCAACGCCTTCTTGAGGCACAAATTATGAAATACATTATTCACCGCGCTGTCCTCTGGAAAATCAAGCTCATAAGCAACCTCGCCAACCCACCTGATAGCACGGAAAGGACCATAATATTGAGGTTTGAGCTTCTCATCTCCGCTCTTTCGAATGGATGACTGTCTGTAGGGCTGCAGCATCAAATATACCATACCCCCTACTTGGAAAGAGCGAGAAACCCTCCACTGATCAGCATACTGCTTTTTCTGATTCTGAGCTCTTTGTATATTATCCCGCAATGTTCCCATAATATCTTGACTATCCTACAGAAAATCACCTATACTGGGAACTCTGCTATCACTGAACATCAAATCCAAGAAACTAGGAGGATCATAGCCATACAGAGCTTTGAAAGGAGTCATATGAATAGACATATGGTGAGTGGAATTGTAGCAATACTCACATAAGTATATCCACTTCACTTAAGCCCTCTGCCGAGAAGACACATAATTCTGAAGATAGCCCCCCACCCATTTATTAAAAATCTAAGTCTGTCCATCAGTCTGCGGGTGGTAACTGGTACTAGGAGTCAACTCCGTGTCACATAACTTGAATAACTCCTGCCAGAAGTGACTCATAAAACGGCTATCATGGTCACTTTGTAATGTCCCTGTTTTTCAGTCTTTTGAGATTAGCTTGGTTTGGCGACCCTCGCAAGCTAATCAGGTGATCAGAGGAGGTCAGTTGGCGGAGCCAGTGTTGGGATTCCATTCTGGAGGTTCAAGTTATCAGGTCTGCTCTTCGTTTGGGTCAGTTTGGTCAACTTACTATTTTTAGTAAGTGGTATTTTGGATATGGCCAAGGTTAGCACGGTATCTGCAGGAAGTGTCAGATGTTTCTGGATTGAGTTTCAGGGGATCTCCAGTTTGAGAGACTTACTATTTATAGTAAGTCTATTTTTGGCAGTTAGCTATTTCTGGCAATGTAGTTGGAGTTTGAGGTCATGATGTCAGAAATTAGTTTGTTGCAGTCAGTGGATTTCAGTGGCTTCTTAATTTAAGTTGTCGTTATTAAATTAAGTTATTTTAATTTAATAATTTTACGACTTTATAACTTTATTGTTATAAAATGAAATTGTGATAAAGAAGCCTTTTAAGTGAAAAAAGTGAAGTTGAAGCTTTTTCCAAAAAAGCTATATATTCATTTCGAAAAAGCACTTTTCTTTACCATTGATGATTTGATAAATTGTTTTGTGAGAGAATTTTGCTTGGCTTGGAAAGAAGCTAGTGTTTTGAGCTTGGTCTTCATTATTGGAGAGAGTTCTTCAGCATTTCAATTGTTTGGTCTTCATGAAGTTGGAGAAAACACTGAATTGCACTGGAATTTGCAAAGGATTGATTGCTTAGCATTGTGAACATTGGTAAATCTGACTGTTACAAAAATCTGGTTATTAATTGCTACTGAACGGAATTTATGTTGGAGCCATACAAAATTCTTACAGAGCCGTACCTGTACGGAATTATTGCTAGGGTTGTGTTGGTGTACGAAATTGGTATGTGATCTTCCTTCCTTGCACACAGCTAGCATAGAAGTGACTCCCATTATCTTATGCCAAGGAAGAAGCAATGTATGAGGTGCTGTGTTTGGATTCAGAAATCTACGGGTTGTGTCAAGAGGCTGGGTTTTCATTTACAGAAGTCGTACTTTGAACAAGGTGTTTATATATTAATTTAATTTCCTTCCTTGCAGTTGTTAATCAGTTTAAAAGTTTACAATTTGTTTGGACTAATGATAATTAGTTTCATCATGAAAATTTATATTCTGAAAATGAGGAATTTAAGATTATAATTTGCTGCTGTTGTTTTTGATAAAATCTGGGAATTATTGAAATTGACATATGTTCTGGAATATAAACAAATTGCAATTACATTTGAAGAAAATTCCAAATTTATAATAGAGAGCTAGCTGGGCTCTTTACAGTGATATTAGAGCCTTGATCTTGCCATCTTGAAGGGGTATGAAAATAAAATAATGGCAGACAAATTTATACCAGGAGGGTACTATACCCGTAGGGATAGAAATTCACCACCTCCTGAAGGTAATGAACAAGGCCCACAGAATGAACAGGCAGGAAACAGGAATAATATCAGAAATGATATCGACAGGGAGGCCAGAGATGCCTTCAGAAATATTGCAGATGGCCAGCATCATGTTGCAACTATATTGCAACAGCTTTCAAACACTCTACAACGCATGGCATTACCAGTTGATCGTGCTAGAGACAGAGGTGCGCGGAGTGTTTTAGTCAGCTCACACAGGTCACGAGCTGATGATAGGCGAGATTATAGAGCTGACTATACTAGTACTTATGACAGGCCTCATCGTCCGACTTTCTTGAGGCCAGAGTTGGATGCAGTTAGTGTAGAGTCAGAGCCAACACCATTTGTCGATGACATGGTGGCACATTTTGCAAAGTGGGATGCTCTTCTTGAGGCACTAAAAAGAAATTTAAATTTTGACAGATATTCTAACACAGAAGCGTGAGCATTCCAGAGGCAGGCCAGCTCCTGACATGAGGCAGAGACCTAGGCAGAATGAACTCAAGCAGGCAACCAACAAGTTGACATTAGACCACTTCGATGGAAGTGGGAAGACTACAGCTAGAGCATGGGTCCACAAGCTGGATACTTATTTATCACTTTGTCCTATGGCTAAGGACGCTATTCGATTTGTCGTGCTTCATTTGGATGGGGTAGCTCATGATTGGTGGTATCATGGGTTAGTGTCTCTGCATCATGATCATATTGTGCAGTACCAGGAGTTCGTAGATAGACTAATAGAGCGGTTTGACGGGAAGGATCCTGAGACTTACTTTAGAGAGTTAGCTCAGTTGAGACTGACAGGTGGCCTTGAGGCCTTCATCAGTGAGTTTCAGCGTCTATCAGTTATGGTATATGACATCTTTGAGAGGAGAGTCATGCTTTTCATAGAGGGTTTGTCAAAGCCGTACAGAGGGTGGGTCAAGTCCTTGGATCCACCTACTTTGCGAGATGCTATGAAGAAGGCAAGGAATCTTGAGCCTTTTGTTTCATGGGGCAAGTCTACTCCTAGTCCTACTATTCCTCCTTCAGATGAGGTACCTCCACCAGTTGTTGACAGAAAGAAGTCTGCAGGTAGACTTGATGATGCCATGCAAGAGGATTTGAGGAGGCAATTTTGCTATTGGTGTAAAGAGCCTTATGATAGAGAGCATACTTGTATTGAGGCACAAGGGCAGGGCAAATCGCTCTATGTGGGTTTATTTTGGTGAGAGTGAGGCTGAGTCTTCTCATCAAGCTACTGGTTTTGATACAGAGGAGCAGAGAGTTACTCTAGGGTTTGGTCCTGACGCCAAACTATCTCCGATTGTGTTGTCCACCTCTGTGCCACTTCCCTCTGCTTTCAAACTGAAGGGATTAGTGGAAGGACAACCCTGTGTTGCTATGCTGGACACTGGAGCCACACACAACTTTATTCATGAGCGACTTGTTAGTCAGTGTGGGCTTCAGGTAGAGGAGTTTGTACGGTTTAGAGTCAAGGTAGCTGATGGCTACAATTTTACCTGTACCAGGCGCATTCGAGATCTCTCCTTATTTCTTGGTGATTATGAGCTGATAGCTGATTTCTATGTGTTCGATTTGGGGGAGATGGATGTGGTGTTAGGGATGCAGTGGATACAGGAGATTAAGGAGTTCTGCCTTAGCGTGAGCCCGATGCAGGCCAGCCAAGCTTAGCTGAATAGTTTATAGAGGTGTACACGGTGAGGAGTGCTTATAGCTTTACATTCGATCCTCACGTTCAGGACATCTATCAGTCACACAGTTCTTCAGGGCATCCTTTTGATGACTGGTATGATGATTTGGTCAGCTCAAAGACTAGGAGCAAGTCCAGTCTGTTGGTTGAGTTACTCCCGTGTGAGTTACTCTCGGTGGAGTTTCTCCCACAAGGCGATACCGTTACAGCATCATCAGTTTGGGTGTTGAGTGAAGATTTTCAGTTGCTGATGTTGGTACTGTTGATGTTGTTGACTTCTTTACGGGAGTATGAGGTTGATCGGGACATTACTCATGACCATCCTTGGGATCCGGGTGGATTGTGATGCTGCTTGTTTTTCCTAATTGCTTGAGGACAAGCAATCTTGGGAAGGGCGGACTGTAATGTCCCCGTTTTTCAGTCTTCTGAGATTAGCTTGGTTTGGCGACCCTCGCAAGCTAATCAGGTGATCAGAGGGGGTCAGTTGGCAGAGCTAGTGTTGGGATTCCATTCTGGAGGTTCAGGTTATCAGGTCTGCTCTTCGTTCGGGTCAGTTTGGTCAACTTACTATTTTTAGTAAGTGGTATTTTGGGTATGGCCAAGGTTAGCAAGGCATCTGCACGGAGTGTCAGATGTTTCTGGATTGAGTTTCAGGGGATCTCCAGTTTGAGAGACTTACTATTTATAGTAAGTCTATTTTTGGCAATTGGCTATTTCTCGCAGTGCAATTGGAGTTTGAGGTTATGATGTTAGAAATGAGTTTGTTGCAGTCAGTGGATTTCAGTGGCTTCTTATTTTAAGTTGTCGTTATTAAATTAAGTTATTTTAATTTAATAATTTTACGACTTTATAACTTTATTGTTATAAAATGAAATTGTGATAAAGAAGCCTTTTAAGTGAAAAAAGTGAAGTTGAAGCTTTTTCCAAAAAAGCTATATATTCATTTCGAAAAAGCACTTTTCTTTACCATTGATGATTTGATAAATTGTTTTGTGAGAGAATTTTGCTTGGCTTGGAAAGAAGCTAGGGTTTTGAGCTTGGTCATCATTATTGGAGAGAGTTCTTCAGCATTTCAAGTGTTTGGTCTTCATGAAGTTGGAGAAAACACCGAATTGCACTGGAATTTGCAAAGGATTGATTGCTTAGCATTGTGAACATTAGTAAATCTGACTGTTACAAAAATCTGGTTATTAATTGTTGCTGTACGGAATTTATGCTGGAGCCGTACAAAATTCTTACAGAGCCATACCTGTACGAAATTATTGTTGGGGCTGTGTTGGTGTACGAAATTGGTATGTGAGCTCCCTTCCTTACACACGGCTAGCATAGAAGTGACTCCCATTGTCTTACGCCAAGGAAGAAGCAATGTATGAGGTGCTGCATTTGGATTCAGAAATCTGCGGGTTGTGTCAAGAGGCTGGGTTTTCATTTACAGCAGTCGTACTTTGAACAAGGTGTTTATATATTAATTAAATTTCCTTCCTTGCAGTTGTTAATCAATTTAAAAGTTTACAATTTGTTTGGACTGATGATAATTAGCTTCATCATGAAAATTTATATTCTGAAAATGAGGAATTTAAGATTATAATTTGTTGTTGTTGCTTTTGATAAAAATCTGGGAATTATTGAAATTGACATATGTTCTGGAATATAAACAAATTGCAATTACATTTGAAGAAAATTCCAAATTTATAATAGAGAGCCAAGTGGGCTCTTTACACACGATATCATGGGTAAACCATACAATCTGAAAACCTACTGGAAGAATAACTCTGCAACCTGAGTCGCTGAAAATGTAGTAGTGATTGGAAAGAAATGATCATATTTCGTGAGACGGTCAACTATCACATAGATGCAATCTCTGCCCTGAGCTTTAGGCAAGCCCACAATGAAATCCATAAAAATGCATTCCCACTTCCACTCAGGAATGTGAAGTAGCTACAGTAACCCAACTCGATATGTGTGCTCCTGCTTGTTATGCTGGCGAACAGAACACTCCCTAACATACCATTGCACATCATGCTTCAGGCCTTTCCATGTGAAACACTCCCGCACCCACCTATAAGTTTTGAAAAAACCGAGGTGTCCAGCTAAAGGAGAATCATGGAAGCTCTCAACACCACCTGCCTAACACTCGATCTTGGAATCAGAAGTACTCTCTCCTTGTAAATGATCAACTCATTTACAAGTGTATACCTACTATCCTATATAGTCTCATCAATAAAATCAAATGCCCACTGATCTCTGGCATAATCAGCAATGATCAAGTGTCTCAAATCCTCAAATATCTTTGTCATATCTTTGTCATAGCGCACAAATGCGGCCTCCAAGAAAGTGCATCCGCAACCACATTATGATTTCCCTTGATATAAGAAATATCAAAGTCGTATGACCGAAGTTTGTTGACCCACTTTTGTTGTCTCTCACTAAGGTCACGTTGTCCAAGGAAATACTTCAGGCTATTATGATCAATTTTTATGCAAAACTTACTACCAACCAGATATTGTCTGAATTTAGCCAAGGCATGCATTATGGCTAACATTTCCTTGTCATAAATGCTAAAAGCTTTCTCAGGACCCCTAAGCTTCCTGCTCTCAAAAACAATGGGATGGCGATCTTGGGAAAGTACAACACCAATGCCCTCACTAGAAGCATCACAATGCAAATCAAATGGTCTAGAGAAATCTGGCATAGCTAGAACCAGGCATGATCTCATAATCTGCTTGAACTTCTCAAAGCACTCTAGTGCCTGAGAGGTCCACTCAAAAGCACCCTTATGGGTCAAATCTGTAAGAGGAGCTGCGTGACGAGAGAATCCTGCAACAAATCTACGGTAGAAGGCACACAGACCAATGAATCCTCTAAGCTGTGTCAAGCTCCCGAGAGTAGGCCAATCCAAAATAGCACGAACCTTATCAAGGTCCATGCGCACTCCCTTTGCACTGATAATGTGACCAAGGCACAATAACTAGGTCATTCCCAAAGCACTCTTGGACTCCTTAGCATACAAGGAAGCTCTATCCAAAATACCCAACACTGTATCCAAATGAACCAAATGCTCCTACCAAGTCCTACTATATACCAAGATATCATCAAAGAAGACCAAAACAAATCTCCTCAACTGACTGTGGAAGACCCTATTCATGGTGGATTGAAAAGTGGCCAGAGCATTAGTCAACCCAAAAGGCATGACTAAAAACTCAAAGTGTCCACAATGGCATCAGAAAGTTGTCTTCTCTATGTCCTCTTGTACTCTAATCTGGTGATAATTGGACCTCAAATCGATCTTAGAGAAGAAAGTTGCACCATGCAACTCATTTATCAGCTCATCGATGCGTGGAATAGGATACCTATTTTTAATTGTTTTACGGTTCAGCATCCTGTAATTAATGCACATCCTCAGTGTGCCATCCTTTTTCTTCACCAAAACAACTGATGAAGCAAAGGGAGACTTACTCGGTCTAATATGTCCCATAGATAGCAATTCCTGAATAGTTTTCTCAATCTCATCTTTCAGACGCTTGGCATGCCAGTAAGGAGTAGATCATGATGGGCTTAGTACCCTCCTCTAACTCAATGATGTGCTCAATGCCTCTGTCAGGTGGTCTACCATGAGGTAAATCACTAAACACTTTAGAGTGTTTAGTTCTAAGATCTCATATGTCAGGATGATAAGCTGATTTCCCGGTCTCATCAAGTGTGGGCAATAATCTACACTTTGTGGTCCACTCAACCACATCATGACTAATGAGACGCTGCATACGTCTAAGTGTAATAGTCCTCAGATTTTCCTCTTTGATGGCCTTAAGAATATGTTTTTTCCATCTATCTCAAACCTCATTTCCATGTCCTTAAGGCTGAGATAAAATGCCTCAATGGAATGCAACCAGCTCATGCCCAAAACCAATTTTGTACCTCCCATGTCAACCACATAAAAATCAGACTTAAATTCATAATTGTTCAACCGCAAAGGAAGGTCTGGAATCATCCTATCACACTTAAGTGTGTAACCATCAGCCACCTTGACTCTAATACCTTCAAATCCTTCACTTTGTAATCCTCTCCTAGATACTAATTGTGAATCAATAAAATTAAATGTAGCCCCTATATCCAACAAAGCGATAACACGTTGCCCTACCAAGAGTCCCCTGCAACCTAAAAGATCCCTCTTTCTTCATGTTGAAGAGGTATACTACCTTAAGGTTGGGATTCTCATCAACCCTTTCTTCTTTAATTGTTTCTTCATAGCTCCCTTCCTCATTATCATCTTGCTGTCCCGCAAAATGAGAATACCACTCCATAAGCCTATTTCTTCCCTTAGGCTTCAAAGGACACTCATGCTTTTCATCATATGGGCCCCTACAATAAAAACATAGTCTCTTTCTCGTCAAATCATTAAGTGTTTATTGATCTAAGGGCCCTGTCATGGGTTTCTTTGAATCTGATCCATCTATTCTTTTTGGAGCAGCCTTGTTGTCATATGAAGAACTAGATGGTTAAGGAGGAAATCTAGTACGAGGAGGTGAAAACTCTAAGTCTCTTGCTTTCTTCATGGCTTCCTACAAAGATGAGGGGTCAAAAGACTTAACCCAACCCGTGAGAGGCTCAACTAACTCCTCTATGAATAGCATCACATGCCTCCTCTCTGAAATATCATACACCATAATAGAAACCTTCTGGAACTCACTGATGAAAGCCTCCAAACTACCAGTCTGTTCGAGTTGTGCCAACTCTCGGAAATAGGACTCTGGGTCCTTCCTGTCAAACCTCTCTACCAATTTGTCTACAAACTCCTAGTAGGACATAATCTGATCACGATGCAATGAAACTAGCCCATGGTACCACCAATCATGGGCTATGTCATCCAAGTGCAACACAACAAACCGTATAGCGTTCTCTTCAGACATAGGACGTAATGACAAGTATGTATCCAGCTTGTGAACCCAAGCTCTAACTGTCATCTTCCCACTTCCGTCAAAGTGAGTCAAAGTCAATTTGTTGGTTGCTTGTTTTAAATCACTCTGTCTGAGCCTCTGTCTCATGTCAGGACCAGGTCTACCTCTAGAATGCTCTCTCTTTTATGTCAAGAACCTGTCAAAGTTAAGATTTCTTTTAATTGCTTCAGGTAAAGCATCACACTCTGCAAAGTGAACCACCATATCATCAACAAATGGAGCTGGCTCTGTCTCAACACTAGTTGTATCTGCCTCAGGCCTCAAGAAAGTGGAACGTAAAGGCCTATCACGAGTGCCTCTAGGATCAACTCTAAAATCCTATCTATCCTCAATTCTAGACCTATGAGAGTGTCATGTCCCCATTTTGGCTGACATCATTTGGCATGCGGGATCAGTCTATCATGGGCTCTCGTAGACTGATAGCGATGAGGAGAGAGTCATCTCATGATCATTATGTTGATCATTTGATTGCATATTGCTAACAGAGCCTACATCCAGTTTGGGCCTACATGCAGTTGTAGTGGAGCCTACATCCAGAGTGAGCCTACATCCAGTTTGAGCCTACATCCAGTTGTAGTAGAGCCTACGTTCAGTCTTGAGCCTACGTTCAGTCGTAGTTGGGCTTACATTCAGTTATGAGACATTTGGGCCTACATTGTTATAATTTTGAGTTGAGAAATGTACTTTATTATTATAATGTTATTTTATTATAAAGTGCATTATAATTGGATGTTTCTAGAAGTTCTAGCAACTTCTCAAAGAAAAGAATAAATAGAGGGCTTGGCCTCTCATTTGGACATGCTTGGATTTGGATTTTCTTCTACTTTTTCATTGTGAAGCAATTTGTAGTCTTTGGTCTGCAAATTCTATTCGATCTTTGGGAACGAATCACTCCCTTGGATTGGCATAACTGAGGTAGTGAAATATCTACTGAAGGGTTGCAAATTTAGAGTTGGTACTCAGCCATCTCATTGGTACTTCATTGAGAATTTGATGTAAGGGTTTGTTTGTGTTTGAAACAGCATTTCAGGAGGCATTTTTAGTAGGGCCGAAATTATAAGCGGCCGTTTTTAGCAGGTCCGAAAAAAAAGTCCGAAAAAGCAAATCCGAAAAAGCAGCCCGAAAAAGCAGACCCGAAAAAGCAATCCGAAAAAGAAGACCTGAAAAATTGATATTGAGGGTTTGTAACTGGTTGAATAAGGGTTTGGAATTCATCACTTAATTGGTGAATCATTTGGTGAAGATTTGGAGATAATTTTTATGCATTTGTAGAAGTGTTCATACACCCTTGGCGGCCCTTTTCCCTTCATTTTCGGCAGTTGATACTTGGTACTAGTTTTTATACAGCAGCCGTACATGTACGGATCAGTACGGCACTGTACTCTGCTGCATACCACAACGAATTGGGGACTGTTCTGGTTTCATGGGCATTGGTCTTCACCAGTCATCTTCAGCAGATAGTAAGGGCGTCCTAATCAAGGAATTTGGAGCGATTTCCAGGTGCATGTGTTGACATTGTTAGATACCAAAAATATTGCAATTCAATTGTATGTCACAGTCAATCTAAATCTGCACTGTTATTGCATCATTTTGGTTATTGAAAAAGGTCATATATATTCAGTTCATGTCTGTTGTAACAGTCAGTCTTCTATCATCAGATAAAGATATATGTTAGCAAGGATATTGCCACATAGTCATAGCATTGCATTCTGAATTTTGTCACAATCAATTGTAATCTGAAAATAGTCATGGTATTCAGACTTTGTATTCAGACTTTGCATTCTAATTGGGTGCATTGATAGGACTATGTTCATTCATTGGTTACATATCCAAGTCCATATGTTGTAAACAGTCCATAAACAGTGCTTATATGTGTTAGATGTAACAGTTGCATGAATTCTGAAAGTGTAATTAGAATTGAGGAATTTGATATATCAAGTTTGAGACCTTTACATTGTTGCTCATTTGTATTACTTTTACATTGGTATTGTTATCTCAAATGCAAAGTTGATGCCAAAACAATATACACATTGAAAACATATCATTGCAAGCAAAACCGTAGAGTGCATGCCAACTGTTTGACAAATTGCCACAGTCAGATTCGGAGGTTTTTAGTGATCCTATTGGTAAGGGTCATTACAGAGAGCTAACTGATGCACTCCTAGTGCCCCTATCTATGCCATGATCACCAGGTAAAGTCATGCACTATAAAGTATCAGATAATTGTTGCAAAACATTTGCAACATGATGTTGTCCTTCTGCCAAATTTCTGAAAGCTTCTCTAGCCTCTCTGTCCACATCATTACCTATATTGTCAACATTCCTGTCACCTGTATGACTAAACTGTGGTCCCTGTTCACTACCCTCTGGTGGTGGTGAATCTCTAATCCTACAAGTATAACTGGAACAAATCTTTCTACCATAACTGGACCCAACCACCTGCACGCTGGCAAGACTATTGCTCTAATACCACTGTAAAGAGCCTAGTTGGCTCTATGCTGGAACTTGTTTTAATATATTTATTTTTTTTGCAATTTTTTATATTTGGACATATATAATTTTTTTTCTTACTTTTCCCAACATAAAATTAATATCAACAGCGAATTGTTTTAATTTCAAATGCTCACAAAATTATTTAATTCAAAAACTTGTAAGAATTCATGAGCAATACATTTTTAATGTAAATGGGCACCTTTGGACAATGCGGCTGCTTGCCAACACAAGACAAAGCCCTTGGCTGGAAACGTCAGCCACTAATTAATTCGCAGCCACTGTGAGGATGTTCGCAGCTGTGAAGAACCTAACTGGCTCCTTCTAATTTCTTTCTCTTAATTTGAAAAATTTGCAATTCTTATTTCAATTAAAGTCTCATAAAATACAATTACAATGATACTTCCATCAATTTGAATAATCAAATCAGAACAAAGAATTCATTCAAACATTTATTAATTTGCATTCTCATGTCAAACAAAGATCACATAACAATCATTATTCATTAAAGAAAATCGATGGCACCTGTATCTCCGATTTTTCCTTCTAATGTTGTCTCGGTCCACAAACAAGATAGCTGCCACCTGGAAGTTAACACGTGACTGTCCTAAATGAAACGTAGGTCCAGACTGTTGCAGAAACAGCCCTGGAATTGATTCACGTGGGCTGGGAAGGGTGACATTTCAAGCTTTCTTGTTCCCACGTACCAAGCCTGGAGTTGACGCAGCCAATAATTTAATGTGCCCTTGCTGTTACATAACCGTTTCCCTTCAAAATATTAATGCAGCCAGTCTGAATACAAATCTCCAACATTTACAATGATTCCTCAACCAATCACTTTCAACTAACAATTACAGAACTTTAGCAAAAGACAAATCAAACTCTTGGATAACAAATTGATTTTCTTGTAGATTAAAAATCATCATTAATCCAGTATACATCAGCACTTGATTTTATTTCAGAATCAGCTGCAAAATTCACCATCAATCTGTAATGACTCAAATTGCCAGAAGAGGAATCAGTCTTCAAAACCCTAGCTGGGTAGTCTCTCTCACAACTTAAATAAAATCATAATTCAACAATGGATGATTTTCCTTTCACAAAGCATTGCTTTTATAATTCAAAAGTGTCTTCTCCCACACACTTTTCACTTAAAACACTTTTTATACTTAGGCACATATTGAATAATATAATTTATTAATTCATTTGGCTCCAAAAAAGCCTTTTCACCAATATCATGAAATTATGACATGCAAGGTCCCTGTTTCTTGTGCCCAAGATTTAAAACTTTTCATCTTAGTTCCAACAAGCTATAACACTAAGGTATCCAGCATATAATACCAACAAAAATGGCAACCTTAGCAAATTTAATTAAATAATAATAATAAACCACCTATCTTGCGAAAACAACTGAAGAAACGTTTGAATCAAAATCTGTCTGCACAAGATTGTTCCAGATGATGAAAGATGATGAATGAACTTGACAGGGTGACTTACTAAAAATAGACGCTCTCTCCAAGATTCTTGCAGCCCAAACCGGAAGCCAGAAATGAAAACCGAGAGCATCATTCAACTCCTCTAACTCATTTGAGCTCATCAGAACTATCCATTGACTTACTATAAATAGTAAGTTCACACCAAAGACCCTCTAAACACCTCGCCAGACCACGAGGATCACAATAATGACCTGGCACCATCAGATCAATGACCTGCAAAAAATGGGGACATTACAGCAGCCTCCATAAAGTGTAACTCAGCCCAAAAAAATGTATCGCAACTCCTTATATTGGTGATGCAATCATTAGATGAGATTACGCAGCCATCATGAAAAGAATTGCAGCCTCCATGGAAGCCACTATTTTGCATAAGGATGAACGATTCTTTTAAATCAAACCTTCGAATTGATCCACTAACATTTGCAGACAATTCCAACACTATTCATTGGCAATGAAGGCCAATTCAAAGTGTATGTGACTCCAAGAAATTTCGCAGCACTCAAACCCTTGTTCTTCCCTTTCAAATTCGATTTTTTTTGACAAAATTTGCATAATAGAATAATGATGGATTTCAAAATCCTTCAAGGCCTTTTAGTAAACATTAAAAGATGGCTTCTTCAACACACAAAAAACCTTAAGGCTTCAAGGTTACTCATTTCACTTAAGAAGTTTCAACAACACACCATTAAATTATAACATTAAAATTCATAAGTTATTAATTAAGCCAAGCTTAATTAATAATTCCATATGCAAGTGACTCAATTGAATGCTCTTGACACTCAGCACCCTGTGCCCGCACTGCCCTGCCAAAAAAATAAACCAAGCCAAAAATAGACTTACTATAAATAGCAAATCTATCACAGAGACCCTCAAAACCAACTGTCATCTCACGAGGGTCGCAATGATGAACTGACCAAAACATCCTCCTGACTCCTGCTAAAACAGGGACATCACAATGCCCTTTTAATATTCTAAACAATGCACAACACCGATTCATAACTATCGGTGAGTAATTTATATTACACAACACCTAATTTCCGTTACGGGCTCATACGATATATGAAGTGCCGATTACTATTAAACATCGCACATAATCTATTACGTGCTTTGCACATAATATTATTATGTGAGCAGCACATAATTTTATTATGTGCGTGGCACATATCATGTATTCGATCAATGCTATCGTGCAATTCAGTTTGTAATTCGATCTTTAAGCATTTGATCATCGGTTTTATATATATTTTGATGTTTATCGATCACTCATAAATATTAGTATTATGAGAAGAGATCAAGTCTTATTCAGATAATAATATATGTATATGTATCAATATATAATAATAATAAACATTATTCTTATATATGTGTTGATGTGTATGTATATTTTGATCTTTTCTCATAATATTAATATAATATTATGATGTACATTTTATCTGATCGAACCTACAACCATCAACACTCCCTCTTAGCTAGGGAAGATAAAATCCATCAAAAAGATAATCACAATAAAGGCATTAATTTGAAAAATATCATCTCACTGATGATATCAGGAGTTATGGTCTAAACAAGAATATCAAGTCATGTGATATTCATCAAGTACTCAAATAATGTAAAAGAGATATTACCTCAATGTAATATCAGAGTTTATAGAGATGTCATCTCATGATATCAGGAGTAATGGCCAAAAAATATCAAGTCACATGATTTCACCTAGTACTCAAAAATAATGTTAAAGAGATATTACCTCAATGTAATATCAGAGTTTATAGAGATATTATCTCATGATATTAGGAGTAATGGCCACAAAATATCAAGTCACATGATATTCACCAATTACTCAAAAAATGTCCATAGGTAATGTGCACATGTATCCTCAATGAAACTTACCACAAGAACATTCATGGTCTGTTTAAGGAACTTAATCTACCATGAAAGATATAATCTATCATGATCTGTATCAGACATCATAAGATGTCCATCACAATAGAAAGCCATGGTCTGTTTAAGGAACTTAATCCACCATGCAAGATATAATCTATCATGATCTGTCTCAGACATCATAAGATGTCCATCACAATAGAAAGCCATGGTCTGTTTAAAAAACTTAATCCACCATGCAAGATATCATCTATCATGATCTGTTTCAGACATCATAAGATGTTTATCACAATAGAAGGTCAAGTTATTGTAAGATCGTCACCTTCCAATAAATTTTACAAATACAAGTGAATCATTTCGAAGTTGTCACTTCCTCATGATTTACACAAGGCCCATATAGTTATGAAATAACATTAGTACAATAATCAATTTTACAATCATATCAAGTTTACCTCGAAAGTGTTCCATCTTTATCAGTGAACTCCCTCTCAATCACAAGATATCTTGAAGTTCTTTAGAATACAAATTTCTTTGAATACAAGTTTGAATTACTGACTTCAGCGAAGGAAGCTTGATGTTTGAGTTTGTCGGGACATTTTACTACAATTTGACCATATTTGTCGCATCTATAACGTTGTACTATAGAGTAGTCTCTTTGTTTCCAAGATTCAAAATTTGAAGCACTTTCAAGTCTGTCTTCAAGTCTGATTCCATTCGCCATTTTGTAGGTACAAGATTTTCAAAAGGAATATATAAATTTAAAAAATCTGATCTTGATCTTTCTTCAATCTAATCGGATCTTCCTTCAAGCAGTTAGGCTTTATAGAAGGAACCTGGCTCTGATACCATGTTAAAGATCGTATATTAGAACTTTTATTTTCTTTTTATAATATATATTTATTCCAATAGAGGCACTGCAGTTTACTTGCACTAATCAATTTCGGTGTATTTCAAATGCCTCTACGTATGCAGAGGCATGCCTCTACGTACATAGAGACATGTCTCTAAATGAGACATGCCCTTTTAATATTCTAGAATCTAAACAATGCACAGTACCGATTCATAACTATCGGTGAGTAATTTATATTACACGACACTTAATTTCCGTTACGGGCTCATACAATATATGTAGTGTCGAGTACTATTAAACATTGCACATAATCTATTACGTGCTACGCACATAATAGTATTGTGTCCGCGGCACATATCATGTATTCGATCAATGCTATCGTGCAGTTCAATTTGTAATTCAATCTTTAAGCATTTGATAATTGGTTTTATATATATTTTGATGTTTATCGATCACTCATAAATATTAGTATTACGAGAAGAGATCAATTCTTATTCAGATAATAATATATGTATATGTATCAATATATAATAATAATAATAAATATTATTTATTATATATGTGTTGATGTGTATGTATATTTTGATCTTTTCTCATAATATTAATATAATATTATGATGTACATTTTATCTGATTGAAGCTACAAACATCAACACCTATGTATATAAGCATATGCATATATGTATATATATATGCATACATACATTTAATCATATAGCTCAAGATTGTGTGTGTGTGTATATATATACATATTTATATACATACACATATTTTATGTTCCTTGCGTGTGTGTATATATATCTATATATATTAGTTTTACATTTTAAGATTTATTGGAATAATTGAATTCTACATATAGTTAATAGAGAGTTCTCTTCCATGCTTAATTAGATTTAATTGATTAAAAGGATTAAACAAGAGAAGGGTCGCCTTAGTCACACCACCGGATGACTGACGCCTAACAACCACAACTTGACCTTAAGACTCTAGGGTGACCAACGACCCAAGTTTAACTTATCTCTAGGTTCTAGGTAAGATGTTGTGTCTGCACCCCTCTCCTTGATGATACTTTCCCTCCCTTCTTCAAGGGTGATCCAACCTCCTGCATCCACTTAGGCACACAAAGGTAGTTAGACATAATCTTCTTAACATAGTAGGTATCAATAGAATAAAGATTAGTTGCTAGCATTTTCATCATAAATTCCATCAATCCATCAATAGACATATAAACATATTTCAAATAGCAACATCACATCTCTAATTATGCAATTTAAAAAGTTATATAAAGTTCATGGAGGGATGTAATAGTAATCTAATAAATGGATAGAAGATTGTTTGAAAAATGAAGTATATATAAAACATCATTGAAACTTGAAAGTGCTATCCTCAATATCAACAGATCCCTTCCCAATTACATTCATGTATTTATTGTTTCTTGTTGAAATAGGTTGTATAACACAAGGCTCAAAAGAAGAGAACATTGACTATGCAGAAGCCATATGATAAGAAGCTCTAGAATCTAGGAGCCATTCCCCTGATCTCAGACCTGTAGAAGCATAAAGATTTTCACCATTTGATTTACTTATCCCAGTAGTGTGGCTTTTTTGAATTTTCCTTATCAGATTATGACTTTTAAATTATTAGAATGAGAAGAAGCTAAATCAATCATTTGAGAAGACAAACTGATTTTGTTCTTCTCAAGATGTTTTAGTTCATCAATATCCTTCTTATAACATGAATTTTCTTCATGTACACTCCCCTTGCAATATGCTCAAGTAGGCTTCTTCCTTTTTTAAAGAGAATTTAGTCTACTTTAGAAGTAGATGAAGAATGATCAAAGATTCTAAACCTTTCTTTATATCTCCTTGGTTCTTTTTTTTCTTGTTAGTGCCCTATTTTGCAGCCGAGGCATGAAACAGAGAAGATTTAATAATGCCCATTTGAATCAATTTATCCCACTCCTTTGTGAGATCAGTAGCAAATTCACCTAGAAACGTTTTATAAATGATTTCCCCAAGGCTCTTTTCATTGCATGAGATGTAAAAAGTTAAAACAAACACGGAATAATTTGGACCAAGTTTTGAAAGAATACTTAAAATTAATTGCAAGTCATCCTTTTAATTCCACATTGTTCCAACTTCAATCATACAAATTCAACTTAGTAAAGAAATCCTGAATGGTGTCAAAGTTGTGAGGGTTCAACCCTATGAGCTCATTCTCCAATGAATGGGCTCTTGAGTCATCTTGTTTACCAAACAGAGTGTTCAAGGTATTCCACAATTCATTTGGTGATTTTGCAAACATAATATGAAAGTGCAGATTAGGAGATACAACCATATATAAGGTGTGCAAGCTTCATCACATTTGTTAAACCATTTAGGCTTTTCTTCATTAGCCATAGACTCCTTAACGATACCCATTTTTATAATTTATTCTATACAATTTTAACTTTCTTATGTGAAGTTCCATTTCATTTTTTCACTCAAAGTAATTGTAAGGTGTTAGAGGAGGAACTGTTTCATCAACTGTAGATTGTTGTACCCCCTCTTTTTCACTCAATAAAGAATCCCCCCCAACAAAATATGATTTGGCACTTCATAAGTCAGTCCTTTTACAATGTTGGTGTTACTTTCTAGAGTTTTATAATGTCCAAAGTAGACACAAATGCTGAAAATACAATATAATCTTAGAATGATAATCTCAAACTAGCACCAATATGTAGTACTTGAAAGAACATCCACTTTCAAAAAAAGAATTATCCCAATCCAAGGTCATATGTGAAAGTTATAGCTAGTTGAAGTTTAAACAATTGAGACTACCCGTCAAATCTGATGAGAAAACTAATTTTCTGAAAAAATGGGATAACCTGAGCAAAAACAAATCCTTTCACTACAAAGAGCATGAAATTTTAGAACTAAAAAGAAAAAATGGCTGAATGAAAAATTCCTTTGTATGTCCAAGATATCATGTTCTGAAGATCAGGGTAGAAGACAAAACTCCAATGGTGAGAGGTCCAAAATTTGAAAAATCACCTGCTGATGTCAGCACCGTCACTGCCAAGATTTGTAATACAATCATTGGATTTGGACATCTTGCCAAATTTAGTTGTTGCCAAACAGTTTAGAACTTTGCCAACTTTAGAGGTTTGCCAAGTTAAAATTTCCACTATATTAGGAATGACTGCTAAGTGTAGTGAGACCTACCAAATTTTTGGCACAGAGGTCGAGGTTGCAGGTGCTGTAATTAAATATTTGAATATTTGAAGAATTCTATAATGTATATGTCAATATGATGAATGCATTATCAATGTTATCATATGAATATTTGAAATATCCCTATGTGTGTGTGTGTCCCCGTTGCTGTCCCCTTCCATCCCCAAAAATGACCTCAAAAAATCCTATCTCCAAAATGCATCCCCTCATCCCTGTGAACCCCCATCCTATAAATTTGTGGAACATAGGTAATTTATGCCTACAAACATGTCCAAAAGGTCTTGGCAGGTGGACATCTCATATTGATTCCTCTCATACATGCAACTATAACTTGTCTAATGATTGTTTATTTTTCTGTTTCTTAGAATTATTCTTGAACTTGGCAATCAACACTATCAATCCACAATGACCCTTTCTCTCATAGAACTGCTTTATTGGCTGGTATTTAATTAGGCAGGTACCAAGTTTTTCTCACTAAACCCCCTTTACTTTGGGTAATGGGTTAGTAAATTATAAAATAATATAAAATTATATTGATTCTTAAAGGATTTTAAATTTTAGATCAATCAACCTTTCGTTGCCTCTTACCTTATTTTAGCTTGAAATTTCTCACCGATATAATTGAGTAGTTGACCTCTTACCTATCTGTTTCATAACACTACTTTCTATTCTCAAGCACTTGCTTGCTTTGACACTTCTCTTGACGATAGATCTGTTAGAGAGAGACCCAAAACATCAAAACTTAAATCAATTTATGCAAATGATCCCAGTCGAACATAATATTTATTTCCCATTTTCTTAATAGACATGATTTTACTTGTAGATACATGCATTTATATTGTTAGCTCTAATATATCTTCAATGAGTACATTGACTTATATGTACTATATATACCTCCGTTCATGTATCTATTTGTCTGATCCACTAGCACTCATTCAGAGATCAGTTCAAACAATGGAACTCTTCTAGAGTTATCATTGAATGTGCCTGTGCCTAAAGCCAGAGGCAAATAAATGTTTCTTTAAAGTCTGTTTACAGGAGAAGAAAATGATATGCGAATAATGGTATAGCATGTTCCTTACCAATATTCTAATTTTTATTTCTCATTTTAATAACAATCTTTAATCTTCAAAAGAAAAGTTTCTTAGAGAAACAACGGAATCATATCAAATCATATTGTATAAGAAATTGTATTTGAAGTTGATTGTTGTCACTTTGTTTTCTAGCCTAATGCTCTCCAAATGTGTTTATCTTTCCAGACATTAACCAATGCTTTATCCACAAAACTAGAAGAAGAATCCCTAAAGCTGCAGTCTTCAGTACTATCACTGTCATGCGATCTACATGGAAATCCATCTCATAGCAGTTGGTCAATTAATTATGCGAGGAATGGTTATAAGGAGCCAGTACAGGAAGAATCCTTTGATGCAGTGATAATGACTGTGAGTTGCTCAAACCACTCTTCCTTAATGTGTTAACCACGATGCAATAGTTTATTATGTTGCAATAACTACCCTTATTTTAATGTGATTGACTCTTCAACATACCAAGCATGTATTTACAACTTGGAAAGTGTTAGATTTTATCAAGTAGAACTATAGTACGACCAATTCTTTTTCTGTGGGTTTTACATATATTTCATTTTTGCAATGTGGAAAGTAGGGAAAATTTTATGGGCTGCTTTTCGTAAATTTCATATTTTTTTATTTTACCATTACACAAACCATATTCCCTATTGGGAAACTGGAAAACGTTTCAAAAGATTAATCCCATTATGTCTATTGTACCTAATTAATAGCATTCACCCAAACAAAAATCAATAATAGATACTCTCTTTATAATGTTATACAATAATCTTGTTTCCTCTACTGTGAAATGTATAATTTTCTTACTTAAACTGGCAAGAGTTATTTGGGAGATAATCTTTGTTATTACATAGAATGTCTCTATATGGAAATAAAAGAGATAATTCTTTTCCTCATTTCGAGAAATGACTATTTTTTGAACCAATCTGTACTTAAAAGGGATGTACGTAAGAATTTTTTAAGTCTGTAAGGGAAGAATTAAATGGGTATTTAAGAGAAATGTTTAGGAAGAAATAATTATAAAATCTGGAAACATCTGTAGGATTAAAAATTTAACGTCAGAATTTCAGAAAACATTCAGTGGTAACATGTTTTTCCTTTGGAAACCCAAAGACTTGAATCTTTTGAGATGATACAGCTGAGAAGGAAGAGAGAAGGAAGGAGAGATGAATTAAAAGAGTTCTTAGCTTTCTTTAAAATTTATGCAAATTATTTCTCGTAGGGTGTGGAAACTGCATTATTTCTATGGTTATAGTATGGCTGACAATTTACTTGTTTTCAGGCGCCATTGTGCAAATTTCGAGATATGAAGATAAGCCAGAATGGGAAACCTTTTCCCCTTGATTTTCTTCCAAACGTGAGTATTCACTGTCTTTTCTTTTCTATATTTAGGTCATGTCAATCTTTGTTAACATGCATATGTACTGAAGAGAGCATTCAAGAAGATTCTTTAATGCCTTCAATTAAATTCTCTTTTGTCTCTTTTGAGTATCAAGTTCACTCTACTATTCACATTTAAGGTTTCACATTCCTCCTTTAAATGGCTCTTTTGTTATGTGACGGCAAATATGGGGGACCCACATAATCATTAAGTTTTAAAATTTTCTCATGTTGTGAACTAGGTGTTACCAAAGGACTTTTGGACCTGTTATTCTTGAGAAAAAGAATGTATTTAAGAACCTTTTCAATGTCAGCATTTCTTTCCTCAGCCCTCATTTACCTTAAAATTTGTACTTGTCAAATCACAACTTTCTACCAAGAGAATCACTAAGCAAAGCCAGTTTCTTAACTAAAGTTGTAGTTGATGCAAATCCTACAAAAAAAATTAAGATCTGAACCTATAATGATTCATCAGTGACAAATTTGCAACAGAAATGTGATATGTAATCAACAATGAAATAATTTCCAGGTTATACTTCTTCAGACCTTTGTCAATATTTTGACTAAAAGAGAAGTTTTAATAAATTTTCATTGAAGTAATTTTCACGCTGCTTTTCTAGGCACTTGCTAACTGTTTTGACTGTTTCTTGAAAAAACAATATCTAGGTGACATATCTTCCAATGTCAGTTATACTTACAACATTTAAGAAACAAGATGTCAAGCGACCATTAGAAGGCTTTGGCATCCTTGTTCCATCAAAAGAAGAGAAAAATGGTTTCCAGACACTAGGCAAGTCACTTCCTTCTCAGCCCTAAGACCAAGATAGTGAGTGCATTTGATGCTTAGTTGAACCATGCATACATTTTCTTTTAACAAGGCTGTGATTGAAAAACTAAGCATCAGTCCTTGCAAAGTTATACAATGCTTCAATGAGTTAATTGTCTTGACAAGAACTATGTGCTTCATTATTTCAATGTCTCTTAAGCAGGTACGATATTTTCTTCTAGCATGTTTCCAGATAGAGCGCCATCTGATCAATATTTATTTACAACATTAATTGGAGGTAGTCGGAACAAGAATTTAGCTAAGAGTTCATCGTAAGTAATGTCCTTGTGAGACAATGTTGAAAGTTAATTTATACCTCTTATTATTCTCTTAGTTTAGTTGCCTTGATAACATTAAATTTGAATGTTTTCTCAATCTTCATACTTTTGCAGGAAAGAGTTACAAGAAGTTGCACTGAATGATCTGAAAAGGCTTTTAGGCATAGAGAAACACCCACTAACAGTAAAGTAAGTAAATATAATGGCTTAGTGCTTGAATCTTATGTGTAGCATGAATGTCCATGATCCACTGATTTCCAACTGTCATATTCATCTTTAGAGAAATTAATGTAGCTTTAATATAATGTAACTTCATCAAGTTATAGTTTGGTTTTGCTAATGAATATCTTCTTTAACAATTGGATCCTTCTTTTAGCTTATGCAAATGGCAATTTCATGTACGTTGCAGACATGTTTATTGGGGTGAGGCTTTTCCTCTATACAGTCTCAACTATAACCTAGTTTTGGATGCCATTGATAAAACAGAGAAAAAATTTCCAGGGCTCTACTTTGCAGGTAAGTCATGGCTCATATCTCAATCTCATTGACATTAACATTGAAGGTATGGAGAGTTCCCTTAAAATTGCAGGTATTTAGATTGGCTAGTTTGACAAAAGTTGTAAAGAAGTGCTTAGTTCCTGATATATACAAAAAAATTCCCTACAAATTGTCAAACACCCTAGGGAATCATTTCAAATTTAAGTAATTTGTTGGATTATTTATTATAGCCCAGGTTGCGTCATATGAATATGGAACTAGTTATGTTGTTTTTGTAAATTGTTTTTTTATGTTAACATAGAATCACGGTGCCAGGGGTTTTGAAAATGCTAAAGTTCTTTGGGTGGAAAACTGCCCCATATAGATATGACTTGATGTACAAAGTTAGAATGCTTAAAGTATTAGCAAATGTTGCATTGTAAGTCAGTCTATAGTTAGTTTTCAACCACAGAGAAGTGGCAAGTCCTAAAATATGAGTACACTATAATGTGGATTTTCAAGCTTTTTGGAGAAAATTGTCTTGCAATTTTTCCTTCAAAGTTTCAGATTGGACTGCATGATCCATTCTCAAGATGCAAATCCATGATCCCAGAGTGTGAATTTGTGTACTGATCTGAAAATCCACTCAAATGGACTTCAAAAATCTAATGCTACAGTTACATGGTTGATAATACTTTACTATTAAATACAAATATGTGTTGGTATTTGTTTGTTCCTAACCTGTTATTAAAGTTCTTTTCTTTGTCATTGTTACAGGTAATTACAGAGGTGGACTATCTGTTGGAAAAGCATTAGTTTCTGGATTTAAGGCGGCAGATCTTGCAATCAAACATTTGAGTTCATTGGATGCAAATTTTGAACCATAACTGGCATTCAAATTATGGTCAAATCCTATTGGCAAAACTTAGAATTTGACTTGTCACGTTCTTATTATGGAAGGGAATTCTCATTTAATTTTTTAAGCTATTTTCCAAATTACTAGGGATCGCAATTGAATAGCAGTTTGGCATTAATGCTAAAATGAATAACAAACAAATACTCTCTTGATTTAGCCTTTGCATGAACATTTGCAAACTGCAACAGAGAGATAATACTAGTTATGACAATTTTGAAATGAAAAGAATACAGTGTTTACTGGATTGTTTATGTTCCATGCGATGGTCATGAAAATTGGCTTCTATCTATATTCTTCTTCCAATATGTCCAAGGTTACAAACAAATATGGATCGGATGGTGCTCTTTCTGGGAAGATGCTAGAAGAAACACAGTACCTGTGTAGGGGATATATTTAGATAATGAAACCGTTAGTACGTGTCAAGGCTATCAACATATTGAAGCATTAAATATCTTTAATAGGCGTGTCTTTATTTTCAATCCCAACTTCATCAAAAGCACATGCATATTTGCTCTAGGAACTAATCAAATTATTCATTGATATTACTTCCAAAATAGAAGAGGTAGTGACTTGCCTATTTTGTGGAAATGATTTTTTCTCTTCTTAAAATGGTGCAAGGAAACCAAAACCTTCCAGTGGTCATTTCTTAAATTCTTGAGTTATAATCAAGATGGACAGATACCTAGATATCGAACAATTCAGCCAAATGCAATATATATTTGAAAATACCTTTGAGCAAAACAGATACAAACAATATAAGCAATGCCTTAATTACAAGATTTGTCTTTTAAAATAAAGATTTTTTTCTATACAATCATCAAACCTCACATGCGAACACATTATATTTCATTAAAATTACATAAACATTTTTTTCCTCCTATTGGCTCATTTATTTTTTATAGGTGCAATATCTTCGGACAATTTCTATTGCAAAATTGTCACTACTGACTACTAAGTCTTAGCTTTTTTATTTGTCCTTTTCAAGAGAACTCAAATTAGATCTAAAACTACCCTAGTCACTAAAATACAAACAAAATATTCTCTTTAGAGTCTATCTCTGTCTTTTTTTGCATGAATGAAAACTTTCGTAGTTATAAACAGTTACATATTCTCTTTTTATTTTTTGCATAAATGAAATACCTAACTATTCCAATCCTTTTGCCTTGGATATGAGCACAAGACTAGCAATTAATCTTATTTTATAAGTGAGATTTTTAGACGTGAAAAATAGAAGCAATTAGCTTTAAATAAGAACAAACACAATTTACTATTAGCTAAAAACAAATTCCAACAATTTAACGCAAACAATTTTTTGAAAGGGTAACAACTGTTTTAGCATGTCATAACATGTGATACATGTATCAAATAGCTAAGTTGCATTTAAAGATACAACCTAGATGAATAAATAACCTTTTATAAAGCTTGATGTAATATTGTCCAATTTTGACTTTATTAATGAAATCACAATCTAAACCACCTTGAATATCAATTGTAGTAGTATAAGCATGTTATCAGCATTAGAATGTCTTGTGCTCAAAGGACTTAATTTAAAGGTTATAAGACTGAGATAATAATATTTTATTCTAAAAATCACCATTTTAAATTACAAATGCTTAATGGCTCTAGTAATGAGAAACAAATAGTTTAAGGCAAAAACTAATCTATAGTGACTAAAAACTATGCCTTCAACTCTTCTGTCGGATATTGAATTTTTGAAAATAGTATATTCTATTTTACAAATGTTCACAATAAAAAATAACAAATTGGTGCATAAATGCCCTTTAAGATTTTGGTGCAACTGGTTTTCAAATGTGACATGAATCCTACGAAGAATCACAAAACACTAACCATCATTAAAACAAGAGGTTCTAAGGATAAACATAACTTGAAATTGGACCAATGAGAGGGCCAATATGACAATAAGTTTTAATTAATGAACATGATGAACAACCATGATAAACATATATACATAAGGATCTTTACCATTGAAATTTTTATAGGGATTCAACAATTGGCTCTAATTAGGGACCATTGGACATAATTTGACCATAGAATAACTTTAGAATCTCTAATTTGAAAAGCATTTGTGTCTATGTATTTGGAAAAAGCCAAATATATTCACTAACACCTAAATAAATAACTCCCATATTAAAGCAACACATGTTATAACAAGATGAATGAAAAAAATGACATCACGTGCTTATAAATGAACATTAGATAGCGAATTGGCTTAGACAAAATTATTTATCATTTGGTAAAACTAGCAGCCCCTTTGTTTGAGTTGAGAGTCCAATTGTGGTAGCCTATATCCATGCAACCTTAGCAAAATAGCTATTACATTGCATGGTTCAAGATTATATGAAGATTGTCAAGAACTTGTTGATCTTCTAATAGCTCAAGACAATCTTCCTCTTCATTGAGGTTTATCAATGTATATTAGATATATTATTTTGTTAATATGCCTCACATAAATCTTGTAGATGGAATACCACTTTAGGAATGATGATCACCTCAAATGAAATAGTATCCTTTGGAAGCAATTAGAATTATTGAAAGAAAATGTCTATCTATTGCATTTGATACCAAATCTAAAATTGATGGTGATTCTCTCGAGCTAATAAACCCTCAAGCTATGCATCATATACAAACATTATATCATCATCAAAATGAAAATGATGAAAAAATGTCAATCTCTAGCGACAAACTTTACAAACATCTTTAGATGATGGTTGTGGGCTTTAGGTGAACTAGAATTCCTTAGCCTCATCATGACAATCTTCTTCAAAGATTGCATTAAGAAAAATAATAAATTATGTAGGTCCCCATCGACATATATGGGAGCTATTTAGTTCAAGGACAAGTCAAACTTCAATAGGAAATTCATTGTAGTTGCCACTAAAGACCCACTCTCGAAGTGTTGTAGGAGATTGTGGAGATCTATTCGTGAATTCCATATATACTCATGATATGATACACATCTTTAGAGTTGAATTATCCTTAGGATCATATTATTTTTGTCTTTCACTAGCATCATGAAGAAAAATACAAACCTTTTGGAAGAAACTATTGAACAGGCCAAATAACTGAGAGGGGGGGGAGGTGAATTAGTTATTCCCACACAACTTATAAAACTTTTCCTCTGTCGGTCAACTCACAAACAACAATATTAACAACTTTATATTTGTTGGTTAAGCACATCAAACATCCACATAAATTGTAACGATTAAGAACACAGAAACGTTGACATAGAGAACACCATGATTTAACATGGAAACCCAAATTGGGAAAAACCATGAAGAAGCTAATTCTCACGAAATACAAAACATATGTTAAGGTGTCACTGGTATGGTGATTTTTACAAAGGCTCACTGTCAGTTATGCTTACTGCAAGTAGGCTCACTGTTGGTACAATAAGGCTCACTACTGATACAATAAGGTCTGCCAATATACTAAGGCTCACTACCAATACAATAAGGCTCACAATAATCCAAATACCCGAACAACTGAACTCCTTGCTCTTATTTATACAGCATGATGAGATCCACCAAGTCGGCTAGACAATTTGCAATAGGTCACACCAAGACATTCCCATGGTGGTAAGGAATGAAATGAGAACCACCTTGAACATTACAACACACCTTGCTCAAGTGAACATGTCACACCATCTCCAAAGCACTTTGTTCCAACGGATATGATCAACATGTTACACACACATAGCTAGGACCAAAAACTACAAAGGATACACATCCAAATAGGATTGATATGATCAACTGCATGTTGCATCCAATGAAGTACACTCACCAAAAATTGTCGGTGACAGCCTCAACCGAAACATATAAACTATCGGTGCACATCAACTAATACGCCAAACTAGTCAGTTTTACAGCAACTGATACACCAAGAGGTTGAAATAAGAATATGTTGACATCAATGAAAACATTAATGACAACATCATAGATCACATCAACCTCACATTCTTACAATCTATCCCTTTGTCATTGATGGAAACATTCATCAATAACAAAGCACATAAACAAACTTCAACCTTTCTCCAACTTTTTCCCCCTTTGACAACAATGAAAAAGGGCCCAACAAGCTCCCCCTTGCTAACATACTTTTCTCCCCCTCCAAGGAAGCCACCAAGAACTGATCCAGAAAAAATAGAAATGCAAAGCACTCGACCAATGCACACACTGGTGCATCTAGTGATCACTAGGACGGGGCAAGACACTCAACTTCCCCGTGAGATACTCAAAAGTACCCTTGCACAAAGGTTTGGTGAATATGTCTACTATTTGTTCCTTTGTGGGAACATACTCAAGATTAACTGCACTTCTTCAACCTTCTCTTTGATAAAGTGATATTTGATGTCAATATGTTTTGTTCTGCAATGCATTACTGGAATCTTTGACATACTTATAACGTTGGTATTATCACACGTTAGGAATTGGTTCATCAAAATTCAATCATATAGCCTTTAAGGTTTGTTTCATCTATAATACTTGATTACAACATGAGGATGTTGCAATATATTCTGATTCAGCAATAGATAGTATTATAGAATCCTACTTCTTGCTCGACCAAGCAACTAATTGGGAGCCAAGAAAGAATGCTTCGTCATTGGTACTCCTTTTGTTATCCAAACAACCTACCCAATTTGCATCTATATATGTTGTCAGTGAAAAATATGACTCTCTCAAATACCATAATCTCATATCTTATGTTCCTTTCAAGTATTTGAAAATCCTCTTTACTGCCATAACATGTGACTCTTTACCACATTGTTAGAATGATTTTAGAATAACTGAGAGGGGGGGTGAATCAATTATCCTTAGGTTCAGATGTACCAATTGAACTTTTAAACACTTCAACCAAATTATATCTTATTCAACAATTCACTTGGTCTCTATAGAATATATCTAGTAATATAAAATTGTAATCCACTATCCAAAAGTAATCAACTTGCAAAATATAAAACTCTAACTGTAAAACACATCAAATGACATTCACACAAGTATGACACCAGGATTTGATGTGGAAACCCAATTTGGGAAAAACCATCAGTAACATGCTACCAAATTTTCACTCTTCTGAAGTGAGCTCTGTGAGGAGCCAACCCTATTAAAGGTTACAATACACACTATTAGGTGTAACCCTATTAAAATATTTAATCACCCTGTTAGGAGTGACCTTGTTAGAGGACTTAAGAACATCGATCCCATTAGAATGTCACCTTGATTAAAGGATTTACAAATGACTGTTAGGTCAACCTTCATTTAAGGATTTCAACTGATACAATGGTTAGAAAGTAACAGTAGATTTTTATTTGAAACATACAACTCACTTTGCAAATACAGATCCAATGTATCTCATATGTTGATCTACTGACTGGCCTTCATTATCATCTCCATCTCTGATCTGCTTGGAAATCCCTTCAAGCAATCATCACAACTCTTTTTAGCTCTTCACAACTCTTCTCAGCCTTCTGCTTCGGTTCACCAATCAACATAATCAACCTCTATGCATAACCTACAATTAGGTCATCCTTATACCTCATTGATTAGGTAGTTTAATCTTTTGTCGCTTAATCATCTTCGTAGATCTTAGGTTTAGGCTAGATTCATTGAATCCTTCCAACATTTCATTCTCCTCCTTATCCTTCTAGATACTTCTCAAATCTTCTCTTTGAATCCATGCATAAAAATGGTTTAGCATGCATTAAATACTCCAAGTCATTCATCTTTATCTTCAATACATTTTACATATTTCAAGAATTCAACTATGTCGGCTAGGAATCTCAATTCTTTCATAAACTGTAAAATACTGATGCTAGGTCATCACTGTGTTCTTCTGCTTAGTCATCACAGGATAACTCGGTCATCGCTAAAACTGTTCTTCTCGGTAATCACTGTCTTCACTTGGTTAATTATCCGATACTCGGTAATTACTGATGCTCGAATGACACTAAATTTTCTTGGCTTATACTGGCACTCAATCAACACTAACATCACTCATCTTACACTTAAGTTTCTTAATCTTCTGCTCTTTTGCTCGGTTAAGCCTAAGCTTTCAGACTTTCTTTCCTCATTTATTCTAAACTTCAAAACAACTGACTTCTTCACTTAGTGCTATAGATAAACAACACCTTACCTTGCCAATGTGCCAACTAATGAAGTACCCATTATAGTTTCTCATAACTCAACCTTTCACTAGGTCATCTTGTTATCTCCTCTTTTCAAATCTTCATCAATTAAAAGATATGGTACTTTACTAGATAGCAACTATCTCACTAGTTAAGATTTGATATCAATGACAATATAACAATCATTTCAATTGTAGTTTCCAACAATCTCCTCTCTTTGGCATTGATGGCAACACCATAAACACCATATGCTTAGTTACCATACAATCCAAAAAGTATGTAATGAAGCAACTTCTGTCAACTCTCTATGTGTTCTGATCTTCATAAATATCCTTAGCTTCATTCTAATTCTCATCCAAATATCAGCTCCCTCTTGGATAGATTTCTCCCTTTTTTAGTTCATCAATTTACTGAATCTCATCTCTATGAATCTCTCCATTATCTTATTCATGGTTATCTTATTCATGGTAACTTCTACTGAATCTCTCCCTCAAGTTCTCAAGTTTACCAAATCTCTCCCTCTTTGAAAAAAATGCCAAAGACACTTTCAACTTGCTCATTCATCTTCACCATGTAGATATCTTCATGTCAGCTCTCTGAACTATATACTCCCTCTGTCATCTTGCTTATGACTGATCAACATCTTGTGCTTTAATCTTCATAGCTTTAGGCAACTCCTAAAGTGTGACCTCCTAGCACAATTTGTCAGATATTCTGAGTAATACATTTGATGCAATACTCCTATTTGATTCTAGGTATCCTCAGTTAGGGGAATCACCCCTAATTTGCCTCTTAGATACTCATGAGCATCCTTAGGTAAATCTTTAGTGAATATATTTGCTAACTATTCTTTTTTATTCACATACTCCAATCTCACTTCCTTGTCTTGAACTAGCACTCTCAAGTAATGATACTTCATAGCAATATACTTAGTCTTAGTGTGCATCACAGGGTTCTTTGATATATTGATAGTACTTGTGTTATCACAGAAAATAACAACTAGCTTAGTGATTTATTCCTTCATACCTTTTAAAAATTGCTTAATCCACACTATGTTTGAACAATTAACTGTTGCTGCTACATATTCAGCCTCTGCTGTAGATTGAAAAATACAATTATGTTTCTTGCTTATCCATGAGACTAACCTCCTTCCTAGAAATAATGCGCCACCACTTGTACTCTTTCTATCATCCACATTTCTTGCCCAATTTGTATCAGTAAAAACTTTCAATTCAAACTTGTCATTTTTCTTGTAATACAGTTCATAATCCTCTGTTTCTTTTAGATATCTCAGTATCCTTTTCACTTCCATCATGTGATTCTCCTTAGGATTTGTAGAAAATATTACAACAATCCCAACTGCTAATGCAATATCTGGTATGTTGTGAACAACATATTATAGCTTTCCAATCATTGACCTATACAAGGTTTGATTCACTTCAGCTATATCATCATTCTTTGATAGTTTATGTCCAATAGCCATGGGTGTACTTACTAGTCTAGAGTCCTCCATGCCAAAAAATTTCAGTATCTCCTTGATATACTTAGCTTGTGTAATGTAGATACATTTCTTCATCTGATAAACTTGCAAACCAACAAAGAATTTTCTCTCCAAACATAGACATCTCAAATTCAGTTAGCATCTCATTTGAAAATGTTTGGCATAGAGAATCTTGTCCTCCAAATATGATATCGTCAACAAATATTTCAGCTAACAATATCCCTTTACCTTTTTCAATCTTAAAGTATAGATTGTTGTTGTCATTGATCCTTGCAAATCCAATTTTGACCAAGTAATTATGCAATCTCTCATACCATGCTCTAGGGGCTTGTTTCAATCCATACAGTGCTTTGTGTAGCTTATATACCATGTTCCTCTTGCTTGGATCAACAAATTCTTCTGGTTGTTCAATGTATACTTATTCTTCCAGTATTTCATTCAGAAATACAGATTTGACATTCATCTGATGCACTTTAAATCCTTTGTAAGTTGCATATGCAAGTAGAGTTCTAACTCCTTCCAATCTAGCAATTGGGGCAAATGTCTCCCCATAGTCAATGTCTTCTTTCTGTGCATATCCTTTGCATACCAATCTAGCTTTGTTCCTTGTGACTTCTCCATGTTCATTCAGCTTATTTCTGAACACCCACTTTGTTCCAATAACATTCTTGTCCTTTGTTTTAGGTACTAGTGTCCAGGTTTTGTTCTTTTCTATTTTCTGAATTTCTTCATTCATGGCTTGAATCCAATCTTCATTCTCCAAAGCATATTTCACTATTTTAGGTTCAAATTTACATAATAAGCATGTTTAGTTTTTCAATTTGCTTCTTTTCATGACTCCTGAATCTTTTTCTCCAATGATTTGATTAAGTTTATGATGTCTTCTTATTGGATATTTTCTAGCAAGCCAGAGTGTTGACTGTATGTTTGTCATTGATAACAACATATAGTAAGCAGCATGCGTGGAAGCCTGATCAAGAAAGTTGTGAGTATATGTTTCCTAGATATGTTATCAGCATGATATCATAGACGCAAAGGTTGATTATGAGTAAAGACAGTAATAAAGCAGTCTGTATCAGTGAGTGTTCCTGACAGGTCCTAGGAAGAGTTTTGTATGTGATTTATAGTATGGTTGTAATGGAGTCTTGTGCATTTATATTTATGTTGTAGACATATGTATGATACTATGTTCATGGACGCGGAGTCTGATATGCAGTATAGGTTGAGATATGAAATCTCCGGTTGACAGTCACAATTTCCTAAGTTTATCTGGTAGAGCCGACATTGATTTTATTATTGTAGTCATTGCACCTATCATTTTGATATGCGTGCTTGGATCAGTGTTTGGAGAAGAGTTAAGAATTATTGGTTAAGAGTGCATGATGTAATTCAGCATGACAAGAAAGTATTAGTTAATTTGGTGGAGCCGACAATGTGAAGCGATGTGTCTACTCATATTGAGTTGGGTGGTCCTAATTTGTGTTGTGTGCTTAGTAGAGCCAACTGAGATGTTATTGGAGAGTTGTATTGTTTCTCTAATATGATTTCAAGATGGTTCTAATAGGCCGACTTGATTATATATATTAGAGGAAAGATATTTATAGGTAGTCATTTGTGATTGCTAAGCACGATAGTGAGTTGAAAGATAAGAGAAGAGCAGAAGGTGCGAAGTGTTAAGCCATTAGCAAAAGGTCTATGTGAAAAAGTAGAGAGTATATGCTATTCATTGCAACTGATCAAGATAGTAGGTCTATGCATAGTTCACCAAGATCTAGATATAGTGTGTATCTATTAAAAAGAAGGTTGCCGCCTTCACCCCTTTGAGAAGTGTGCTCCCAGACAGTGCATCCTTACCCCTAACAAGGTTAATTTTAAAAGACTCCTAACAGGGTCCAACCCTTGACCAGGTCACTGTACTTAATGCATTGTAAAGATCAACTCCTAACAGGGTTGTAAGATCTTCTAATAGGGATCATAATACTCTAGTGTAGTTTATAGTGGGTGCTAATTCCCACCGGGGTTTTTACCTATTTAGGTTTCCCCATAACCAAAATTGTGGTGTTGTGTTAAGTGTTCTCATATTGTGTTTATGCTTAATGTTCTTCTATACTTAATTGGATAAAGAATTGAATCTTGTAGATAACTGATTAACCCCCCTCCCCCCCCCCTCATTTATCTCTTGGGACTATTCCTAACAATTGGTATCAGAGCCAAGTGCCTTGGAGAGAAAGTTTAACAGCTTGAGGTTGATCAGATGGAATTCTTTAGAAAAGAAAGTCTTAAGTTTGATGGAGAGAACTATCTAGATTAGAAGAACAAAATGATGACACATTTGCAGTGCATTGCCTTTGAGATTTTTGAAGTAGCTACCAAAGAAGTTCAGTTTCCCTCTCTAGCAGATCTTGCAAAAGATGATGCAACCTTGAAGCAAAAGGAGATGTTCACTTCAAATGCTATTGCCAAAGAAGCCCTTATCAGTGCCCTATCTGACAGTGAGTTTTCAGAGATCAAGAAAATGGACAAAGCCTATAAGATATGGAAATATCTAGAAGACATGTTTGAAGGAGATATTCAAGCCAAGAATGCACATAGAAAGACATGGAAGAAAAGATACAATACGTTAGAGATGCTACCCGATGAGAATGTCAGAGCCTACAATCAAAGGATTAATGAAGCAGTTGCAGGAATCAAAAACAATGGTGGAGAAATTTTGGAAGAAGACATAATGGATAAATTGATGACTACCTTGACACCAAAATATGACAAAAAGATATGCATCCTAGATGAAACTATGCAGTCCACAAAAGACTTTAAAAGAGAGACCTTAATTAGCAAGTTTTCAGCCTTTGAGATATCAAGATTGAAGATAGAGCCTAAAAGTGAAACAACATTCAAAGCTTCAGTTTGTGGTAAGAAATCTTTGAACACCTCTGGTAATTTTGATGATGATGATGAAGATAAAGAACTAGATGATTTCATTGCTTTGATTCCTAAGAAAGAAAGGAAAGGAAAAGGGAAATATGAAGGTCAGTTACCATTCAAATATTTTTCATGTAACAAGATTGGTCACTTTGCATCTAAGTGTCCTACAAGAGTCAAGAAGTTCAAAGCTAACTACAAACCTAAGTATACAAAAGAATGTTACTATACTGGTGATGGAGTATCAGATGAAGAGTCAGCAAAGGATGAAATTGGATTCATTTCTCTTGAAGACATGGAGAAAATTTTTGATGAAATGGACCTTGAAGATGAAAAGAAAGCACAAGAGTTAGCACTGATTTCACAAGCTAACTTTAGGACAAATTGGATCATTGACAGTGGTTGCTCACATCACATGACAGGAGACAAGGATAGATTTGTACATCTGGATAGATACAAAGGTGGCATGGTTAGATTTGGAGACAACACTCCTAAACCTATCATAGGTAGAGGAGCTATCACCTTGGATGGAAAGAACAACACTAATGATGTTCTTTATGTTGATGGATTGCAACATAATCAACTAAGTGTTGACAGTTGCTTGAAAAAGGATATCGGTTGGAATTCAAAGACAACAAGTGCATCATTAATAACAAAGAAGGAGAAATGATTGCATTAGGTTCAAAGACTAAAGGTAATGTTTTTCAGCTTAATCCTGAAGCAAGTTATTTTTTTGCTAAAGTAGATGACAATTGGTTATGGAACAAGAGACTATGTCACATCAATTTTGACAACATAGTTAACATAAAAAATGTAAAGGCAGTAAGAGACCTTCCTAGCATTGCAAAACTAGTTGATACAATATGCAGGGAATGTGTGATGGGTAAGCATGTGAGGAATTCATTCAGAAGCAAACATAATTTGGCAGAGAACAAATTGGATCTAGTGCATAAGACATATGTGGACCAACTCAAACAAGATCATACTATGGTGAAAGGTACTTTATTTTGTTTGTTGATGATTATTATAGAATGATGTGGGTTGTGTTCTTAAAGGATAAATCAGAAGCATTTGAGAAGTTCAAAATATTCAAATCTAAGGTTGAAAATGAGTCTGGATTGAAGATTAAATGTCTGAGATCAGATAGATGAGGAGAATTGACCTCTGACAGATTCTATAATTACTGGGAAGAACATGGGATAAAAAGATAGTTAAGTGCACCTAGAACTCCTCAGCGGAATGGAATAGTAGAAAGGAGGAATATGATCATACTTGACACAGCGTATACCATCATGATTGAAGGAAAGATCGCACACACCTATTGGAGAGATGTGGTCAATGCTGCAGTCTACACAATCAATAGAATTCAATTGAGTCTAGGCACAGACAAGACACCTTATGAGCTATGGTTTGGGAATGTACCTACAGTCAAATACTTTAGAATATTTGAAAGCAAGTGCTACATCAAGAGAGATGAAGCAATTGGCAAGTTTGATGCAAGAAGTGATGAAGGTATTTTTTTGGTTACTCTACTAAAAGAAAAGCTTATAGATGTTTCAATTTAAGATTGAAGATCATTGAAAGTGCTCATGTTAAGATTGATGAGAAGTTTATGGTTCATGAAAGATATAATGATTATGCACCTATGATTGAAGAACCTCGACCTACCACTAGAGAAATAGTTGTTGATGAAATATTTGACAATATTGATGTATTATTCAATGATCCTAAAACTAGTAAAGAAGAATAACATAAGTCAGATGAGAGAGTCACACATAATGTTCCTAAATTCACATCTAGATATCATTCAAAGGAAGACATCATTGGAGATCAGAACAATAAAGTCATGACAAGATCAAAAGAAAAGAGTTCCATAGCAAATGAAGAGGTATGTTTACTATCACAGATTGAACCCTTAAGTGTTGAAGATGCATGTAATGATTCATATTGGCATAAAGAAATGAAAGAAGAACTAGATCACATAATTAAGAATGATACATGGGAATTAGTCCCTAGACCTAGTGATAAGAATGTAATTGGAACCAAGTGGATATTCAGAAATAAAATGAATGAAGATGGAACAGTGGTAAGAAACAAAGCAACACTAGTGTGTAAAGGATATGTGCAAAGAGAAGGAATTGATTATTTAGATACATTTTCCCCTGTAAGAAGATTGGAAGCCATAAAGTTGTTTCTATCCTATGCTACCTTCAAAGACTTTAAGGTATACCAGATGGATGTTAAGTCAGCATTCCTGAATGGAGAGCTGAAGGAAGAAGTATACATAGAATAGCCTGAAGGATTCACCTTATCAGATGGACCTGATATGGTATGTAGATTGAAGAAATCCCTCTATGGACTTAAGAAAGCCCCTAAAGCATGGTATGAAAGACTTGATAGATACTTGACTAAGATTGGATTCAAGAAAGGAGCAACATATTGTAATTTATTCATAAGGGAAACATCTGATGGATTATTTTTAGTTGCTATATTTTTTGATGACATTATCTTTGGTGGAAATGACAAAGCTTAGTGCAGAATTTGCTAAAGAGATGCAGAGAGAATTTGAAATGAGCATGATTGGACCTATCAAGTACTTTTTAGGATTGAATGTGCAGCAGACAGACAAAGTTATATTCATAAATTAGACTAAGTATGTGAAAGAGATCTTGAAGAAATTCAAGATGGATGATTGTAAGCCAGTAAGTACCCCTATGATAACAGGATGCAAGCTTTCAAAAGAAGATGATTCACCAATAGTAGACATAACCTTGTATAAGTCTATGATTGGTAAACTTATATGTCTTACTCAAACTAGACCAGACATTTCCAATGCAGTTGGTATTGTTGGAAGATTTGCAGAAGAACCTAAGCAAAGTCATCTCATGGCAGTAAAGAGGATATTCAGATATTTGAGAGGAACTATAGGCTATGGTTTATGGTATCCTAATTCAGAGAATGTAGAGCTTCATGTATATACAGATGCAGATTGTGCAAGATGTGTGGATGATAGAAAGAGTACCTCAGGAGGAGAAGTATTTCTTGGTGATAGACTTGTCACTTGGACAAGAGAGAAGCAGAATTGTATCTCTCAATCAACAACAGAAGAAGAGTATGTAGTAGAAGCATTGAATTGTTCTACAATTGTGTGGATCAAGCAGATGATAAAGGATTTTGGTATTCAGATTGATTATCCTATTGTTATTCATTGTGATAACACTAGAACTATTAATATGTCAAAGAACCCTATGATGCATGCAAAGAAAAAACACATTGAGATAAAATATCACTTCCTAAGAGAGAAAGTAGCAGAGAAAGAAGTAAAGTTGGACTATGTGAGCACAAAATATCAGCTAGCAGACATATTTACAAAGCCTTTACCTAAGGATACATTTGAGTATCTCAGGGAGAAGTTGGGAGTAATCCCCTTCCCTGAATCTGATAAGAGATTGCAGGAGTGCATCAGTCCTCAGTGATTAATGAAAGGTTGACTACTCTACTTCGGGAGTAGTACCGGTGCTTAATTGTTTGGCACCCTTTGCCATTGATGTCAAAGGGGGAGTAAGTATATGTATCATCTTAAAATGGAAGAACTTCCATGATAAGAGAATTTAGCCCTCTGAGTAAGTGGTCTGGAGTCATGTTAAGAACCTTGATCAGGTCTTTGCATGTATTTTTCTTTCTCCCCACTTTCCACTTCTTTTCTGCTTTATTTTAGGTGAAATTAGGGTTAGGATCCTAAGGATTCTCCTTAATTTCCCTCTTCCATGGCTCTATTTTCTAGGTAGGACTTAAAAATAGGTCCTCCAAGCCTTCATCATAGTCATCATAGGATTTTATGCCTATCCCTAGCATTCTATCTTATTCTGGTATCATTTCTAGGTCTCCGAACATCCCCGGGACCTCCTGTCCTGATTCTGACTGGATCTGGGCCTAGGGTCAAATTTGAGGTTGATCCTGACTAGGTCAGGATTGAGCTCAAACCTGACTAGGTTAGGATCAAACTCAAACCTGACTAAGTCAATCCCAACCTCAATTTTGCCCCCCTCTTTCAAATTTCCAAATTCCTTGATTTTTGGGTATCGGGTTTCGGGGATATTTGTTTTCCCGCCTCTGGGTTAGCCATTTCAGGTTTCAAGATGGTAAATCCTCTAATTGCATTTAATCTAGGTATATTTTCTAAAGGTTAGGACCTAATTGGGATTTAATTCTCCAAGGTGGCCCCTCTAGAGGATTGTGCCCTAGTTCACTATAAAAGGAGGTCTTCGTCTCTCATTTTCACATCTCATCCTCAAGAAATCTCCTCTCTCAAGCTCTCAAAGTGATCAAGAAAGAATTCATTCAAGCATTCAAGTCTTCTTCTCCATCCAAGTTCTCCATTAAAGATCAAGGATTCAAGCATTCAAGCCATTGAAGGGATTTGGTTCAAGCATTCAAGATTCATCATTCAAACCCTAAATCTAGCCATCATGATGGTGTGATCTTCCTTCAAGATCCTTTTGTTCATCTTCAAGATCCATTCATTCTTTCCTTAAGGTGTATTCCAAGCATACAATCATAGAGGTTTGATATACATTTGTTGATGTTCAAGCTTTCATATTAACATACTTGATTACATTACAAATACAATTGCATATCTATTGAATATCATAGCTTCATTGTTAGATTACTTCTACTACTTGCTAGCATTCTCCATTTCAATTTCAATATTAAGGTTGATTCCAAACCGGGGTTTGACCAAGGCAAACCCCCCAAACAAACAAACAAACAAAACCATTTTTCTTGCAGGTACAGGTGTGGAATTGTAGATCTAAGCTTAGATTTGGATACCCTTTTCGGAAAACTTTCGAGATCTATGAACAAGGTCAAAATCAACCTTCAAATAAAGAATGTAGCCTTTGACCTTTTATGAGGGTCAAAGATGACCTCCCTTAGAATTGGAAAAGATTTCTAGATTTTGTAGATCTAGCAGTTTCGGTTCAAGATCACGAAAATCAATAGTTTTTTAGACTGTTTGACAGGGTTTTCAGCAGGTTCTTTTTCATAGGTAAGTACCTTTATCTCTTCATTTCAACATTAGTCATTTACATTTACTTTCCATATCAATACAATTCAAATGTAAGTGTAAAATATTAGTTTTGAGGTCTCTTTTATGTGCAAACCATTGTTCTAGGACCCCATCCATATTTTATCCTTTACAGTATTTTGTCATTAAAACAAATAGTAAGAGATGAAAATAGTTGATATTCAGAGCATTCAATAGTAGAAGAAGGATTCATCCTTAAGGAAGTTTTGATGAGGAAATGGAGAATGTTATAAAAGAATTGCAGCAAGGGGGAGTGAGTATTTAGCAAGAAGAAACAAAATAGTAAGAGATAGAGGATTCATCCATGGGGGAGTTTTTTTGAGGAAATGGAGAATATTATAAAATGATTGTACATTTGGATTGGTGGTGTTTTTCATTCCATATGTTTCTGTCAATGCCAAAGGGGGAGATTGTTGGAGATTTGCCAGCAAGCCAGAGTGTTGACTGTATGTTTGTCATTGATGACAACATATGGAAAGTAGCATGCGTGGAAGCTTGATGGAGAGAGATGTGAGTATATGTTTCCTAGATATGTTATTAGCATGATATCATAGACATAGAGGTTGATTCTAAGTAAAGACAATAATACAACAGTCTATATTAGTGAGTGTTCCTGACAGGTCCTAGGAAGAGTTTTTTATGTGATTTACAATATGGTTCTAATGGAGCCTTGCACATTTATATTTATGTTGTAGACATATGTATGATGCTATGTTCATGGACATAGATTCTAATATGTAGTACAACTTGAGATATGAATCTCTAGTTGACAGTCGCAGTTTCCTGAGTTTATCTGGTAGAGTCAACATTGATTTTATTATTGTAGTCGTTGCACCTATCAGTTTGATATGTGTTATTGGATCAGTGTTTGGAGAAGATTTAAGAATGATTGGTCAAGAGTACATGATGTAATTCAACATGGGAAGAAAGTATCAGTTAATTTGGTGGAGCCGACAGTGTGAAGCGATGCGTCTACTCATATTGAGTTGGGCGGTCCTAATTTGTGTTGTGTGCTTAGTAGAGCCGACTAAGATATTATTGGAGAGTTTTATTGTTTCTCTAATATGATTTCAAGATGGTTCTAATAGGCCGACTTGATTATATCTTTTAGAGGAAAGATATTTATAGGCATTCATTTGTGATTGCTAAGCATGGTAGTGAGTTGAAAGATAAGAGCAGAGCAGAAGGTATGAAGTGTTGAGCCATCAATAGAAGGTCTATGTGAAAAAGTAGAGTGTATATGTTATTCATTGGAACTAATTAAGAAAGAAGGTCTATGCATAGTTCACCAAGATCCATATATAGTGTGTATCTATTAAAAAGAAGGTTGCAGCCTTCACCCCTTTGAGTAGTGTGCTCCTGGATAGTGCGTCCTCACCCCTAACAGGGTTAATTGTAAAAGACTCTTAATAGGGTCTAACCCTTGACCATGTCACTATACTTAATGCACTGTAAAGATCAACTCCTAATAGGGTTGTAAGATCTTCTAACATGGATCATAATACTCTAGTGCAGTTTATAGTGGGTGCTAATTCCCACCAGGGTTTTTACCTATTTAAGTTTCCTCGTAGCCAAAATTGTGGTGTTGTGTTAAGTGTTCTCATTGTGTTTATGCTTAATTTTCTTCTGTACTTAATTGAATAAAGAATTGAATCTTGTAGATAACTGATTCACCCCCCCCCCCTCTCAGTTATCTCTTGGGACTATTCCTAACACTTCTCACATACGGTGCTAATGTAGGCTTTGGTCTCCTTTCTTGTTGTTGTTGTTCTTTAGGTTCATCTTGCAAATTCTCTTCAAGTTCATTTTGTATCTTTGTTTCCTCTTATAATTGCTTGGCAATTTCCTCCTATTGCTCGACATCTTCTTGTTGTAACTTGGTAGGTTCTTGTTGTTGCTCGATAGCTTTGTTCTTTGGTTCAAATAAATTGCTAGGCTCTCCTTCTTCCATGTATATGAATGATCTATAATCTCCAGGTTCCTACTTGAATTCAATTTCATTATTTTCTGCATATTCATCAACTCTAACATTTTCACTTTCCACAACTTTGTTAGTGTTAGAATTCAAACACTTATAAGCTTTTCTCTTAGTGGAATCTCTTAGGAATATGCCTTCATTACTTTTAGCATCAAATTTTTCATTGTTATGGTCCTTCGGTATATAACATTTTCTTTCAAAGACTTTAAAGTATTTCACATTAGGTGCAGAACCATGTCATAACTCAAAAGGTGTAGCATTTGTATCTTTCTTGACTTGTACTCAGTTCAAGGTATAAATAGTTGTACTTACAGCTTCTCTCCAGTATTTTTGTGCAACATTTTTCTCTATTATCAGTGTTCTAGCACAATCCATGATTGATCTATTCCTTCTCTCTTCTATACCATTCTGCGGAGGGGTCCTCAGTGTAGACATATATCTTTTAATTCCTCTATCATTGCAGAGTATGTTGAATTCATTAGATATAAACTCTCATCCTTTGTTAGATCTTAGACATTTCAATATTTTACCTGTTTCTTTCTCAACTTTTTCCAAATACCACTTAAACAACTGAAAGGCATCTAATTTTTTTTAAGAAACATCATAGTCATCATTTTAGAGTAATCATCAACAAAGATAATGAAATATTTATCACCACGGTAACTTTGCACTCCAATAGGTCCACAAAGGTCAGTATGAACCAATTCCAAAAAACATCAGAAGTATTTTTTTTACTCTTGAAACTAGACTTTGTCATTTTTACCAATTGACAGTGCTTACACATCACATCATCAGGTTTCTTCAATCTTGGTAATCCTCTTAATCTTTTCATCTTACTAATGGTTAACAAATTATCAAAGTTCACATGACACAACCTATTATGTCATAACCATACATCATCAAATTGTGCAAACAAACATGTCTCATCAAATAGGTCTAGATAGAACAAATTACCTCTTGTTTGTTCTCCACTTCCAATTAGTTCACCAGTGACATCAAATATCTTATCCTTTTTGTGATGGAACTCAACTCGGTAACTAGAACTATTCAGTTGTGCAACACTCAACAAATTATAGTTAAGTCCTTCAACCCAATAACCATGATCACATATGATCTTATCAATCAATCTTATTGATCATTTTCCTTTCACAAGACATGGTGCATCATTACCAAACTTAACACTACTACCTTTGTAATGATTTATAGTTTCAAACTTATGTTTATCACCAGTCATGTGATGTGAGAAACCACTATCAATTATCCATCTATCACCTTTACTCACATATGAAATAAGTGTAGTTTTCTCATCATAATCAGAATCATCTTTCATAGCAACATAAACTATTAATATGATTTAGAAAAACAAAGAGGGGAGGGGGGGGGGGGTGAATTAGTTGTTCTCAGATCCAAATGTATAAAAAAAAACTTTAAAACTCTTCAACAAATCAGATCTAATAACCAGCAACTACTCGGCCATTACTAATTGCATAATAGAAACATATAACAGTGTAATCCACTTATCCAATAGTATCTAGCTTGTAAAAAAAAATGTTCAAACCAAAACATTCACACAAGTATCAACACTAGGATTTATAGTGGAAACCCAATTTGGGAAAAACCACTTTGTAACATGTTACTATTATGTTCACTCTTCAGAAGTGAGCTTAGTGAAAAGTCAACCCTGTCAAAGGTTACAAACACACTATCAAGTGTGACCCAATTAAAAGATTTAAACCACTTTGTTAAAAGTGTGCCTTGTTATAGGACTTACATACACTCCATTAGAATGCAACTTTGTTCAAAGGATTTATACAAATGACTGTTAGGTCAACCTCTGTTAAAAAAATTTTGACTGATATAATGGTTAGAAAGTAGCAGTAGTATTGATCTGAAAAACATACAACTCACTTTGAAAATATCGGATCCAATTCCGTACACATATGTTGGCTTACTGACTGTGAACCTTTACCATCTCCATCACTAATATGCTTGGAACTTTCTTCAAGCAATCACAACACTTCTCCTTCAGCCTTCTCTGCTTGTACAGTCAATAACATCAACAACACTCCCAGCATCCTCTCTCATTCAACCTCTAGCTTAGGTTTCCTTAATACTTCCTCAATTAGGTCAATACATCTTTTGCCACTTAATCTCCTTCGTGGATCTTAGGGTTAGGTCAAATTCATCGAATCGTTCCTACTTTATGTTCTTTGGCTATCCTTTTAGAAATATCTCAAATCTCTTAATAAATATACAATAAAACATTTTACAATGCATTAAATGCTTTCGTACAATCAATAAATAAAGTCATCACATTTTACATAATCCAAGAATTCAACGATGTCGGCTGGAAATTTGAATTCTTCCTCAAATGTAAAATACTAACGCTCAGTCAATACTTTGTTCAAATCCTCGGTCTTCTTTAGAAAGCTCAGTCACCTCAAAAACTATTTCCTTGGCTAATATTGATGTTTGGTCAACACTGAATTTACTCGGGCATATACTAGCTCGGTCAACACTAACATCACTCGGCTTAAACTAGATTTCTTCACTTTTTATTGGTTAAGCCTACCAGTTTAGTCTTCATTCATACTCAAATAAATAATACATTATCTTATCATTGTTCCACATAATCAAGTACTCATTGAAGTATCAAGATAACTCAACCTTTCCTTAGGTGCTATTGTTACCAACCTTGCCTTTCCCCTTAGCAACAATCAAATAGATATAGTACTTTCTTAAATAGAAACAGTCTTACCAGTTAAGCTTTGACATCAATGACAATACAACAATTTCTTCAATTGTAGTTTCCAACAATCTCCATCTTTGGCATTGATGGCAACACCATATGAATATCACATGAATTACCAACCAATCTAAAACTTATATGTCCATCAGAAATATTTATAATATCCTTAGCTTCATTCTGATATAGAATCAATTAGCCATGCTTGTATGACCGTCCACTAAATCTCTCCCTCTTACTTGATCTCCCATGAAAATTTCATTCTATGTATTCATTTGTGATCATCTCCCTCTTTGACAAAAATGCCAAAGCAGTGACTTAAAACATACATCCTGTAGATGTAGATATCATTTTTTCAGTTCATTAACATTATTTCTCCCTCTGTCATCTTTGCTTATGACTGATTTTTGGCTTTGCTATACTTTTCACAACTCTAGGTTGCTCCTAAAGTGTGACCTATCTCTGCATCAACTTGTTAGATACTCTTTGCAACACATTTGATGCAGTGCTCCTAACTTGACTAGGTAGCATCAGTTAGGGGAAGGACCCGTAATTGACCTCTAAGATATTCATGAGCTTCTTTAGGTAAAGCTTTAGTGAATATGTCTGCTAGTTGTTCCTTTGTATTCACATATTCCATTCGAACCTCTTTATCTTGTATTAGTTCTCTCAAGTAATGATACTTGAGTGCAATGTGTTTGGTCTTTGTGTGCATCATAGAATTCTTAGAGATGTTGATAGCACTTGTGTTGTCACAAAAAATGACAACTAGTTCAGTGATTTCTTCTTTCATTCCTACCAACAATTTCTTTATCCATATCAAGTTTGAATAGTTCACAGCTGCAGCCACATACTCGGCTTTAGCAGTAGATTGGAAAATGCAATTTTGTTTCTTGCTTGTCCAAGAAACTAATGTTTGTCCAAGAAAGAAAGCTCCACCACTAGTACTTTTTCTATCATCCACATTTCTTGCACAATCAGCATCTGTATACACTCTCAGTTAAAACTTCTCATGCTTCTTATAGTACAATCCATAGTCAGCAGTCCCTTTCAAATATCTCATTATTCTTTTGACAACCATCATGTGAGTTTCCTTAGGGTTGGCAGAGAATCTTACCACAATCCCAATAGCTAAAGCAATATCTAGTCTATTGTGTACATCATACTATAGCTTTCCAATCATAGATCTATACAAAGTCTAGTTTACTTTTGTAGCATCATCATTTTTAGACAAATTTTGTCCAGTAGCCATGGGAGTACTTACTAGCCTTGAGTCTTCCATACCAAAGGTTTTCAGTATCTCATGAACATATTTAGACTGGGTGATGAAAATTTATTTCTCCATCTAATATACTTATAAACCAACAAAAAATTTGATCTCCCCAAACATACTCATTTCAAATTCATTTTTCATTTCATTTAAAAATTTCTTACACAAGGCATCTTTTCCACCAAATATAATATCATCTACAAAGATCTTAGCTAACAAGATTCCTTTACCTTCTTCATCTTTCATGTATAGATTGCCTATGTCATTTTTCCTTGAGAATCCAATCTGTATTAGGTAGTTGTGCAGTCTCTCATGTAATACCCCAAAAATGGGCTATAAGTTCATTAACCTCCTACATCGACAAATCGAACAAAATCGACATCGAAGTCCTAACCTAAGGCACATCTAAACATCATCGAATCATAATTGATTATCTTAAATTCTGCATCGGGGAATATTCCTAGTAATATTCCTAATCATCTTAATTATCTTTAATTTAATGATTATTTGGCAATAAATCACATTTATCCTAAGTTTGATTAATTGAATATTTTCATATTTAATTAATTAGATTTAATATCTTGCCACTTAATTGTGTAATTAAATTTAATTCTATCTATTATTAATTGTATTATTTAATTTTGACAATAAATCAAAATTCCTATGAGTAATTGATTAAATTCTTATTTAATTAATTAAAGCATGTTGTCATTATTTAATAATATAATTTTTAATATAAGTTTGGTAAAATAGTTAATTAACCCATAAATTAATTATTTTATTTCAAAAAGCAGTTAAGTTGAGCATAAATCACTTTATTATTAAATTAATTCATAAATAAAACATGCACAATCATAAAAGCAGACAACTATCAATTATCAATTAAAGCTAAACTCTATTTTTGAGTTAAAACTTAGCTTTTGCATGTTTTTGTGAGTTAATTATCTATTATTTAAAAATAACTCAAAAATCAACCTGAGTTATTTGAGTGATTTATGGCTTTCTTCCATGCACCTCCAAAGCCCTGGATTTCTATAAATTAAAGGCTTCAGCTCTTCATAATTCATCCACATATTTTGCACAATCACGCTGGAGAATTGGAGGTTGAGGAATCAACTTGAGAATTCAAAGCTTTGTGAGATCAATTTCAATTGCATAGTTTTTATATCTTAGCATAGAATTTCATAGTTTTCATATCATTGTTAGAATCTTCATTGTTAGATCATTTAGCATCCATAGCATATCAGTTTATCATTCTTATTGCATAGAAAATATCAAAAATATAGATTAATTGCATTCAATCTCATATCTAGATCAATTGCATTCAAATCCTTCATTTAGGTGTCGTCTAGGTCACTGATCTCGATTACAATCTGAGAACATCAATCTCGCACCTATTAGAAGGCAGTCAATCGCTTGGTTAGATTAGATTTCAATTTTGCACGATTTTGATTATCACTAACCTCTAATGTTTTACTGAGTGTTGTGTCTACAGATCAGGTACAATTTTCACACACACATTTCTAGCGCCCACCGTGGGGCCCTGAAACGGGCTTCCCTTCATTTCTATCAATCTTTTATCATTTCTCTCTATCAGAACTCCCTTGCTGTTGCCTGTTCTGGTGGTATTCTCAGTAGGACGTTATTTTTTGTTTCTTTTTTGCCTGCAAAAAAGAAAAAAATAAATTTTTTTGGCACTTTTTCTATCAAAGTTGTTCGTATAGTGTGATTTTTAATTTTGGTCCGTACAGTTGTTGTACAAGTTTTCAGATTGTCGTACAAGTTTTTCAGACTGTCCTTTCATCAGACACCCAGTGTCATACGAGTTTTGCAGACTGTCATTTCATCTGACACCAAGTGTCGTACAAGTTTTTCAGACTTTCATTTCAGCGAACACCTAGTGTCATCTGGGAGCATACCCACTATTGTACGACATTTGACTTTATCGAATATCATTTCATCACATACTTACTGTCGTTTGGGAGCTCAACTGTCGTATGGTTGCATACCCAGTGTCGTACGAGTTTCTGGACTGTTGTCTGGGAGCACACCCACTGTCATACAAGTTTTGGTACCAGATTTCAATTATCGTTTCATTTTTGCAGATAGTTTGTCAGATTTGATTTTTGGATTTTGACTGACAGCTAACCCTAACAATTGAAATTTACTGTTTCTGATTGATTTCTGCTGATTTTGATTGGGAAAAGTGCAAGAATTGCTAAAAATCAGGTAAAATCTACTAAGCGCGTTGCAAGGATCACGAGGTATTCTCCTTGTTCTAAAAATATTTTGATTTGGACTTAAAATAAATCTCTCACGTGTCAAGCTTGTGTGCATCTTTTCATGCTTTTGATCTATTTCTACACACTTGCATAATTTGATACTAGGTTGTGATCCCTTAAGGATTCATTAAGTAGTCTTAGAATACTTGTGATTGATCTTGATTGCTATCTTGGGTTATTGGACTCGCTAATCCACCGGCCCCTCATTTCCACCCCGTGGTTGCAATCTCAGCGCCATAAAGGGGAGGGGTCAACAGGACAGAAGCGTTAAGTGTTCCACTTGGCAACCCTTTTGTGCTTTTAGGAACTCACTTGTTTTCTAAGTTGGGGACTCATTTTCAGCTTGTGTGAGGTGTTAAGTGTTCCACCTTGTGGACTCATCTCATATTTTCTTTAAGTGTTAAGTGTTCCTCTTTCTACTTTTTGGATGCTTTTGGTAGATTTGCTTTCGGAACATACATCTGTGCTCACATAGTAATTAGGCCCTATGAACACTATTCATGATTCTTGAGAGATTGGATTCCTAGAGAAATCCTTCCTTGATGATGGAATCCTTGTAGGTAGGGAGGATACTTAGTGCGTTTCACATTCAACTTGGTTAGTGAGTCTTCTCTTATTGATCGACACATTCTCTCTCCGGAGAGGTTGATAGATCACGTGGGGTTGATATCACGAGCTTTGGTGAATTAAAATTGGTTAGTGCGTCTTCTCTTATTGATTGATACATTCTCTCCCGGGAGAGGTTGATAGATCACGTGGAGTTGATATCACAGACGGAACAAAACTTTGTCTTAGTGTGTCAGATTAATTTGCTTGCTTTGTTTGGGTTAAAAGTGAAGAGGTGTCAAAACCTTAAATCTGGAGCCAAGTCCCCTTGTGGTATAAATCTGTGAGTCACCTTTAGAGAGGGTTAACCATAGCGGACAATCCCTTCATAGGGAAAACTGCATTGACAGAACCTCAAGCGGTAATAGCCATTTTCACCATGGTAGTGACAGCCGCTATATAAATGTCCTTGTGGAAGAAATCTCCATGGGTATGGTTCATTGTTGGGTTGTTAGATCTCCCTAGCAGCTCTTGAAGATTAAGTTCTCGGACTATGTCAAAATCTTGGTGCGCCAGGATTGGAGTTCACCCCTTTGAATCATAAAAGTTGTAGAGTCAAACCATTACTAAAAACCCTAGAGAGGCCAATTTTTCACTTTCAGGTATATGTGTGTTATTGCAAAACTTTTCAAAACATACACAATTAGTACTCTCAGGGATTAGCACAATTTGGTCACTTGATTGTTCATGCGCAAGGTTGCTTTTGCCCTTGTTCATTATTTTCAGACATGCTTGGAATCACTTGCTTGTTGTTCTGCGTGCTTGTTTATCTACTTGGCTATTAAAAATAACCAAATCTGGTATAACCTTCAAAATCTGGACAGTACAATTTGCAAACAATCCAGAACTGAAAACCTTAAATTTTGCAAAAATTGACGTAAAATTCTTTCTGGAGTCAAAAAGTCATTTCAGGAAGTCAAAAGTCATACAACTTTTTGTCAAATTTCATTTCAGTATTGCCCATTTGTCGTATGATTGAGAACCCAGTGTCGTACGAGTTTTCATGCCAGCAAATCCAAGGAAGTCAAAATCCTGTTAGCAACTGTCGTATGATATTTACAACTGTCGTTTCATTGCTACCCAACTGTCGTACGAGTTTAGCAACTGTCATTTTATAGACTACCCAGTGTCGTACGAGTCTATAGAGTATCATTTGGAAAAATTTGGGAGAGTTGTCTAAAATTGTCAAATTGCAAGAAATCCAATGTTTCCAGCCTAGTTCCAGAATCTGTCAAAAATATCATTGTGTCAGGAATAGAGCAGTAGCTATTGAGCATTCTACCATTTTCTGAGTTTGATCTTTTGAATCCGATCTAGTCTTCAGTTTGATCTTTTGAATCCGATCTAGTCTTCAGTTTGATCAATTTGAGTCCTTTTTATCTCGTGTCAAAACTTTGTCATAACTATCAATCTTCCATCAATCTTCAAAAATAGACTAAGTGTTGAGAACTCGTGTCCGCTATCTTTTGGGCAATCTATCCCATACATCTAAGGCACAGTTTCCTTCACCCACATCTCATCAGATCTTCAAAACTATCATAATCTTGACAAGGTTGCATCATCTGATTTTCTCGAATCAAATTGTTCTTCAGTTGTCTTCATCCTTTTCTTCTGTTTCATTCAAAGTTAATGGTGGAGACCAGAGCTTCTTCACACAAGAAATCAGAAGAAACATCTCAGCACTTACTTTTGACCAATACCCCAGGTCCAACTCTTGAACAACTCATCAAGTCAGGTATCTACAAAGATGACGGTCTCGGTAACTTTCGATTGAAAACTGGTTACATACCTCCTCTATCAACTCACAGAGGTAACTAGAAAACTCCTCCTCAATCTATTCCAGGGAGCCCAAAAACTCCTACCATGTCTCAAGCAGGGACAAACCACAGTTCTCTAGGAGGAGGATCCCAAGGACACCATTCTCAACATAATGCCGACCAAGACCCTACACCCTCTAAAATCCATCGATGTCAGAATGACGATGAATTCAAGAGAATGATGAGGCATTTCTTGAAAGTGGATAGAGAGGCATACTTTTTACAATTAGCCCAGGAAGGGGCTAAGCTTCCTCCCAACTTTAACGTTGATGATATAATCACACATGAGGAAGAAACTCCACTCACAGCTATGACAAAACAGATGTATGCTATACAAGTTGAATTTAACAATCTTAAGAAGGAGAAGGAACCCAAGGAGTTCTCCATGGAGGCCCTATGTCCTTTCCCGTTCGACAAAGACTTGTATATGCCTCCATTCCCACAAAGAGTGGAGATACCAAAGTATGACAAATATGATGGACACTCTGATCCTCAAGATCATGTCAGAGAGTTCTGTACGTAATCCATGGAATTCATGCATGAACCGACTTATCTAATGCATCTTTTTCCTAGATCCTTGGGAGGAGCATCCATTCAGTGGTTTTCAAGATTACCTTCTACGATCAAAACTTTTGAGGAATTAAGTAAATTGTTTTATCAACAATATTCCTACAATATTCAATATCCGGTCACCATGATCAATATCTGTAACCTCAAGCAATATCCAGGGGAATCATTCCTAACTTTCCTCAAGAGGTGGAGAAAGAAGTTCTCTCTATATGCTAGACAAATTCCCGAAATGGAGAAACTTAAAATCTTTATCAATAACCTTGTTCCAGAGCTCAATTATCCATTACAAATGCAAGATCATGTATCTTTTGATAAAATGGTGGATAATGCAATCAAGATTGAGAAAGTACTTGTCAAGAAAGGAGAAATCACACTTCAAAAGGACAAGTCTGAATCTGGATCTAGCTCAAAAGATAAAAACAAGAGCTAGAACAGAAACAAAGGTATCATCTCTGATGGTTTTGTTGACACTATCCACACCCCATCAAAGGCACCGGCCTACAATCTCACCCTTGCCACCAAAGCCATTGAAGCTTCAAAGCAAAAATCTGCTGAACCATCTCCAAAGAAGCCATTCAAACGATGGAATAATAAACAAAAGTTTACTCCCCTGGGAGAATCTTTGGAATCTGCCCTGAGAACCCTGATAGCTGATAACATGATCTCTTTACCACCAATCTAAAACCCTGATCCGGATCCAAAACCATATTGGTGGAAAGATAATGAATTATGTGCTTTCCATCGGACTAAAGGCCACAGAACTAATGGATGCTTCCACTTGAAGCATACCATTCAAGACTTGATAGATCAAGGGGACATCACGATCGATAATCCTACCAGCAATAATGATCACACAGCATTTACAGAACTATTTCCACAACATGGCAAGGGAGTTTCCACTTCTCAGCCTAACATGGGGGCAAAAGTCAACTATGCCTACCCTGGAAACAATGCTGTCATCAATATGGTTGAACCATGTCTCTCTGAGAGCTGCAATGTCATCATGATTGTACAAAGAGATAGAAATCATTCCTCAGCTAATGCGGTTACCAGATCACAAGCTCAGGCTCATCTGAAAGGACAAACACCAAGTTCATCTAATGTCCCTAAGATACCTTTCAATCTCACATCTGCTTCTAAATAGAAGGTTGCCTCAAAATCTTCCAATCCAAAGGATACAAGACCTACATCTTATAGCATCATCCAACAACTCTAGCATACCAATGCCAAAATCTCTATGTTTGAGTTACTTCGAATATCTCCAGCTCACAGAGATATCCTAGACAAAGCTTTGCTCGGCTCTAATGTTCCTGATGATCTAGATCTAGACAGGCTCCAGACTATGGTTGGTCATCTAACATCTCCACAATATATCTCCTTTTCAGAGGAAGATGACAACTCCCTAAGCCACCCACATAATAAGCCCTTACACATAGAAGTCTTGATCTAGAACCGTCAAGTCAAATGTGTGTTGATAGATGGGGGCGCAGGCCTCAACATTTGTTCTTACAACTTAATCACACAGTTGGGATTCTCAGAGATGGCTATTGATCCTCGAAAGAAGATCACCATAAAGGCCTATGATGAACAGGAAAGATCTTCTAAAGGCACCATTGTCTTACCCATTCGAGTGGGTCCAGTCATCAAAGATACCACATGTCAGGTGCTTGATCTGCCATTGGCTTACAATATCCTTCTAGGGAGACCCTGGATACATGAAATGAAAGCTATTCCTTCTACGTACCATCAATGCTTGAAATTTCCCTATGAAGGGGTAGAAGTTACTATCCCAGCAGATCTAAGTACAACTTGCAATACATTGAAGGAAAGTGCCGATAAGCTTGTTCCCAATAACAAATAATCTTCCATCAAGCAACAAAATGTGGCTTCCACATCTAAGATGGATGACATTGCTAAAGAGATCAATATCAAAGAAAATGGGATGGGAGAATACACTATAGAGCCAGTCTTGTCTCTAACATCTCTCCCAATCTCACCTAAGTCATATGGACAATCCTTGAAGCAGTCTAAATCAAAACCTAAGGAGCCTATGGAAGCATACAAAAGAAATTTTGTGGCAGAGCAAGTATCCAAACAAGAATTTGAAGAGAATGAAGCTGTGCTGGCATGGCTATATAAAGAGGATTCTGAATCTAAAATTGTTCAACTTAGTGAATCTATAGCACCTACAATCCCTTCTAATTCATATGGTCCAGGAAACAAATTGATGGCCAAGATGGGATATTCCAGTCAAGGACCTCTAGGAATCAGAGGAAAGGGTCTTGTGACACCCATTTCACATATTGGTAGAGCCAACAAAGATACTGGTGGCTTAGGGTTTAAGAAGAAACCCTATCATCTCAAAGGTGGTTGTTCTCATGTCATAGAACAAATTGTACCAGGAGAACCCCTTCTTAAGAAAGAAGAAACAGAACCCTCTGATGATGATTTAGATAGCTTTGAGCTTATCCCCTATGAAAAATTACCTAAAGAGATCAAAGATCTTCTTGATGATAAAGATGATCCTATCAGAAGAATTAATGTAGTAGAAACACAAGAACCTACTATAGCGCAAGAGATGGTTGCACCACAAGAACCAACTAATCTTGAAGGCAATCAAACTGATCAAGAAGAAGGGGATAGTTATTCTGACACTGATTCCCATGAATATGAATTCAAGTCAGAGACTGAGGGTAATCTTTCTTGGGGTATTCATCCTGATTTCACACATTTTCTAAGATTTCCTAGAGATCCTGAATCAGAAGCTGAGTCAAATGACTATGAATGGGGTGCCATTCCAGAAGAAGATGAGCTTATAATAGAGAAATATATTGATGTTATTCACCAATATGTATCTCAACCCAACGTAGGTCTAGAGTGAAACAATGAACTTAACGTGTCTGATCCACCTATGGCTGAAGAGGACTCCCATGATGATGTTGAGCCTATTCATGAATTGAAAATTTTGAGCTGTAATATCACCTTTGAACTTGAGCATCGAGTTAGGACCAATGATTACATATCCCCATCTGTGAACACCATATCCCAAGCCTTTCCCGCTTTGACTATCCAACGCCCTGATCTTATCGACCAAACTTCCACAAACCCAAACCATGGTATTTATACCTTCCTGAATGACTATGCCCTTGCCTGCTACCTCAATGTAGTTGAGCCTATGAGTACTTCCATCAGTGAACTGAGCGTCAGCATGACTGAGTCAGACATCAAATATCTTAGTCAGAAAAACAAGAGTAAAAAGAAAAAGAAAAAGAGTTCTAAGGGTGAAAACCACTTTGTGGCAGTCTCAGAACCGACAAAAGTAAAAAGAAAAGATGTATCTGAAGGTGAAAACCTCTCTAAGGTGCCTAAGGATGAGATATTTGATGTCCTTCTGAGTCATTTACAGGATAGATCTCCAGTTCTAATTGAGCCAACTCAATCCATCAATTTGGGTACAACAGAGGAACCACAATTGGTACATGTAGCACAATCTCTATCAGAAGAAGAGAAACAGAAATTCACTACATTCTTATCAGACAAAAAGATCAACTTTGTATGGAAATATTCAGATATGCCAGGATTGGATCCCAATCTCATTATGCACCATCTATCCATTGCTCCTAGAGTAAAACCAATCAAACAAAAATTGAGAAAGATGCATCCTCATGTTGCACTCTTAGTCAAAGCAGAACTAGAAAAACTCCTAAAAGCTGGATTCATCTATGTCATAGACTATGCTGAGTGGATCTCTAACATTGTACCTATTTCAAAACCAGATGGTTCAATCAGAGTGTGCACGGACTTTAGAGATGTGAACAGAGCATGCCCTAAGGATGATTTTCTACTGCCTAACATTGATATGATAGTGGACATGACTGCGAGCTATGAAATGTATTCCTTAATGGATGGCTTTTCTGGGTACAACCAAATCAAAATTGCTCCAGAAGATCAAGAAAAAATAGCTTTCACATGTGTGTGGGGAACCTTTTGTTGGAATGTTATGCCATTCGGACTCAAAAATGCTGGAGCTACATATCAAAGAGCAATGACATCTATTTTTCATGATATGATGCATAAAACAATGGAGGATTATGTGGATGATACCTTGGCAAAATCCATGATTAGAACTGAACATCTAACAGACCTAAGCATGATCCTAGACAGAATGGAACAGTTTAGTCTCCAACTAAATCCTAAGAAGTGTGCTTTTGGTGTCACTTCTGGAAAGCTCTTAGGATACATAGTTTCAAAGAAAGGCATTGAAGTTGATCTGGCTAAAGTCAAGGCTATAATAGAGATGCAACCTCCCATAAATATCAGTCAAATGAGGACGTTGCAAGATAGAGTACAGTCCATCAGAAGATTCATATCACAGTTAGCTGACATATCACAACCTTTTACAAAAACATTACATAAAGGTGTGACCTTTGCATGGAATGAAGAATGCGAGAACAACTTTAACCATATCAAGAAGTATCTATCAAATCCGCCTATCTTGATGCCTCCTATTCATGGGAAGCAATTGATCTTGTATGTCTCTGCAATAGCCACATCACTGGGGGCATTGCTAGCACAACATGATGAAGACATGAAAGAAAGAGCCATCTACTATATCACCAGAACTTTAGTGGCCTATGAGAAGAACTACTCACTGATAGAGAAGGCATGTCTAGCTATGATCTTTGCATCACAGAAACTGAGACACTATATGTTAGCTCATACCACGCATCTAGTAGCAAAAATTGATCCACTAAAATACCTACTAAGCAAGGCGGCCCTCACCGGTAGACTAGCTAAATGGGTCATGCTTCTAAGTGAATTTGACATTGAATATGTTGAAAGAAAAGCTATAAAAGGTCAAGTTATTGTTGATCAACTAGTAAATGCACCCATGTTTGATGATACACCCATGCAAATGGAATTTCTCGATTCCTCTATCATGCACCTCTCTTCTAGAGCATGGCGGTTATTCTTTGATGACTCCTACACACAGAATGGATCTGGAGTAGGCATATTGTTCATCACTCCTCAAGGATACTCGATACCCAAAGCATTCAGACTAAAGTTTCCTTGCACAAACAATATTGCTGAATATGAGGCACTTCTCAATGGTATGAAAATGGCAATATAGTGGAGAGTTACAGAGATGCACATCCATGGAGACTCACAATTGGTTATCCATCAAGTCAATGATGTGTACCAAACCAAAGATGAAAAGCTCATTCCTTACAAGAGAATGGTAGATGATTTAAAGAAATACTTCATCTCTATCACATTTGAGCAAATACCCAGAACGGAGAATAAGGCTGCCGATGCAATGGCGACATTATCTACTCTCTTACAGCAGCCCGAACATGAACTACACTACGAGTTCCTGGTGGAAGCCCTATCCTATCCTGCATATAACTCCCCTAAAACCCACATGATCTGCACTGTTGTAGGTTATGACTCATCTCGCTACAAAAATCTATTCTCCTATCTCCATGACCAAATCATCCCTGAGTCCTTTAACCATTTTGAGAAATGAAACCTTATCTGATCCGCATCCTGATATGTCATCATTGGTAATGATCTGTACAAATGAGGTCTAGATGGTACACTGCTTAGATGTTTAGAATGGGAAGAGTCTCAATGTGCATTAGAGGAAGTCCATGAGGGTATATGTGGGTCACACTCGAACGGTTTAACGTTAGCTCGCAAACTTATTAGGGCTGGGTACTATTGGCCTGAAATGGAAAAAGAGACTATTAAATTTGCTAAAAACTGTCAATAGTGTCAAGTACATGGCAACTTGATTCATGCTCCAAGGAGAGATCTGATTCCCTTTACTACACAATGGCCTTTTCAACAATGGGCATTTGATCTCATAGGTGCTATGCATTTGCACTCTTCTAATGGACATACCCATATAATCACAGCTACAGATTATTTTACAAAATGGGTAGAAGCAGTTCCTCTAACACAAGCAACGGGGAAATAGATCTCTATGTTCATCCTGAACTACATCATTTGCCGATATGGGATCCCTCACTCTATAATCACAGATAACGGGGGACAATTCAAAAATAAGGATCTAGATGACTTATGTGCTAAATTCAAGATTACAGAACATTGGTCTTCTATTTACTATCCTCAAGGGAATGGACAAGCTGAGGCTTCAAACAAAAATCTCCTGAAGATCTTGCACAGAATAGTAAATAAAATGGGAAGAGATTGGCATCTCATGATCAATCCATCTCTCTGGGCATACAGAACTAGTATCAAAATGCCTACAGGGGCTACACCTTTTGCTTTACTTTATGGGTCTGAAGCGGTACTACCTATTGAGGTTGAAATCCCATCACTTAGAATCAGAATGCATGGACTTGTCACTGATGAAGACTACAGAGTGTCTAGGTTACAAGAATTGGAATTACTAGATGAGCGCAGGCAAGCAGCGTATGATCATCTCAGAGTGTATCAGAAAAGAATGTCTAGAGGCTACAACAAGAAAGTCCGACACAGAGAATTTCAGGTTGGTGATCTAGTCTTGAGAGAAAATCCTAAAAATCAATCCCATCACGAACGCAAGGGGAAGTTTGAACCCAACTGGCTGGGTCCCTTTGTTATCACTGCTACTTTTGGCTCTGGTGGCTATCAACTCTCAACGACTGAAGGAGAACAGCTCTGAGAACCAATCAACGTTCTCCATTTGAAGAAATTCTATGCCTAAGGCATTCAGTGCTTGGTAAATGTCCTGAAAAAATCTTAAAAATCAGAAAAAGTCCTAAAAAAATGAACATCTTGGTAAAAACCTAGCCATAGGCGCCTTGACGATTCACAAAAAAATTTAAAAAAATATCAAAAATTCAAAAAAATCAAAACAATGTGAAAAATACAAAAAAATGAGAAAAAGAAAAAGTGCCTTGGTGAAAACCTGGAAACAGGCGCCTTGGTAGCAAAAATAGAATCTCTGCCAAGATGGTGAAAACCTGGCGAACAGGTGCCACTTGTTCAAAACGCTTAATCTATCAGCACAATCTTGGTCTTTCCCAGCTTTCAGTCTGCTTTAGTTTGTACATATCTCTCGGTTTGTTTCTGTATTTCCAATTTTCAATAAGTCAGTTTGTACACCAATCAACTCAAGCATTTGTATCCTATCAATGTTCAAACTTGGGGGCAATCAATGTCATATCGTATGGCCTCCAATGTATCTTAGACGTATCCTATCCAGTCAAAGTCCTTTGAAGCTTCATGTGAGTCAGTCAGTCAGTCTTGTCTCCAGAAGGGATTTTGCATCTACAACAACGCAATCAAACATCAACTCAACTGAAAACAATCTATACTTTTTACACGCTTTTATCTCCTTGTATGCTTACTGATTCGCATTGAGATTTTTGCATATTGTGTCCCTTTGAGCTCTTCGATGATGTCATTTATAGGATTTAGAGAGTGATGACTGGGGGCATAATCTTTTCTTTATCTTCTGCTTGTATGTGAACCTCTAACAACTTTGGAAATTTCGGATTGAAATGGTGTCCGACTATAAGAGCCTCTATCTCGAATTGGATGGCCATGCGTACCTCGACCATTGATACCCAAAAAATTCAAGGACGTTTGATCTAACTATTGTCTTTTTGAGTAAGTTCTTTCTCCTACTGTGGAACGCAATCTTGCCTAAGGATGTGAACAATAAAGGGTCACTACAGGTAATTCACATTGGATTTAGAATGATCTCTTGACTATTTGATGTGTTTGCAATGCAAGGCGTATTCAGGTCATCATGACGTTTATGTTTTGATGCTTATACAAATTGCTATATCAAAATGGACATGATATTCAGGTCATCCTGGCATTTATGCCTTGGTGCTTATATCTAATCTGACATTCCGAAAACAAAATCAATATTCATATATCCATGGTTGTTGACCAGTGGGTGTTGTATTGATTCTTGCGCATACAAATCAATATTCATATGTCTATGATTTTTTTTTAGCTAGTGGGCATTGTATTGATTTATCCAGTTACCTAAAAGTTCAATGATGATAACAAATCGACATATGATCAGTGACTAGGTCCTCGGTCTTAGGTTGCATTTCATATTGCATGCTTCTTTGCATTTTTCATCTTTGCATGATCTCACAATGACTAAACGAACTTCAAAGCTTAAACAATTCTTCATATCAATTCTTCAAATCTAACAAGACCTGAATCTCACACGAAGGTTCCTCTAATGAAGCAGCAAGTAGAATCCTTTTTCGGGATCAAAATTCAAATCTGAGATCATTCATATTATTAACTACTTGCATAATCGACCTTCAATCATCACAGAAATCTAGTATTCAACTTAACTAATTATCTAACATCAAACTACCAAAATTTTAACTTGGTCAACCATGGTCAAACTCATGGTCAAACCTAGTCAAATTCGGTCTCCAGGACCTCCAAATGATGCAGAATGCATTCTCGGACGTGTTTAACCACTTCTCAAATCAATTAACATGCTTCTAAACTATCAACGCTAACTTTTCTTGTCAGATTTCAATTTTAATCCTGAAGGGGGCATGGTATTGCACATCATTCAAAGTCTGTAAATCAAATTCTATCGATCAAATCTATCAATATCTTTCATCAGTGATCAAGACAACAATCACGTCTAGTCGCTGATTCATCAAAAGTCCTCATCGCTCGGGGCAAATCTATCATCACTTGGGGCATATCAGATTCATCGATCCATATCAATCTGGTATTCTCTTAATCTTGTAATCTGTATCAGTTTTTGCAACCATTAGATCATAGTGTTCTTTCCTTGGTTCTTCGGCAACTAAAGGATTCTGATGTGATACCTGCTAGTTCTGCTAAGACAATCGAGTCTAGAACGGGTCACTCACTTCTTATCAATCCTAAGGTTCAGAATTAGGCATTTTGACACTTTTTCGCAATCATCGGTTCATTGCTGTTATAGTGAACATTATCTTTGGTCATTCAGGACCTCCTATCTCAATATCTTTCAATTGGTTTCTATCTGGAGATCGGTTTATCTTTTGAATCAGTTTCATATCTTTATCACACACAGACTATTTTTGAACCACTGCACTTCGCACAGTAATTCAAAGAGGGGCAAAATGTAATACCCCAAAAATGGGCTATAAGTTCATTAACCTCCTACATCGACAAATCGAACAAAATCGACATCGAAGTCCTAACCTAAGGCACATCTAAACATCATCGAATCATAATTGATTATCTTAAATTCTGCATCGGGGAATATTCCTAGTAATATTCCTAATCATCTTAATTATCTTTAATTTAATGATTATTTGGCAATAAATCACATTTATCCTAAGTTTGATTAATTGAATATTTTCATATTTAATTAATTAGATTTAATATCTTGCCACTTAATTGTGTAATTATGAGTAATTGATTAAATTCTTATTTAATTAATTAAAGCATGTTGTCATTATTTAATAATATAATTTTTAATATAAGTTTGGTAAAATAGTTAATTAACCCATAAATTAATTATTTTATTTCAAAAAGCAGTTAAGTTGAGCATAAATCACTTTATTATTAAATTAATTCATAAATAAAACATGCACAATCATAAAAGCAGACAACTATCAATTATCAATTAAAGCTAAACTCTATTTTTGAGTTAAAACTTAGCTTTTGCATGTTTTTGTGAGTTAATTATCTGTTATTTAAAAATAACTCAAAAATCAACCTAAGTTATTTGAGTGATTTATGGCTTTCTTCCATGCACCTCCAAAGCCCTGGATTTCTATAAATTAAAGGCTTCAGCTCTTCATAATTCATCCACATATTTTGCACAATCACGCTAGAGAATTGGAGGCTGAGGAATCAACTTGCGAATTCAAAGCTTTGTGAGATCAATTTCAATTGCATAGTTTTTATATCTTAGCATAGAATTTCATAGTTTTCATATCATTGTTAGAATCTTCATTGTTAGATCATTTAGCATCCATAGCATATCAGTTTATCATTCTTATTGCATAGAAAATATCAAAAATATAGATTAATTGCATTCAATCTCATATCTAGATCAATTGCATTCAAATCCTTCATTTAGGTGTCGTCTAGGTCACTGATCTCGATTACAATCTAAGAACATCAATCTCACACCTATTAGAAGGCAGTAAATCGCTTGGTTAGATTCGATTTCTTTTTTGCACGATTTTGATTATCACTAACCTCTAATGTTTTACTGAGTGTTGTGTCTACAGATCAGGTACAATTTTCACACACACATCTCATACCATGCTCTGGGAGCTTTCTTTAGTCCATGCAGTGCTTTGTTCAATTTGCAAACCATGTGTTTTTTGTTTGGATCAACAAGTCCTTCTGGCTGTTCAATATACACTTCTTCTAATATACCATTTAAAAATGCAGACTTAACATCCATTTGGTATACTTTGAAATTTTTATAGGGAGCATATGCAAGTAGGGTTCTTACTCCTTCCAATCTAGCTATAGGGGAAAATGTCTCCCCATAATCTATTCATTCTTCTTGTGTGTAGCCTTTGCATACCAACCTAGCTTTGTTTCTTGTGATTTGACCATGTTCATTCAGCTTATTTTGAAATACCCACTTTGTCCCAATGACATTCTTATTTTCTAGTCTCGGCACTAGAGTCCAAGTATCATTCTTCTCTATCTAGTCTATCTTTTCATTCATTGCTTCTATCCAGTTTTCATTTTCTAATACCTCCTTTGTTGTCTTAGGCTCGAATTCACATAGTAAACATGTTGGATCTCTTATCTTCCTTCTGGTCAGAACTCCAATATCTTTGTCTCCAATAATTTGTTTAGGCGTGTGATGTCTCCTTACATATTGTGCTAGAACAGGTTCTGCTCTCCTTTCATTTTGCTCTTCAGGTTCACCAAAAAGATTGTTAGATTCAGCTTTTGAATGCTCGACAACCTCTCCCTGATACTCGGCAACTTCTTCCTGTCGTTCGGCACGTTCTTCTTCTCTCTCAGCATTGTTTTCCTGATGCTCAGCATTGCTTACCCAAGACTCAGCATCAGGTGCAATTCTGTCACTTGCCTCTCCTTCCTCTATATACACAAAAGATTTGTAATCTTCTGGTTCTCTTTTACTGCCAGCTTCATTTTTCTTTTCATACTCATCAACTTTGACATTCACACTTTCCACAATTTTTTTAATGTTAGAGTTCAAACACTTATAAGCTTTACTTTTTGTGGAATAGCCTAGGAATATACCCTCATCACTTTTAGCATCAAATTTTCCATTCCTATTGTCCTTTAGTATGTAGCATTTACTTCCAAAAATTCTAAAATACTTTACATTAGGTGCATACCCATGTCATAACTCATAAGGTGTTATATTTTTACATTTTTTGATCTGTACTCGATTAAGAGTATAAACATCTGTACTTAAAGCTTCTTTCCAAAACTTTTGTGAAACATTCTTTTCAATCATTAATGTCCTTGCACAATCCAAGATAGATCTGTTCCTTCTTTCTTCTATATCATTCTGTGGAGGAGTTCTAGGTGTAGACATTTCTCTTTTGATCCCTCTATCATTGCAAAATAGATTAAATTCATTGGATATAAATTCTCCACCTCGGTCAGATCTCAGACACTTCAGATTCCTACCTATCTCCTTTTCAACCTTAGCCAAATACCACTTAAAAAATTGAAAAGCATCAGATTTTTACTTTACGAACATTACATGCATCATTATGGTATAATCATCAACAAACAAGATAAAATATCTAGCACCACCATAGCTTTGTACACCCATCAGTCCACAAAGGTTAGTATGGACCAAATCTAAGGTATTCTCAGAAATAAAAGTTTTTCTCTTGAAACTAGACTTTGTCATCTTACCCAACTGACATTCTTTGCACATTACATTCTCAGGTTTCTGCAATCATACATGTTTCTTCAGATAGGTCTAGATAGAACAAAATAACTCTTGTCTGTTCTCCACTTCCAATCAGTTCACCAATGGCATCAAATATTTTGGCCTTTCTATGATGAAATTCCACTCGGTAGCTAGTGCTATTAAGCTGTGCAACACTCAACAGATTATACTTAAGACCCTCAACCCAATAAGAATTTTCACAAGTGATCTTATCAGTCAGCTTGAATAGTGGTAAAATAGAATCACCTCTATTCAATGTAATGTATGGGGGAAATATAAGATCCACTCCTAGATCCAAATTCCCAAAGGAGAGATCCAATTTGATCAACCAAAAGGTTAATGCACAATCGAATCAATCTATGGAGAATATGAAAGAGAGAGAAAAACTCTATATTTCCCTATAGAGAATTATGCTTGAAATCTAAAATAATTGAAATACAAGTACTAACTTCAAATTAGGGAAAATATAGAAAATGCCAATTTCTGATGTTTGTGTATACTTTCGGGCAATTCTACAACCTATTTCAGATTGGAAATGTCGAGACGAAAAAAACTCAAAAATATTTTGTCTTTACTACGGCAGGTAGTCTTTGACCCTCATAAAAGGTCAAAGGCTACATTCTTTATTTGAAGGTCGATTCTGACTTTGTTCGTAGATCCCGAAAGTTTTCCGAAAAAGGTATCCAAATCTGATCTCATATCCAAAATTCTAGACCTGTACCTATAAGAAAAAGGGGCTTTTGTTTGTATGGGGGGTTTACCTTGGTCAAACTCCAATTTAAGAATTAACCTTGAAATTGAATTGAAATCATAAACAAAGCAATTGAAACAATTCACCTTGCTTATGTTTAAGTCCTTGTAGAGGATTCAAATCCTCAAATCCACAAGTAGGAATGCTTCAATGGATGAATGTATGATGTCTCAAATCAATGGGATTTGATCTTCAACACCAATCTTGAATAGATCTTTGCCTGTGAGGAGGCTTGGATGAATGTAGAAGAATGGATCTCAAGGGGGCTCCAAAGAGATTGAATCCTTCAATGGCTAACAATGGATCTCCTTGATGGATGAATGCTTGAACACTTGAATGCTTGAAGGTTTTCTTGAATTCTTGAATTCACTTGCTTGCACTTGAGAGCTCACTCATGAAATTGCTTGAAGATGAGATATGAAAACTTGGTTGAGAGATGGATTGAAATGAGAGAGGAAGGCCTCCTTTTATAGTGAACTAGGGCACAAACCTCTAGAGAAGGCCGACATTGGGGAATTAAATCCCAATTAACCTTAACCCCGAGAAATGGACCCACATTAAATGTAATTTAAGGATTTACCATTCTGAAACCCGAAATGGCTGACCCAGAGGCAAGAAAAGAATCTTTCCAAAACCCGATGCCCAAAAATTAGAAAAACTTGAAATTTGAACTGGGGGTCAGGGATGAGGTCGACTCTGCCCTAGGTCAGGGTTGAGGTTGACCCTAACCTAGGTCAAGGTTGAGGTCAACTTTTACCCTCAAGGTTGACTTTGACCTTGAGGTCAAAAACCTCAGGACCCTAGCCCAGAATGCTAGGAAATGCAAATGTGAAGTGAAAATCAGGTGCAGAGGAAAGTAGAATAGGGGAAAAATCTAGATACATGAAAAGACCCAATCAAGGTACTTAACATGACCCTAGACCACTTACTTGGAGGGCTAAACACTCTTATCATGGAAGTGCTTCCATTTTAAGATGATACACAGCTTAATCAATCCTTTTCCTCTAACAGGACATGGTGTATCATTACCAAATTTCACACTCCTACCTTTATAATGATCTAAGGTATCAAACTTACTCTTGTCACCAGTCATGTGATGTGAACAACCACTGTCAATAATCCATTTATCATTTTTGTTCACATAAGATGTCAATGCAATTTTCTCATCCTCATCAGATTCATCTTTCATTGCAATATAGACAACTTCAATTTCAAAATCATCACTATCAGTGTCAGTCTCTTCTTCGGCAATATATCAGAATTTCTTACCTTTTCCTTTGTAGTCCTTGTATCTTTGGTAGCCTCTATCTTCTCTTTTGTCTTTATACGTGTTGTCTCTTTCTTCATCCTTATCATCCCTGGATATCTAGCAGCTATATGACCAACTTTATTACATGAAAAACATATAATAGGGAGTTTACCTTTGTACTTTCCTTTTCCCCTTTTAAGTCTTCTAGCCATAAGAGCTTCTAGATCCTCAAGTTCTTCATCAGATGTGTCACTGTCACTTTCACTTTCACTTTCACTTATGCATCTTTCTTTTTCCTTCTTTGACTTACTCAGAACCATTTGTGACTTAAAAGAAGATTCAACATTACCAACAGTGAAGTTATCATAGTTAGAAAGTTCAAAAGCAGTAAGCTTACTAACCAAACTTTCCAAAGTAAAAGCATTGTTAAGGTTACATCTAGATTCCTGAATTGCAGAAATTTTGATGGCATAGATAGGATGCAGAGTTCTCAATACTTTTCCAATTACAGTTTCATCATCAATAGTTCCATTTGCTCCTCTAATATCATTTACAACTTCATTTATTCTATCACAATATTGTGCAATATTCTCACCTTCTTGCATTCTCATTTCATCAAATTTACCTCTTAGGCTCTCAGATTTTTCTCTCAATACATTTATGTCACCGCCATATATGTTTGCAAGGGTGTCCCACATTTGCTTTGCATTAATGCAGTCTTTGATGTCTTCAAATTATGAATAACTAAGGGCAGATGCAATCTCCAACATTGCTTGGTTGTGCTCTTGTTTAGCTTTCATTTCCTCGGCAGTCAGAGGTGCAATAGGTGTGACATAATCATGATCAACATAATACTTTGTAGAATCACCAATACCGGCCAGATGCAGCTTCATCAAGCTTTTCCATGCAGGGAAGTTCTCCTTATTCAGCTTTGATACCTCCTTATACATCATGATCATTTGCTTCAAGTACCTTCAAAATTGTTCTCTATAAGCACCAACAGCTCTGATACCAATTGTTAATATAATTTAGAACAACAGAGAGGGGGGGTGAATCAGTTGTTCTTAGGTCTAGATGTATAAAAACAAACTTTAAAACTCTTCAACAAATCAGATCTAATAACCAATAGCTACTCGATCATTATTGATTGCATAACAGAAACATATAATAGTGCAATCCACTTATCCAATAGTATCTAACTTGTAAAACACAGAAATGTTCAAACCAAAACATTCACACAAGTATCAACACTAGGATTTATAGTGGAAACCCAATTTGGGAAAAACCACTTTGTAACATGTTACTATTATGTTCACTCTTATGAAGTGAGCTCGGTGAAAAGCCAACCATGTCAAAGGTTACAAACACACTGTCAAGTGTGACCCGGTTAAAGGATTTAAACCAATCTGTTAAAAGTGTGCCTTATTATAGGACTTACATACACTCCATTAGAATGCAACCTTGTTCAAAGGATTTATACAAATGACTATTAGGTCAACCTTTGTTAAAAGGGAATTGACTGATACAATGGTTAGAAAGTAGCAGTAGTATTGATTTGAAAAACATACAACTCACTTTGCAAATATCAGATCCAATTCCGTACACATATGCTAGCTTACTGACTGTGAACCTTTACCATCTCCATCATTGATCTACTCGAAACTCTCTTCAAGCAATCACAACACTTCCACTTCAGCCTTCTCTACTTGTACAGTCAATAACATCAACAACACTTGCACCATCCTCTCTCATTCAACCTCTAGCTTAGGTTTCCTTAATACTTCCTCAATTAGGTCAATACATCTTTTGTTTCTTAATCTCCTTCATAGATCTTATGGTTAGGTCAGATTCATCGAATCATTCCTACTTTATTTTCTTTAGCTATCCTTCTAAAAATATCTCAAATCTCTTAATAGATTTACAATAAAATATTTTACAGTGCATTAAATACTTTTGTACAATCAATAAATAAAGTCAACATATTTTACATAATCCAAGAATTCAACAATGTCACTTGGAAATTTGAATTCTTCCTCAAATGTAAAATACCGACACTCGGTTAATACTGTGTTCAACTCCTCGGTCTTCTTTAGAAAGGTCGGTCACCTCAAAAATTGTTTCCTCAACTAATACTGATCTTCAGTCAACACTGAATTTACTTGGCATATACTAGCTCGATCAACACTAACATCACTCGGCTTAAACTAGATTTCTTCACTTTTGCTCGATTAAGCCTACCAATTTAGTCTCATTCATACTCAGATAAACAATATATTATCTTATCATTATGTCACATAATCAAGTACTCATTGAAGTATCAAGATAACTCAACCTTTCCTTAGGTGCTTTTGTTACCAACCTTGCCTTTCCCCTTAGCAACAATCAAATAGATATAGTACTTTCTTAAATAGCAACAGTCTTACTAGTTAAGGTTTGACATCAATGACAATACAATAATTGCTTCAATTGCAGTTTCCAATATAAACAACTTCTACATCATGATCATCAGACTCATTGGATTCACCGTTAGTTTCTTCTTCAGCAATATAGCAAGATTGCTTACCTTTATCCTTCCAATCCTTATACCTTCTGTAATCTCTTTCATCCCTTTTTTCTTTTTACTTTCTTTCCCTTATTTCATCCTTATCATTCATGTTAGGGCATCTTGCTACAATATGACCAACTCTATTACATGAGAAATAGATTATAGAAAATTTACCTTTGAATTTTTCTTTTCCTCTCGGTAGTCTTCTAGCCATAGGTGCCTCAAAATCATCAAGATCATCATCAGAAGTGTCATTGTCACTATTCACACATATTTCTTTTTCTTTCTTAGAATTTTGAAGAACCAATTGAGATTTGAATGCAAATTCAATAGTATGAGTAGTGAAATTATCAAAATTTGACAATTCAAAAGTAGTAAGTCTACCAACAAGTCCTTCCAAAGTTAAGTTGTTACCAGGAGCACATCTCAGTTCTTGTATTGCAGAAAATCTAATAGCATAAATAGGAAGTAGGGTTCTCAAAACCTTGCTAATAATAGTTTCATCATCAATATTTCCATTAGCTCCTTTAATAGCATTCACTACCTCTTAACTCGGGTACAATATTGAACAATAGTTTCATCTTCTGACATTCTCATTTCATCAAACTTACCTCTCAAGCTTTCAGATTTGGCTCTTATCACATTTGTGTCTCCACCATAGATAGATGTCACTATGTCCCACATTTTCTTTGCATTGGTACAGTCCTTGATGTCTTCAAATTTAGGATAACTTAGGGCTGATGCAATCTCCAACATTGTCTAATTGTGTTCTTTCTTTTCTTTCATTTGTTGGGTTGTCAAAGGTGTTGGTACAGTTATGTATTCATGTTCCACATAGTATTTTGTTGCATCACCAATTCCAGCTAGGTGTAACTTCATCAAACTTTTCCATGTAGGGAAGTTCTCCTTGTTTAGCTTTGCTACCTCCTTTTTGTACATCTTGATCTTTAGCCTCAACTACCTTCAAAATTTTCCTTACGAGCACCACAACCTCTAATACCAATTGTTAGAATGATTTTACAATAACTAAGAGGGGGGGTGAATCAATTATCCTCAAGTCCAAATGTACCAATTGAACTTTTAAACACTTCAACCAACTTAGATCTTATTCAACAATCCACTTGATCTCTATAGAATATATCTAGTAATATAAACTTGTAGTCCACTGTCCAAAAGTAATCAATTTGTAAAATATAAAACTCTTAACTGTAAAACACATCAAATGACATTCACACAAGTATGACACCAAGATTTAACATGGAAACCCTATTTGGGAAAAACCACCAGTAACATGCTATCAAATTTTCACTCTTTTGAAGTGAGCTCTATGAGGAGTCAATCCTGTTAAAGGTTACAATACACACTATTAGGTGTGACCCTGTTAAAAGATTTAATCACCTTGTTAGGAGTGGCCTTGTTAGAGGACTTAAGAACATCCCATTAGAATGTCACCTTGATTAAAGGATTTACAAATGACTGTTAGGTCAACCTTGATTAAAAGATTTCAACTGATACAATGGTTAGAAAGTAATAGTAGGTTTTGATCTAAAACATACAAATCACTTTGCAAATACAAATCCAATGTAGCTCATATGCTAATCTACTAACTGGCCTTCATTATCATCTCCATCTTTGATCTTCTTGGAAATCCCTTGAAGAAATCACCACAACTCTTCTCATCTCTTCACAACTCTTCTCATCCTTCTGCTTAGGTTCGCCAATCAACATAATCAACTTGTATGCATAACTTACAATTAGGTCATCCTTATACCTCCTTGATTAGGTAGTTTAATCTTTTTCTACTTAATCATCTCTGTAGATCTTAGGTTTAGGTCAGATTCATTGAATCCTTCCAACATTTCATTCTCCTCCTTATCCTTCTAGATACTTCTCAAAATTTCTCTTTGAATCCATGTATAAAAATGGTTTACCATGCATTAAATACTCTAGGTCATTCATCCTTATCTTCAACATGTTTTACATATTCTGAGAATTCAACTATGTCGGCTGGGAATCTCAATTCTTTCATAAACTGTAAAATACTGACACTCGGTCATCACTATGTTCTTTTGCTCAGTCATCACTGGATAACTTGGTCATTGCAAAAATTGTTCTTCTCAACAATCACTATCTTCGCTTGGTTAATTATCTGATACTCGATAATTAATGATGCTCGGTCAACACTAAATTTTCTTGGCTTATACTGGCGCTCGGTCAACACTAGCATCACTCAGCTTAAACTTAAGTTTCTTAATCTTCCGCTCTTTTGCTCAGTTAAGCCTAAGCTTTCAGACTTTTTTTTCTCATTTCTTATAAGCTTCAAAACACTTGACTTCTTCACTTAGCTCTATAGATAAACAACACATTACCTTGCCAATGTGCCAACTAATCAAGTACCCATTGTAGTTTCTCATAACTCAACCTTTCACTAGGTCATCTTGTTATCTCCTCTTTTCAAATCCTTTTCATCAATCAAAAGATATGGTACTTTACTAGATAGCAATTGTCTCACCAGTTAAGATTTGACGTCAATGACAATATAACAATTATTTCAATTGTAGTTTCCAACACAAACTTCTTGCATAGATCATCTTTGCCCCTAAAGATGATTCATCAACATACACAACAACAATATTTTTTTTTTGAAAGTATCTTGAAGTATAGATTGTTGTTTTCCCAACATTTCTTGAATCATTCACTAATTAGATATTTATCAAATTTTTCATACTATGCTCTAAGTGCTTGCTTCAATCCATATAGTACCTTTTTGAACCTGCAAACTGCATCAAGATGTGATTATGATATGAACCCATTCAGTTGCTCAATGTACACTTCTTCCTTCAGTTCTCCATTTAGAAACACAAACTTGACATCCATCTGATAAACCTTGAACCTTTTCAATACTACAAATACCAAGAACATCCTAATAGCCTCCATCTGAGCAACAGGGGCATAAGTTTTTTCAAATTCAATGCCTTCAATTTGTGAGTAACCCTTGCATACCAATCTCACCTTGTTCCTCACAACCTTTCCATTCTCATCTAGCTTATTTCGGTAAACCCATTTGGTACCTATCACATTCTTATATGTTGATCTTGGCAGTGATTCCCAGATCTGATTCTTCTCTATCTAACTAAGTTCTCTCTTCAATGCATTAATCCAACTCTGATCACTACAACCTTCTATTACAGATTTTGGTTCAAGCTCTGATAGTAAACATAACAAAGCATGATCTTGAGATTCTTTACTTCTGGTAACAACTCCTTTGTCCTTATCTCTAATGATCTAATTCTCTAAATGATTTTTCTGTGCATACCTGGTTTCTTAGTTGTAGATGTTGATGTCAGTTGAGTATCTTCTTCTTCTATCTTTTCCTCTTTTCTTTTATCCTTTGTATTAGATTCATGCTCAATGTATCTCTCATGGACCTAAAATTCTTCATCAACCTTCACATTCGCACTTTTCACAATTATGTTTAGTCTCTTGTAGTAGCACTGATACAATTTGCTTCTTGTAGAATAACCTAGCAATATTCCTTCATCCGCTCTCTTATCAAACTTCCCAGAATATTGTCTTCATCTTTCCGAATGTAACACTTGCTACCAAATATTTTGAAGTGCTTTAATATAGGTGATCTTCCATGCCATAACACATACAAAGTCTTCCCATATTTCTTTTAGTACAAAACTATGTTAAGCATATACATAACAGTATGTACTACTTCTCTCCAATATATTTATGGTAGACTTTCCTCCTTCAATATCTAGTTCTTGTTGCTTCATGAATTGTCTGATTCACTCTTTCCACAACACCATTATGCTAGGGTGCTCTTTCTATTGAAAAATGTCTCTTAATACCATACTTTTTACAAAAACTTTCAAAAGCATCAAGTGTAAAATATCCTCCTTTGTCAAATCTCAAACAATTAGTCTTTCTACCATGTTCAATCTCAACTATAGCCTTAAATATCTTGAACTTCTCAAATGCCTTAGGTTTGTTGGCTGAAAGTTTTGTAATCACTAAAATTACAACTTACGAAACTCTAACTTTAGGCAACGTCTCATGAAATTTCTCTCTCCTCCTAGCAATAGGGGAGGCTCCCTTCTTACCATAGGTGGCTTCAACAGAGACCTAACTGAAATTAACAAATAGCAATTCTTCTTAATCAATTTCTCTTTTTTTAGGAGTGATTCATACACAACAACAACTCTCCAACTTAACAAAAGTTGTCTAGTGCTACGATAATACCGATGACTTAGGGGTTGACGTAAGAACAATTTCAAAGACAACAATCTACTTTTATATTTTGTGGAATAAGTACAGGAACCCAAAGTCTCTTGTGATTATCCTGAATTAGAATTCAATTAGAATAACCAATAAGGCACAAAGTCTCTTACTGGATACTCTCAAACTTAATAAAAAGATTTACAACTAAAGCCCAAAGTCTTCAGCTTTAAGTAATTGCATCCACTACTAACTATAGCAATTCTTCCATTTTAAGCACAACGTCTTCAAACACCCGAATCGAATGATAAATCTAAATGCAATAGGTAGCTCAAAGTATGCACGATTATATTCAAATCCCTATTGAACAAAGCATCAAAAATCACAATCAACTCAAGAAAATTTTGTCACATAATAGCTTGGATTGGCACAAAATTTTAAAATAACTTGCCTCTTTTATTGAAAGAAATTCAAATTTACATCTAAGCTCAAAGTCTTAGAGTGCATATATAAACTGGTTTTTCTTGCGTTGCCAAAATACGAAAATTACAATGAGCACCCTCCTTTATTTATAGGAGAGGAGTGGAGAAAAAGGTGGGGAAACAAGAGGAAACCCTTAACTACCTTTGACTTATTCAAGATAAGAAATCCTAATGTACTTGTAATCTGATTACATGTTACATCTTTGTACGTGATACTATCACATACAATTACAACTTGTTACCCATTTACATGTAATTTGTCAACAAAACTACACCTACTTATAAAGCGTGTGAAAATGACTAAGTGTCTGACAAGACATGACTTCTACTACATCATCCTTTGTCAATTTTCATGCTGCTACAGGATGCTCCATGATTGATGTGCTCATGTTTGGTGAAGGCATCTTGAACTAGAATGTGAATCTGCATCCTTGATTGTTCTGCATCACAATTACATCTTCTTGTATCTGTCTTGAAAGCATTCTATGCCAGTGGCGAAAATCATGGGAAGAACATTTGCAAATGGGAAGAAATTAGTTTGGTAAGAACACTTTTCTCCTTGCAACTTGAATATACATCTTTTGTGGGGAAAAACTAATTCATTACAGCTTGCACTTCAACATACAAGGGAAAGTACTTGCAAGTGGGAAAGACCTCTTTGCATAGTCTTGGTGGAGAGCTCGAAATGTAGGCACTTCAACATACAAGGGTAAGTACTTGCATTGTTTTGAAAACCAATTTCCTCATTCGACAAATAAATCTCTCAAATCTTGATGACTTTGGATCTAAGAAAGACCTCCAATTTGCAGCTATATAGGCAACCAAGATTGACCAAATATTCCCAAGAATGAAGACAAAACTCAGACCTCCACAAATCTCTGACAAATGGTCATGGATGAGAGAACCAAAATGCATGAAGATAAGAAGCCAAAGACTGATTCAAACTTGCCCATGCTGATTTTAGGTGCCATCACAAGCATAAATGCAATGATAAAGAAAAACGACGCCCTTAATGTATAAATGCAGTTTGTGGAAGTGTATACAAGCTGCAATAAAAATGTTTATAACCTTGTCATTCTCTTGTTTAAAAATCCCATTGTTGTGCTCTAGACCGGATTCTTATGCAATGTTGCAAGCTAAGAATGGCAAACTTCTTACAAAATATCCTTGAAATTCCCTAGACGGGCCTTGTATGAGATGCTGCAACTTTTAAAATGCCTTTAGGGCCCGTTTGGACGCAGGCATACGGAATGCCAGATATAGTCAATTCTGGAATATGCTGCAATTCTGGAATATCATATCCTCAAAATGATATCTAGAATATGTTTCGACCCGTTTGGACGCACCTAGTATGACTTATTTTCGTTTTCACTTAAAACAACAAAGACCAAATGTTATTGCATGAATGCAATGGAATTGGCAAAGGCGTTGGCATATGAAAATGAAATTGCAAGGTGTTGTCTTTATTCCTAACACGAGAACATGAGAAACACTCAAGCAGATTGTCTGTCTTAAGATCGCAGAATTCACGTGCAGTGAGACTGATTTTTCAGATGCAGAGAGGGCTTTAAAATGTCGTTGCAGAGAGGGCTTCGAATAATGCCGTTGTAGAAAGGGCTTCAAACAAGGTTAAAACGTTGTTGCAGAGAGGGCTTCGAATAATGCCATTGCAGAGAGGGCTTCGAACAAGGTTAAAACGCGGATGAATGAAAATAATGCCGTTGCGGATGTCAAAAACAAGGTTAAAATGCGGATGTCAAAAATTATAACACCCGCGCGGACCTGATGACATTTCAAAATTGGCATTTGAAACTGGTATGCGAGCCCGATATTCCAATTCCACCTTTTCAAGTGGAAGATGATATGCCCATTTTTTTGGTAAAATTGGAATATCGAAATTCCAATTCCAACTTCGCTGTCGACCACAAACAATGAATACCATCTTTGGCATACAGAATTTCGGTATATTGGCCGATATGCCGTGGTCCAAACGGGCCCTTAAATCCTTTGTTTTGTGTGAGCTATGCGTTAGACAACCATTTTGAAGCATGATACAAGTGCTAGAAGGAAGCGACAGGTATATAAATACAGTTCGCACATATAATATCCACAAGGAATGTCGTTCCAAGTAATGAAGGGCTTTACAAAACCAAAAACACAAAGTCTGAGACTGCATTTTTTTCATAAAGGCGGGGTTTTAGAAGCCAAAACTCAAACAAAACAATGTCATTTATGAAAAACCGCAAGTCCTAGATGCTTTGACGGGATTCTAGACTTGAAACACAAGTCTAATCAGGCTTTGCATATATGTTTTAATATATAAAAACTAAACATTTGAGTCCCAATAACTGTTTACGATATTTTTAAATGAATTTGCAATTCTAAAATCGTGGCTCCAAGTAATGAGTTTTTCTCATTCATTTACATGTACTGGGCTCTTACGTATGTTAATATGACTTGTTTAAAAGATACAATATTAAATCAAAACAACATTTTATAAGTAAGAATGGGATTTTTGGAATCTATCACATGTATAATATGATTTTTTAAGATATGCAATAGCATTCAAAATGGCTGCCCAGGCTTATAATGATCTTTATATGTCTGATCTTTAAAAACATATAAAGTATTAAAAAATACCTTTACATAACAGTAATGGGTTTTTAATGCAACAATACACGTCTAGCATATGCATTCAAAGACCAAAACGGGCTTTAGGAAAGCATTTACATAGAATATGAGCCCTTTTAAAACATGTAATCCCTCCTAAAATTGTCACCTTGTCTAGAAATGAATGATGGCAGGTTTAAAACATATAAAAGCATGTTCAAAATGTCACTTTATGACAATGACAGTTTTTTAGAGGCTATTGCAAGTCTTTTAAACACAAAATTAGATTTTGCATATGTAATACATACAAGAATTTTTGGACCTTTATGTTTATAGCTGATGACTTAGTCACATACATGAGTTTCTCAGGTATACTTACATGCAAAATCAAATTTTAAAGAGAAAATATGTAACCAGGCTCAAAAAGCCCACTGTCACATTAAAAACTCGTTAAAATTCATATATCCTTATGCGAATATATAAAGTTGGAGTTTTAATTCCACTTTGCAAGTAAATAAAACCCAAGATGACATGCAGTGACCAACAAAAAGCCCATTTATGCAAGATTTTAAATAAGAAATAAAGATATGCAGTCAGGCCTAAAAAGCCCACCTGTAGTGCACTTATTTCCTTAATATCTCTTGAAAAACAATTTTGATTTACGCCCAAGATAGCCTGAAATGGGTGGAATTTAAAATGCCACAATCCTAGGGAAAACCAATACCAAAACCAATACCAAAATTTTTAAAATGACTAAGAAAAAGCCTTATAGAGTTTATCCTACAAAATTTTCCATAGGGTTGCCCCAATTTTGCAAGTACTAAATTGAGGACAACAATATTTATCTCTAAGAAAAGAAACCTATGTCATTCTTGAATAGTCATCAATAAAAAGTATAAAGTGCCTTTCACCTTGAAAACTCCTTTTTCTGGTAGGACCACACAGATCGGTGTGCACAATCTACAATACACTAGTAGATGAATAGTCATTTGACTTGAATGATTCTCTTCTATGTTTCCCTTCTTGATAACACTTCAGATAATGTTTTTCGGTTTACGCAGTCTAGGTAGATCTCTCACTGCACAAGATGAGCTTATTCTCACCAAATTATCAGAGTTTACATGAGACATCCTCTAATGCCAAAGACAAATGTCATCGGTATGAAATAGTAAAGAACATCCTTCTGACACTCCTAAATGGTGCATGTTCCTTCCTATTCTTTTCTCGATTGCTATTAGGTCTCCTAATCTTTAACTAATTTCACAACCTTCATTTTTTAAAATGACATCATATCCATTTTCACATATATGTCCAACACTCAACAAATTATGATACAAACCCTTCACATAATAGACATTATCAATGTTATTATTTTCATTAAACGTAATAGAGCCTTTACCAATAATATAAGTTTCTTTTTCATCACCAAATCTAACAGGACCACCATCATACTTTCTAAGTGACACAAATTTACTTTTATCTCCGGTCATATGATGAGAACAACCACTATCAATCAACCATTCATTTTTCTTTCTTCTAACATACTAAGTATTTTCACTTTCACCAACTTCAGCACAAATTTTAGTAATATCAATTTCTAATTTCTCATCCTCTTCAACATAAAATAATCTTTTATTTGTGATTCATCATCTGAGATAGTAGCATCTTCATTTACATAGTAAGGTTTCTTATTGAACTTCTTAAACTTCTTTTTAGGACCTTTCTCTGGACATCTAGTCACCAAATGACCAATTTTACCACATCTAAAATATTTTAGAGATAACATACATTTATACTTGTCGGTACCTTTCTTCAATCTCCTTGCAAATTTTTCTTCAAACTCTTCTTCATCATCACCATCAAGATCATCATCTGATTTTGTTGCCTTAAATGTAATTTCAGATCTTCCCTTATCTCTTCCAAACTTTCTTAACTCACATTTTGTCAAGGTATCAAACAACTATTCTTTGGTAAACTTCTTTGGATCATACACCTCTTCAATTATCGAGATATTATCATTGTAGCTATCTGGTAATGTCATCAAGATATTCTCCATAAAGTCTTCATTGGTAATAGTGCCTCCTTGGTTCTTGACTTTAATCACTACATTCTCAACCCTCTAAAAATATATTTTAATGTCTTCATCGTCTTCCATTCTCATATTCTCATAATGTCTCTTAGTTGTCAGCTTTTTAGATAACTTAACTCTGTCAATCCCCTCATAGATCTCTTTCAAATTTTCCTAAACTTCATAAGCGTTCTTCAAAGAAAACCTTTACCGATTCAGTCTGTGATAAAGCACTAGTAATAGCATACCTTGCTTTTTCATTTTTCTCATATGCCTCAATTTTGTCCTGAGTGTTAAGCCCATTCTGAGGAAATACATACTTTGTCTCCACATGCTTCTATGTCTTGTAACCAATTGATACCAAGTATCATTTCATCTTATCTTTCCATAAACTATAATTTGATCCATCAAACAAATGGATAGTGAATTTTTGCACCATTGGATCTGGCTCAAGTGGTTGAGCTCTTCACTAAGGAACCAAGCTCTGGTACCAATTGTTGAATAGACCGAATAAAATCAATTATTCTCACACAACTTATAAAATTTTTCCTCTATCAGTCAACTCACAAACAATAGTACTGACAACTTTAGATTTGTGGGTTAAGTGCATCAAACATCCACATAAAATGTACAAACATTAAGAACACAAAAACACCGACACAGAGAACAAAAGGATTTAACATGGAAACCCAAATTGGGAAAAACCATGGAGAAGCTAATTCTTATGAAATGTAAAACACTTGTTAAGGTGACACTGGTATGGTGATTTTTACAAAGGCTCACTATCGGTACAATAAGGATCACTTTCGATACAATTAGGCTCATTGTTGATATACTAAGGCTTATTGCCAATACAATAAGGCTCATAGCTAGAAAAGCAACTGACAATTGTTTTCCTTGGCTTCTCACATATTTCCCCGGTATGCCATGGTCTTTTTTCCTTGCTGATCTCTAACCCTTTGAGAATCCTTCAACTCACTTCTTCTACCAAAGCTTAGATTCCTTTTACCAAGTTTTGTATCCTACAAATGAACTAGGGAAAACTTCCCACCACACTTCTCAATAGTGAATACATTCTTGACACAATCATGTACAACCTTACAATCATATTTCCAAGGTCTACCAAGAAACATGTGACAAGTACTCATGTTCACAATATCACACAACACTTGATCCGTATAATGCCCAATCTGGAATCAATAACACATTGCTCCCTTACCTCTAAATAATGTTCATCTTGCAACTAGTTGATCTTATAAGGACAAGGATGTCTCACTCTCTTCAAACCAAGTTTTTGTACCATCTCCTCAACAAATAGGTTATTGATATTACCACTATCTGTAATCACATTACAACACTTACCTCCAAACTTGCATCGGCTTGTGAACAAATTTCTTCTCTGACAAGGTTCCATCACCTTCTTATTGAGCAATGTTCTCCAAACCAACAATTTTCCCCCCTCCTCAGGCTCATTCAATACATTTTCATTCACCACAATATTCCTTTTATTACCAACCTTCCTGTCTACATGGGGACATTCAAATGACCTATGTCCTTCTTCTCCATTATTGTAATGTAAGTACCTTTGAATCCACCTCTACCTATTCTTGTCTTTGATTCAACAGGTTTCGGTACATCCTCAACTATCAGTTTGTCCTTTCCCGACTACTCTTGCTTCTCCTTCCCTCGGGAGTTACCTTGATGTCTCCTCTTCATCTTATCTTCCGCTTTTAGGGTATACCAGTAAACATCCTCAAGGGAATTGATCTTCAACATGCCAATCTCATCCTGGATATTGAATCACAGACCATTAATATACCTGGCCACCTTTTCCTTGGAAATTTTTCTATGTCTAGACCGAATAGTCAGCTTGTAACACTCATCGGTATAGTATTTCATAGTCATCTCCTTCTACTTCAGGTTTTGTAACTTCTTGAATAACTCAAGTTCATAGTCAGCAAGAATGGACTTAGCCTTTAGTTTTTCCACCATCAACCTCCACTGAGTGATCTTTATCTCACCTTATTCTTCTCTATCTCTCTGCAATTCTTTCCAGCACAAAGCAGCATGTCCCTTCAACTTAGTTTACACTAACCTCACTCTGAGAGTATATCCAATGTCTTATAGCTCAAAGTAGTTTTCTAACTTACCAATCCAATCAATCAGTTCCTTAGGTTTCAATGTACCTAAGAAATTAGAAACCTCCATCTGGTGACTCATACTCAACTGAGCCATAGATCTCTCCAATTGATCATCTATCTCTTCCACATATCTCTCCAACTAATTGGCTTTGTCTTCTCCACTAGATCCAACATCCTCAAAATCTTCAACTTCTTCATAACCATCCTCTGTTCCAAGGTTCCTTGGTAAACTAGCTATAGCTCTCATGATCTTCGTGACCATATTCTTCATCGTCACCATCTTATATCTAACATCCGATCTAACCTTTTATGTTATCTTCATCTTCACCGTATCACAAATATTTGTGATCGCCCTAGGGTCCAATCTTCTCTGAGGCATCTTCCAAGATTTTAAAAAACCCTATACAACAAATCCCAAACCCAACCACCTTATGACAACCTCCAAATTATATGCAAGTCAAATCGCAACCTACTACCTCACACGAACAACCAGGTAGGATTTTATAAGTCCAAGAATATGGATCTGCAACACATATTATATAGAATCTCTGGAGGAAATGCAACCTCACTCTGATACCACCTGGTGCAACACCCTATGGTTGGAGGGTCTGAAAATAGACTATCCATCCAAGTTGCTAAACAATCACAACAGAAGTACAACACAATGAAAAGATATAACAAAATTCAATTGTTTATTTCATCAAATGTCAATTACATGCAACATGTCAGTTTGTAAGGCCTTCCCAATTACAACCAATACACAAAAAAATATAACAAGATCTCACGGGATCCAACTACTCCCTAGCTAGCCCAGATTTGTATCCCAACAATAATCTGGTAGAAACTCCAAGACAGATCTACACTTGAGCTCGCAAGCCACCAAGAAAGCTTGTTGTTTCCTAAGCCAACACTTAGCCACTAGCTTTAAACTCCACACTTTTCCCCACTACCCTCTTTCTATGCTACCCATATCCTACTTTTATATAGCATGACCACAAGTCAGCCTTTCAAATTAGAAATCATAAAATAATAGTTGGCTCAAAGAAACTCATGACAAAACATGTTATCCTTCATGTTGTCTTGCAATAGTCATTAAATTCACATAGGAGAAAGAACCAACATAGATTAGGTCCTCATGCATCCCAATGGTCAATCCATATCACAAGGAATGTGACCCAAATTAAATGCACATATCAGCTAGCCAAAACAATCAAAATAAACTTGTTGGTGAACTAGACCATTGAGCTTGTCAGAATATCAACCGAGCAATAAAGAATTGCTATCGATGTCACTCAATGACAAGATACCACAACAAAGACTGAGCTCATCGGTGAACCAAAAAAGGAACATTTCATCGAGAACCCCAAAGCAGTTATCGAGCACAAACTCATACACCAGACTTATTCGGTAGAGTAATATCCACACTCAGTCACTGAGTTTGTTGATGAAGAAACACATCTTCCAACTGAAAACTACCACCAAATGACCAAGAATCTCAGGTCTCCAACCGAGATTGTCACTTCAAACATTGAAATCCAAACCCCAAATCTAACATATTTTGGTTGATAGAGGATTGCCAATTGCCCAAGGATGCTCTTACATTAGGAGGATAGATTTTCTATTCTTGAAAAAAGAGTTACTAGTTTGGAAGATACTATTAAGAATATATGTGAGCAGAGTTTTAAGATCCTTAAGGATTCTTTGGATCACCTTAGGATCCTAATTTCCAAGATGGAGAACACCAAAAAGGAAAAAGCCATTGTTCAAGTTGCTAATGACAAGGACACCAGTCTTGTTGATGATCTTGATGGCCTGGAAAGAGAACTTGTGCAAACGTGAAGAAGATGGTGTAGAATGATAACAAGGATATAGAGGACTTGAAGAAATCTACTGATACCATGATCCATCTTGAGATGGAAGTGATAGAGCTTCTTAAGAATCTCAATTAACTTTGTCTCTTTTTGGGGGTTCTATTTTCCTTTTCAGTTTCTATCTATTGGCCCTATAATGGTTGTTGTCCTTTTGTTGGCTTATGTTCCTGGTTACTAGTTGTTTTGTCTTCACTATTTGGTTTTTCTGTGTTATGCTTTGTTAATCTATCTCTCATTAATATTGTAAAGGGTTTTAGGTCCCCTTCAAAGCTTATTTTCACTTAATCAAAAAACATCACAGAGTGTTCAATGGGTTTTATTGTGTAAAGATTTTGTAACTATCTAGTTTAGTTTTTACCTAGTAGACCTATTCATTATACACTTAATCTCACTTAAAGGTTTTCTATATTTTTTTCTCAGCTCATAGAAACCTTATGCACACCTTCACACTTAACCCAAGTTTTTCCAAATCGGTTACATCTTTTGAAAGGTGATTCAATTATTTAGCTTGTACTCCTACCTTCCTTCTTTCTCTTTTTCCTATATATACAAGGAACTAATTATAATATTTTATACAAGTTTATATTATAGTTTTTAGATTTTCAATGAGTTAGTTCATTGGTGGAAGTTATTATATTTTATATTCATTTTATTGTTATTCTAACAATAACAAATACTAGAGAGGAATCAAACAACACATGCTACTACATAGCTATAATCTAGAATTGGGAATAATGAGACTTCAATAACCATACCACCATTATCAAGAGATCATATAATTGATCTCATGCTCCTTATGATAAATTTAGAAAGGATACATATTAGAGTAATATGCATATTCTTAAAAAGACCTCAACAAATAAGATTATTAATAGTGGACCTCATGTGAATGTTTGTCCAAAAGATACCTAATTAAGCCAAGGAAAACCAACTACTTGGCCTCCAATTTTTCAAATGATAGGAGTAGGCCAACATGGAATATAATTGCATAGATTTCTCATGCTATAAAAGCTAGTAGTTATAACTCAATCAAATCTATTAAAGTTCATTATCATCTCAGTATGTAAAAATATGTATGGTGTATTACTATGTTGGAGTTGGTCAATAGTAGCCAAAACTAATCCTAATTGAAAAAAGAATGTGCTCTCCATTAAAACTAAACATTATAAAATATACAATTCATCTAAGGAATCAAACAATGAGAAAGGAAAAAGACTCTTTGGATGTTAGTATGTGGCAATTAATCATGTTATCGAGCTTAAAATTTTGTGATTTATTAGCTACATTTTCTCCCCAAATCAATTAATGAGGAAGCACAAGGGGGCATAGCCCATCCTAGAGGAACTAGGGAACTTCGGGTAAAAGTACAAACCCGTGTCACACTTTTATAAAGGAAAAGGACGACAACATGGAAATTTTTCAACTTTAACGACATAAAAGTGGCATTTGTGTTTAGAATTTGAAGAGGATGTAAATTAATGAAATGTGTAAAATTTGATAAAGTTTATGCTTATAATTTTTTTTAAAAAAAAATTGAACAAAAATTGACATAGTTTTTTAATTTTTGAAGTCTATTTTTTTATTGCTGAAATATGTTGAAAATCTAGGGTCTAGTTCGCGTCAACAAACTATATGCAAATAATAATTTTTTTCCTCTGATTCCATAATATGTTTTAGATGACATGTATAGCTAGTGCATAAAGAAAGAAAGATTCGATTTCGGTATATATTTTGTCTGTTATAACTATCCAAAGTTGGTGTTACCCGAAATCAACAATTTTTTGTTCACGTCAAATTTTCCCTATCAAATCTACACCATTAAAAAAAAATTATATATTCTTGAAGAGGACTCTCTCCTCTAGTGTTAAATATAAAGTTTTAATTTTTCTTACATGATTTGTTATTTTTAATATTTTTCGAATGAGCATGTTCTTAAATGTTAAAATACCTACTTGAAGTATTTTCAACTTATAATATATTATATGAAATCAAAACATGATAAAAATTACATGACCATAATCATGACTCTGAGCTCTACAAAATGGTATTTTTAGATTTTACAGAAAGGTAAATTTTGACAGAGAATTCAGGTCCAGAAGTGAGAACTTCTGAGAGCCACCATTTTTTACTTACTTGGCTGCCAAATAGGATTCCACATAGGTCCGGCCGAACTGGGTCCCGTCGGAAGGGGTCCGGTCGGACCTGGTTCGGTCGGACCTATAGGCGACCAAACATGGTCCCGTGCATGACCAAGTCCCTAAAATCTGAATTTTAACAATGCGGCCAATTTTTTAAATAAAATCAATTTTTTTATAGACTTTTAATAGTTTTTTGAAATTTATAAATTATTTTAATTTTATTTATAAGAGTTAAGTGGTTTTTATCTTGAATTAAGTGGTTTTTAATAGTTTTTTGAAATTTATTAATGATTTTTATTTTATATTTGGGTAATGCATGTCAAGTCTTGATTTAGTGTTTTCAAGTTAAGTGATTCTTTTATATTTTTCACAAGGCAGTTTACCTGTTTATGGTGTTACATGCATTGAAACCCTTATTCGGTTTTCTTTATTAAGAGGATTTTGGCTAGTATTCAATATACAGGTTTATAGATTTTGGCTTTGAGATTGAATTGGAGGATTGTGAAAGCTTTGGGAAATTTCAGGGTTGTTGGATTGTTCTTTGCACGGTTTCTGTTGAGTGGTGGTTTAAGGTAGGGTTTGAAAATCTTTTTTGCAATTATTCTTTGGAAAATATTGTCTTCATTGTGTTTCCAAGATAGGTTGATAATTTTGGAGTGATTGTATTTTTTTTTCATTGTCCTTGAGAAATTTTGCAAGATTATATTGTTGTGATTTTGTGAATGATAAATATGTATATATTTTGGTTGCTTATGAGCGTAAGCTTTTATAGAAATGTGTGAGTTTTTCTAGTTAAGTGATTCTTTTATATTTTTCTATCTGAATAGTTTTTGCAATGGGGAATAAAAGGAATAGATTAAGAAAATATGATCGAATAAAAGATGACAAAAAATATCATACAAAACATAATCAAGATCAACCTATTGAAGTTCAAGAAGAACCTATTGATATTCAAGAAGATGCAATTCAAGCAGGGGAACAAATTGGTAGTTCTGGAGGTGGAAATATATCTTTTGGCATGGGCAATTTGATGGAGATGAATTAGAATTCACTTTTCAATCAAATTTCATCTGAAGAAATGTTATCTGAAAGTACAATTAAAACTCATTGCAAAAAACTTTGGGATGAATATTTTGAAAATAAAAGTATGGTTGCAAGAGCTCAATTATTTGTTAGGTTATTCAGGAAAAAAGAAATGACTCCTGTTTTGGATTTGTTGGGTGTTGACAACAAGAAAAACTCAGGAGACAATGTAATTGAACAATAGTTCAAAATTTGCAAGATGCATTGAACAACATTAATAACTCAAGCTGAGGAGCTGATTTAAGTGTTGCACGTAGAGCAATTATGACTACTTTATCTAGTAGGAGGTTGACACGGAGAAAACAAATGCATGCAATTTCTGATTTACTGAATTTATCTAGAAGAACTATTCAAAGATATATCAGGAAGAGAAATATTTTAGATGAAAACATTGAAAAAACTTGGGTAAATATTTGGCTTCCTCGAAAAGATAGAATTTTTGAAGATGCAAAAAAACTAGTCATTGAATATTGGACTGCTCATTCTCATGTTTCTTCTAATAGAAGGGATACAATACAGATGAAAGATGAAGAGACTGGTATGAAAACTGCACATCCAAAACATTTTATAGATACAACACAAAGTTAAATATTTTGAAGCATTCAAGAAAGAATTTTCAGATGTGAAAATATGTCAAAGAATGTTTGAGAGGTTGTGCCCTTGCTTTGTATGCATAAATAAGGTTCGTGAAACTTGTTGTTGTCGAAATCATGTTGAGTTTCATCTATACTTGCAATCATATAAAAAAGTTATGGCAGTTCTTGATTCAAATATGTTCATCCCTGGAAGTATGACACAATTTGTGAAGTCTATTTTATGTGATAAATTAGAAAATTCAGATGAGTTCAAAGTACAGTGTATAGAGAATGCATGTAGTGATTGTGGAGATTTGCATAAATTTTCATTACAAATCGAGAATATTAATGTTTCAACACCAGTTTTGTGGAAAAGATTTGAATATGAGACATATCGAACAAAGAGCAGAGATGAATCCAAAAAAATTGTATTGAAGGAGAGTGAATTGCCCTACCTTGAGTTTATGACCAGATTTTGTACTCTAATTTATCCACATATCCAGCATTGTCATGGTGCACGATGGCAAGCTAAACAGTTTCATAATTCCAAAGATTGTTTTCCACCTGGTTGTATTGTTTCAATTGTAGATTTCTCTGAGAACTATACATTTTCCCCTCAAAAAGAGCTTCAAGCTCGATATTATCATTTTGATCAAGTTGCAATATTTGTGCAAGTGACCTATAGACATGCACAATATGATTTGGATGAGGTAGAAAGTCCCGATCCAAATGAACGCATTATCATCAAGGAGGTTCATTTCTATATCAGTGATGATAAGCTTCATGATAGGAGCTATGTGGCTCTTTGTTTTGCAATGTTTTTTGAAGATATTGTGAATTGCGGGATAAAGGCTTCACCAGGGATAACTTTAAGGAACCCCCCCTTCCCAAAAAGTATAAAATTATGGCGAATCACATGTGTTTTGGGGGGAAAAATTTTAATAGTGATGGCGAATTATCTGTCAAAATATGGATATTTGGTGGCAAATCTTTTAATAGTGTATACAATTTTTATAAAAAAATGGCTACTATAATTTTTTTTATAATAAAATTATTAATATTGATGGCAAATTATGTCTCAAAATATTGATATTGGTTGGCGAATATTTAAATAATGGATACCATTTTTATAAAATTATGGTGAAACTATTTTCCAAATACTTGAATTAATATATTTGTCATGGCAAATGGTTTTAAAACATTTATAGTTGGTATGGCGATTGAATTAATAATTCTAGAGATTGATTAACTAAAGGAGCGTTAACGCACCCAATTCCCTCTGAAAGAAACCTTCCACCGTTCACACGACACACATCCATTGGATTTAAAATAAATCAATGGCCAAAGGTGAATTTCGGGCCTTTTGTTTGTCTTCATAATATCTATGGGAAAATCTCAGCGGAATCATGACACGTGGTATGATACACGTTGTATCATACCACGTGTCATGATTCCGCCGAGATTTTCCTGTAAATATTATGAAGACCAACAAAAGGCCTAAAATTCACCTTGGGCCGTTGATATGTTGTAATCGAATGATCAACAAACGTGTGACACTGTGAGTCTAAGGAAAGATTTAAGGAGATCCCGAGTGATTTTATCATGATCTAAGTAAGTTTCTTAGTCGTTGAGTTATTTAACAATAATATTTGACTCTAGATATATATGGTGGAATCTATATCATAAGGGAAAACCCCTTTAATTGATGTAGAATTGCTTATCGAAGATGTGAAAATATAAGGTCTTAACAATTTTAATTGTATTATTAAGAATATATTGTTAAGGCCTTGGTCTAACCTAAGCACTAATTATAATTTATGGTCCCCCCAATCCTATTAGAGAACATACTTAGTTATTAGGGAAGCTTGATTAAGATTTCAATTTTCATGTCAAATGTACTATTGATATCTATCATGATAATTAAGTGAAACGTTGTGATGCCTAGTATTACCTAAAGTGAACTTCAAATTGGTCTATAGCTTCTTGGTGAAGACACATGTTGCGACTAGTCACCTTAATTATGTTGGAAAAATATGTTCCTTCACATATTTAGGAGATGTGTTGTCATTGATGTCAATATATTTATGTGTTTAGACAATATTACAATGTTAGTGCAGAGATGTTCAATCTAGATTCTAGATGATTAGTTCGGTGAGGCTATTGTATGAAAGATCAAATGCTAGTAAGAGTAAGGTACATATATATGGAAGGATGAGTGTAGATGTTATATATGATGTTACTAAGGTTTAGTGTACCGTGTAATATTTGTGAGACTTATAGGTGATTTAGCAGAGACAAGTATTTTATCGATAAGCAGTGTTAATGAGTTTGTAATATTAGATAGAAATATTAATTAATGGCGATGAGTAGATGAGTCATGACATCAGTTAAAATAATGTGAATTAATGGTTTCTTTGATGGCACCTTTCAATTTTCACTGACAGACAGGTGTGACATCATATGATCATATAAATATTAACTATTCAGTACCTCGATTGATTAATGCCTTAAAGTTAATGCTTGAATGAAAACGTCATATCATATAAGGACAATATCTTTTGACCATTCGATGATCTTAAATCAATGGTAAAACTTCATTTCCTACCACCATTTTGCTGGTAATGTACTTTGCTACTTGTTTCCACTTCTGGTAACGTATAGGTTTTATGGTTTTTTAATAATAAAGAATTGTTATGTCCACCTACGTGGTGCAAGTCTTTCGGCCTTCATTATTCCCAAGATAGAAAATGTCTTATCATAAGTGTTGTTTCCAATGGCAATAACAATTTCACCCAATGTTGCATTAAATATGAAAGATTTGGAGATTTTTGGATAGTTACCATTTATCTTGCGATTTAATTAGATCTTTAGGGGAATGATTTACAATCAAGAGTTATAAATAGATCAATCTATGCTCGCTAATTTATGATTGTGAAAGCATATTTGTGAGAATAGTCTATGAGTGCTAGGTTCTTTGTGAAAGAATATTTGTGAAAATAGTCTGCGAATGGACACTCCAATTCATTTGAGATGCACTGCCTTGGAGGACTAGAAGGCCTTTTTGAGCCTGGTCACAGATGCAATCCTAGCGTTTGTTACTACGGAGTTCGAAGCCTTCACCAAGGAGGCTATAAGAATGGTGCTCGGACGTGAATTTTTGGAGAGCGAGAATAGGTATAGAGTCACCACTGACATTTCATCTCGGTTCTTGGCTTCTCTGTTGGACCTGGGGGGGAAAAGGTGGATACGATTATGCTTCTGAAGAAAGTTTTCAAAGAAGAGTACCTCGGCGACGATGTGCATGTTGTCGTATTTTCTCAAATTGGGGTTGGAATTCCTTGGGCAAATGATTTGCATAAGATTCTAGAACTAGGAGTAGTTCCTAGGCAACCATTCCTACTGAACCTTGATGCTGAGCAGCTCAACCGTCATCAGAAGTGGGCAAAGATTGGGAGGGATTTCCTCCAGAAGTGGTACCTACTGGACGAACCCGGGGACTATCAATGGCTAGATGAATTCTTCAAGATTCTCCTCTCTTCAGACTTCCACACAAAAGGAAGGGAGCCTTAGCCGGATAGTCCTTGAATCTACAACTCTCTAGTCCCTCTACTCTCTACTCTCTAGTCTCTACTCTCTAGTCCCTCGACCTTTACTGTGTGACGTGTCTCCCTCTGGTGGTACTAGTAGTAGCTTACCAGAGTTTTTCAAATGATATAAATTGTAAATTGTTGAAAAATATAATATGAAAATGTTTTAAGAAATTCAAAGTGCTATTACTTTTATTTTTTGTTTTTATTTTAAGAATCGTTAATAGATATGGTCTTATTATAAAACGCAAAACGCAAACGCAAATTTCTTGTAATATTTTAATGTTTCCAAACTTTATCATGGATAAGCTATTCTAAGTGATTATATTTAATGATTAATATTCATTTACATTAATGTGTATTAAATTATTAATATATAAAATCGTGACAATCATTTATATTATATAAGACTAATATAAAAAATTTGCGTTGCGTTTTTGTTTCATGTAATATTTTAATGTTTCCAAACTTTATCATGGATAAGCTATTCTAAGTGAATATAGTTAATGATTAATATTCATTTACATTACTGTGTATTAAATTATTAATATTTAAAATCGTGACAATTGTTGGATAACGAGAGATGAACGGTTAGAGTTGTATTTCGGAAGTACTATGGGTTTCAAAAAGCTTTTCTGAAAACTCGCTCTGAAAACATGACAAGTTGACGTGTAATTTGATGAAAAGATTACGTGGTACATTTTAGAAAGATTATGTTATGTTACACATTGTACCATTACAATTTACATTTAACGAAGGCTTTTTAACATTACTCTTAATTGCAGAGCTCAAAAGAACTGTTGAACCATCGTCGAAGATTTCGAGACTATAATTTGTGAGAGCCTTAGGGCTTAGATTTATCTGTTCTAACTTCAATCTATCCACCAGATTTCAAAGTTTAATTTCAGGTAAGATATCTAGCTTGATGCATCTCAATTTTGTAATGTCAAAAATTTACTTTAACCTACTTTTGAAATTACAAGTTACAATGGGGGTTTTCTTAAAGGGGCCAAGGGATTTTGTAATGTCAAAAATTTACTTTAACCTGATTTTGAAATTACAATTTACAATTGGGGTTTTCTTAAATTGGAGGGGGGGGGGTTCTTAAATTGGGGTTTTCTGTGATTTTGTTAGTAAATATCTATGAATCTGTGTTGTTTCATTCTTCGGAAGAAAAATGGTGAAAGCGAAAACTCAAGGCCAAGGGCAAGCAGATGGGAAAACTTTAATAGACTGCAGAAAACTAGTAGAAATCCCTGGTTTCACTAATGAGTATCACGATGTTTATGATCCTGTTATCGACGGTGAAAGGAGACTTGTAGCAATTAAATATGCATTGTGTAGTAAGGCAATTGGGCCAAAGAGGCTTGATTTTATAAAATTTAACCTAGTGGTAGGTGCAAAAACCAATAAAGTTGCTTCGTGGGATGTTGGTTTGGGTTACATACTGTTACCCAAAGTTTTCCCTTGCCCAGAAATTGTCTTGATTTGTGCAAAAAATTATGATGAAGAAAGAAAAGCAATTGTGAATAAAAATAATCAGGAAGAAATTTTATCAATAAATGAGGAAGAATCTCTCAGTTTGCTAGACCTAGGGTTTGACTCACAAAACTGTAATGTCCATATTGACCTGGGATTGGTGGCAAACCAATATGAAGCAGTCTCGCCAGATGCAAAAGATTCATTTATAAAGGGTCTAATAGTTGCAGAGGCAAAGGCTTCATTGGGTGAGAACCATAAGCCTCCTTATGATTTTAACATTTTTGTGCCATGGGTTTAGGATACTATGTCCTCGCTAGCATTTTGCCTGGGACTGGAAAATGATAGGGAAGTGGGTGCTAGCATTCTTCAATTCATTTGGGATATCCATTGTGTCAATGAACCAGTAAGATATAATTTTGTTGGACATGTGGTTCAATCGATGCAAGAACAATTAGCATTGATTAAAAGGGGCAATTCTAAGACATTTAGGTTCAAAACCTACCTATGCTATCTTCTGCTAGCCAAGAATGCTGCAATATTAATGAGCAACGGCAACAAGCTAGAAATTCAGAGGGGGACAGGTACTCCATTTCCAATATATAACTGGACACCTCATATAAGAATGTATGATAATAGAAGTAATTACAGTAATTTTGTAGACTTCTTTTTGGCACCATTGTACAAAAAAATAACAAGCACTCCAATGCCTAGGTTGTCTGCTTCATGTAGGGATTGCATCCAACTTGGAAGCACAATTCAATTAGTTGACTGGTACTTAATGGAAGAATACACTGTAATAAGGTTTTATGGGTTAGAACTGCAACCCCACAAACTTCCAATGCATGTGACAGATAGGGTGTTTGCAGTAGAATATATAGTACAACTAGAGAGCACAGATAAACTCTTTGCTGGCCAATCGAAGAAGAGCATATTCCCTTCCTTACCTTTCTCAATTGGAGGGTTAACATTTGAGAGAAAGGCATTCAAAGTGGCAAAGTTTTTTTTAGATATTTTTTAATTTTATTTAGAGTGGTACTGGAAGTATGATCCACTCAACGTCATTCAAACAATGCTTGTTGCTAATAAGAACTCTGCAAACTTATTTCAACATGAAAGTAAACCATTGCTAGAGAAGTTGAAAAACAAGGATAGCTGGGATGACGTTAGAAAAGAGTTGGAGAAAGTTTCCAGTGAGGAAAAATTTTTAACTGAACAGTTGTCATCATAAATTATGACAACAATAAACCAGGGCATTGTACAGCCTAGGATGTCCTACAATTTCTATGAAAAAGCTGCTCAGCCATCAAACAAAAAAATACCAAAGAGCTTAGCAGAAGCTTGTAAGGATAGAAAATGGACTAGAATGAAAATGGATGATTTTTGGAGTATGAGAAAGGATCTTGGTGAGCCAAAGACCAGTGAAGATATGGATGAAATGGATGAGGATATAGAGTTTAGCAAATTGTGGAATTTGCAGCATCCTAGCATGGCATATGACACTGAGGATGAATATCCAGACATTGATGATGATAATCCACCAATTGCATTTACTCCAGGGACTAGGAGTCAGAGTGGAACTAGCAAGTCATGACATAAAGCATATGGCAAAGGGGCAATCATTGTGGAAAAAATGGGTTATAAAGGTGGTGGTTTGGGTCCCACAGGAGAAGGTGTCTGGAATACAATTGAGACAAAAAAAAGTGCTTATGAACATGGTGCAGGCCTTGGAGTTGGGTCTGCTAGTGTCACTGGTGCCAGTGGGACTGGCCAACTTATACAACAAGTTCCCTCTCTAAAGAGGGAACTAAGTGTAGAATCTACACAGAATCCCATACAAGAAGATAGTGTCAAGAAGAAAAAGCTTTCCGTTTCCAAAACACCAACAACAATGGCATTCAATCCTGTTGGAGCTCAAAAATTCAGTCTATATTTTTGAGTCCATATTGCAAAAAATTATCTAAGTGTTGGAATTAGTCTTTTGAAAATCATTAAAGATGCTCAGTTCGAGGTGCATGGAAAATGTGTTTTTTTAAATAAAAACCCTCTAGTAAATGATGACTTCATGAGAGATTAATTTCAGATTTATGCAAGATGTGGAGTCATAGACAAATGCAAAGCATGTGGAGAAGAAGAAGATAAAAAAAGGTTGAGGGCAAAAGCCAGTTGAATGCAAAAAAAAGTGTGAATGCACAGCTAGTCACGTTTTTTATCATAACTCAAAATACAAACTGGGTTGGGCTAAATTTTACATATATTTGAGACGACTATATGTGCATTGTATAGAAATTTTTTTAGAAAAATTCAGTTTGAAAATCAAAAATTATGATCCTCTGAGTACTGCAACAATTGAAAAATCAGCAATGCTTCCAAAAGTTTAGTCCCACATTGCTCAAGAAATGACCATTTCAAGTGTTTAAAAGATATACCACTCACATAATGAAATGAATAAAGAAAAGAAGGCTCTCAAGAGTGTGCACAACTAGTGCATTGAGATGCATGCCAGTGACCATAAAGCACTAAATTTTGTAAAAAAATGCTAGCAAAAAATGCTAGTGGTTAAGCCACTAACATTCAGAGAACTAGAGAATGCTTAGTCTCCAAGTCTCCAAATGCAAATGGTTAAGTCATAAACATTCAGAGAATTAGAGAATACACTTGGTTGTGAGTTCTCCCAATCCCTAACAGTTAGTCTCCAGTTCTCCAAATACAAATGGTTAAGGAGATAATATTCAAAGAACTAGATAATGCCTTGGTCGCTAGTTCTCCAAATACAAATGGTTAAGGAGATAACATTCAGAAAAATAGAGAATGCCTTGGTCGCTAGTTCTCCAAATACAAATGGTTAAGGAGATAACATTCAGAGAATTGGAGAATGCTTAGTCTCTAGTTCTCCAAATGGTTGGCGATTAGTAAAAATGATTCAGAGAATTGGAGAATAGACTTGGTTGCTAGTTCTCCAAATGGCAGGCAGTTAGTGAAAATGATTCAGAGAATTGGAGAATAGACTTAGTTGCCAGTTCTCCAAGTTTGACCTGGGGTTAAGGTTTGATTTGGAGATTCAGAGAATGGTTTGTTCACGTGATCGCTAGAGGTAATCATGGTTAAGGAATGGATTTAGAGATTCAGAGATTGTATGCATTCACTAGTTCTCCAAATGAGATGGTTTACCTGAGGTTTGTCCGAGCAACGAATCACGCCGTGACAAGTGTCAAGTTCTGGTGCATCTTGAGGATAAAATGTGAAAATGATTAAAAATTGCAGACTTAGAAAGAATTTAAAAATTTGATATAGGTCTAACTATAGGCAATAATTTGAAAATTTAAATGACAGATGGCTGCTCACAAATTAATGGCCCAGAAATTCATTTTTTATCCAAAATATGAAGTGTTATATATCGTCGGAAAGGTCTCAAAACGAGGAATCCAATGGCGATAATATTTTTCAGTTTCAGTGCAATGGATGAGAGTAGTTTGGGTTTGAAATCCAAGAGTCTAGATCAGAATCAGATCAGATCGAACATGATTGCAAATGTGGATTAGTTTTGGGAATCAGTTGCAGAATTAGAGAAGAGGAAGGATGAAGATATTTTATGCAAGATGGACAATTGTCAATTGGCTTCCAACTGATTCAATTCTGCTATATCTCAATTTTCTTCTCAATTGTAAAAGGATGTTGAAATTTATGTTGCAGGGCAGCTTTCAGGCCTTTTTCTTGTTTTCTCTGGTTTCCTTGTCATGTAAATATGTTGAACCAGATGAATTTTAATGAAAAAATGATGGAATCCCTATTCAGTTCTGGTTGATGTCTTCGTGTATCTAGTCTTAGTTCTTATGTATCAGTTTGTAAGGCATTTTGATGCACTATTTATAAGGTTGGAATCCCTATTCAGTTCTGGTTGATGTCTTCGTGTATCTGGTCTTAGTTCTTATGTATTAGTTTGTAAGGCATTTTGATGCACTAGTTATAAGGTAGCTGTGATCTTGTTTTCAAGTTTCTTTCAAGGAGAGAGTCAATCTTGAATGCAGGCTCTGAGAATTTAAGATTTATATGTGAATTTGATGTCTAGGAACTAGAATGAGAAGAGTGGTTTGTAAGGCACTTCACTTGGTTCCTTTGAGTTTGGAGTTAAGTTTTTCTGGGAATGCATGATTGTTTGACTCTAATGCCCAATAGATAAGGCACTAGTCTCTTGCTTGTCCTACAGTTTTCATCATCAAGCATTAATTGAAAATCATTTTACTTTCTTGTTGTTATGCACATTCATGTTCGATTGTATTCAAGAAGTACAATTCTTTTTCTAATTCCTTGAAGAGTGAATCATTAGGTTAGCCTGCCTGAGCCTCCGAGTTCAAAAAGAAGAAGGAGTTTATCCTTGTTATCGCATTGGCCATTTTTCTAGTTCTTAGTAGATCATACAGGTGGGATCCTGTATAAGACTGGTTGAGTTGAACTCCCATGTTTTATAAGTCTGAGAACTATCCACCAATTTTTATGTCTGCATAAAAGGTTCTAGTGAGTAAGTGTTTATGTATGCAGATCTTATCTTGTTTTAGGTGTACCCACCTGAGTGTGTGGAACTCGAAGCAGAAGGAGGATCAAATCCTCATCAATTAGTCTTTTCTTGCCCCTTAGTTTGTATGAACAAGTAAATTTGTGTTACTAGACAAAGATCCCCGGGTCTAGTTTCATATTTCTCTTTTAGAGTTGAGGGATACAAGAAAAATGGCTAACAAATTGGCCACTCTGTTGGGGAAGCAATAAATGACAAAAAGGTTAAGATGCTCAATTCCTTGCCTTGTTGAATCATCCCAGGGTCTGATCTATTTGAATAGAGTCAAATAAAATTTTGTTATATTATCTCACCGAGTGTGAGTGGCAACTCTAAGTCTCTGTTTGATCGGTATGTTCTTGTAGTCTATTTTATGATCCTAACAAACAGTGTTATCCTGTGAAGTTGCTTTGTGTTTGCTGGCTTGGTAATGAAGGTTCAGATCTAAGATTAAATCTCTCAGTTGATTCAAAATTTGTCCTCTGAAAAGAGGTGGCGGCTCTACGAAATTTTGGAAAGTGATTTGAAGGAGACTTTAAATTAGTGTTTTACAAATGATAGTAGCACTTCCAGGTAATCCTATTTTTTACCAAGCAAAATGGTCCCTTAATAGGTGAACAAGTCACTAAGAAAAGGGAAAATAATTTTAAGAAGTTGGAGTCATATTTCTGAGTTTGAAGTTTTTAGTTATTGTAAAGAGTATCAGAAATATGCAGTGCTCCATGAAGTCAGTGGTTGCATAAAATTGGACAGAAATACTGTCATGAGAATAAGCTTTAGTGTTTTGTCAATGTGTTAGAATTGAGTTTCTAGTTGCTATGAGTCAAGATGTTTCTGGATCTGAAAGTTTTCAATCAGATCTAGAAAGTTATAATGATGAACTTCATTGGATTAATCAAAAAATTTAGCATAATTGTATACTAGTGTTAAGATGTGCAATAGGAGAAAGAGATGAAGACTCTACATTGTCTTATTACAAGAAGTTTCTTATTGCATGTAGTGAGCTTCCTGTGAGTTTAGATTTTCATAAATCCTAGTATGCTGAGATGTTCCTAGAACTTTCAATGCCTAAATCAGTTAGTTGGACTGCGTCCTTAAAGGATGAAGCACTAAAAAATGTTAAGGACTAGATAGACTCTTTTATAAATGTTGAGTTCAATGATGCTGAGTCCTGTGATGGTTATAGTGCTAGTTATTGTGCTAATGATGAAGTTTATGAGTGTCAAGGAGGGGAAAATGAATCTTCAGTTGATAATGATTTCCTTGAGCTTGTAGATTTCCCCCTTTCTCAGCATGATGCTAATTTTTCCTTGTTTCAGCTTAATGGTGTTTTGTGTGAACATGAAGAACATGGTTATAATGCGGATGATAGTTCCTGCAGTGGTTACTTCACACAAGGTAATCAGAGACAAGTAAATTTAGTCCCTATTTTAGATGGAGAAGAGATTTGCAACATCAGTAGTGAGAATGGAGAAATAAAATGTGATGTTTAGTGAATGGAGAAATAAAATGTGATGTTTAGTGCTTGCTAAGTTGTGAGCAGATTTCAAATCTCTTGGATGCTGATTTTCAGAGGTATGGTACCAAGTTTGTTTCTAGAATTCCATGCCCGGTAAATATAAATTTTGATGAAATTGATTTGGACAATGGCATGATGAGTGAAACATATCTTGATGTCTCTTCTCCTATTTTAAATCAGCAAGATTCAAGTGCATTCCATTGTGATAATGTTGATAATGTCATATTTGATGAGTACAATGACGAGTGGGCTAATGAGTATTCAAATTTGCAAGAGCTTGTTGAATGTAGTTCTGATTTACATTTTGGTGCTGAAGAATATGGTAAATTTGAAAGTGTATTCTTAGATTTTCAAATGACTGATGAGTCACTCGCTGACAGAGCTTGTTCTTTTCTACATGTTGCTGATGTGGTTTGTGATCAGATAGATGTTTCTGGTCTTCTGCAATCAGACTTTTGTTTTGAGAAGTTCTATGTTAGTCTGCAAGGTGATGAAAAAATGGCTTATCTTTTACCGCAAACTAATGATCAGTACAATTATGTTTCCAGCTATGAGGGTGAGTTGGAATATTTCATTTTTCAGCATAATATTGATATTGAAGAGTGATGTTGTAGTGTCACAAAATGATTGATATTTATGGCAGCCTGGTGGTTTTCCTTTATTGGATAATGGTGAGTGTGTTGATCACTTTTCTTATGGTATGCTAAAAGAAAATCAAAATGTTTCTAACCAGCTGGATGCAACATATGATCTCAATTTGCCTCCGTTGTATGGAGATGAGAATTATTTATTTGATCGAGGTAAGGACTAATTTCTGTTTGATGGCTTTGAGGATTTGTAAATCAGCTTTGTGTTTGTATAGTTGCTTTATTTCCCTTCAGTTGTGTGTCATCCCTACTTTCAATAAAGGATTCCCAATTTGAGAAGAGAGAGAATGTAAAAGAGAAAAGTCTGATTTCAAGTTTAATTGGTCTGCTTCTACCATGAGATTCTGCGGTTCTCTGCATGCCCACATGGGGCATGTGTCCCTAATTAGAGCCACTGTTGGAGCTCAAAAATTCAGTCTATATTTTTGAGTCCATATTGCAAAAAATTGTCTAAGTGTTGGAATTAGTCTTTTGAAAATCATTAAAGATGCTTAGTTTGAGGTGCATGGAAAATGTGTTTTTTTAAATAAAAACCCTCAAGTAAATGATGACTTCATGAGAGATTAATTTCAGATTTATGCAAGATGTGGAGTCATAGACAAATGCAAAGCATGTGGAGAAGAAGAAGATAAAAAAAGGTTGAGGACAAGACCCAGTTGAATGCAAAAAAAAGTGTGAATGCACAGCCAGTCACATTTTTTATCATAACTCAAAAAATACAAACTGGGTCAGGCTAAATTTTACATATGTTTGAGAAGACTATATGTGCATTGTACAGAATATTTTTTAGAAAAAATCAGTTTTAAAATCAAAAATTATGATCCTCTGAGTACTGCAGCAATTAAAAAATCAGCAATGCTTCCAAAAGTTTAGTCCCACATTGCTCAAGAAATGACCATTTCAAGTGTTTAAAAGATATACCACTCACATAATGAAATGAATAAAAAGAAGAAGACTTTCAAGAGTGTGCACAACTAGTGCATTGGGATGTGTGCCAATGACCATAAAGCACTAAAGTTTGTAAAAAAATGCTGGCAAAAAATGCTAGTGGTTAAGTCACTAACATTCAGAGAACTAGAGAATTCTTAGTCTCCAAGTCTCCAAATGCAAATGGTTAAGTCATAAACATTCAGAGAATTGGAGAATACACTTGGTCGCGAGTTCTCCCAATCCCTGACAATTAGTCTCCAGTTCTCCAAATACAAATGGTTAAGGAGATAACATTCAGAGAACTAGATAATGCCTTGGTCGCTAGTTCTCCAAATACAAATGGTTAAGGAGATAACATTCAGAGAACTAGAGAATGCCTTGGTCGCTAGTTCTCCAAATACAAATGGTTAAGGAGATAATATTCAGAGAATTGGAGAATGCTTAGTCTCTAGTTCTCCAAATGGTTGGCGGTTAGTGAAAATGATTCGGAGAATTGGAGAATAGACTTGGTCGCTAGTTCTCCAAATGGTAGGCAGTTAGTGAAAATGATTCAGAGAATTGGAGAATAGACTTAGTCGCCAGTTCTCCAAGTTTGACCTGGGGTTAAGGTTTGATTTGGAGATTCAGAGAATGGTTTGTTCGCGTGATTGCCAGAGGTAACCATGGTTAAGGAATGGATTTAGAGATTCAGAGATTGTATGCATTCACTAGTTCTCCAAATGAGATGGTTTACCTGAGGTTTGTCCAAGCAACGAATCATGTCATGACAAGTGTCAAGTTCTAGTGCATCCTGAGGATAAAATGTGAAAATGATTAAAAATTGCAAACTTAGAAAGAATTTAAAAAGTTGATATAGTTTTGACTATAGGCAATAATTTGAAAATTTAAATGACAGATGGCTGCTCACAAATTAATGGCCTAGAAATTCATTTTTTATCCAAAATATGAAGTGTTATATATCACTGAAAAGGTCTCAGAATGAGGAATCCAATGGCGATAATATTTTTCAGTTTCAGTGTAGTGGATGAGAGCAGTTTGGGTTTGAAATCTAGGAGTCTGGATTGGAATTAGATCAAATCGAACATGATTGCAGATGTGGATCAGTTTTGGGAATCAGTTGTAGAATTAGAGAAGAGGAAGGCTGAAGATATTTTATGCAAGATGGACAGCTGTCAGTTGGCTTCCAACTGATTCAATTATGCTATATCTCAGTTTTCTTCTCAATTGTAAAAGGATGTTGAAATTTATGTTGCAGGGCAGCTTTCAGGCCTTTTTCTTGTTTTCTCTGGTTTCCTTGTCATGTAAATATGTTGAACCAGATGAATTTTAATGAAAAAATGATGGAATCCCTATTCAGTTCTGGTTGATGTCTTCGTGTATCTGGTCTTAGTTCTTGTGTATTAGTTTGTAAGACATTTTGATGCACTAGTTATAAGGTAGCTATGATCTTGTTTTCAAGTTTCTTTCAAGGAGAGAGTCAATCTTGAATGCAAGCTCTGAGAATTTAAGATTTATACGTGAATTTGATGTCTAGGAACTGGAATGAGAAGAGTGGTTTGTAAGGCACTTCACTTGGTTTCTTTGAGTTTGGAGTTAAGTTTTTTTGGGAATGCATGATTGTTTGACTCTAATGCCCAATAGATAAGGCATTGGTCACTTGCTTGTCCTACAGTTTTCATCATCAAGCATTAATTGAAAATTATTTTACTTTCTTGTTGTTATGCGCATTCATGTTCGATTATATTCAAGAAGTACAATTCATTTGTTGATTCCTTGAAGAGTGAATCATTAGGTCCTAAGCCTCCAAGTTCGAAGAGAAGGAGTTTATCCTTGTTATCACATTGGCCATTTTTCTAGTTCTTAGCAGATCATACAGGTGGGATCCTGTATAAGACTGGTTGAGTTTAACTCCCATGTTTTATAAGTTTGAGAACTATCCACCAATTTTTATGTATGCATAAAAGGTTCTAGTGAGTAAGTGTTTATGTATGTAGATCTTATCATGTTTTAGGTGTACCCGCCTGAGTGTGTGGAACTCGAAGCAAAAGGAGAATCAAATCCTCATCAATTAGTCTTTTCTTGCCCCTTAGTTTGTATGAACAAGTAAATTTGTGTTACTAGACAAAGATCCCCAAGTTTGGTTTCATATTTCTCTTTTAGAGTTGAGGGATACAAGAAAAATGGCTAACTGATCCTAAAGAACTATTTTTTGAATCAAGTCTAGCAAAACCCTCTAGAATTTTAAATCCTCAAAGAGCATTAGTTAGATCAAGAGGCATTGCAAGCTCTACCTCTGCATCACCTTTCAAACATTCAAATCCTTCTGCAACACCAGATTTTCATTTCAAATATTTCTCTAATAAATTTGCAGAAACAATAACCAAGAATAAGGAAATAAAGAAGACATTGCAGACTCGTCCCCTTAATGCAGCTGTAGAGGAACAACCTGCATCCAACAGGTTTTTACCAACATATGACCTAAAAAGAGACATGATGGAGTTCATGGTTGTTATTCCACCAAACAAAGATGGAAACCCACTAGAGAGTCAAATAGATCCATCTGAATTTCAAGTTAGCACTCTCGAAATGGATTTTTCCAAAATTAAAAATGTGGACAAAATCAATGAGTCAAAGTTTACAAACCAAGTCGTCTGCAGTGCACTGCTAAAGGTGGAAAGAGAGAAAACCAAGCTCGAGAGAAATATAGAAAAGTTACAGGGAGACATTGGCAATGAAAAAGCAAAAAGGAAAGCTTCAGACAATAGTTTGAAAGAATTACAGAAAAAGATTAAAAAATCAAACTCTACATCAGCAGATACAGAGCAAGAATAGGAGCAAGCAGAGGTAGAGTTGAAGGCACTGAGGGGAAAATCGGCAGAAATTAGTAAAAAACTAGAGGAAGAAAGAGTCAGTTTAGAAAAGTTAGTTAAAACCATGGAGAGTAATGCTACCTCCAACTGGGAATTGTAAAAGCAATTGGAGTCTCAGGCAGATAAAGCCAATCATTGGGAACACAAAGTAGTGGAAGAGAGAGAGAATTGTGAAAAAATGGCAGAAGAACTAAAGAAACCCAATAATACAATTCAAACTTTAACAAATACTAATAATAATTTAGTGAAGATTGCAAAAGAACACATTTGGGGCCAAATATTGGTGATGTCTAATAGCTTGTATGAGTGGTTTGAAATGCTTCAAAGTATGAGAGTATGTTATTTGAAGCTCCATAAGAACATTGAACAAAACATGGATGTTGTCAAGAAAGAAAAGGAAGAAAAAGATATTATGCAACAACTCTACAATAAGAGTGATAGTTATCTATCAAACAAGGGAATTAGCAACCACCTTGATGTCTCAGTAAAGGTATCAAGTATCATTCAAAAATGTGAGAAGCTAAGGGAAGCACAGGAATTGGATGACAAAGCTACGTAGAAGATCACAAAGATGGAACAAAGGAAAGCAAATATGGAAAGTCTTGGTTTGCCTAAGGGATTTGACCCAAATAACTTCATTGGAAGAGAAAATTACAAAATAAGGTTGTAGGACAAAATAAATATTGATTTATGCTTTCTTCCTACAAACATATCTCTAGATACATTCATGGATTTCGTCAAACCAGTCAGAACTTTGAATGGAGTTTTAGAAGCAACAGTGATGTCAAGTCACACTTCCAAATATGAATTGCTAACGAAGTTGCATGAGTGTGACTATACTATGAACCAAATTGTTCTGCCATCAGAGGATGTTTTGACTAGCCTACAAATATTGCTCTAAATTTTGAACTACTGTAAATTGTAATATATTGCAAATGAATACAAAACAAATTGTGCTCTATCTAATTTTCATGTTTTCCAATTCAATGTATGTTGAGTTACTCTATTTTATTTAGTTATTCTTAGTTGATTTACTCTGTTATATGCTATTGGAATACAAAATTTCATTCAGGAATTTCAAATTCAAATATGAATGATCATTGATGATACGATACAAAGTTACAAACTACACTCTGCAGTAATAATACTCTTTGTTCTCAAATTTTAATGATGAAACATAATACATTCTTGCTTTTCTAAAATGAACATTGAATGATAGGATATAGTAGTTAATAAGTTCAAAAAAATACCTATTGATTGCTACTGCTAATTTAGCAAAAATTTCCTAAATTTTCCAATTCATCTCTGCGTCGTCATCATCATCCAATTCTGGTATTCCAGTTTCTTCATTGTTCTCTTCATTTTCGTTTGTGCCTTCTTCACTTTGACCTCCGCTTCTATGACTCCCATTGCCACCAGTACTTGTCCCACTCGGGCTCACTATCGGAGATTGGTTAATGGTGTTGCCCAACCCTCTTCTTTTGCATCGTTTCTTCCAGATTTCCATTGCTTTTTGATAAGGAAAAGTATTGACATCATACCTAGATGTGTAGACCCTCAAGCATGTTTCCAAATTCTTGTCTAGTTTGTTTCTTAGCTTTGATTTTAGGAAGCCCAAAGCACTGAAAACTCTCTCATCCTCCATTGAACCCAATATCATGGTCTGACATAGATCAACAAGCTTGAAGAACTCTAAAATTTCTTCACGCAACATTGTGCTCTGTTTTAGTTCTGTCCAAAGCCTTGTTGCCGAGCCCTCATCATGTGGGTTATGCATTAATTGATATTGATGCCTCATAGTCCTTGCAAAAGTGCCTAATTGTTGTCTAAGAAGACCCTCATCTAAAATTCCATTGATTGTCACTCCATTGAATTCTACAGATTTGCAAAATTCCTTTATCAAAGTCATCAGTCTATTACGATAATCTTCCTTAGATTTTAAGGACCAATATTGAGGAAACACAATTTCCATGGCCTCAAGTAGTTGTTCATATGGGAATCAGGATCTTATTTTAGAGGAAACTTTATAGGCTATTTCCCTTGCATTACCTGCTATAGACTCGACGATCTTGGTAAAATCTTCCCTTGTAACTCTTGTAGCTTGCTTCTTTGGGGCACTATAGTACATTGGTATATGAAATCCTCTTACACAAACACATAAATCCCCATTTTCAATGATCTTTAAATAATTATCAGGATTGTCCAAATCTGTTAGTTTCCACCAGTGATTAAATCTTTCATCATATAAATTTAATTCATTTCGATAGAGACTATCGAGGGCTTGGCATGATATTTTACGCAATTGAGCATATTCTCCAATATACATGGCTCTTTGCTGGGATTTTTTCATAATGAATGTCATTTCTTCTAGCATGGGAAGAAGAGATGCTAAAGTCAAAAGTGTCTCTATATTGCTTAACCTTAGAAGCAGGTTGCCACATCTCTGATTTTCTGCATTGTCCTGATTTTTGTACATCAGTCCAATCAAAGATTGATATTCAGAAAAAACTTGATGTGCTGGTCCATCCAAAGAGATCCATCTGGTATCAACATCTTTAAGAAGCTTGTTTCCATTGGTAATTCCATCAGCAAAGTGTTGAAATTCCCTAAAATGTTTGGGACTTCAACAAAAATATGAGTACAACTCTCTTACTAAATCTTCAACCTTGTTTACTAAAGGAAACTTCTTCACAACTCTAAAAGCAAGATTCATTCTGTGGGCCATATAGTGAATGCCAACAACATATGGTGAACAAGAAGCCTGCATCTTTGTGCAAAGACCATTCCTTTGACCTTGCATTACTGAAGCTCCATCTGATCCAACACAGATCAACTTCTTCGCTATTGTCAATTCATCCATACCTCCATATTCAATTAATTGGTTCTTTACTAATTGAAATAAAGTTTCTGATGTCACATTGTCCCTGAATTTTGCAACAGTGGGTAGATGTGGTTGGCAGACATTATTCTGTATAGTATAAACATGCATGCATACCCACAACGTATTATCTATTGCCATAACTTCATCTAAGGACAATGCAATAAAGGTTGACTCTTTTATTTTTCTCTGTACATCCTCTATTTCAACCTGGGCAATACAACTTGCCAATTCCCATCCACTGTTTATTGACCAATGAGTGACAGGATAGTTAGGAACTTTCAGAAAGTGTAACAAACCACTCATTTCTGGATAGTCTGTCATTGGACACCCTCTGCTCAAAATATGGAAAACATTACTTAATTGGACAGCTTTTCCGCAATCTTCTACTTCACTTGCTTTTGCAAAAATAGCATTAATAGAACCTTGAACTTCACCAGGCTTCATCTTAAATTTTTGAAACAAATAATATTTCTCAGCATTCCTTTTATGTTTACATTGCTCCTTTGTTTTATATCTTACCACTTTTATTTCCTTTCCATCAATAGTTGAGGTTTCATAAACCTTACCAACATGTTTCTCTATGATGTCTAGTTTAAGCTGCAACCGCTTTTTTTTTTTATACTTCCAACTACAAATTGTACATCTACATTCTACTGGCGGCTCACCTACAATTGGATTGTCCATGGGTTCAATGAATGGATACTTTGCTTCCCAATCAAATTTAAATCTCCTCGCCATCTCCCATTGACGATCAGTTTTTTCTTTTGATTTTCCTCTCCCTTTAGTGTTACTATTAACTAAACCATCATCATCACCGAAGTCGATCGCTTCATCCTGGTACTAGTTGTTGACTTGAAATTCTTCTTCAAGGTCATCTTCATCAGAGATATCAGGTTTTGCAACTTCGTCACCAGATTTATTAGGCTCCCCAATTTGTTCATTAGACTCCTGTGTAGGTTGAGAACCTTGAAATTGTACAAGTTCCTCTGATGATGTACCTTCCTCACTTTGACCAACACTATCACATCTGCCCACGCCAAAGTATGAAGATAAATTTCTGCATTTCGTTGGCCTCGGGCTCTCTTGGACATCTCCACTTGCAATAGTCCTCTTCCTATTTAACTTTGACTATGACATCTCCAACAAATTAAGGCTGCAAATAAAATTTTACTTGAATAAATTATAAGATACTATGGACTGGTAGTCATTCGCTACCGATCGCAAATGCAATTGTGAGCTCAGAATCAACTAAATCTCTTGAAGTCTCCTTCTCTCCGGCATGTTTCAATAATGAAACTCATATCTCTTAAATAGACAACTACAAGTAAACTGTTTTCATATTAGCCATCAGATTTTGCCTCATAATCTCCATCGTCCATTTTGGCGAAGGGGCCAACAGTTGCTTATGATTAACAACTAATATTTGGTGAACCCGCGTATTTTCAAATAATTTACTGGGTGAATAGGGCGGGAATTTGGGACACGATTATGTATGGCAAATTGGGTCCTAGTGTAAATAAAAATTTTACTTGGGAGAATGGGCCTTTGGCGAATGTTGATCCTTGATGAAGACACCCAATTTAATTCATGGTGAAGAACCTGACTACCGTAATAGAAATATGAGTGAAGAACTCGACTACTGTACTGATATTACGTAAAAATAGTGGCGAACAATCCGACCACTATATGAGCATTTTATAAAATTCAGACGAACCGGTCAACAACTATAGGAGCATTTTATTTGCCAATTTCCTTCCGTCGATAGGCACATATTCGCCAAATGGTGAATAATCGCCACTAAAAAAAACCCTGGGCTTCACAACACTGGATTTGGTTTGATGGTTGTGCAGGTATGTGTATAGATACTTCAATTTATTTTCATTGTCATTTAATTATTTGTTAAATTATTAAAGGGTGACATGTATGTATGCATGTACAACTTAATTTTGCAAGACAATTTAAATATGCAAAAGCCTTTAATTGGCTAGCCATGCAACATGCTAGACGCAATGTTAAGTTTTTGTAGAACTTCTTTGAAAGTGGACATGGAAAAGGAGAGCACGATGGAGCAGGAGCATGTGTGAAGCGTACACTTCGCCAACATGAACTTGTAGGTACAAATGGTGTTCAATAGTTAAATATATATATATATATATAAATTTCAAATAATATAATTTTAGTTTAGATCCATTTTCTTTAAACTAATAATTCAGAAATGTACATGTAACATGATAGAGAATTCAAAGAAAATTGTTGAATGGTGTCAAAGTCATTTTGCTCCTCGAGACACCAAATACAACAAACGTTATTTTTGGGAAGTGAAAGGTAATTTATATTTTGTTGTAAAATTTTAAATTTTAAATTTTGATTTCATGTTCATGTCTATCTTTTCATAATTGTTGATCTAAAAATGTGCAACTTTCATTTCATATTTGTAACAGATAAAGATCGATCTAATCTTTACAATTGTCAAAGAATTGTTGGTATTAGAAGTTTACATCAATTGATCACTACAAGACAACACAGGCCTCTTTTGATTCAAGTAAGAGAAAAATCATGTTTTTGTGCTCATTGCATTGAGGACAATCCATTGAGTCAATGTGAGAATATTGCAAATGGATATGTTTTACAATGGGATATGAAGGAGTTAATCAAAATGCCTCCTTATGAAGATGATGACATTGACATAAACATTCATGATCCTATATATTCAGCTGATTATGAGCGTGTTTTTGATTTAGTTGTTACAGGTGCGTGCACATACATGTTCTTTTATTTCATTTTAATTTATCGCATAAGTGATGTTTAATTCTAATAGAATCCATTTGTATAGGTGATATTTTTTATGTAGTTGCGGATCCTGACATTGCAAAAAGTGTAGATTATTATCTACTAAGATGCACGAAAGCAAAATACAAGTTGACAGAACAAACTGTAGATGATAATGAACAGACATATCCAGCTGGTTCAGTTGTTATTGAAGGAACCTATTATCAGTAAATAAAGGTCAATAGAAATGGTGTTCAATTTATTGAATACATGTGTGGCAAAAAAGTTCTACATTACAGTCACTTGGTTATAGCAACAAAGTTGCAATTTGAGGCATTGCAAAAAAAGAGGATGTGGCAATTAGAAGTGGAGGTTGTCTATTGAAGAACATGAAAACTTTTGGAGATAATAAAAGATAGAGAGGATCTAGACTATATGTATCAGTAGCTTTAGAACTCTATAAGCTTCCGAATAAACTTCCTTTTGTAGCTCTTGTACTTTCATATTTGAACTCTATAGTTTGAAGTTTCATGTTTGAACTCATATATATTGTATGTTTTTATGTATGTATGTTAATTAATTGTATGCTTTGATTAATTAGTTAGTTAATTAAATGTATGCTTTGATTAATGCTTTTGGTAATTATGCTTTAGTTAATTATGATAGTTACTTAAAATTAATTATATGATTTCATGCACTACCTCCCCTTAAGACATTAGTTACTTACTTAATTATGTTAGTTACCTAATTATGTTAGTTAGTTAGATTACCTAATTATGCTAGTTAATTATGTTAGTTAGATTACTTAATTAATTGTCCTAATTGTTAGTCCGTTAATTATGTTAGATTACCTAATTATGTTAGTTAGATTATTTAATTATGTTAGTTACTTAATTAATGTATGCTTTGATTAATTACCTCACCTTAAGACATTAGTTAGTTACTTATTTAATTATTTTTTACTTACATGACATTAGTTAGATTACTTAATTGTTAGAAATATTTAAAATAACATTAGTACATGGCATAACATAATGTATACATAACATGTATAAAAATAAGTCTAAAAGATGAAATAACACATGAACATATAACATGTAACATGTATAAAATATGTAACATGTAATGTCTGAAATATGTAATGTAATGTATAAAATATGAAATAACACACAACCATATACCATGTACATATATGAAATGACTAAAATATCTACATGTATATATGAAATGTCTAAAATGAAATATCTATGAAATGTCTAAAATAAAATATCTATGAAATGTTATAGCATGTATATATGAAATGTCACATGAAATATCTAAAATAACATGGTCTCTCAACTAGGGCCATGTCCTGATCCATGACCTGATGTCGGTGCACCTCCTTCTAATGTCTGTGTACAATAAATGAAATATGTCATGCATACATACATGTATAATAAATTTTAAATACTTATGATCATAGAAAAATTACTTTTTTGAACAAACATCTCAATGTACCTATGTATCATGATGGATAGGATCATGTGGAGTCTGTAAATCTCCATATGGTGCAACATCCTCATTGATAACCTCCTGGAGTACACACACATATATATAACATATATTAATCAAATTTCAAATATATGTGTAAGTTTTTTAAATAAATAAAAATTAAATTTAACTATATATACCATGGCAGCCTCTAATGGTCTCCCGAAAGAGCTCAAATCTGATGATTGTAATGATATAGCCGCAGGATCAATCCGGTCATCTGTAAGCAATGTAGTAAAAAGTTGACGACCTGGACATGATGAAGTGGCCTGAGTGGTCTGATGATGAGCTGTAGCTGGTGCAGTCAGCGGAGGAACTATAGGTGGTGGTGTAGTCTACTAAGGACCTATCGGTGGTGCAGTCTGCTAAGGACTTGTCAGTGGTGTAGTCTACTGAGGACCTGTTGATGGTGCAGTCTGTTGAGAACCTGATCCAGTACTAAGATAGGTCCTGACAAATGATGGAACCTCCCTGAGTGAAATTCCACTGAAAATTTGTATGGTCTAATATGCACAAAGTAGATCACTAGATAATAATGCACTCGTACATCGCAAATGGTCCATATCTGATATAGTTGTAACCTCCAGGGGAGATGATATGTCGACTATATCATATAGATCACTAGAGGATGAATCCTATGTAGGTGGAGGAATGTTGGAACAAAAACGTAACATGTATCTCCCCACATGATCAAACGACATCTCCTGAACCTGTGTGGTGATACTCGCTATACTAGAATAAACGTCCCTCCTCATCATGTCATCTGGCACACTCGCTCCTGCCATTTCCAAACATTTTAGTACAACCAAAAGGTTTGGACCCACCCTTGCCCGCTTATTAGCAGGCACAGGGGCATCAGGTGCTCTGAACTTGTCAGATAATCTCCCTCTCCCCTGCCCAACATAATCAGGATAATCTGTATAATCAACATCAAGCTGCAAATGAAATTCTGCAAATAATTATTTGCAGAAATATAGTGGCAGCTCATCCTTCTAGGGCCACCTGTGATGAGCAGCCAACCATCGAGGATATATAAATGGTCCCACTAGGTCATCCTCACATCTCATGACCATGTACCCTCTCACCTTACTCATGTCTCGATAATGAGGAAACATGTTCTTCACCATAGGGGTGGAAACGGTTGTATCAATCTCCTTATACTTCATAGTGCCAGTAACACTGCGAGACAAAGAAGTATAGAATCTATCAATGTTAATAGTATCATATGGGTTGTATGATTGAACTATGCCAATCATACGTAACAAATCATCTCTAATAATGTTCACCCTATCCCTATTGGGAATGGTGGTGGATGAAGCTAAGGTCTGATCCAAAACATGTAATGCTCATCTCAATCTGTCAATAGTATCCGCAAATAGCTTCTCTCTAGCCTATGTTGTATCAGTTGATCTATGTGAAGAGTGACCACTATCACTACCACTACCACCCCCCCCCCCCCCCCTCCCCATGTACACTAGTCTCTCTTGAATCTACTGACCCTCTACCCGATGCCATGTAATAGATAAACAAGAATATATATAGATCTCTGCACATGTACATACAAATTTAAGAAACATACATGTTACAAATTTAATCATCTAGTTTAAAATTGAAATATATATATATATATATATATATATATATACAAATTTAAGAAACATACATGTTACAAATTTAAGATCATCTAGTTTAAAAATGAAATCTATATATACATGTACATACAAATTTAATAAACATATTAATCCTATTAAGTCTTAAGGGGTCGTATTAATTGTGTTACCTATCTCAATTGGTCATATTAGTCACATGTTAAGTATTAATTAGTCTTAATTGGTCAATTAATAAGTCCTAATTGGTCAAGTATTAGTCACATGTTAGGTCTTAATTGGTAGGACTATTAGGTCTTAGTAGGTCATATTGGACCTAATTGGTCAAGTATAGGTCCTATTAGTTCTTAAGGGTGGACTATTAGGTCTTATTAGTAGGTATTAGGTCTTATTAGGTCGTATTAATCAGTTTAGGTGTTATTAGTCATATTAGTCACATGTTAAGTCTTAATTGGTCAATTAATAGGTCCTAATTGGTTAAATATTAGTCACTTGTTAGGTCTTAATTGGTTAGGTATTAGGTCTTAATTGGTTTCTAGAATTTTTGTTTATGTTTGTTTCTAGTGTTAGAGTTTAATAGGAAATATTAATCATGTTAAGAGTCCTATTAGATGTTAAGGGTCTTATTAGGTTTTATTATCTCTTAAAAGGTCCTATTACGTCTTGTTAATTTCATGTTAGGTCTTAATTGGTCAGAGAGAGAAAGTTTATGTTAGTTTCTACTGTTAGAGTTTATGTTGCTTCATCTTCTAGTTTCATGTTGGTTTAATGTTAAGGTTCATGTACTTTTCATATTAAGGTTTATTTTTTAATTATGTTAAGGCATCTTTTTTTAAATTAGGTTTCTAGTTAGGGTTCATATTTATTTAATGTTAAGGTTTATGTTGGTTTGAATATTTTAATATCATGTTTCTAATAATTTATATACATTTTCCTAATGTTTTGTAACATTTTTGTAATATTTTAAAACATATCTAATAAAAATAAATTAATTAAATAACTAACACATTTTATTAACTGAAAAAATATTAAATTAATTAAATAACTAAATCTACATAAAATCATATTATTTAATTTCTAGAATTAAAAATAATAAAACTACATAAACAAAAACAACTATTAAATTAACATTTTTATTTAAATTACATTTATTTAATATTAAATAAATAAAAACAACTATTAAATTAACATTTTTATTTAAATTACATTTATTTAATATTAAATAAACAAAAACAACTATTAAATTAACATTTTTATTTAAATTACAATTATCTAATATTAAATAAGCAAAAACAACTATTAAATAAACATTTTTATTTAAATTACAATTATTTAATATTAAATTTAAAAAAACAACTTTAAAAACTTTTTAAAAACATTAAAATTAAAAAATGGCCTACCTCTTTCAACCGAAATACCTGCTAAGCTCTCCTCAAAATCCGAAAGCCGCTCAAACCAAATGAGTCGTGTATTGGGATTTTTGTTTATATAGATTTTTGGGGGTTCAGTCGGACCCCTTCCGGCCAAAACCATTTCGGCCGAAAGGGTTCCAGCCGAAACCCTCGTGCCACATAGACGTCACATGGCACCTAGTGGGTGCCACATAGTTCCGGCTGAACCCGGGCCGGACAGACCCGTCCGGCCGGAACGACTAAGTTTGTCCTCTAGTGCGACAGAGTTTTGTACTTTTACCCTTTCACATGGTTGAGATTCAGGAGCAACACCCCTAATGAAGGGCTCAAGGGTGGCACCCACAAATTGAAAATTGTCCATTATTTTGAAAAAAAAGAGTTGATTGTTATTTTGGAGTGTAAGCCAACTTTTGTAAACTATCAAAAGGCTTGATGAATAACACTCAAATTCATTGTATAAATGCAATCTAAAGGATGGACAAAGATGATCAAGGCCCTACAAGTTGAATTTCAAAAGAATCCTCAAACTATATTTTAAAGATGAAACAAGTTGTTTAAGTAGCTTGTTCCATTGGTAATTAGTGGATTATGATATTTCTCCCTAAATACAATTAAATTAAGACAATAAAAAGAAAGAGATGATAAGCGAAGGAAAAACAAACCATGAAATTTCAAGAAATAAAATAAATAAATAAATACAATTATAATATTTGGATGGAATGAATGTAAAAATAATTGTGATCAACTTGATATTAAAAAATATCATAAAAAATTAAAACTATTAAAGTAATTGATTTTGTAGCTCTAATTAAAACACAACTCCCTTAAAAATAAAATATAAAATATAAAGATGACTAGGTCATGAAATTAAACAACTATTTGTGCTAGAGCCTATAATAAGTTGTTGCTATATAATGAATGTCATAAAAGACCTCACTCATTTCTGAATCAGATATATTGGTAATATTGTATAAAAGTTGACATCTAACACTAGTCAAACATCTCTAATACTCTTTTATGACTTTCAATTGTAGTAGAAGAAGAAATTGTAACGTTCTTGGGGCTAAAATTGATTTATGGGATAGACCACCTCAAAAAACTGATTTCGACATTTTAATTATTTTCTTATACAAAATGATGATGAACGCCCTCAACTTCTCAACACTCCCTCCTATATAAGATATTTTACCTACTGACATGACACTCTAAAATGAGGATCTCAAAACAAACTCCATTGAATGGTCTTATGTAGATGATCTCACCACCTTACGACCAAGTGATCAATGTTTTGCTTTTCCCTCCATTGAACGAGCCAGACTGTACAATCTTCACAAAAAGATGAAGGCGTTCATTTCATGTTGCACTCACTCCTGCAGCTTCAACCATCATCTTACATCCATTAGATAAATAATATACCAACTTCTTCTATATTTAGAGGTGAACCCATTTCAAATTTAACAGTTTCTTGCTATCTACGCCATCTCCAATTATACAATTCTTTGAGCCGTGTATCACCATAAGCTCCACCTCTGATTTTACCTCTGTACGATCTGAACACTCTGCAAATTATACTACCTATCACATATGTGATGTACACCATAGACAGACCCACATCAAACAGAAGGACAACCCTCTTTTCCAGCCATACAATCCAAAAACATGTCCAGTCTGCAATGATCGTTTTGTAGATTTATAACCTATGACACCCAATTGAGTTGCTGACAACTATACAGTATACACCTTGGATTCCTTGGCTGGGCATCTGGCTTTTATTTTGGGTGGATATGTAGCATAAATACAATTTGTTTTGTTGCTTGGTATGTATAAAGCTGACTAGTTTGTTGATTGTTTGATGGCTTGTGGGTAGTTGTTGGAAATGGTTGTCGATGGGTATGGTATAATTGGTCATTCTTAATCGTTTTAGGTATGATTCTTCTGGTCAAGTAAGACATTTTTTATAATATATATGATTTTTCATGTTTTACATTTTACAAATATTAGAAGAAAGTGATCAATATTTTTTATTTATAATTATTTAATATATTTTGTCAATATTTTTTTTAAAATCGAAGTTACTTATATAATAGTTTGTAATGAACATTTAAAATTTTGTTTTAAAAAAATAATTTTAAATTTCGATTAGAATTTAAGATCATTAAATAATCATTTCAATTCTTATATCGGGGGATAATGTCATTTGGCTAGCCAAAGGTGAATCTCACATTGTTGGGTTCAATAGTCAACATTATGCAATATAATTGGCCAATCAAACATATACCAACTACATAGAGGGTCACACAATGTCTCTAGCCATAATTTCAAAAAGCACGCTCATAGAGGCAAAAAAACCCTTGGGGCACACATTTGTGCTCAATGTTGTATAACCTCCACAATTTCAAAATCTACTACCTTTTTTACTCCCATATCTCCAACTCCTCATGTGATACTTATCAAATGCTTAAGTGATATAGAGATGGGGGGCTCTTCATGATAAGGGGTTAAGGTACAACTATGATGAAAGTACTCCTTGAGTGACAAATAAATGGGAAAAATTTGTATATAGGGTATATAGAGTTAGCCCTATCTTTGATAGCTTCAAGCAAACAAAAGACACTCATGTTGTGGAATATGACTGTGTGCTAGACTCCCCTAATGATTTCCTTAGTGAAAGTTAATGGGAACTTTAGAAATAAACCCCTACTATCCTTATTAATTAAGCAATATCCATAGTTTCTTAGACCCTTACTTCACTAAACAAGATGATTATTGCATGGATCCCTACTCCAATTTTTAGGTTATGTTAGGTAATGGGTGAACACTAGCCTACAAGGGAAAACATATCAAATTCTAAATTATAATTAATTGGTTCGTGCTTGCAATCACTTTTGAATTGTATTTCTTATGTACTTGCACTTGATTAACTAGTTAATTAGTTGCATTATTGTTTATACTACATTTGCACTAAATCTTGTGTGATAAAACAAAGCATTAAAATCATAAACTTCTCCTCCTAGTTTTCTTCTTCTGATTTCTTTCTAGGAGCACATTTGTATTTTTGGAACTTATACTTTCTTATGAGTTTCATAACTCACTATTTTGAGATTAGGGTTCTCGTAAAAAGAAGTTATCAACTCATAGCTTCATGTGTTTTGACTCATGTCAGTGTTAACCTAAGTTGTATGTTGACTTATTCCCATCAAGAAACTCGAGTAAGCAATTATCAAACAAAATAATGTACTATGTAAATATTATATTATTAAGAGAAATTATCCCTTAATCCAACACCCACCACTTTGCCTATTATACTTGAAAATAATTCCCCACGTGATTCTCATGACGTGGATGAACTTGTAATTCAAGTGTCTAATAAATAATTGAAGAAACTAGACAAGGAATTGGAAGGCTTCCAACAATTTGTGAGTATAGAACAATTGGATACAGAGGATATCACTCTTATTGAGAGTTAAAGGAGATTGATAAATGGTGGCTCACATGGTGTGGATATTCTATCACTAGTACATTTTGCACCTTTTTTTGACGGAGCATTGGTCGAAGGTTCTACCCAAATGGGTCGAATACTCGACCAACTGTTTGGTTGCTATTTTTACCGTCAAAATATCGACATTTCTCTTTAATCGTAGAATGTTCGACGCCAATCTTGGTCGAAAATGAGGCCAATATTGGCCGAAAACAACATTAGAAAGTGGTGATATACTGGTTGAACATTCGACCAATTTGGGTCAAAATATTTAGCTGCTTTGACCACGATGCCAAACTATCGACGGTCGTATTTCGACCAAAGTTCGTCACGCTTTAGACCAATATTGGTCAAAATATTTGGCAGCTCCGACCAGGATGCCAAACTCACAACAATCATATTTCGACCAAATTTTGTCGCACTTTAGACCAAGATACCAAACCCGCGACGCCACATTTCGACCACGGTTAGTCAAAATTTTGATGAAATATGTAATGTTTTAAAACAAAATTGAAGATAAATATCCAGACTAATCACCAACGGCATCCTGACCGGTGATTAGTCTAGATATTTATCTTTAGGTGTCTGCACTCATTCTGCTGCTTGTTGCCAACGGGTCCCTACTCGTTCTATTTTCCAGACTACTTTGGGCTCTAGCAATCCATCTACTATGCTCTGCATGAAACTGTGGGTTTTTTGATTTTGTTTGAACTATTTGAGAGATAGGCTCTGACTGGTGATGCATAATTGGTTTGCATGTTTGCAGCGTGGAAGTAGTGTTGGGGATGCTAGTGGTGCTGCGGACAGAGTCCTTAACCAGTTGTTGACGAAGATGGATGGTATGACAGCCAAGAAAATAGTTTTCATTATTGGTGCTACAAACAAACCTGATATCATTGATCCTGTATTGCTAAGGCCTGGCGGACTTGACCAGTTGATTTATATTCCCTTACCTGATGAGTCCTCACATTATCAAATTTTCAGTTCTTGCTTGAGAAAATCACCCATCTCAAAGGATGTGGACCTAATGGCACTAGCCCGTTATACCCAAGGATTTAGTGGAGCCGATATTACAGAGATTTGTCAGCAGGCTTGCAAGTATGCTATTAGAGAAAATATTGAGAAGGTGAGTTTCAACTATGGTGGCTTTTGCAAATGAGATTTGGTTATGAATTTCTTAATGGTTTTTTTTGGACTGGTTTGTTAGAATTTTACATTTTTTTATTCAATTTTCCTCAGCTTGTATCTTATTATTTCAATTTGTCATGTTCTCTTTCCTTTGCACTTTTACAGGATATTGAACGTGAAAGAAAAAGAAGTGAGAACCCTGAGGCAATGGATGAGGATGATAGTGATGAGGTAGCTGAAATAAAGGCTGCTCATTTTGAGGAGTCAATGAAATATGCCCGAAGAAGTGTCAGTGATGTTGATATTCGGAAGTATCAATCCTTTGCACAAACACTACAACAATCTCAAGGCTTTGGTTCTGAATTTCAATTTCCAGATAGACCTGTCGGTGCTTTGGATGTATTTTCTACAGAAGCTAATAAATATGACAATGACTTATATAGTTAGGAAACTTAGTACACAATTGCCAACTTAATGAAGTGACAAATGTGTCTATTCTAGCAGGGACCTTCCGTTGACAAATAGCCAATGCTATTCAATTTGGCACAGGCTTTTGCTTGTATGAGTTTTATCTGTTCATATGTTTGAAACTTTATTTAGTTTATTAGCCCTTTAGCCGAGGACTTACTAACTTGTAAGTCTTTAGAGCAATATTAACCATGGCAAGGAAATTTAGCTATGGAAATTTTTGCTCAAGCGGGTAGATAATGCTACGAAAACCTTGCTTTTTTTAAAAAAAATCCTGTTGGAAAATATTCTATATTAGATATCCATTTTATGGAGATCTACTAAATTTTTTATATGATAAAGATCACTACAAGTTGGTCCTTGGCTAGATCAATATTTCTCGCAATCTCATTGCCAAAGTGGCCAAAGACTATGTTAGGCTGATAAAATATGGGGATTCTCTTTGCCGCTGCAAATCTTTGAAGGTTGTTGCACTTGGACGGATATGTACCATTGTTAAGAGAATTGGACCGAGTTTGGCTTACCTCAAACAGGTGAGGCAGCATATGGTTATGTTCTTTTTTCTATCTATTTGGTTTTCACTACTTGTCGCTCCTTGGGATATCTTGTAAGGGTTCTATAAATTGATGGTCTATATTTTGGTGGGTGTCTTGTATGGGCCTATGAACTTTTTTATCTTGTCTTTTTTTTCAATCCTACAACTAGATTTTGATACGTGGATTTCTTGTAAGGAACTTTGATACCGCCATTTCAGTAGTTCTTCATATGATAGTTTTCTATGCAATCCCCAGTCTAGGCTTTATTTGTAGATTTTTTATCTCAATATTAAAAGAATTAATTTAGTTAAATAAAGCTTTATGTCCCAAACACAATGACAATTAGGATGTGAATTTAATATTTCTGACAACTAAAGAGTCAAAAAAGATAATAGATGGTTCAATATAACCTACAACTTTGTCCATGTAAGAGTTGAACTCTAAAATTTATGGTATGAAGACCTGCAACTTGCAGCTAAGAATATGATACTGAATAATTATGACTTATTTTAAAAATTCAGGAAAACTTAACCATTTCTATAATGATTACTTTAAAAAAATATACCTGATCGATGACTCAATATTTGTAACCTCTCAAAAAAATTTCCTTTCCACTTCAATATCTTTCCTTGATAATTCTTGATCTCCTCAGAACCACTAGAAAAATAACAATTATAACAGAACTTGCTACTTTAGCAAACTGCATCAATACTTAACTTAAACATTACAGTCATGAAGGGTGTAACAAAATCAACACAATGAATATATGGATTTCAACTAGTGTGCACAAAATAGTTCTGTATTTAGAAAGTACAACTAGAAAAATTTAGCAATATGAGGAGATGCCAAAATAACTACCCACAACAAAAAGAAATAAATAAAAATATGTCAGGTTGACAACAAAAATGTAAACCCAATCCTAAGATATTGCAAGAAGAATACATCCCTCACAATATCTAACATATATAGCTGAGGAATTTGATTTTTTTTTAACAGTTAACTTATCAGACATATTTAACAATGTTTAAAACACCCTCGACAGAACATGAGACTTGAATGGTTTGATCAAGCTAAAAAAAGTCCAGTAAAGAGCCAAATAGCAGACACCACAGTATTCTAAAGCACTGAAGCATTTGGAATTCAGTGTTTGCAAAGGCTCTTGGCATTTTAGTTTTATGCGTGTTGTCTTTGCTGACTTTTGTGTACTTCTTGTATATGTAACAGGTTTGGTAGTGGCAAGGACTGTTGGTGAGTTGAGTGTAGTAGAGAGTGTTAACTCCCCAAGTTACAGAGTTGTTATATAAGTGTTACTATGTTGTTGTTGTTGATTGGTGTCCTTGAAGGGCTAGGAAGGGCAGTAAGCTTGTAACTTCACAAGGAGACAATGTCAAGGGAAGGTACAACCTTTTTGTGCAAGATTTTTCACCACATCATGCTTCTTTGTAGTATTATCTTGTGTTATTGCTCTATTTCTTAATGTTCAGTTCTTGTCATTGAATTCATGCATACAATCATCTACAATTGCAGCACTAAAACAACTGCTTTTTTAGCACATAAGGATTGTTTGCTTAAGTAAATCCTAAGGGGACAGCAAGTAAATTTATTCACGTGGGTGTATTAGGCTATTAGCTATAGAATATCTATGCTACTTATAGATCCAACTGATATCTGATCAGTTGTATTCTTTGTAAATTACGGCTTTCTTCTAGTGTGACCCATTTTACAGATTGATGCATGATGCTAGAAATAGAATAGCTACAAATACATCCCTTTCATTCAACATAGCTCGGAACAACATGACTCAATAACTGCACAAAATGGCATTAAGCATGGATTTTGGTTTACATGTGGTACATCAATTCCTTCATCGAAGACATTATCTATAATAACTTGTTAAAAAAAAAGAGGCCACTGAGGACAATTACATACATCTCTAGAAACAACATTACCCAACTCTTTCTCTCAAGCCAAAGACTCAGTGTGTTCAATTTCCCAGACTAGCAATCAATTCTATATTGAGTATATCTGTCAGGCCCTCTTGCAGTTTGAACGAATTAAAAATAGAAGATAGGGACTGATTTAACACTTCACCTACTCAAAAACACAAACCAATGAAATAATCCACATTAGGCCAAGAGAGGTTGACGCATTCAATACGAGAATACTTACACAAAATGAAGTTGAATCATGCCAGACAATGACAATGAGAAGTTGACTATTGGCCCTTCTAGTTTTTTATTTGATAGTTGCCTGACAATGGCACATTCAAAATGCACTTATGAGCAAAGACCTAGAACAAATGAAATTGATTAAATAATGAAGGTATGTTAGTTTGAGCTTCACTTGGTTTCGAGAATACTTTAATATTATCTACTTAACAAGGCCAACCACGTGAAGGTGGAAGCTCATCTGGCCTCAACCCCCCCCCCCTCCCCCTAATATCAATCTAAATTCCCCCATTAACATCTAATTACACACTTCATTCATCCATTTATGAACTATAACATTCAATCAATACAATCACATAACATTCTTTAATATGATATAACATTCATTAATATGCAACATTAATCAAGACTTCATTAACACGTAACAATATTCTTTAACATGACATAAAATTCAATATTAATACACAACATTCATAGATAATTACTTAAAACAACGTTCTTTCACTATCCAACAAAGTTAATCAAACAAGTTTTATCAAAGAGCATTTTTAAGAAATCATTTCTTTTTTAGGTTTTTCTTAGATTTCTTATTTAGGTAAAGGCTGAGAGGAGCATCAATATTATCTTCCTCCTCTTGTGGTTGCGATCTCAAATTATGATGCTTCCTCGTGTCTCGAGGAGGATGACGCTGCTGCACTAAAGGGGGGTCTGCTGCAATAACAAGTAAATGGGTTAAATTCTCATACTTTTTTTTACTGTTACATGTATTTCATTAACCAATAGAACATAAAGCATTTTTATTTACCTAACAATACCACATCATCATGTACAATAACATTTTGATCTTCCACCACCTCAACATGCTCAACATGCTCTAAAATATTCAAAAAAAGGTTACACGGCCAATTGCAATTAAAGATGTTAAATTATATTAATAATTACGTAATTTATTTCCAATAGCAAATTAATACCTCCAACACTGTGATGCACATCATGGCCTTCATCATGCCCAGGTTCTGTGATAGGATTTGAAGGCTGTAGTGAAATGTCATGCGCATTGTTATCATGAAATAGTCAATTTATGTTCGAAATTAACTATTCAATTTAATTTACTTTTCATTTGACCAATTTACCTGTGTCTCATCTGGAGCAGCAGATTCTTCATTATGGATTTTGGATTCTTGGCATAGGCATGCAGCCACAACTTCATAGCCTTCCTTCAAGGCTATTCTCTTGTCTTCATCTATGGGCTCTACATTGAATTTCATGCCCTGTATTTTTTGTTTAATATCGTCACTTTTACATGTATGATTTGATTAAATAGAATTGTTTGTAACCTTATATATAAAAATTTGATATGAAATTCCAATGCTGCTACTTACAAGTCAAGAGTGAAGTTTCATATAGCCACCAGAGAAAAGTTTGTGTTGGCCAACCTTAGTTAATCTCGCTTGTGTGGCTTTTGATGTGTCTTGCAGTCCATGAAAAGTTTGAAACATGTTAGATTATATATTTACAAAGATCACTAATTAGTGCATGATTACATTCTACTTAATATTATCACTACATACCTTCTGTTGCCATCTTCTGGTTGAATTCCACTACCCTTTAGCCTTTTCTCTTTTGCATCTTCCATTATTTCATTCCACTCCATCGGTGGAATCATAGGACGCTTGTACTTTGGGTTATCCTTTAGAGCCCTTCGATATTGGTCCCTCATAGTCTTTATATGTTTGGATGCTCTTTTAAAAATCATGACTCTGTCAAAAGTTTTATTTCCAAAGAGGTCCTCTAAAGATTTAATGAGCTGATTTTTTAAGTCAGCATCCTAATCATTCCACCTTTTTTGAAAAAACAAAATTGTTAGATATTATAACTTTAATATAATACAATAAATGGAAGATAAGAAAAATATTGTACCAATATTATGAAGTTGCGTACCTTTTACATATGGTGGGCCCAAATAGCTTCAATGTCATTTCAAAAAGATGATCATAAGAAACATCATTTCCTACAAAAATATCATGGGATTATTAGTCCAAAATGAGTTATGTATAAGTAAACTACAATTACACTATAAATAATAACAATTTTAAAGCACCTAGAAGCTTTGGTACTTTTAACGAAACCATATTGTTCTTGTTCAACAACAATGTCCCCGCAAATGAACTAGTACTGGTAACATGGGCTGATCCAAGAAATGGTTGATCTTCACTAGTAATAGTTCTTGATCTTCACTAGTAGCAGTGTATAAAATTCACACAAGAAAAATAATCAATGCATGATTAGCACATAACAAAATATAGAAAAATAAGGTTTTACCAGTTGTAGTTGGTATAGAGGAAGATGTCTACAAGCACCTTGTTGCGAACAATGCAGCCATCGATAGAGGAATGTTAATCAAAGGAGGCATCTGCAATTGATCATGAGTTGAAGAATACATTGTTAGCAAAGACATTTGCAATGGATAAAGATTAAATAGGGTACTAGAAGCATCCCAAACATAAGTTGAGTCAATAATGCATACAAAGGTTAAATCAATGGTTAAAGGTTTAAGGATTATTTACATGAAGGTTGTGCGGTGCTACAACCCTCACCATATTGACCACGATTCACACGTGTCAAAAAATCTTGTAAGAAGAACATGTCATATTTTAGATCATGATCCATAAGATAGTATAAAATATAAACATCTATTGAACTTTAATTATTTCTTAAGATTAATTACTGCTTACATTAATACAATTGAGTCTACATATCAATTCTTCTTCGAGTTCCTTTGACTCCTCAGTTTTGTTTGCTTCCATTATAAGTTAAGAATTTCTTTACCATATTTAGTTTTTATTTGAGTAACCATGAATACATGGTTAGATTTATATTCGATGTCATCTATAAATGCCGCCTCAAGTTCATATCGCAATTGATCTACTGCCATTTTTGCTTTTCTCTATCAATAAGTATCAAGTTGTGACATCAATATCAGTAAAATTCTATCAAAATAACTCCAAAGCCATAAAGAAAAGAACATAATAATATGACATTTGTTTCTATATAATTTTTAGAATTACACTAATTAAGGTTTACCTTTGATGAAGAAGGTGTACTATGAGGAACATCCCCGCCTATATCTTGAGGTGGATCCATGTCGCCCCGTGACAAAGATTAGTAATTCTTAGCAATCAGAAGTGATTGGAGTCAATATTAATTGGAGGCAATTGGTTTAAATGTTATACTTACCAGTCCCATGATAGGGAATTTTTTTGTATCTACACGATTCAAATTGTAATCTATCAGAAGCTCTTCCCTTGCACTTATTGATTTTATTGTACATACAAATACACGATTTCCCTCGCGTGCCTCGAATATACAATTCGGCCGCTTATTAGTTGACACAGGTTGAGAACTCTTTATAAAACCTACAATATTCCCTATTGCTTTTGGCCTTCCATCAATATACATAGAAATCCTTTTAGTTTGATCATTTTCTTTGCATTGTATATAATTTGCTGACAATGCATACCTGCGCATACTTTTTTTATATTGCACAATCTGCATCCAATTCTTGTAATTGTAACAAGGTCCTACATATCCATCAATTCAACAACTTGATTATAACTAACCTTTATGCCATCCATGGAGAATAAGCCCAAACCATGTAATGAAGATGGAGCTATGCGATATATCCTTTCGTTAATAGAAAAATTAGTGTTAACTAGAGGTAGTTCCTTGGGTACCCATTCTTTCTAAAGATGTGTGTACCTTAAGGGAACCTTCATGTCATCTTTGGTCTCATTATCATAAGAACATGACCCCCCCTCAGCAAGGAAAAATTGCATTCGTTTATCAATTTTTTTTCTAATCTTTTGACCTCTAGTTGATCTCCCTATTTTAGACCTACTAGATGTCTCACTTTTGTCTTCTATTCCCACAGTTTCCTCACTTGAGGAAGATAGATCAGATAAATACCTATTTGGTGATACCTGTAATCCATCAAATGAGAGACATAGTAGGATCTATATATTTTTCTGACTAAAGAGAAGGAAACCAAATAATAAATTATACTTGTTGATCCATGTCAAAGGTGTTAAATTTCCTGCATATGTAAATCATTTATCTTAAGTTAGCCAAAAATTACATGATATGTAAGCTAAAAATTACATAGAAGACAAAATTTACATGATGCAAAATATACTCCATGACTATAGAGTTCAACACATAATAACTTAATTCAAATTTCTACGAATAAATTAATACCTCATACATGACATTGATCATACCTTGACATACATTTCATTGATCATGTTATTGATCATCCTCCTCATCCATGTCATCATCATGACTATCATCATCATCATCATCATCATCATCATCATCATCACGACTACTATCATCACCATCATCATCATCACCATCATCATCATCATCACCATCATCATGACTATCATCATCATCACCATCATCACCTTGATCAACACCATCTTCATCACCATGATCATGATCATCACTGTCATCACCATCAATATCGTCAGCATCACCAAAATCATCATCATTTTCTTCTTCTTCTTCTTCTTCTTCATTGTGTAACAGTCATCTATGATCATCATTTACTTCATCTTCTAATTCTTCAATATCTTCTTCTTCCATCACATTATACTATACCAGCCTTCCTCTTGGATCATGTCTAAAAACAAATGACCAACCCAATTTATGTGGAATGGAAAAGTAAAACACTTGCTCACATTAGCTTGGAAGAACATAGGGCTCATCTCCAACTGGCTCAAATGACCTTGTATTAATCATTGTAAATCCACTATCATGTTCAATAATAATCCTATCGGGATCATTTTGATTCAGTCGTAGCCTGTACCATTTGACGACAAATAGAACTAATTTGAATGAATTAAATTCGCACTCAATTATATCATCCAGAATGTCATAGTATCAATTTTTAGATTGTTGAGGATGTATGTCATTTCTAAATGAAATATTAGTGACCTCAAAGACTGCACTTATCCCAGAATCACAAGTTTTCTTTGTGTCGTCTAACTTTTTTATGAGAAATTTACGACCATGGTAGTACATAGCTTTGTGGTGTTTGATCTACAATTATTCAAACATGTCAAGATTATTTGCATCGATCTGTGAGTTGATATTAAACTTATGGGTTAGGGTTAGTAAACTTATACGTACCTTTCTACCTCTTAAACCATATGCTAGATCAAGTACCATTAGTGTAACATTGGGATCTCCATTACGATGAGCTTCTTTAACCAATGATGCAACACCATCTCATGTTAATGAGAAACTATTTTCTTGATATTGTTGAATCCATACCATCATCCAATCAAGATTGTTTGCAATATACAAATGTAGTGCATCCCACTCATGACCAACTATAAAGAAAACAAATAGACCACTTAGAAATAACTTATATTGAAGATCTATAAGAATTAATAAACTACAATAACATCGTATAATTACCTCTCACTTTCCTCAATCTACCTTTCCCCATCAAGTACTCCCCTTCGAATTTGTTAATAGAGTTGGGATCCCAAATGCAATCTACATGGATATTTGCTGCAAACTTGGGAAGATATTCACTAATGTACACCATGGTCTGGTATACCATATATCCCTCCACCATATAACCCTCAAGACGTGCTCTTTATCGAACCAATCCCTTCATAAATTTCAAGTGCCTCTCAACCATCCACATTGACCTAGCTTGTATAGGTCCACACAATTCAATCTCCTCAACTTGATGTATGAGGTAGTGTTCTTGAGCATTGAAAAAAGTTGGAGGTAGACACTTTTGCATTTCACACATAAGCTGGGGAATTTTTCTCTTCCAATATTTTATATCTTTTTTATCAATTTCTTTAGATGATAACCACCTAAAAGAGATTCAACTCACAAGAACATATAAACAAGATTTTAGATAAAAATATACAATAAATTACATAAAAAGTAAAGCAAGTCATAAACATAATATATGTACAAGTCTAAGAAATAACACTTCTAACCTCATGTATTCTCCAAGATCGTATATAACTTGTTTAACACTATTTTCAAACTAGTCTGGGAGGGATAGAGGTAGGACGTATTGCAATGATTAAAAAATGATCTTTTCAATATATTGTAAAATAATACAATAAAAAGTACATGCAATTTTACAAATATATTGTAAATAGAGAACATGACTTACCTTGACGAAGGTATGCCAATCATGTGTTTTCAACCCTGGCCCAAAATCACCTTTCTTTGATACAAGACTGCTTATATTTGCAGCAAATCCTGTTGGAAATTTTGTTTTTTTTATGACTTCTTTTAATGCATCACTTTGTTGCTTAGTTAATAACCAAGGAAGGGCACTCGTATTTATGTGGTCTCCATTGCTATTTGATTCAATGAAAGTTTTCAGTGCATGATTGGATTCATCAATGTCATTACAAATTTTTGCAATCTTTCTTTGTCAGGCCTTCCATCCAATATTTTCCATAGTGTCTATGTTACATTCTTTCCAATATGCATAGCATCAAACAAATGCATGATTGGGAGATCCTTGTAGTATGACAACCTACTAAATTGACTAGGATAACTTTTTATTCCTCTAGGAAGTTGGTCATTGATACCTTGACGACCTTCACAAGCATCAATAACATCATTAGTAAATAAAAGACAATATCAAAATATAAATTTCAAACAAAAATCATCAGATGGAATGACATTACCTCAGCGATTTAGTCTATTGTATTCCAACTTCTATAGACGAGGTGTCATTCTTCATGGCCTTGATGTTGTCTCTTCTTTCCCATTAAAAAGATATTTTTTGATAGTTCGATACTTCTTATTATTGTGGAGAAAGTGCCTAAACTCATCGAACACCCACTTTCCTAAACTTCCTGAATGATGAGATTTCATCTTCAGACCACAAACTCGACATGCAAATTTACCCTTTGTTTGAAGACCTAAAAGATATCATACAATTGGATCATGTACAATTATCATGCGCAACTTAAACATACAACAATAATGTGTAAGCACTATAACATACCAAAAATACGTGACCTTAACATGAATATATAACATACCGCAAAAATGAGTTAGCCCAGGGGCATGATGTATTGTCCATACAAGCATTGCATGGAATTGAAATTTTCTTTGTCCTATTGGTCGCGAGAAGTCATACATAGTGACCCCATTCCATAAAATCAACAACTTGTCAATAAGGGGCTCAATATACATGTTCATATCTTTAACTTGGTACTTACCTAGTTAAATGAACAAAAACATTACATAATTATTATGACCATCTTGATGTGGTATTTATAAATTAATTTACATAACTATTAAATGAAAAAATACCTAGTACAATCACTGACAAAATTATGTGCTCCCTCTTTATGGACATCCAAGGAGGAATGTTATTGTTAATAACAAAAATAGGCCACACTGAGTAAACAGATCTCATATCTCCAAATAGATTGACACCGTCCACTACCACTGAAATCTTGAGATTACGAGGTTCTTCTTTAAAGTGTGGCCATGTTGTTTCTATGTCTTTAAATATAGAACCATCCGTAGGCATTTGCATAATGTCATCTTAAATTCTATTGCATGCATGGTAATCCATAAATTGTGCCAAGCTAGTGCGCCTGAATAATTGTTGAAGACGTGGAATAATGGGAATGTACCAAAGAGTCTTGTGAGGCACCTTTTTTGTTATTTGATCTGACTGATATCTACTAATATGACAATCAAGGCATTCTGTTGCAAATTCATGTTGTTTATGATATAGAATGTGATCATTGGGACATGCATGTATTGTTTGATACTTCATTCCAATTTGATTCATAATGGTAGATAATTCTTGGTACAAACGAGGCATAATGTTTGATGGTGGTAAAAAAAACTCACCTATCAACCTACAACAATAAATATGAATTGTTAATATAATGAATCGTAATGGTATGCTAACATTGAAGATGACAAAAATGGCATACCTTAGCATACATGACATTGCTACATTGGATAAACCATTCATAACCTTCAAGTTCACCAACAACACTATAGTGGAGAGAAGAGTTGTTTGGGAGCCTTGGTATAGGGGCTCGTATGCATTCTCAAGTATAGCTATATCAAGACCATCTTTATCATCATTATCAGATGCGCTAGTACCATCATTAGGATCATCTTGATCAGCTACGCCAATACCATCTTCTTCAATCATGTCCTCTGGCACATTATCAGCTATGCCAATACCATCATCTTCAATTGTGTTCTCTGCCACCTCAGCTTGGATATTTACACCTCCATGTTCCTCCAATTGGAAATCCACATTCACCAATTGATGAAAATCGTGCCCCCCTTCAATGTGACCATGTTGCCTACAATGACTCTGGGTTGTTGTGATTAGAATTCTTCAATTATTTAAGCCCTTACACTTTTTGCAAGGACAATTACATTTATCAATGTCTTTTCTTTGGAACTGAGACCACAATCTAGCAATTTTCTCATTATTTTTCTCTGGGTTCATATTGCCAGGTGTGGACTTTCTTCACAGGCTATAATATACAAAATGTAAACATACAAACATTAGTAGTATCTTGTATATAATAAAAATAAATTAAAAAAATTATAAGATTATACAAGATTTACAAATACACGCACAAATCATGCTCACTAGACCACGAAATATTCAAAAGGATAAGTATTTTGGGAGTTATTATTATTTTGGGAGTTACACAAATCTCCTCACTAGACTACTGAATCTGTGGATATTATTCTTGATGTTGAAGTAAATCAAGAATGTGAAGTTGAAGAAATTACATCAAGCTACAAATTATCAAGGCTGAAATTTCTAAATTCTTCATTAATCTAGCATCATAAGGAGGTTGAATTATCTCCTTAAATGGTGGACTGTGTTATTTGAAGGTTTCCAAACAGTATTGATCCATAACTCAGAAGATTTGGAAGGTTTGACAGGGAGATTGATATTGGGGTTCCAGATGAAGTAGGTAGGTTGGAAGTGCTTCGCATCCATACAAAGAATATGAAGCTCTCTGATGATGTATGTATATTGGGGCCTTATTTTTTGTACTTCTATATCTAATTTTAAAAAGTTCTTAGATTTTGAAAGCATTTATTAATCAAGTGTAATAACATGATCAAGAGATGGTTTAATCATTAAGAGTCACAACTACCAAGAAATAGAGCATCATGATTACATATAGAGAAGCCATCAAAAGTGCACTATAAATGAACAAAAAAAACTAGAGGATAAAAGAGATGTTACGGGTTTGCATCACACATGCTTAAGGAAAAACTTCCTAATATAACTAAAGAGAGTAATTAATATGGAAATTGAATCAAATGTAAGCAACATATGGCATTCATTTTCAAAGATAGTGACAATTTAAAAAAATTGGAAAAATACAGTGTACAAGCAATGATAGTGCGCCATGGGAAGTCACAATAAGTATGAACCCATAGAGGATTTTCATTGTTTCCTAAAAGAAGATCATTTTCAGAGTCAGATTTAGCTACATAGAGGTGAAGCCATGACATACAAAAGGTAAGAGAACCTCAAAGTTTCTGACATATAATGCTATCATGTCAAAAGGACAACAAAGTATAGTTTTTAGAACAATGGAACAACCATCTCTCTTAAAAGGAACAACCATCATGTTATAGAGTTATTGAATATGGACATTATCATGAGATCATAGGGAAAAACACATCTATCTACTATAAATGAAAAAATTCTTCTATAGAGGCAATTTTGAATTCTATGCTCATGTGAAAAGGAAATGTCACTCAGTTTGAAGTCCTAAAAGAATAAATACAATAAGAAGACATTGACATATCATGCTTTAAATCGGCAACAATCACAATAAGAAGATGGAAAAACCACAAGGTACAAGAATGTGCAAGTCATTGTAATCATTGGAGATATGTTAAAGGTTAAGTACAATAGTAGAGCACAACCATGATTGATGAAGGGTGCTCCCCTTAATACCACAAACACATAATAGAAATAGAGAAACAACAACAATATGCAGGAATAGAAAATTGGCTTCTTATTATCTCCGCAAATGTGGAATTACAAACTTTCAGAATTACAATATGCAAAGCCACATGGGCATTCCCTTACAATATTCTGTAGGACAAAGCCTTGAATCAATACCTAGATCTACTACCTAGAACTACCCTAGACAACACTACGGGCCTTCTTTATATAGGCATTTTCCACCCCCCGAGAAGGTTCCAGAAATTTAGCCCTTACGGCCGACCAAACTTAGAATTATTTTATTTTTCAATTTATTACATCAAAGTCAGCTCAAAATAACTTTTGAAACCTGAACAAAAATTTTGAAGGAAAATTATTTTCTGCCATTTCAGGTGACCTAACTTTCGGAGACCATAAGTCATCACCAGTTGACCCGATTGACTATTATAACCCCATTTGGGAAAGGCCACGAAGCGCTCTACAAGCTTAATTCACGCAAGAGCCTATCACCCAAATTTTTGACTTCATCCGAGGCCTCTAAAGCCTTCAAAACCAAGTTCAAAGTTTCTGTACCCTACTGCCAATACCAAAAATTTTCAATATCTTCAAAACTAGACCTGATCTAGCCATGAAACTTTACTGGCAACCTGATATGACTGAGATGAACCTCCACATGTAAAATCAGAACATTTTGAGATCATATGACCAACTTACTAAAAATAGCAAGTTTCCATAAATAGCAGCTCTGCACAAGATAGCCCTTATTGAATACAAATATAGAAATATTTTTGGGTGATGCAAGATTGCTCTTACACCCAGGATGCTCCTGCATCAATGATACAATTAATAAAAGTTCCATAAAACACCATGATATTTATAATCAATCATAGAGAAAAGAGACAGTGTATCAAATGTTTACATATTCCACTTAGTTTTTTCAAGACTATAGTTTGTTCAACCTCTTCCTGTAAAAACAACATGTATACTTTAGTTAAAATAGTTTAGTTTTACAACATGAACAATAACTGATTTATGATTTGCCAATAAATTTTTCATTAATAACAAGTTAACAACAATGCATTGCCTTTAGTTCTACTTCAAAAGTTAATATGCGAAAGTTTGTCAAAAATTTAATAGTACATAAAGTACATCATATTCTTGCACAAATTGAATTGAGAATACAAATCCACTTAACAATGCTTATACTTGTATTGATATTATTGATTTTTAAATTAAATTTACATAACATCAAAATAAATACACTCTAGAAACTAGAAATTAAAAACTCCATTGTTCCAGATTATAGAGATCATAACAGTGACTGTAAAGTAATTTAATGAGTATTGGGAATGGACGAAGTTAATGATCGATTCTAGGTCATAACAGTGAATGTAAACTATGTTCAAGCAATGAAAATGTAAATTCATTTGAAATATGCCAGTCACTGCCCGTGAGGGTACAATCTGACTATATTGTTGACAAATATTTATTTTTATGGTTGATATGGATTCAAATGATTTCTAGGATATGGTGTTATATTTCATTAGAGTTTTGAATAGTTTTGTGCATGTTTGGAAGGTGTTTTGGGTCCTTAAAATGTGACTGTCCCTGTACAGTTAGGGAATGTAACAGTCATGATAAATTAATGCAATGATTGGATTTAAGATTGTTTCTTTTTCATGCATAGTGAGTATGTTGGAATGGATGCCATTTAAGTTGAATTCCTTTTTGAATGTCCAAGGTTTATGAAGAAGGTTAGTGTGTGGGAGTCCAAGGAAGAGTGATTGTTCCTGAACAGTGCACCAGTGAAATATCATGAAGAAATTATGGATCGAAAGTATTTATGATTTTCCATGAATGGAATGGAGTTGAAAACAATGTATTGTCATTATGTTATATGTTTCAGATGTGTTGGATGTAGATTATAGAGATCATAACAATGAATGTAAACTAAGATCTGGAATCGATCATTAACTAGGGCTTCACCACTCCATTGTTCTTTTTCACCCCCTTTTCTAACTTGCTAATGAGTTTCTTCACACTTGCCTGGTGAGAAGAGCTCTGAAGTGCAACATGGAAAAGGGCTAAGGACATTATTGTGGAGAAGCCTTCTAAGCTTAGTCCAGTGCTGATTGTAGGGAGAACTAATCATCGTGTTATTAATATTTATAATAGTCTCTTGAATATTGAAATTAGTGAAAGGGGAAATAGGTTGCATCGCTTGTTAATTATGTTTCAACATTTCATTCCAAGATTATGCATTTAAAATAGACCACCCATTATTGAACACACGTACACAAAGCATTGCAGAGAAGATTGTATAGAGATTCAATTGAAAGTTACCTCAGTTTGTACCTTTCCCAGATATTGCAAACTTCAATTTTCTTCACACTGCAAGCAGCCCTCCTAACAAAATGATGATAATCAAGCTGCCAAGACAGCCCAAAATGATTGGGGTTTTGTTTGAAGACTTTTCTGCACAACTCATCAATTTTCAATGTCATGAGCAATGAAATATAATCCACCATCAGAAACATAAAATAAGTTCACAAATTATAGGAAGAAATGGAACCCTCATTGAAGCATGAAAAGAACAAGTTAAAGAATTAGGGGATTTAAAACTAACCATAACATGATATAATGGAACCCTTATCAAGCCATGAAAAGAATAGGTAAGAGACAAACCCTAGGATGAAGTCGATGACGCTCAACCAGATGAAGCAACGATGAGATGATGTTCAAATTTGCATTTTGCGCACTACAATTCCCTTGAAACAAATTCATTGTGGTAATAATGAATGAGAAATGAAACCTTTTTTTTTTAAATTATGCCCGTGTTAGTCAAAATTTTGACTAACATGGTATTGGTTGCAATTTCAACTAACACGGGCATAACTTTAAAAAAAGTGAAAGTTTTCCTTCTATATTCCAACCAACCAAAACCTTTTGGCTTCATGGTCGAAAATTTTGGTAGAAAAACTTGGTCAAATGTACTAGTGTATGTAGCATAGCTCGCATAGTGAATAAAAAAACTATGATAATAGCTAGTTGCATAGAATTGCTTGGATATATGTCTCATCAAAACCAAATGGGGGTGAAGGTATAAATATCCATGATGATACCTTATATTCCTAGATTCTCTTATTCCATTATGCCTACAGTTGCACAAAATGGTAATATCATGTTAGTTTTGGAGTTATCCATTTAATCAATATTCTTATGTCCCACCCTCCTCTAATCTTTGTTTTTCTTAAAATCTTTACCATACCATTAACCAATCCCCGTTACCTATCACCTACCAAAATTTCCCACTACCTACCATAAATTCCAATCCACCTCCACATTTCAACTTTAAAAAATTAATTCTCTATGATTCCATCTTTAACCAATTATTACAAAATGTATTTTAATTTACAACAATATTTAGCAAACACAAGCGAAAATCAATCTCAACAAATCTTTCCATCATATTGCACAAGTATCCCACTTTCATATATACCATTCTAAAAACTCTCATCCCACAAAATATTGAGATGCCACATCTTGAGAAATATAATGGGAAAAGAGACCCTAGAACTCATCTAGCTTCTTTTACCACTTTATGCAATGATTCATTCTTCAAGATGCTCTTCTTGAAAAATTATTTCCTAAGTTATTAGAAGATGGAATCTTGAATTGGTTTTTCTCATTACTTATCTATTCAACTCACTCTTTATCGTGCAACTTGTTAATCGATTCTTACAAAATTATCAAAATAATATTGGACCTCGAGTAACAGTAATGGCTTCAGTGCATTGAAAATAAGGGGTGAAAGAAGAAGTGATTGATTTAATAGGTAGATATCAAAGTTTGTATGCATAATTTTCCTACTCTCTTCTAAATGCTAATCTAAAAAGCTTTTTTATTGAAAATTTAAAAATGTATATTAGAGATAAGATATTGTTTATGAAATTTATTTCATTTACACATTCATACATAGCCCTTCATGATAATCAACTTTCAGTTAGTCAATAATATGATGGTTATTCCTCTATGAATGTAGCTGACTAATGCAAGATGGATCTTTATTTTTATTGAGAATTTAAGAAAAAAAGTAAAAGCTAGACATTCAAGCATAAGTTGTGGCTACAACAACTCCTATTGCAACTCACTATTCATCTAGACCAAAAAATTGACAACTTTGAATTCTCCAGCTTTTTGAGTCCTTATATTTCATTATGCTTTAGCTACTAAACAACAACTTACTTACTTAGACTTCCTCACATCCATCTCATAGACACTCACAAACCTTTACCTCCTTCCTTTGATCTAAATGCCTTTTATCAATATCAAATCATACTCCTTAACATGATACCAAGCAATGTATGTATCTAAAAGATGAATTCCAAGGCCTCATTGACTCTAATATCATACGAGTGTATGGTGTAAATGATAAAATGAATAAATTTGTGGCACCTCCTAATGAAAACTTACAATTTTTTACTAATTCATTACCTTCTTGCTCAATAAATGTTGTAGAGACAAATTTTAATTATTTAGATGTTGATTCTCAAATAAAAATAGCAGGGCATCTAGTTAATGTGATGGAGATCATTTCCTTAAACACGAAAAACCTAAGCCTAAGGATCCATTAACATAAGGACCTCCATAACTTCTTATTTACTTTTAATAGAGACTTTTATATCATTTATGAGATAAAAAAAATTTTGGGATGAGATTTAAGAATTGGAGGATTTATGTTCTATTAAAGTTGATCAAAACTCACTCTCAAATTTATCTGTTAAATCATATTTCTAACAAATGGCATAATCAAGAAACTTATCATCACCTATATCAATTATACTCAACCAATCAAATTCAAACACATTAATCTCATAAACTAAAACATCCAACATGAATCCAATTAAATAGCATCCATCCACATGACTAGACATGGTTGACACCTCCCTGATGTTTTGAAATCCTAGCTATTCCTTGTTTGTGGTAGAACAAAAAGTTTAAATAAACTACTTAAGTATCTAGTACATATTCAGTCAATTGTTTTTACTTTCATTTTACTATATGTTTTAGTAGTTACTTTCAAAATTGAGTTATAATCCATGAAGAAAACATCAATCCTCTTATGTGTGAATCTTAAAATCTATATTGCAATCATTTTAAATTAGGCTTGTTAATATCAAATCCTTCAAGTGTGGTAGCTCTTACTGCTAAATTTATATTTGGTAAAATATTGGGTCATTGGTCTAATGATAGAATGGTTATTGATTTCTTTGGTATGTTGCATCATACTCCTTTATAAGGCATGCTTATTTTAGATTTTTTATTGTATAGATTACTCCATGTCCATAGTGTATAGACATAAATTTGACACATTAAATCAAGACATAAAATTCCACATTTAATTAATGAATTTCATCTACTATATAGTTTAATTTAATTAAATCATCCCATCTCCTAATTAAAATCACGTCATTTCACCCCATCCACCTCATCAGATGACACCTCACCCTTGTCTAAAATAATTAATTTATATTAATTATGTATTAGCTATTTTGTTTCAAACATGAATCCTTTTTTTAGAAAGGGTATTCCCTCATGGTTATAATCAAGGGATTTGTTTGGCCACCTCCTTTAATGGTCAAAGATGAGTCATGAAGACACTTGTGCAAAAGAGTCTTATGAAAGAAAGAGTCTTCCCTCATCACTATCCTTCTTGTCATTGTAGGAGGAACATTCCCCCTATTTTTTCTCTCACATTCCAACTAATTCCTCATATCTCTCAAACTCTCCAACCAAGTCAAGTCCAGTTATCTATTCTTGCACACACTTGTCCCAAACCTTGCAAATCTTGTTGCCTATTTGGCTCAAATGAGGACACCTCACATCTCATAAGGAAATCTATAAATACCAAGCATTTGGGGAAGAAAAACCACCCACTTTACTATTGCACATCACTTTCATAATCATTTCATAGCTTGTTTCATGTTTTGGGTTCCATTATCATTGAAGTACTCTATCTTTTGCATCATTGTAGCTCATTTAGTGTATTTTATGTATTATATATCATCCCTCATTCTTTGAGTATTCATTCATGCCTTGATCAAATTGTGCTATCTGAGAGCCATTATAAAAGATCAAAAGTTGGATCCTTGGAGATAGAGAACATGAGATGATCTCATTTGAACTATCTCTATTATTGTAATTTATTTAGAATAGTTCATTGAATTAATGTTTCATGATGTGTTTAGTTTGATTTTTGATTTACTCATTTCACTATCATACATTTTGGCACCCATTGTGGGGCCTTGCCCCTATTTTTAATAAGTTTTCTTGTATATTTGGTGAACAGATACATAAACGGGATTCATTAGCACCTTTAGTTCACTGTTTCACATGATTGACCATTATATTAGTACTTCTAATTACTTTCTTAGCACTCTCTATCTATTTTTTATCTCCCTGGCCATTCTAAAAGTGCCTAGTTATGGAATTATTTGGTTTATTTTCACTTTTAGGGTTCGAGCACCTTTTGCATGATCTTTAATTAGCACTTCTTTCTTGAACTATAGAGCCTTTAATTTAAACTTTATTAGCTTTGGTAAATCTGATAGCTTCTCGGATCATTTTTTTAGCTCCTATATTAAATCAGATAGCTCCGTTTGTCATTCAGTTAGCTCCTATTATCTAAAATTTAACACTTGTGGTAAATCTAATAGCTCCTCGGGTCATTTTGTTATCTCCTCTAGTAAATCTTTCATATCCTCTAGTTTCTACTTTGGTACCTAAGGATTTTTAGATTCTAACCACTGTTATGATGATATGACTAGTATTTCAAAATTCAAGAAGGCAGTACGCTGCATTCCTAGGTTCAAATTATGAAAGGCATTGAAAAAAAGGATTGCTCATAATGAATGACAAGAGGCCATTGAAGCAATTCACATTGACAACAAAAGGGAAAGTATCATCAGGTATATTTCAATATTGCAATCATATCAATTGAAATATAATATACGCATAAATATCCCTCTTCTTAGGTCAACTCTAGAATTTAGAATTGAGCCTTATTATGTACATAGATTTCTATGTTACCAATATCTTAACCACGTGATTTTGTGTTTATTTGTATTTTGATAAACTAACATGTTTGAAGGGGATTCGTAGGAGCTATAATTATATCCACTAGGTGAGTAAAATGAAAAAGAATAAAATAAAAAATGTGCCTAGCCTTTGCTAGCTTTGAATAAGATAATCCTAAGACCTTATGTAGTGGCATAAATTGTGGCATTTCAATTCCAAAATATAGCCTAATTAAAAGAAGATTTAAATCCTAAGGAAGACATTAGGAATATTCTCTTCACTTTTATAGTGAATCAAACTCCTAGAAGTGTCAAACTTGAGAAGAAAATAAGCTAAGGAATGAACAAACACATAAAATAAGCCTCCTTGTTTGTGAAGGAAAGAATTAGGCCTATGATCTTCACTTTTATAGTGAATCAAAATGTCAAACATGCTTAAATTCCATTAGATTAAAAGTCTTGGGAAAGAACATTGTTAATTGTGTTTGGAAGTAAAAAGGTAGTAGGGATATGCTCTTCACCTTTTGGTGAATCAAACTCCTAGACCTACTTATTAATTTCATTTCATTTCTTTCCTATGAACATGTTATATCTTTAGTGGGATAACCTCCCAATAAATTTCCTTAATGAGGTCGGTGGGAGGGACAACCCAAAGTGGGAACAGGGTAAAGTCAACCTACTCTACCAACTATAAATAAAGACCTCAGTTAAGTTGAAAAACTTAGAGGGCAAAATATCAAATGTCTAGTCTCATAGGGCTATATGCCTCAATCGTGCTTGTGTGACTATGTATTCCTTGTATAATTCATTTGATTTTTTTTTTGGATCCCTTACAAAATCCTAGTTAAAATTGCAAGCCTACCTTTTTAGCCTTGTTGAACCAATTGACCTTAGGTGGCCTTATTGAAATTATTTTTTTGTGAAGGACCTATGGAAATGATCTAAAACATACATTATTTTCTATAGCATGGTAAGAGAAAAAAAGTGTCTACAATGGGTGTTGTGATTGTCAATACAAAAATAAGAGATCATTTATTATCAACAACTTGAATGTGTTCTTACAATAGCTTACTTGCTTCAGAGCCAGTTACTGAAGTTGAAAAATTTGAACATATTTTGTGTGGTGTTACATGTTTTTAGGTATCTAGGGACAATTGCACAATTCTATACTACTGTTCTTAAAGAACAATTTACAAAATTCATCCAAACAGAGAAAAATTCAACTTTAAAAATATCTAAATCCTCATATTAGCTCTTTTTTCTCAATGTCTGGTGCCTTTTGCTCACTGATCAGTGCCTTTTTTGTTGGGATTATGGAAAGATGTGTACTGAGAGGGGAGGTGTGAATCAATACCCTTAAAACTTTCAAGACTAAAAACTTTGCAAGTGTAGATCTCAATTAACCGACTAAATCCATTGTTTGAAACATACATTCAAATAATTGAAAATGTAAATTGCATGTAATCCAAACAATAAATCATTTATGAAAATTCATACTCATGACACAGATATTTTGGTATCACAGAAACCCTTGTAAGAAGGTAAAAATTGTGGTGGGGATGACACCCATAAATCTTCACTACTGCAGCAATAAAGTATGTCAATTAAGGCTACAAATTTGTGATCACTTTTGATGATCTTACCTTGTTGGGAGTAACAATTAGATTGACTAGATCTACCTGGTTAAAGGATTTTAACAACAAAATACATGTGTGTACTCGGTGAATAGAGGTAAAATGGATTCAACCCTATTCAAATGTATAGGGGGAAATATGAGATCTATTCTCAAACCCAAATTCCCCAAAGAAGAGATCCAATTTGATCAACCACAAGGTTAATACACAATTGAATCAATTTTGTGAAGAATATGGAAGAGAGAGAAAGTAAATCCAATATATATATATATTTGGAAATTTGAAATAATTGAAATACAAATACTAACCTCAAATTAGGGTAGATTTGGAAAATGTTGAATTCTGATGTCTGTGTACACTTTCGAGAAAATCTGAAACCTATCTTGGACTAGAAATGCCGAGATAGAGAAAACCCAGAAATCTTTCTCCAAGATGGCTCAGCTCGGGTTTGACCCTCATAAAAGGTCAAATACTACATTCTTTATTTGAAGTCCAATTCGAATTCTATTCGCAGATCTCAGAAGTTTTCCGAAAAGGGTATCCAAATTCGCTCTCAGATCCAAAATTCTGCACCTATACCTGCAAGAAAATGGGGGTTTTTGTTGTATGGGGGTTTGCCTTGGTCAAACCTCAATTTAGGAATTAACCTTGAAATTGAATTGAAATGTATTGTGCATAAACAAAGTAATTGAAACAAATCACCTTGCTTATGTTGAAGCCCTTGTAGAGGATTCGAATCCTCAAATCCACAAGTAGGAGTTCTTCAATGAATGTAGGATGTCTCCAATCAATGGCATTTGATCTTCAACACCAATCTTGACTTGATCTTTTCATATGAGAGGGCTTGAATGAATGTGGAAGGATGGATCATCAAAGGGGGCTCCAAAGAGATTGAATCCTTCAATGGCTAAGAATGGATCTCCTTGATGGATGGATGCTTGAACACTTGAATGCTTGAAGACTTTCTTGAACTTTGAGAGCTTGAGCACTTGAGAGATGGATATCAATTGCTTGATTGTGGATGTGAAAATGAGAGAGGAAGGCCTCCTTTTATAGTGAACTAGGGCACACTCCTCTAGAGGGACCACCTTGGAGAATTAAATCCCAATTAGGTCCTAACCTTTAGAAAATATACCTAGATTAAATGTAATTAGAGGATTTACCATCTTGAAACCCCAAATGGTTAACCCGAAGGCGGGAAAAATAAATATCCTGAAAGCCCGAATCCCAGAAATTCTAGAAATTGAAGATTTGAAGAAAGGAGGAAAAATTGAGGTTGGACCTAACCTAGTCAGGTTCAAGCTCAATCCTGACCTATTCAAGTTCACGCTTGACGCTGACCTAATCAGGTTCAACCTCGACCTTGACCCTAGTCCCAGATTGACTCAGAACCAAGTCAAGAGGTCCCGAGGATGCCCAGAAACCTAGAACTAATGCTAGAACATGACACAATGTCAAGGGTAGACATAAAATCCTATGATTACTATGATGAAGGCTAGGAGGATCTATTTCTACATCCTACCTAGAAAATAGAGCCATGGAAGAGGGAAAATCAGTAGAATCCTTAAGATCCTAACTCTAATTTCACCTAGAATGAAGAAATCAAGTGCAGGAAAGAAGTGGAAACCTGGAAGAAAAGCCAAATACATGCAAAGACCTGATCAAGGCACTTGACATGACCCCAAACCACTTACTCAGAGGGCTAAATACTCTTATCATGGAAGTGCTTCCATTTTAAGACAATACACTCAGTTAAGAGATTTACATAAGAACGGTTAAGTCCACTCTATTAAGAGATTTCAATTCTGCTACAATGGTTAAAAGGTAACAGTAAATGTATATGTAAATAGCAACTTAATCTTGCCTAATTCAGATTTTTGAAATATCAAATAGATATCACCTTCTTGTTATGTGTGTGTCTCTTTGTTCTACTTGGTTTCCTTGTGTGTGTTCTGAAAAGCTAAATACTTCTTTCATAAACCTTCTGTCAAAAACCTTTTGTTTGATCTCTTGATGTCCTTAGGGTGGCTACTCCTTCATGATACATGTTCATAATGACATCTTTACAATTTTATATCAAAATAACTTGACCTAATTAAGGTTTACAATATCTTAGAAAACCTAAGATCAACAGTGTAACAAAATAACCTAGATCTAATATTACATAGGAACCATCACCAAATTAATAATTACATCCATATTTAATTATGTCTCGATATTGGTAAATCATTTTATTGATTGGTGTGAATAGTTTACATAGATGTTTGTGCCATTTCAGATTACTTTGGCATTTCCTTCTTTACTCGATAATCACAACATTCTCAATTTGGTAATTAACTGGTACTCATTTCATATGAATGCTCGGTGATCACTAGGTCGGTACTCGGTCAAACCATTGTTCGGTTATCTTAGAGATCCGCCTTGTCTTTTCTCAGTGTGTAGGCTTTGTGTGATTGACTGACTGTCCTGTTTGTCTCCTTTACCGACTAAATTATTGATTAATACTAATGACAATCCAAAAATGCTCAAATAGGAGTAACATTCTCCCACTTTGGCATTAGTATCAAAACCTTATGTATATGTACCGACTACCAAAACAAATATATACAAACTCCAAAAATATATTAACTCCCCCTTTGTGCATGCTCTCAGTGTGAAGTACATACTGGCATATATATACATAGAATTTCCCCCTATTTGAAAATAATTCCAAACAAAAATAATATACTTAAAACTTATCACAAATGTGTTGATGGGTTTTCAAGAGTGAATCCAAGAGGTTTTCCCATTCCTCTTTTAGGTTTTCAAGAGCAATGTGCTCTAAACCGACTTGTGCATGCATGTCAAAAATATTTTCTAGCACAGAGATTTATGGGGTGGCAACTAAAGCATTTTCCTTATTGACATGACACTCCATGATCTTCACATGGTGATTTGATCACTTATTTTATCTTATTACTTCCTCAAATCATTTCTCAATTGCTAAAGTTCTTGAACTTTTGAAATATGCTTATGAAAAGCATTTGGCTCGGTTAGAGAAGTAGTTGCATTGACCTTAATCTCTTCATCCAATTTCTTGAGTTTTTCACTAACCTCGGTAGTGAATTGGTCCATAGTGCATAATTTGAACAAAATTTGTATTATCCTTTGAATTATGGTTTCAAGCTCAGTAATAACCTCTGAGAGATTCACCTTATTAATTGTCACTTCTTGTCTTATTTTCTTACCTAATTTTGATTGAATATTTGCCTCTACCCACTCCTCCATTATTTTCTCAGCATCTATATCAGGGGCATTTATATGACTAGTTAGAGTTGCAAGTTGATCAATGATGGGAGTTTCCTCATCAATATTGATCTTGGGAACTACTTGTTGTAGAATATCTCTAACTTCCTCCAAAATTTGTTTACTTTTATTTTCCTTTTTCATTTTCTCTTATGCAGCCTTCCTTGTGCATGATTCCACATATCTTCTCAATGCTTCAGGGTCTAATGTCCTAGGTTCACATTCAGGTATTTCAATAACCTCATCAAGTGTGACAGGACCCTTACCATGCTTCTTTTTCTTCTTCATCTCTAGTGTTGGTGATTTAGTATAAGGAACGAGAGCTTTGGACTCCAGATTTGTCTTTTCTGTCTCAGTAGACACAGTTTCTTCCTTAGCTTTCCTGGTGACCAGTGTCTCAGTAGCTTGTCCTGAGGAATTTGTAGTGGTTTCCTTTGTAGTTGATTCTACTAGTTTATTATCTTTTGGTGCTTGGGTTGTTGCCTCTGTATTCTCAGGATTATTGGAAAAAATTTTCTCTATGGTACCCTATCCCTTGGGTGTGTCCTTTGGTTTCTCAAGGGTTGAGCTTTTGGGTTCCATCTGTGTTACAATTTCAACTGCTTGTACCAATATTGGTAAGTCACCCAGAATTTCATTTGTTGTTGCCTCACTGGGTACATTCTCCTCAATGTTGTCTGCAGTAGTGTTTATCTCTTCATCATTATTTATGTCATTAGGATCTCCATTGGTGATGTCTTCTATTAATACATTATCTGTCCCTGTTATTAACTACTCAGGAGCATCCTTTTTATGTTCTTCTCTATATCCTGTTGAGTAGAAATCAATAGAAATGATGTCATCTTCTACCTCGGTGTCAGATAAGTCAATTGGCTCCTTGATGGCTAAATCAGCATCATCTAAGTGAATTCCTTTTAATTTCTTCTTATTCTTCTTCTCAGGAATTATTTTCAATGCCATTTGATCTACTTCTGCTTGGGCTTTTAGAATTGTATTCCATAGAAGCTTGTTGTTTTCATCAACCTCTTCAAGATTACCTACCAAAATGTTAAGGGCTCTACCTTTTGCTAAAAACCATTTAGAGTATTGTGTCATTAACTCTTCTATCTCAGGAGTCGATAGAGTAGGCATCACCAAAATCAATGAATGTTCCCTCATTTTCTTTTCAATGTGCAGGGCATATGTCTAGTTGGCTGACACTTTCTCATACAATTCTTTAGGAATATACTTAGAAAATTCAACAGGAACTTGCTTGAACTTTATCATTATTTGAATAATTGCTTCTTCAACTTTTTCTTGATCCTTGGTAGACATATATACATACCAACTCATTTTAGGGTGAGAAAGTCTACCCATTGCTTTTATGTTCTCAACTAGCTCATCTACCAATTGGCTTTTATTTACCACAACTTTGAATTTATCTTGATTGTCTTCTTCATCATCTTCATCAACATCATCTTTTTCCCTTATCAACCTTCTCCTCTTTTTAGGTTTCTCGAAGGTGGCTTGGGAACCTCTCTTTTTATTTTGATAAGTCTTGGTGGGAGTTGGCCTTGAGATTTTTACTACTCCTTTCTTTAGGGGCAGAGAAGCAGCTTTTGAGGACCTTGTCCTAGTTCGTGTAGGTGCTTATTCTTGTTGTCTCTTATCTGTGGCCTTGACCAGTGTAGTTTGAATATCTTTGTCAGACTTGGTCTCCTCCTCATCATGTTCACTATTCCTTATTAATAACTATTCCTCAGTTGCCTCTTCAACCAAATTATCTTTTGATGTCTCTTCTTCTTCAACTTCATCACCAAATTGTTTCACCAATGTATCCATCATCTTCTTTGATTTCGTACTTACCTTAACTCTGACTAGATCCATCTTGATTCTTAGTTTGGCCTCTTCATAGGTACCGAACCTAGTTGCATGTGGATCTTTAGGCTCATCCAATAATGCTTGTATTAACTTACAAGATCGGTCAATATCTAATGCATATCCCATAGGGGTAACCAAGAAATCCTTGGTTCAACCACCTTGATCAAAGTGGTGTCGGTGTCTACTAGGAAGCAAATGTTACCCTCAAATTGTTCAACTAGTTGACCTGGTATCCTACTCCTTTGATGCATTCTTTCCTTAAATTGCTCAAAATATACATCCATAACACTAATGAAATTTTGACCCAAACTTTGAATAAAATCATTGATTTTCATAATGATCGGTCGTTCAACATCCCAATCAACATTACTGACTTAGGGAAAGAAGTTTTGTACATAGAAAAATATACAAATCAATAGGGAACCAAACTTACATGTATTTATCTTTTTTTTCCTGATGGTTCTCATATTTTGTTCCAATTGTTTCAATAAGAGCTCGGCTAGGTCGAATTCAAAGCCTTTCTTTACAATCTTGTAAGCAATATCCATAGCTCCACATGGTACACTATTCAACTTGCTTGATTGGAATATCTTATAACTGACTGCATAAGCATCAAACCTTGTCTCGGGATCAACAATTGTGTTGACTCTCATACCTAAGTCATCCCATTCTAGTCCAGTTAACTTCTCAATCTTGATTCTCAGTGTACTTATAGATTTTACTTTATCGATAATAGGGTAACCGATGACTGCATGTACAATGTCCCTTGTTATTTTTACCAGTTCATCCAACCATAACTTCCCTTAATGCACTCAGCTTAATACAACCCTAATCCATTCAATTTTAATCTCTCTTGGGAAATTTAGGGCATTCATTAAACCCTTCACCTCCAAGTGTTTATGCTCATCTTTGAGTTTTCCATCGATACTCAGTTCTTGGAAGGTGGATTGAAGCTCAAAATCCCCTATTTCACTAGTTTTGCAGTGGATATATGCATGAATATCTTGAACCAACAAAACCCTATGTGGAATACATGAAAACGCATCGGTTTGATCAATTTGTGAAGCAATTTCAAGGTATAGCTTGTACTTTAGTTCATTACAGGTTGCATACTTTATCAAAGTAACCTTCTTATCATTTCCAGAATTGGATTTCATAACCTTAGACGAGGATACCATTGTTTCTAAAATTTAGGGCTTCACAAATATACTATGAAATAGCTTGGTGGATGTAAAGCTTACTTTTAATCATGAATAACTTGCTCGAAAATCCTTTAAATCTCTACTAAAAATGCTCTTAAATATTTTTTCTCAAATCTTCTCGAAATCGCTCTGGTTCTTCATAATCGCTATGTGAAAAATGATTAAGTCCATCAAGTATTTATACTAAAAATTTCATTTCCCGCTCAAACTTTTGCATTTAATGCTTTACCTACCATAGCTCGGTAAACACAGTTGTGCTCAATTTACACTTTAAAAGACCTTTTCTCGGTTAACACTTAAATATTACTCGATTGATACCACAACTCGATTAACCTTGCCAATATTCACCGACTAGCAAACTTTCACTCGGTTATGCTTTTACAGATTGTACACAGTTTAAGTTCTAAACATGTAATCCCATAGTGCATCTTATTTCATGCTGATTTGGTGTGCATTTACTAGATATAAGGAACTATTGTATAATATAACTAATTTAAAATTTAGTTCTGTACATACCCCTTTTGATTTAGGTGGAGGTGGTGATGTCACCTAATCCAGTGGATAAGGTGTCACCAACTGCAGTGCTTGATCCAACTTTATCATTTGATTCTTTTCTCCACATTTGATTTCTTATCCTCATGATTTCCTCAATTGTATTGCCATTTTTATTTGTTTGTGTCTCTGGTGCTCAGTCTCTACAATCCTTGCTTAAGTGACCGACTTTGTGATAGTGTAAACATGTCATACCAGTACTTGTCCAATTACGAGATCTTCCTATCTAGTTCTTTCTCATGCAATTTTTTTCTATATGTTCATACCTACCACATGTTGTGCAATTAACCAAAGTATTGTAATCCCAAGTATATGCATTACCTTGCCTTCTCAGTTGATATGTTTTTTTTTGTTCTTTCGGTGTCCAGACTTGCTTCATCTGTGTCCTGCATTCTTGTGACATGTGTCCATGCATATTGAAAGTGCGACAATGTTTCTCCATGTAGGGTTTCTTAGGTGTCCTATTCAACTTTGATCTTGCACTCATGTGCTTGATGTCCATACTTATTACAATTATAGCAATAACCATTAAACTTAGGAGTGGATTTAGGAATTGTTAGAAAGGAAAGATCCCCAAGATAACTGAGAGGGGGGGGGGTGAATCAGTTATCAGATAATTTATCCATTCAACAGCTTTAAACAATATAATCAATGTACTGATCAACCATAGAAAGATAATCATACATAATTGCACAATAACACAAGATATGTTAACTAGGGAACCTCTTGAAAAGAGTAAACCCCGGTGGGAATGATGCCCACAAAATGATGCACTAATATGAAAGTTCCTTGTTAGAGGATGGACCCTGTTAGGAGTCTTATGAAATACATTCAGTACATATAAATCCCTGTTAGGAGATTTTGAATCCCTGTTAAAAGATTTTAACCCGGTTAAGAGTTTATGGAAGACAGAAGGACCCACTGCCCAAATAGCTTCAAGGAAAAATCTCTGAACCCACTGTCCAAAAGATCTTAGAATTATTCAACAAAATAATATGAAATATATTACTTCCTTCACACTGTGCCAAAACTGCACTCTCTGCTACACAAGATCACAATTCCAGATCTCTGTACTCACAAGTCTTCCTTCATCACTGAATTAGCTCTTTTCTTCACTTCATGCATATATTCACATCTCACTCTTCATAGTACACATTACAATAAGGAAAAAATTCCTTCTTATATACCAAACTCAAATAATTACAAATGAGTCGGTCCTCAATTACAAAATAATAAATTCTACACGCTACACACAGAATTCACATAAAATTGTCGGCTTCCAGTTACTGTAACTTTCTCCAAACATATCCTCAAAGTTTGTGCTATGAACCATGTCATCATTAATGATTCTCCAACATCCCTTTAACTACACAAAATCAGATTCCATCCCAGCTAAGAGATATCCTCCGATTTCCGAACATCGCTACACAGAAACACTGTCTAAACACTGCTTTCACCAAAATGCTCATAACTCTTACAAATGAATGAATTTCTTTTTGTGCTCTTAACCATAGGTTAATAACACACCAAAGAACATACCATCAACTGTGCAAAAGCCAATCTATAATACAACATGTGTGCAAAACAAAATTGTACCTACTTTCCTGCTAATATCCAGAATATCACTGTGTTGACATCAATGACAATCCAAGTCATGAATGCAACAACAACTGCTACAGAATGACTACAAAAACAATTTGCATTCATTCCTAATAGGAATACCTTTTTCTTTACTCCTACAAACATTTGATGTGTGGCCTGGTTTTCCAAAATGATAACATGATAGCTTCTTTGGCCTTTGATTAGTGTAGGCAATCTTATGTTTAGCTTGTCTTGATGACTCTCCCTGCTTGGTGTAGCCTAAACCAGTTGTGCTATCAAGTCTTTTCTAACTTATCATAAATTCATCCATTATTTTAGTACCATCTTCAGCTTTCTTGATCATTTCATTGTGTTGTTGTTGCATTTTTATCTCATTCTTCAATCTTTTATTTTCCTCTCTTAATTCACCAATGTCTTCTAGTTTCCTTGTAAGCTCACTGTTTACTCGGTTGACTTCTTGACTTATGACAACCATCTGATTGGAGATTTTAAAGTGATGTTGTGAGTCTCAGTATCTCATATTCCTTCTCTTGTAACTTATCAGTCATTTGTCTCCTATCTTCAATAGCCAATTTTCTTTCTTGTTCTTCTTACATTGCATTGTTCATGACATCAATCATCCTAATCATTTGTGTCTCTTGAGCGATCTACAGAGCTTTGACTTGTTTAGTAAGATGTAGATTCTTTTTAGATAGATTTGATATGGTTCCTTCAAATGCATCAGATATGCTACCAGATCCTGATCCAAATACCTCAAATGGATCATCTATCTCTTCTTCATGATAATCAGTCTCACTGTACCAAATTTCCATATCCTTCCTCTTGACCAGTAACTTCTTCAGTTCTTCTTTGGCTTCTTGGAATTGTTCAATAAAGATCTACATTTGTAACCTTTGATTCTCAATATTCGTATCCATCTTATATCTTTCCATCCTTAGATCTTTCCTCTTCAATGATTAAAATTCCTTAACAAGAGATCTAGCTCTGATACCAATTGTTGGGATTATGGAAAGATAAGTACTGAGAGGGGAGGGTTGAATTAGTACCCTCAAAAATTTCAAGACTAAAAACTTTGCAAGTGTAGATCTCAATTAACCAACTAAATCCATTGTTTGAAACATACATTCAAATAATGAAAATGTAAATTGCATGTAATCTAAACAATAAATCATTCATGAAAATTCATACTCATGACACAAATATTTTGGTATCGGAGAAACCCTTGTAAGAAGGTAAAAAATTTGGTGGGGATGGCACCCACAAATCTTCACTACTACAGAAATAAAGTATGTTGGTTAAGGCTACAAATTTGTGATCACTTCAGATGATCTTACCCTGTTAGGAGTAATAATTAGATCAACTAGATCTACCTGGTTAAAGGATTTTAACAACATAATACATGTGTGTACTCAGTTAAGATATTTACATAAGAATGGTTAAGTCCACTCTATTAAGAGATTTCAATTCTGCTACAATGGTTAAAAGGTAATAGTAAATGTATCTGTAAATAGAAACTTAATCTTGTCTGATTCAGATTTGTGAAATATCAAATAGATATCACCTTCTTGTGATGTATGTGTCTCTATGTTCTACTCGGTATCCTTGTGTGTGTTCTGAAAAATTAAATACTTCTTTCATAAACCTTCTGTCAAAAACCCTTTTTCTAATCTCTTGATGTCCTTAGTGCGGCTACTCCTTCATGATACATGTTCATAATGACATATTTACAATTTTATATCAAACTAACTTGACCTAATTATGGTTTACAATATCTTAGAAAACCTAAGATCAATGGTGTAAAAAAATAACCTAGATCTAACATTGCATAGGAATCATCACCAAATTAATGATTACATCCATATTTAATTATGTCTCGATCTTGGTAAACCATTTTCTTGATCGGTGTGAACCGTTTGCATAGATTTTTTTTCCATTTCAAATTACTATGTCATTTCCTTCTTTACTTAGTAATCATAGCATTCTCCATTCAGTAATTAACTGGTACTCGGTTCATATGAATGCTCGGTGATCACTAGCTTGGTACTTGGAAATTTTTTGTCGCTCGATGAGAGTACTTGATCAAACCCTTGTTTGGTTATCTTAGAGATCTACCTTGTCTTTTCTCGGTGTGTAGACTTTGTATGATTGACCAAATGTCTTGTGTGTCTCCTTTACTGCCTAAATAACTGATTGATACTAATGACAATCCAAAAATGCTCAAATAGGAGTAACATTTTTCTCACTAATCAGTGTCTTTGGTATACTATTCACCACCTTAGGAAAATTTTTCAATGCCTCTTGCACATTTTTCAGTGCTTCTTTTACACTCTTTAGCACCTCCAAATCAGTACCATTAAATAGTGAGTATCCTCGCGCATTTTGAAATACTTTTGAAAACACTTTTGAATACACATTTTCAAGCTTATCCAAATCTGATCATCACCTTTGAAATAGGTATACACTTTAGAAAAATTGAAATCAACCAAGGTTCATTTCATGTCTGTTAGGACAAGATCGTATAAATTCAAAACAATCCAAAGTCCTAGTGGTGACTTACACTAGAGGAGGTATTTTCTCATAGGAAAATTCAACCTCAACCACAAGTGGATAGATCTCAACAGGAAAATCCAACTCAAGAAATGAATCAAGAAGACCAACAAAACATGGAAAGATAAGAGAATGACAAGCATGGGGAAACTCAAAACAATAACACCCATGAAGATACTAGAGATAATGAAGGATAACTCACCAATGAAAAAGTGTGAGAAGCACAACAAAATCCTAAATTTTAAAAGCTTATGGAAAGAGTCATTAACATGGTTAGGGAAAGATACCTTTTGAACCTCGCACAACAAGGCGTAAAACTACCTCATGACTATGATATGAAAAAATTCAAACAAGATGAGGATGAGGTAAACCCCATGGGGGCCATAAACATACATGTTTAATCCCTTCAAAAACAACTTGATGATATGAAAATAGGGACTTCCACCAAACAATACACTTTGGAGGCTATTTGTCCATACCCATTCAACAAAATCTTGAATATGATCTCCTTTCCATCAAATATCGAGATCCTAGAATATGATAAATACATGGGTACCACAAACCCTCAAGATCACATAAGAATATTATGTACCCTTAGTATGGAATTTATCCATGAACAAACGTATTTGATGCGATTATTCCCAAGAAGTTTAGGGGGTCAAACAATGGAATGGTTCTCAAAATTACCTCCTGGTATTAGAACCTTTAAAGAACTAATATCCAAATTTTTTAGTCAATACTCCTACAACATTGAACATGAGATAACCATGCTAGATCTTTTCAAAACCTAGAAAAAAGAGGGTGAAGCCTTTTTAGCATTTCTACATCGATGGAGGTGACTATTTTCAAAATAACCCCGTAGTATCCTAGAGAAAGAGAAGATGGTTATCTTTATAAACAACTTGACTCGACAAATGGACTTTAGACTTCAACTACAATGCCATGTGTTCTTTGATAAATTGATATAAAATGGTATCATGATCAAAGATGTCTAAGTCAAGAATTGTGAGTTAAAACTCTATAAGGATACAAAACTCTCCTTCAAATGATAAAACAACAATAACAATAATGACGTGCAATAAACATGTCAAAAATGATGGGGTTGTAGACAACAAAGATGTAAAACCAAAACAATTTGCATTCATTTTATTTAACACTCAACCAAAAAACAACAAGCAATCAAGAAATACCAATCAAAAGAAATCAAGATAAGCCCAAGGCTTTTACTCATCCTTTCGGAAGAAAATTTTCACCTTAGAGAAACCTCTAGAATTGGCATTAAAGAAAATTTTAACAAACAAGATCATCATGTTTCCAGATACTGAGGATTTTGAACCTAGAGACAAACCATCCTGGTGGAATGACTCCCATTATTGTGACTATCATAGGAGAAAAGGTAACAAAACTAATGATTGTATGAGATTGAAACACACCATCCAAAACTTAATTGATGATGACACTATTGTAGTGGATGGACACAAAATAAATGAAGAACGTGCATCTTTCAAAAATACTCTTATGACTCGTGAAAAGGAGAATCCTCTAGAAGAAATCAAGGAAACAAATAAAATTTATCTCATACATATGATAATACCATAAACACTCTTTCAAATTTTGATGATCGAGCTAATGTAATTATAATCAAAGACAAAAAAAGAAAAAGAATTTGCCCTTATAGTTACTAGGAATCAAAATAGAATTATGTTGAAGGAGAAAACTTCCAAAATGACATCTAATTCTCAACAATATAATATTGTTGAAAAATTACATAAAACCCCGACACAAATATCTATTTTGGAACTTTTGAAGCTATCACTAACACATAAAAACATTTTTGAACAATCTCTCCTACAAGTGAATGTACCAAAGAATCTGAATCTTGGTCAATTCCAAACCATGGTAGGACATTTAACTTCACCTCATTATCTATCTTTTAAGAAGAGGAAGATGAATCGATGAATCATCCCCATAATAATCATTTCCATAGTGAAGTCTTAATCCATAAACATTGCATAAGATGATTATTGATAGATGGAAGAGCGGGACTAAACATTTGTACATTAAAATTTCTCTGTTCTATAGGATATTCTAAGGATGCAGTTAACCTTAAGAAAAAAATCACCATAAAGGCCTATGATGATGAAGAGAGATTTTCTAAAGGATTAGTGGTGTTACCAATCACAGTGGGACCCATTGAAAGAAACATGGTATGTTGAGTCTTGGACTTGAATTTGTCTTATAACATCCTTCTAGGTTGATCATGGATTTATGAGATGCAAGAAGTGGTGTCTACTTACCATTAGTGTTTGAAATTCCCCTTTGAAGGGAAAGAAATAAGCATCCCAGGTGCCTCCAATCCATTTCAATATTGTAACAATATGAAACCAATCAATGACATTCTTGTGCCTCACAATAGAGAATCAGATAGTGATGGAGCTAGGGACATTAACACAAATCAAGAGAATGCTACTCATCAAATTTTAGACAAAAAAAGGATACAATGGACTATACTCAGTTCCTCAAATCAAGAAGATGTGGCTAAATTAACAAATATGATAAAATAAATCAGTTTAAAACATACAGGAATGGGTGAATATTCATTATCAATGAAATATTTACCTACTTCACCAAGATCACATGGAAGGCCATCAAATCATAAACATCATAAACCTACACCAATCACCATGTTTGATGGAACATTTATCAAAGGAAAAACTAAAGAACAACAAGATGAAGATAAAGATGTATTACAATGGTTGTACAAAGATGAAGAAGAGGTTCAGATGTTTCTCAAGAAGTATGAGCTATCACATTACCCATTGAGAGATATGGAAAAGGATTTCACCTCATGCAGAAAATAAGTTATGCTAGAATATTTCCTCTTAGAAAAAGAAAGAAAGGAATTATAGAACCCATAGTATTCCCATTTAGAAGAACTAAGGACAAAATAGGATTAGGGTATCAAGGAGATATTTCTCACAAACAAAAGAAATTGACTCAAGAGAAAACTAGAGAAGGATACCTTGAACCAAGGTATACTAAACATAATTTTCCTCATATTCATGAGAAAATTATCAAGTTAAATTCATATAGTGATGAAGACTCTAACAAATGGGAATGGGATCCTCTTGAAGATGAAGAGGAAGATGAAATATGCCTTGATAAAGATGTTGATATGATACAAGTGTACACACCTACCTTCAAAGTAGAATAGAGTTCAAATCAAGGGTTGCAAGGAGATCCATACATACCATCTTGGATAGAGGGACAAAGCTCTAGGTATAGATCATTTAACATAATTCACAATGTATTGACAATCTTTCTAGTAAGGATAATCAGATACAAAACCATAACAAAAATCATGAGGAGAGTTCCATCATTGATCTTGATCCCCTTATAGAGTGATTTGACCAATTATCTATCAGAACCTTACTATAGTCAAACCAATTTGAACTGATGACCCTTTTCCTTTTCTTCACCCAAAACTTATTGATTGTGATCAAACATGTTCAGTTGAGATAGAAAATTTTCCCAATGACCATGTCATTTCTATGTATCTCAATGCTATCAAACCTAAGGAAAATTCCACCAAAAAATTCACCAACGTGGCTTCTTCTCAAGGGGGTGTCAAGTCTTTCAGTCATTAAATTAGAATAAAAGAAATATCTAATGGTGAAAACCATGATATGGAAACATTAGACCACAAAAAGGTAAAAAGAAAGGACACATATGGTGATGAAAAACTTTTAGAGGAGCCTAAAGATGGAAAGCTTGACACTCTCCCCAAACATTTTTAGGAAAGATTGTCTATATTGGAACCCAAGAGAAACCCAAAATAATACATCTAGTAGAATCACTTTTAGAGGAGGAGAAACAAGAATTCACATAATTCTTCAAAGAAAGAGAAATTAACTTTGAATGGTCATATGAAGACATGCGTAGGCTAGATCCTAATTTGATTATGCATCATTTAAATATATATTCCCTAGGAATAAAGCTAGTAAAGCAGAAATTGAGAAAAATGTATCCTCACATGGTATTACTAGTAAAAGCAGAACTGAAGAAATTGTTAGATGCAGGGTTCATTAGAGAAATTGATTATTTAGAGTGGATATCCAAAATTGTACCTATATCTAAACTAGATAAGATTATCTGCATCTGCAGTGATTTCAAAGATTTAAATCTCGCTTGTCTAAAAGATGACTTTCCTTTGCCTAGCATTGATACAATTATAGATTTGATAGTAGAACATGCCATGTTATCATTAATGGGTATTTTCTTAGGATATAGACAAATTAAAATTTCTCCTATGGACCAAGATAAGATAGATTTCACATGTCCTTGGTGTACTTTCTGTTGGAATGTAATGCCATTTTTCCGAAAGAATGCAGATGCAACTTATCAAAGAGCTATGACAACAATTTTCCATTATATGATTCATACCTTCATGGAAGATTATGTAGATGATTTATTAGGGAAAAACTTAGAAGAGAAGAACATCTCAACACATTGGATCATATTTTTCAAAGATTTGAACAATTCAAAGTTTTCCTGAATCCAAAGAAATGTGTTTTTTGCATAACATCGGGGATTATTGGCATACATTGTTTCAACTCGGAGAATTGAAGTAGATCCGAAAAAGGTACAAGCTATACTGGAAATGGAATCTCCTAAGAACATTAGTCGATTCCGGTCTCTACAAGGAAGGCTACAATCTATTAGAAGATTTATCTCTCAATTAGTAGATAAGTGTGGGTCATTTACTCATTTGTTACACAAGAACATACAATAAAAATGGGATAAAAAATGTGAAGCATCATTCAACATGCTAAAAGAATACCTAATGAACCCACCAATTTTAATAACACCAATACCGAAAAAACCACTCTTTTTATATGTATCATCTATAGAAAAATCATTGGGGGCATTGCTAGCACAACATGATTCTATAGGAAAGGAAAGAGCACTATACTATATCAGCAAAACCTTAGTCAGGTATGAACTTAATTACATGGAAATTGAAAGAGAATGCTTAGCAGTGGTCTTTTCTTCTCAAAATTTAAGATACTATATGCTAGCACATTCCATCAAATTGAAAGTAAAAATAGATCCATTGAAATATATTTTGAGGAAAGAAACCATTGTAGGAAGATTAGCTGAATGGGTATTAATCCTAAGGGCCCGTTTGGTTCCTAGAATTGACCTGGAATTAGAAAACAAGAATTGGTGAATTGGTATAGGCCAATTCTAATTTTGGTCCAAAATGAGCATTCAACTAATTGTTCTCAAAACCTGGAATTAGAATTGAGGCATGGAATTGTTGGCAAGTTGTCTATACTGAGGTATATGACTAGATATAGTGTTTTCATTATGATAAAAAAGTCATATAGAAGTTTGGAGTCAGCGCACTTGATGTAAAGATCATAATTCAGTTAAGTGTTTAAGACTAGACAGTATACATAGTTCCTACAGCTCAAAGCATTAGTGCACGTGTGTACGGATGATTTATGGTATGTGCCCTAGAAGTTAAGTTGGTTAGACTATATTCTTGCTTAGTCTATGAGCGCATAAGCAGATGTGCAAGGATGAGAAAGTTACAGTCAGTTGAAGTTGCACAACCAATATGTGCCAGCAATGAACAGAGCATGGAACCGACAGTCAGCATTTTGTTTTGCGATTATAATGTAATATTGTAAAGGCTATGCACCCATTGTATTTAGGTTTCCAACATGTTTATATGTATAACTGTAAGCACGCTTAAGCCAATTCATTTGGAAGCATTGTTTGTAATTAGTTATAGGGCCGACCTAATTGTGTATTTTGTATGAGCGCATAAATATAAGGTGCGTCCATTGTATTCGGTATGGAAGTCAAGATAGAGATATAATAAGCAGAGCAGAAGTGTGCGAAGACACTAGAAGATGTATTAGAGCTTTTCTAGAGGTCAAAGCATCAACGCATCAAAGGAACTGATCTGACAAGCAGTGTCACAGTGACAATTCATCCTACAGATATAGTGTGTATCTGAAATCAGAAGGTTGTAGCCTTCACCACTTGAGCAGTGAGCTCTTGGACAATGCATCCTCTCCCCTAATAGGGACAATTTTAAAAGACTCCTAACAAGGTCAGACCCTTAACAAGGTCTACTGTACTTAAAGCATTGTAAAGCTACTCATAACAGGGTAAAGGATCTTCTAGCAAGGATCACAAAACACTAGTGCAGAATATTAGTGGGTGTCAATTCCCACTGGGGTGTTTACCTATTTGGGTTTCCCCGTAATCATTTTGGTGTCATGTGTTGATTTCATGTTTCATGTTTATGTGAATGTTTATTTTAGTACTTAAGCATTTAAGTTCAGCATAAAGATTAAAGTGAAAATTTAAATTACAGTGAACAATGATTCACCCCCCCCTCTCAGTGTTCCCATTCCTAACATGAATTGGAATTGGGAATTTAATTTTGATAAGGGAAACCAATTCCTATTTTCCAATTCTAGGTTAATTCTAGCAACCAAACAGGCCCTAAGTGACTTGATCTATAATATGTGGAAATAAAATCCATCAAAGGAAAAGTAAATGAAGACCAACTAGAGGAGGCTCCAATGCAAGATGAAAAGCCATTACAAATAGAATTTTATGACTCGGCTATACTATCATTCACATCAACACCTTGGCATTTGTAGTTTGATGGATCTTACACTCAATATGGATTTTGAGTGGGTGTTTTGTTTGTCACTCCACAAGGATGCACTATCCCTAAATCATAAAAGTTGATGTTTCCTTGTACAAATAATGTAGCAAAAAATGAAGCTTTAATAAGTGGCTTGAAAATGGCTCTTGAGTAGAAAATAGCAGAGCTACATGTGTATGGAGACTCTCAATTAGTCATAATTCAAATCAATGATGTTTATCAAAAAAAATTTGATAAACTATTACCATACAAGTAGATGGTAGATGAATTTAAGAAATACTTTGTGGGTATAACTTTTGAACAAATTCCTAGAAACAACAACAAAGTTGCAGATGCAATGGAAACTCTTAGCTCTCTACTACAGATTCTGGATCAACAAGCACATTGTGAATTCTTGGTGGAAGAATGGTTACATCCCTTACCCAATTGTCTAAAATCCCAACTTATTTTCCAACTAATGGGTCCTAAAAAATCTTGTTATGAACACATTTATGCCTACCTGAGAGAGAATATCCTTCCCTTAGATTTATCTTGAAACCATAAACAAAATTTTATTTTCCAATCGTCCTGCTGTATGCACCCTAAAATGGTCGCCTAGACTTTGGGCCCCATTCTTCAATTTATCAATTTTTTGAATCAATGCTTTGCAATATTTTCAATCAAATCAATTTCCTTGATCAAATCCTAATTCTATCATTTATTCGATTATATGCTATGGGTTAACCATTTTATCCTAAGTCTTAATTTAATTAAAAGGAATTCCCTCCCCTTTTATTAAATAAAAAGCCCCCACTTACCTCTTATCCTAAGTTGCACAAATAAAGCATTATTCCTATTTTATAAAAAGAAGAAAAGGCATTTTTGTCTCACATGGGGCACAAAAGTCAACACTTCTTTCTCATTGGAGGAGATTTGTGCACAAGGATTGATCCCTCTTTCAAACTCCTCCCTTGATCAAATCTTTTTCCTCTTAATCTCCATGGTCCATTTATCTTTAAAAGGAGAGCTCTTTTCTCATTCAAAGGATCCCACTCTTGATGCTAATGTTGTGTTGCAGGTTTTCTTGGTGACTTTGGAGCTTTGGAGAGCTTGTTGCATTTTAGTCTTCATACTTGCATTATAGCTTAGTTTTTATGGCATTCTTAGCTTAGTTTCCTTTCATGTTTTAGCTTAATCCACATAGTTTAATTAGCAAAGGCTTGTAATACTCTCATTTTCATAGCTTAGTTTCATTCTTGCATCTTCATTCTAGCATAGCTTGCATTGCATTTCCATTTTGATTCTTGAAGATATTGGCATTCTTGCCCTTGTATCTTTGAATCTCCCATTGCATGGTTTACTAGCAAGGTTATATGCTTAATAGCTCTAGCTGAGAACCCTCTAAACACCCTTGCACTCCATGCCTAGGGAGCTCTAGGTCACTTTCTCAAGGTTTCCAATCCATAGATGCCCTTGGAAGTAATGACTTAGAGAAGTGCACATTTTGAGTGTACATTTTTGGCGCCCACCGTGGGGCAGAACAATTCTATTTTGCCTTTATTTCCTTGCATTTTTGCACTTTTTTTGTCACTGTTAGCTTGTTGTTTCGGCTATTTTTTTGTTTTCTCTGACAAAGTATCATATGACAGTCTTCCAATATTGTACCACAATTCTTTACATACCAATGTGATACTTTTCCAGTAAAAGTATTGTGCGACCATACAGGACTCTATCACATAGCCATACAACACCATGTTGCCTAGATATAGTGTGAACTGCCATACAGGACAAAAGTATCACACTCCTATACTGTGAAGTATCATGCAAAACTTTTTCTGACAGAAGTGTCACCCAGGCCTAGCAGTGACTGATTTTTGTTCTTTCTTTGCAAGATTTGAATTTTTTTTCTTGTTGGTTTTGACTTGTTGTGTTACGATAGAGATTCATTTTCATATTATACTTGGTTTTTGGTGTACTAACCTTTGTGGGCCTAACAAGTTGTGTTTGTAGGTGTGCCCTAGATGCTTGCATTATTTTCTAAAAGAAGACATGTCAAAGCTTCAAATGCACAAGGGCTACTAATCTTTCTTGCAGGGCTGCCCAAAGCATAAAAGCAATCAAGTGCTTGTTCTTGGCTTTTGTTTTTAAGTGTGGAATATACTAGCTAATTTTTTTTCTTAGGCACTTAATATCTTGTTATTAGAGTCTTTTGGTGGTAGGAGAGTATGCTCTTCACCCTTGTGGTGAACCAAAAATCTTGACCCATCTTTAGATTTCAAAAGCAAGAGGGCTAATTGAACATTGCTTGGTATGTTTGGGAAAGATTTTTGAGATAGGAGAGTATGCTCTTCACCCTTGAGGTGAATGAGAAATCTTGACCCTCAAAGGTTAATCCACTTCTTCTTTAGTTTAAGAATCTTTTAGTGGGATTGCTCTTGAGCAATCAAGAGGAACGACCCAAGTGGGGACCAGCTAACACCCGGCTATTCCAACCCACTATAAACTCAAGGCTATCAAGGACACAAAACCTTTGTAGACGTAGTACTTGTCTTCGCTTGGTGTAAGTACTTGTGGGATTGTGACCATGAGGAAAATGCTAAGAAAGAATGCTTAAGTTGCTCTTGTGGCCATGAGGTTCGTTACTTGCCACAAGGTAAGGAGTCCCTTCCAGGAGCAAGAGGAGTATTGTGAACGGAAGCCCTTATTACAAACCTTAGATAGAAGCTACCCAATTTTTCCACTCAACATCTTGGTGCAAGGAATGATCCTAGTGGACTAACCCAGATCACCCCAAGATTTTACTCACCATCTGTGTTCCTTTGGTTGTGTCATTGGCACTTCCACAATAAAGCCAATATCTATTGTGGGCAACCAATTTGTGTGAGGCAATGGGACATCAAGTGTGGGCCAAGTTGTTGAGTATTGAGCCTTTGTCTTTCTAGGCTAGCAAGTGCTTGAATTGTCTTTGTTGTGATCTACCCGTGTAAATGTTCTTGAACATCAAACATCACAGTAGTGTTCATAGGATTTTTTTCTTTGATATCCCAAGTGCATGTCTTGACAAGGTTTCCTTTGCCCTTGTTCAAGTGTTTTATGACATGTTTGATCACTTACTATTTGAAAACCTATCTATTTTCTACTATTACTATGTTTGGAATTGATAAATTGAAATCATCAAACTACAACTTTAGTCAAATTGCCTTCAAAACTAAGATTTACACACTCACTGGTTAAATATCGTATGATACTGCACGACTGTCACACGACCTACCTAGATATTATCACATCAACTGCTTGGAAACCATCACACGACCTTAGTGTGAAATATCATCTAGATAAATTGTATCATCCTGATGCCCTATGAACTATCTCACAGAGTAATCTTGATGTCTTATTGATTTGTGTCATTTTCCAATTTTCCTTAGTCAATCCGAATTATAGTAGGTCACTTACCTCGTAGTTGGAAGCCTATTTGCACCTTGGGTTCCTGCATTTTGACCTCTTGGATTAGTATTCTTTGATTTCACAAGTGACCTTGCTTGGAATCGATTAGTTAGAAGTCATCCTTGTTGAGAAAGTAAACCTTTAGATTCTTTGATAACACACTTGGAGAGTCTTAGTAGTCTCTTGTCTAATTCACTTCCATCCAAAATCAATTTCAATCAAATATAATTTGGGTAAATCATCCTCCTAATCCATATGTGTTAGGATACTTATCCATTGATTGGGCACCTCTATGGCATTGTTGGTTTAAACCTTTTGCAAATATTCTATCTCACCATCTCTCTTTTGGACAACTGAATGCTTTTACTATCCTAGTTTGGTACTGACATTTCTTAGGGTCATCTTATCACCTAGGGTCTTTTCTTTCATGTTCATTATGACAAGATATCAAGTAAATCAAGGAAAATGACCTCAAGTAGTCTTTGATCAATTACCCTTAGTCCAAACTCATCAAAAATGTAAAGGAAAAGAGTCTGTCTTTGATCAATCCCCTAGGAGTACCTCAGAAGCTTGGTTTGATCCCAAGAGCAATCCTAGTGAGTTGAGCACATCCTTAGCACCTTCTCAATCAAATATGGATATGAGTTACACCATGACTGGAAAGGAGAGGGAAGCAATGGATCAAAATCTTGATGACATATTTTAGAGACATCGAGACAACATTCTATTTGGTGGTTCCTCTCATGACAATCAGCCAGACTCACCCCCTATCAATACCAGATATTTGGATGCACATCAAAGGGCTGAAAGGTATAAGAGATGAGCTCACCAAGAAGAATGGTCACAACATGAAGACCAAGACAATGAACCTTGTGATGCTCATGTGAATGTAGCGTATACCAATGACTTGTTCAAACATTCAAGACCAATTTCACCACTCTAAACAACTTCAAGGTATACAAGTGAAAGGCTCAAAAGAATTGAGTGTGAAAAGAAAGCCTTTTTAGATGAACAAGCTGCAAAAGAAGAGAGGTTTAGACTCCTAGAGGTGGAGAGACAAGCCTTGTTAGAATTGGAAAGGAAAGCCTCTCAAGAAGAACAAGATAGACTTTTGGCCCAACAGCTTAATGCCCAATTCAACAACAGGGGTGTCAATAGTGGAAACAACTCTCCACCATCTACTCATTTGGGGACTCCACAAAGCAGAAGGAGTTCAAGAACCCCTTCAAGATCTCCTGGTCCTAGAGGAAGAAGGACTTCACAACATGCTCATTATAGGAGACAAACACCTCCTAGGAACTCAAGACAACCCTCACAACATGCTCATCATGGTTCCCAACATGGAGGTAGTAGCTCAAGTTTTGATGCTCAAGACTTCATGAAGATGCAACAAGAACCGCTCTTCCAACAGTATGTGGAGAGATATCTAGAGCAAAATAAAGACAAGTTCCTGGAGAGCTTAATCAACAAGGGTGCTAGAGTCCCCTATAACTTTGATGTGGACAGAAAGATTAAGAAAAAAAATCCATATCAAGAAGAAGAGATCAGACAAATGAAGAGTATGATGGAAAAGCTATTGGCACCTAAGATTTCATTCTCACTTGACTCAATCTGTCCTAATCCTTTTAACAAGAGTGTGAGCATGAAATATTTTCCTAAGAAGGTGGAAATTCCCCAATATGAAAAGTATGATGGTAATGGGGATCCACATGATCATGTGCACCAATTCTACATTATGAGCTTCGAGTTTCATCAAGAATACTCCTATCTCATGAGGTTATTCCCAAGGAGTCTTAAAGGTCAAGAAATGGAGTGGTTCACCAACATAGCTGGCCCCATCAAGACTTTCAAAGAACTTGTTCATAGATTCATCCAACACTTCACCTACAATCTTTCAAGATTTGTCACCATGTTAGACCTATGTAACTTAAAACAAAATCAAGGGGAATCCTTTGTTGCTTTCTTTCAAAGGTGGAGACGTCAATGTTCTCACTACTCTGAGACCATTCCTCAAAAGGAGAAGATTGACATCCTTATTAGCAACTTGGTTCCTAGGATGTGGTATGAAGTGAGGAAAATGATCTTTGACTCCTTTGACACCATGGTCGAAACCGCATGCAGAATTGAGGATGTTTTGAAATAACAAGGAATTTTGACCAACAACAAAAACAACAACAATGGTCAAAATAACCACAATGCTAATAAGGATAAAGGGAAAAACTTACACTAGAATAAGAACAAATAGGTGGTTAATGATGGAGTTGTGGATTGTTCTCCACCTAAGGATCAAGGTGTTCTTCACTTATCTAGTGTTGTCCAAGCAATGAAGCTCAATGCATCCAACCAACAAGAACATAAGCCAACGTACCAAGATAAGCCTAAGAAAGAGAGGCATCAATTTTCAAATCTTGGTGATTCATATGAGGATGTCTTCAAAACACTCATTTCCAACAATCTTGCACATCCTCAAGATCCCGCAAAGCATCATATTCCTGATGTTAAACCTCATTGGTGGGATGAGAAAGCTTTCTGCAAATTTCACAATGGTATTGGACATGATATCGAACAATGTTGGAAACTTAAGCATATCATCCAAGATCTCATTGAGAATTGAAAACTTAAGGTGGATGGTTTGAACACTAATGCTAATCATAAGGCTTTCAAAGAACCTTTGCCTAAATATGAGAAGGGGGAAACCTCTAAACCAAAGAATGGAAAGGCTGAGATCAACTACACTTACACATTTGCGGAAAATGTGGTCAACATGCTTGAAGTTGTGGAGGAAAATGTTAACATGATGAGGAACAAGGATCCCTATGGTTATGATGTGGACTCTCCTCCTATCTTTGATGAAGAACCTGTTGTGGTGCTAAGTGTAATACCCCAAAAATGGGCTATAAGTTCATTAGTCTTCTATATCAACAATTCAAACAAAATTGACATCAAAGTCCTAACCTAAGGCACATCTAAACATCATCGAATCCTAATTGATTATCTTAAATTCTGCATTGGGGAATATTCCTAGCAATATTCCTAATTATCTTAATTATCTTTAATTTAATGATTATTTGGTGATAAATCACATTTATCCTAAAGTTTAATTAATTGAATATGATGAATATTTAATTAATTGGATTTAATTCTGCCACTTAATTATTTAATTGAATTTAATTATATTTATTCCTAAGTATTATTATTTAAATTTGACAATAAATCAAAATTCCTATTATTAATTGATTAAATTCTTATTTAATTAATTAAAGCAAGTTGTCATATTTAATGATATTATTTTTGAATAAAAGTTTGAAAAATAATTGATTAACCCATAAATCAATTGTTTTATTTTTCAAAATCAGTTAAGTTGAGCATAAATCACTTTATTTATTAAATTAATTCATAAATAAAACATGCACAATCATAAAAGCAGACAACTATCAATTAGCAATTAAAGCTACACTCTATTTTGAGTTAAAACTTAGCTTTTGCATGTTTTTGTGAATTAAATTATCTTTATTATCAGATAACTCAAAAATCAAGTTGAGTTAATCTGAGTGATTTATGGCTTTCTTCCATGCACCTCCAAAGCCCCGGATTTCTATAAAACAAGGCTTAGCTCTTCATAATTCGTCTCTCAAATTTGCATCCAAAACATCTCATATTTTTGCACAATCACGCTGGAGAATTGCAATTGGAAGGATCAAAGCTTATTGCGAATCAACATTGTTGTGAGATCACTTTTGTTTTCATATTATTGTTAGATCAATTCATAGCATATCAGTTTTTACATATCATAGATTTCATATCAAGTTTTTCATCTTATTACAAAGAAAATCCAAAAAAATAGATTAATTGCATTCAATTCATATCTAGATCAATTGCATTCAAATCCTTCATTTAGGTGTTATCTAGGTCACTGATCTCAATAACAATCTGAGAACATCAATCTCACACCTACTAGAAGGCAGTAAATCGCTTGGTTAGATTAGATTTTAATTTTGCATGATTTGATTATAGCTAACCTCTAATGTTTTACTAAAGTGTTGTGTCTATAGATCAGGTACAATTTTCACACACACATTTTTGGTGCCCACCGTGGGGCCTTGAAACGGGTTTCCAATTCAATTCTATCAATTTCTATCTTTTTCTCCTCGGTTTCTGTGCAAAAATATGATTTTTATTTTTTGTCTGTACAATCTTCGTACGAGTTTCTGACAAAAGTCATATGAGTTTGAGCCTGTTGTCATATGACAATTGATCGAGTATCATTTCATCAGGCACCCACTATCATTTGGAAGCTGAATTATCATTTCATCAGACACCCAGTGTCGTACAAGTTTCCAGACAATCGTCTGGGAGCATACCCACTCTCGTATGAGTTTCTTACTATCGTTTGGTAATAGACCCACTGTTGTACAAGTTTAGGCATCAGATTTCAATTGTCGTTTCATTTTTGTAGGCAGTTTGTCAGATTTGATTTTTGGATTTTGACTAACAGCTAATCTTAACAGTTGGAATTCTCTATTTTTGATTGACTCTTACTGGTTTTGATTGGAAAAAGCATAAAGTTTGCTAAAATTAGGTAAAAATCTACTAAGCACGTTGCGAGGATCTTAGGTATTCCACTTGTGCTGATAATATTTCAATTTGGGCTTAAAATAAATCTCTCATGTGTCTAGCTTGGGTGATTCTTTTCATGCTTTTGTTTTACACACTTGCATAATTGATACTAGGTTGTGACCCCTTAAGGATTCATTAAGTAGTCTCAGATACTTGTGATTGATCTTGATTGCTATCTTGGGTTATTGGACTTGCTAATCCACCGATCCCTCATTCTGCCCCATGGTTGCAATCTCAGCGCCATAAAGGAGAGGGGTCTACAGGAGAGAAGCGTTAATTGTTCCACCAGGCAACCCTTTTGTGCTTTTAGGAACTCACTTGTTTTCTAAGTTGGGGACTCATTTTCAGCTTGTGTGAGGTGTTAAGTGTTCCAACTTGTTGACTCATCTCATATTCGCTTTAAGCGTTAAGTGTTCCTCTTTTTGCTTTTTGGGTACTTTTGGTATATTTTCTTTTGGAAACATACATCTATGCTCACATAGTAATTAGGCCCTATGAACACTATTCGTGATTCTTGAGAGATTGGATTCCTAGAGAAATCCTGCTTGATGATAGAATCCTTGTAGGTAGAGAGGATACTTAGTGCGTTTCACATTCAACTCAGTTAGTGCACCTTCTCTTATTGATCGATACATTCTCTCTCAGGAGAGGTTGATAGATCATGTGGGGTTGACATCACGAGCTTTGGTGAATCAAAATTGGTTAGTGTGCCTTCTCTTATTGATTGATACATTCTCTCCCCAAGGAGGTTGATAGATCATGTGGAGTTGACATCATAGACCTTGGTGAAGCAAAACTTTGTCTTAGCGTGTCAGATTTATCTATCTGCTTTGTTTGGGTTAAAAGTGAAAAGGTGTCAAAAACCTTGGATCTGGAGCCAAGTCCCCTTGTGGTATACTATTGTGAGTCATCTTTAGAGAGGGTTAACTGTAGCGGACAATCCCTTCATAGGGAAAACTACGTTGACGGAACCTCAAGCGGTAATAGCCATTTTTGCCGTGGTAGTGACAACCACTATATAAATGTCCTTGTGGAAGAAATCTCCATAGGTATGGTTCATTGTTGGGTTGTCAGATCTCCCTAGCAACTCCTGAAGATTAAGTTCTTGGATTGTGTCAAAACCCTGGTGCGCCGGGATTGGAGTTCACCCCTTTGGATCATAAAAGTTGCAGAGTCAAACCATTACTAAAAACCCTAGCGAGGCCAAAGTTTCATTTTCTAGGGTATATGTGCGTCATTGCAAAACATTTTTGGAACATACACAATTAGCACTTCTGAGTATTAGAATGAATAAGTCACTTGATTGTTCATGCGCAAGGTTGCTTTTTCCCTTGTTCATTATTTTTAGACATGCTTGAAATCACTTGCTTGCTATTTTGCATGCTTGTTTATCTATATGGTTATTGAAAATGAACAAATCTGTTACAATCCTCAAATCTAGACATTGAAATTTGCAAACAATCTGAATCTGCAAACTCAAAATTTTGCAAAAATTGACGTAAAATCCTTTCTAGAGTCAAAAATCATTTCAGGAAGTCAAAAGTCATATGATTTTTTCCAAGTGTCATTTCATTACAACCCATCTGTCATATGATTGAGTACCCAGTGTCGTACGAGTTTCCATGCCAGCAAATTCTCAAAGTCAAAATCTTGCAACTGTCGTATGAGATTTTCAACTGTCGTTTCATTGCTACCCAACTATCGTATGAGTTTTTCAACTATTGTTTCATAGCATACCCACTATTGTACGAGTCTGCAGAGTGTCATTTGGGAAATTTTTGAAAGTTGTCAAAAAATTGTCAGAATTGCCAGATATTTAGCTTTTTCACCCTAATTTCAGAATCTGTCAAATGAATCACTATGTTAGGAACAGAGAATCCAATCATTTTCCTAAAGTGGCCTTTTGAATCTGATTCAACCTTCTATTTAATCAATTTGAGTCCTTATCATCCTGTGTCAAAACCTTGTCATAACTATCAATCTTCAATCAATCATCAAAATGACTAAGTGTTGTGATATCTTGTCTGCTATCTTTTGGGAACCTACCCATACATCCAAGGCACAATATCCTTCATCCACATCTAATCAAATCTTCAAATCAATCAAACCTTGACAAGGTTGCATCATTTGATCATCTTGATTCAATTCATTCTTCGGTTATTTGGATCTTATTCTTTTGTTTCACTTGAGGTGAATGGTGAAGACTAGAGCTTCCTCTCACAAGAAATCTATCACCACTCTCCAAAATCCAACTCTTGAGAAACTCATCAATTTTGGTCTTTACGAGGATGATGGTCTTAGCAACTATCGATTGAAATCTAGTTACATACCTCCTCCATCAACTCACGGAGGTACTCAACATACCCCTCATCAATCTAATCTAGGGAGTCCACACTCTCCTACCATGTCTCAAGCCGGGACAAACTTTGGCTCTCAGAGAGCTCAATCTCAACATGGTGCAGATCAGGAACCCACACCTGAAGAAATTGCTCTCTATCAAAATGATGATGAATTTAACAAGATGATGAGGCATTTCTTGAAAAAAAATAGAGAAGCATACTTTTTACAACTAGCTCATCAAGGAGCTAAACTTCCTCCCAACTTTAATGTTGAAGACATCATTATGCATGAGGAAGAAACTCCACTCACAGCTATGATGAAATAGATACATGCTTTACAAGTCAAATTTAATAGCCTTGAGAAAGAAAAGGAACCCAAAGAGTTCTCCATGGAAGCTCTATGCCCTTTTCCTTTTGACAAAAACTTGTATATGCCACCATTTCCAAAAAGAGTGGACATGCCAAAGTATGACAAGTATGATGGACACTCTGATCCTCAAGATCATGTCAGAGAATTTTGTATACAATTAATGGAGTTCATGCATGAACTGACCTATCTGATGCATCTCTTCCCTCGATCTCTAGGGGGAGCAGCCATCCACTAGTTCTCTAGACTGCCTTCTACTATCAAAACTTTTGAGGAGTTGATCAAATTGTTCTACCAACAATACTCCTACAATATTCAACATCCAGTCACCATGATTGATATCTGTAATCTCAAGCAATATCCAAGGGAACCATTCCTAACATTTCTCAAGAGATGGAGGAAGAAGTTCTCTCTATATGCCAGACCTATTCCAGAAATAGAAAAACTGGAAATCTTCATCAATAACCTTGTTCCAAAAATCAATTATCCTTTACAAATGCAAGATCATATATCTTTTGACAAGATGGTGGATAATGCTATCAAAATCGAAAAAGTGCTTGTAAAAAAAGGAGAAATCACACTTCAAAAAGACAAGTATGAATCTGGATCTAGTTCCAAAGACAAGAACAAAAATTGGAACAAGAACAAGGGCATCATCACAGATGGTGTTGTTGACACTGTTCATGCCCCATCAAAGGCACCTACCTACAATCTCACTCTTGGCACTCAAGCCATTAAAGCTTTAGAGCAAAAGTCTTCTCAACCATCTCAAAGGAAGCCAGAATACAAAAGATGGGATAAACATCAAAAATTTACTCCTCTAGGAGAGTCTTTAGAATCAGCTATGAAAACTCTACTAGCTGATAACATCATCTCTTTACCACCAATCCGACCAAATGATCAAGACCCAAAACCAAAATGGTGGAGAGAAAATGAATTCTATGATTTCCATCGGTCTAAAGGTCACAAAACTAGTAGTTGCTACCACTTGAAGCATACCATTCAAGATCTGATCGATAGTGGAGACATCACAATTAACAATCCTAAGAGCAATAATGATCATACAGCATTCACAGAACCATTTTTGAAACATGGTCAAGAAGTTTCAACTTCTCAGCCTAATATGGGGGCAAAAGTCAACTATGCCTACCTTGGAAATAATGTTGTCATCAATATGGTTGAACCATGTCTCTCTGAAAGTTGCAATGTCATCACAATTGTACAAAGAGATAGAGATCATTCCTCAGCTAACACAGTTACTCGATCACAGGCTCCAATGCATCTGAAAGGACAAATCCCAAATTCATCAAATGTCCCTAAGGTGCCCTTCAATCTTTCATCTGCCTCTAAATAGAAGGCTACTTCCAAATCTTCCAATCCAAAGGATACAAGGCTTACATCTTATAGCATTGTTCAACAACTCCAGCACACTAATGCAAAAATCTCCATGTTTGAGTTGCTTTGAATATCTCCAGCTCATAGAGCCATTCTCGATAAAGCTTTTCTTGGTTCCAATGTTCCTGATGACCTTGATTTAGATAGGTTCCAGACTATGGTTGGACATCTTACATCTCCACAATATATCTCCTTTTCAGAGGAAGATGACAACTCCTTGAGTCACCTGCATAATCAGCCTTTTCATATAGAAGTCTTGATCCAAAACCGTAGAGTCAAACGTGTGTTGATAGATGGGGGTGCTGGCCTAAAAATTTGTTCTTACAGCTTGATCACACAATTGGGATTTTTAGAATTGGCTATTGATCCTAGAAAGAAAATAACTATCAAGGCCTATGATGAACAAGAAAGATCTTCTAAAGGCACCATTGTCTTACCTATCAGAGTGGGTCCAGTTATCAAAGATACCATCTGTCAAGTGCTTGATCTACCTTTGGCCTACAACATCCTTCTAGGGAGACCATGGATACATGAAATGCAAGCTATTCCTTCTACATACCATCAATGTTTGAAGTTCCCTTATGAAAGAGTAGAGGTTACTATTCCCGTAGATCTGATTACAACTTGCAACACCTTGAAGGAAAGTGCAGATAAGCTTGTACCTAATAACAGAGAATCTTCCATTGAACCAACTAAAGAAGCATCCACATCTAAAATGGAAGATCTTGCAAAAGAGGTTAATATCAAAGAAAATGGTATGGGAGAATATACTGTCGAGCCAGTCTTATCTTTGACATATCTCCCTATCTCGCCTAAGTCTTATGGGAAATCTTTGAAACAATCCAAACCAGACTCTAAAGAACCTCTTGAAGCATATAAAAAGAATTTTGTAGCAGAACAAGTATCCAAGCAAGAATTTGAAGAGGATGAGGATGTGCTATCATGGCTGTACAAAGATGAACCTGAATCTCAAGTTGTTCAAACTGGTGACTCTGCAGTATCCAAACTCCCTTCCAAGTCATATGGTCCAGGAGATAAATTAATAGCTAAGATGGGATATTCAGGTAAAGGACCTCTAGGAATTAGAGAAAAAGGTCTTGAGGTACCTCTCCCACATACTGGTAGAGAAAATAAAAACAAAGTTGGCTTAGGATTTACGAAGAAACCCTATCACCTCAAAGGTAATTGTTCCCATGTCATAGAGAATATTGCACTAGGAGAACCTCTTCTCAAGAAAGAAGAAACAATACCATCAGATAGTGATTCAAATAGCTCAGAACTCATCCCCTATGAAAAATTTCCTAAGGAAATCAAAGACCTTCTTGATGATAAAGATGATCTAATCAAAAGAATTAATGTAGTAGAAACACAAGAACCTACTATCAATCAAGAGATAGTTGCAACACAAGAACCAGCTAATCTCGAAAACAATCAAGAAGAGGGAAGTGGTAGTGATTCTGAGATAGATTCTCATGAGTATGAATACAAATCAGAATTTGAGGGTAAACCTTCTTGGGGTATTCACCCTGACTTTACTCATGTTCTAAGATTTCCTAGAGATCCTGAATCAGAAGCTGAATCAAATGACTATGAATGGGGAGCCATTCCAGAACCAGATGAAGATGAGCTTATTATAGAGAAACATGTTGATGTTATTCACCAATATGTACCTAATCCCAATGTGAGTCTAGAGCGAAATGATGAACCTATCGAGTCTGATCCACCTATAGTTGAATTCAACTCCCATGATGACATTGAGCCTATTCACGAATTGAATGTCTTAAATTGTAATATCACCTTTGAACTTGAGCGTCAGGTTAGGACCAATGATGACAGATCCATATCCGTAAACACTATCTCCCAATCTTTCCCTACTTTAACTATCAAATATCCAGAACTTATTGATCAAACCTCCATGAATCTAAGCCATGGTATTTATACCTTCCTGAATGACTATGCCCTTGCTTGCTACCTCAATGTAGTTGAGCCTATGAGGACTTCCATCAGTGAACTGAGCATCAGCATGACCGAGTCAGACATCAAATATCTTAGTCAGAAAAACAAGAGTAAAAAGAAAAAGAAAAAGAGTTCTAAGGGTGAAAACCACTTTGTGGCAATCTCAGAACCTACAAAAGTAAAAATAAAAGACGTATCCAAAGGTGAAAACCTTTTTGAGGTGCCTAAGGATGAGATATTTGATGTCCTTCCGAGTCATTTATAGGAAAAATCTCTAGTTCTAATTGAGACCACTCAATCCATCAATTTGGGTACAACAGAGGAACCACAATTGGTACATGTAGCACAATCATTATCAGAAGAAGAGAAGCAAAATTTTACAACATTCCTAACAGAGAAGAAGATCAACTTTGTATGGAAATATTTGGATATGCCAGGATTGGATTCTAATCTCATAATGCATCATTTATCTATTGCTCCAAATGTCAAACCTGTCAAGCAAAAGTTGAGAAAGATGCATCCTCATGTTGCACTCTTGGTAAAAGTTGAATTAGAGAAGCTTCTAAAAGTTGGATTCATCTGAGTTATTGACTATGCAGAGTGGATCTCTAATATTGTACCTATTTCTAAACCAGATGGTTCAATCAGAGTGTGCACAGACTTTAGAGATTTGAATAGAGCATGCCCTAAGGATGATTTTCCACTACCGAACATTGATATGATAGTGGATATGACTGCGGGTTTCAAGATGTATTCCTTGATGGATGGTTTCTCTGGATATAACCAAATAAAAATTACTCCAGAGGATCAAGATAAAACTGCTTTCACATGTGCATGGGGAACCTTCTGTTGGAATGTCATGCCATTTGGGCTTAAAAATGTTGGTGCTACATATCAAAGAGCAATGATATCTATTTTCCACAACATGATGCATCGAACCATGGAAGATTATGTTGATGACACATTAGCAAAATCTATGATCAGGACTAAACATCTAAAGGACTTGAGCATGATCCTAGATAGAATGGAAAGGTTTAGTCTCCGACTAAATCCTAAGAAGTGTGCTTTTGGTGTCACTTCCAGAAAGCTCTTAGGATACATAGTTTCAAAGAAGGGCATTGAAGTTGATCCGACTAAAGTCAAGGCTATAATAGAGATGCAACCTCCCAGGAATATCAGTCAAATGAGGACATTTCAAGGAAGAGTTCAATCTGTCAGAAGATTCATATCACAACTAGCGGACATATCACAGCCTTTTACAAAAACATTAAATAAAGGTGTGACCTTTGCATGGAATGAAGAATGTGAGAAAAACTTTAACCATATCAAGACGTATCTATCCAATCCACCTATCTTGATGCCTCCTATTCATGGGAAGCCATTAATCTTATATGTCTTCGCAACAGATACATCATTGGGGGCATTGCTAGCGCAACATGATGAAGAGAAAAAGGAAAGAGCCATTTATTATATAAGCAGAACATTGGTGGTGTATGAAAAGAACTATTCTATGATTGAGAAAGCTTTTCTCACTGTGATCTTTGCATCATAGAAATTGAGACACTATATGTTAGCTCATAACATGCATCTAGTAGAAAAAATTGATCCACTAAAATACCTACTAAGCAAAGCTGCCCTCACAGGTAGATTAGCTAAATGGGTTATGCTCTTAAGTGAATTTTACATTGAATACATGGAAAGAAAAGCTATAAAAGGACAGGTTATTGTTGATCAATTAGCAGATGCACCTATGATTGCTAATACACCACTACAAATGGAATTTCTAGACTCCTCTATTATGCACCTATCTTCTAGAGAATGGCAATTGTTCTTCGATGGCTCCTATACACAGAATGGATCTGGAGTAGGCATATTGTTCATAACTCCTCAAGGATACTCCATCCCAAAAGTATTCAAACTAAATTTCCCCTACACAAATAATATTGCAGAATATGAAGCCCTTTTGAATGGTATGAAAATAGCAATTGAATGGAGAGTAACAGAGCTACACATTCATGGAGACTCTCAACTTGTTATTCATCAAGTCAATGATGTGTACCAAACTAAAGATGGAAAGCTCATTCCTTACAAGAGAATGGTAGATGATCTTAATAAATATTTCATATCTATCACATTTGAGCAAATTCCTAGAACGAAGAACAAGGCTGCCGATGCAATGGCAACACTATCTACTTTATTACAGCAGCCTGAACATGAGCTATGCTACAAGTTCCTAGTGGAAGCACTATCTTATCCTGTATATGACTCCCCTAAAACCCACATGATCTGCACTATTGTTGGTCATGATTCATCTAGATACAAAGACCTCTTTTCCTATCTCCAAGACCAAATCATCCCTGATACCTTCAATCACCATGAAAAGAGATACCTTATCTGTAATGCCTCCCGATATGTCATCATTGGTCACGATCTATACAAACGAGGTCTAGATGGTATGCTACTTAGATGTTTAGAATGGGAAGAGTCTCAACATGCATTAGAGGAAGTACATGATGGTATTTGTGGGTCACGCTCGAACGGTTTAACACTAGCTCAAAAACTTATTAGGGTTGGGTACTACTGGCCTGAAATAGAGAAAGAGGCCATCAAATTTGCTAAGAATTTTCAAAAGTGTCAAGTATGTGGTAACCTAATTCATGCTCCAAGGAGGGATCTAATCCCCTTTACAACATAATGGCCTTTCCATCAATGGGCATTTGATCTTATCAGGATGATTCATCCTCATTCTTCTAACGGACATACCCATATAATCATAGCCATAGATTATTTTACAAAATGGGTAGAAGCGGTCCCTTTGACACAAGTAACGGGAAAGCAGATATCGATGTTCATCTTAAACTATATCATATGCAGATATGGGATCCCTCATTCCATAATCACAGATAATGGTGGGCAATTCAAGAATAAAGACCTAGATGATCTATGTGCCAAATTCAAGATCACCCAACATTGGTCTTCTATCTACTATCCACAAGGGAATGGCCAAGCAGAGGCTTCCAACAAAAATCTATTAAAGATCTTGCACAGAATAGTAAACAAAACTGGCAGAGACTGGCATCTCATGATTAATCTAGCTCTATGGGCCTATAGAACAAGTATTAGAATGCCTACAGGGGCTACACCTTTCACTTTAGTTTATGGGTCTAAAGCGGTACTACCTATTGAGGTTGAAATCCCATCACTAAGAATCAGAATGCATGGTCTCGTAACTGATGATGACTATAGAGTGTCTAGGTTGCAAGAACTTGAACTACTAGATGAGCGTAGACAAGAAGCGTATGATCATCTCAGAGTATATCAGAAGAGAATGTCTAGAGGTTACAACAAGAAAGTCAGACACAGAGAATTTCAGGTTGGTGATCTAGTCTTGAGAGAAAATCCTAAAAATCAATCCCATCAAGAATGCAAGGGGAAGTTTGAACCCAACTGGCTGAGTCCCTTTGTAATCACTACTAATTTTGGCTCTAGCACTTATCAACTCTCAACGACTAAAGGAGAACAGCTTTGAGAACCAATCAATGTTCTCCATCTGAAGAAATTCTATGCCTAAGGCATTCAGTCTATGGTAAAATGTCTTGAAAAAAATTTTAAAATTGGAAAATGTCCTGAAAAAATGAACATCTTGGTGAAAACCTAGCAATAGGCACCTTGATGATTCACAAAAAAATCAGAAAATATCAAAAATTTAAAAAAATTGAAAAATGAAAAATACAAAAAAATGAGAAAAAAAAAAAAGTGCCTTGGTGAAAACCTGGAAATAGGCGCCTTGGTAGCAAAAATAGAATCTCTGCCAAGATGGTGAAAACCTGGCAAATGGGCGCCACTTGTTTCAAAATGCTCCATCTATCAGTGCAATCTTGGTCTTTCCCAGCTTTTAGTCTTGCTTTAGTTTGTACACATCTACCGATTTGTTTTTGCATTTCTAGTTTTCAATAAGTCAGTTTGTCCAGCAATCTGCTCAAGTGTCTGTATCCTATCCATGTTCAAATTTGGGGGCAATCAATGTCATATCCTATGGTCTCCAGTGTATCTTAGACGTATCATATCTAGTCAGAGTCATTTTGAAGCTTCATGTGAGTCAGTCAGTCAGTATTGTCTCCCGAAAGGATTTTGCATCTACAACAACGCAATCAACATCAAACTGAAAATGATCTGTGCTTCATGCTTTTATCTCCTTGTATGCTTAATGATTCACATTGAGATTTTTGCATATTGTGTCCCTTAGAGCTCTTCGATGATGTCCTTTATAGGATTTAGAGAGTGATGACTGGGGGCATAATCTTTTCTTTGTCTTCTGCTTGTATGTGAAAATCTAACAACTTTGGAAATTCTGGATTGAAATGGTGTCCGACTGTAAGAGCCTCTATCTCAAATTGGATGGCCATGCATACCTCGACCATTGATACCTGGATGATTCAAAGAAGTATTGATCTAACTATTGTCTTTTTGAGTGAGTTCTTTCTCCTATTGTGAAACACGATCTTACCTAAGGATGCTAATGATAAAGGGTCACTACGGGTAATTCACAGTGGATTTAGAATGATCTCTTGACTATTTGATGTGTTTGAATGCAAGGTGTATTCAGGTCATATGACGTTTATGTTTTGATGCTTATACAAATTTCTATATCAAAATGGACATGATATTCAGGTCATCCTGGTGTTTGTGCCTTGGTGCTTATATCTAATCCGACATTCTAAAAACAAAATCAATATTCATATATCCATGGTTGTTGACCAGTAGGTGTTATATTGATTCTTGCGCATACAAATCAATATTCATATGTCTATGGTTTTTTTAGCTAGTGGGCATTGTATTGATTTATTCAGTTACCTAAAAGTTCAATGATGATAACAAATTGACATATGATCAGTGACTAGGTCCTAGGTCTTAAGTTGCATTTCATTTTGCATGTCTCTTTGCATTTTGCATGTTTGCATATCTCACAACTATTTGGAAACACTTCAAAGCTTAAACAATTCTTCATATCAATTCTTCACATCTAACGAGAGCTGAGTCTCACTCGAAGGTCTCTTCATCAAACCGCAAGTAGTAACCCTCTGGGGTTAAACATCCTTTTGACATAAGACTGAGTACTTGTCTTCATCAACCTACAAAAACATATCATGTGTATCATTTACATCTTATATCATTACCATTTGTTGCATTACTTTCCATCCACTGCATAAAGCATAAATCATACATACATCTTCATAATCAATTACATTTGCATAACATCCATACATATGACAGAAATCATTGCATTGCATTGATCCATACATACATTCTACACTACTCATAGCATAAACATCACATGATATCATCATGAAATTGAAACATGACAAGTACAAATGAAGTCACAATTAAAATATCGATCTCATATATATCAAAAATCTCAAAATGTGTCAAGGGTGCACTACTGACACAATGTACAAAAGAATGAGCACCGGAAAGCTATCAGAATTAGAATAGTATATCAGTGATCAAAAAGAATAGAGTATATCAAAACATAAGCACATGATCTCATATTTTTGCACAATCACGCTGGAGAATTGCAATTGGAAGGACCAAAGCTTATTGCGAATCAACATTGTTGTGAGATCACTTTTGTTTTCATATTATTGTTAGATCAATTCATAGCATATCAATTTTTACATATCATAGATTTCATATCATTTTTCATATTATTGCATAGAAAATATCAAAAAAAAAAAAGATTAATTGCATTCAATTCATATCTAGATCAATTGCATTCAAATCCTTCATTTAGGTGTCGTCTAGGTCACTAATCTCGATAACAATTTGAGAACATCAATCTCACACCTACTAGAAGGCAATAAATCACTTGGTTAAATTAGATTTCAATTTTGCATGATTTTGATTTTTGCTAACCTCTAATGTTTTACTGAAGTGTTGTGTCTACAGATCAGAATAGTATATCAGTGATCAAAAAGAACAGAGTATATCAAAACATAAGCACAGGAATCAACTATCAGTACGCTCCTTAGTATCTGGTGGAGGAGGTGGCGGTGCATCTAGTATGGCCTCTACTCTTGGTGCCCTAGCTCCCTCTGAGGCTGCCATGTACTTGGAATATGTCGGTACTCTCTACACAACAGGGACAATAGCATAGTATGCAGACACATAGTATGAAGCCTGTGAGGTCTGATGGGTCACCTCGATCTATAATCTCTGAACCTCTGAGCAAAACTCTTCATGAAGCTCTATGCACTACCTATCTACCTCTTGATATCTCTCCTCCCACCTAGCACTCTATACCTTCAGGTCTCGGACCTGAGCTCTGAGACATCTGATGATCTCTGATGAAGTAAGAGGAATAGTAGAATCGGCCTCAGCTACTGGCATCTTTGTATCCTGTGGCTGCTCTGGCTACTACTCGGTAGTCTCCACCCTGTGCACCTTGCGGCATCTAACCTCAGCTCCTAGATCAAAAGTGGTATCTACCTGCAAAGGATCTATCTCACCACCCACAAACTGCTCAGTGGCTAAAACCTCATCTGCAGACCCAACACTGCCCAAAGTACCCCTCTCACCCCTGCTCCATCTTTGTGAACCTGTGGATATACCTGCTATGGAAGTAGAAGGATGAGGGGGCCTCATATGTCCTGATGGTCTCTAAAGTGGAGCCATCACTCTCTGTCTGGGTGGTGTAGGATGCACTACCTAAGGTCTCGGGCCCTATCCCGTGGGAGTACCTACAACATCCATCGCCTCCTCCATGGAGGGTATCAACTCAATAGGATCTGAGAATCTAGGAATGGAATGATCAGCTCACCAAGCAGTGTATCCATCTGTGACCCCTGCATCAACAACCTATGGATGGTAGTCCCAATCTTGCCCTATGATACGACTGTACTCATCTGCGCATAAGGAATATGTAAGTCGAGTTGTCCATCCAAGACCGATCTCATGAAAAATGCATGCATATGCAGTATACTCCTGTGGGGCATCCTGTCTACATCCATACTGATGCCACACTCTGGTAATCAAGAATCTCTCCAACATAGTGGGAGACTGGCCAATAAGTATCTAACTCTGAAAAAGAAAGTTGTACTGCTCCCTCGCAATGGGCCAGGCCTCTATCTGCAAATAGGGTCTCCAATGCACAAAGGTCATATCATCTAAGCACCGTCTGAAATACTCAATATGACCCATACGGACCTATGTGACATAACTAGCATAAGTATATATCACTGGCTCCTGTGGCTGCTGCTGTGTCTGGAAAACCGGTCTCAGCACTAGGATATGCTCCCATGCCCATATCTATAATACAAGAGCTCCAAAAGTGAATCTCTTGCAATCCCGATACACAACCTCGTGCATCTCCAAAAACATGTGGGCCAACAGGCACTAACCCTAGGCAAGCTCAGTAGGCGTGGCCATAAGAAGGGCTACCATCGGAGCCCATCCCATCAAAAAGTCATTCTACTAACGGCCTAGCATGATGAGCTCCTTGATCATACCAGCAATAATGCACTCTAAACGGTGCGTCTGACCATATCTCTATACAAGGGTCTCCTAGAAAATGGACCCTGTCAACTGTGTATCATCACCAAACAAACACCTAAAGGCATGAAGACCAGTTTGGCCGGAACTCACATACTTAGGACGCCGATTGCTATGGAATGGAATGCAAAGTATCCTATAAATATCCTCTAGAGTCACAGTCATCTCTCCAGTCGGTAAATGAAAGGTCTGAGTCTCTGAGTGAAATCTCTCTATCAGGGCAGTCAATAGGCCATGATTTACCCTAATATCGAGTAAATGAATGAGATGTTCAAAACCACATGTAGCAAGATGAACCCTCATAGGGTCAGGAAGCGAGACACACAGTCTCTGTGTCACCGAGTAAGAATGACGAACATGGATGTCTGGATATGTGACCTAAATCATATAGAAACGAGGTGTTTTATCAAAAATAAAGTTCAAAATCAGGCTAATAATACAAGAACGGAACAAATTGATATTTCCGATGGTGGATCAAAGAGTCAGCAATCAGGCAAAATTATCAGAAAAATCAAATTTTTGACCTAAATATTAGTTCTAGGCTCACTGTTTCTCAAATGACATTCCAAACTGGCTCTAAAAGTTGTACGACATTCCACAGCATACCAAACGACACTTCATAGTCATACAACACTTTGTACGGTGTCATACAAGTATTGAGGGACCCGATGAAATATCGTATGCCACAAGGGTCCCTCTCATATGACACTTGGGTGGACTTGAAACGAGACATAAATTTCAAATGGAATGTCATACGAGTCTGGTATGGGACTCGTACGAGTTTTCACCCATGCAAAAATTAAAAAAGCAAAACGCGTACGAAAAAATTTAAAAATGCTATGAAACATGAAAAATTTGCATTTTCAGAGGGGCACAGAGGTCCACCTACCAAATGTCCATACTGTCAGGGTCTCTGGTATCTCCGGCTGCGCTCAAATCGATGCGAACTCATAGGAACCTTCGGATCTCACTATTCTACCATTTTATTGCTCAGAGGGCTCCGCAAAATCTCCAAAGTCAAATGGTTGAAATGAATTGAAAATGACCCTTCCGGCCTTTATATAGCATTTGACCTAATTTTTAAAAGTGCTCCATTTTTCACAAAAATTGCACCCTTGGCTAATTTCGACGTTCTGAATCCATTTTTGGGATCAAAATTCAAATCTGAGATCATTTAATATGTCAAAATCATGATTTAAAATTTTTGGGCCTAGGACGGTCTACTGCTTGCATAATCGACCTTCGATCATCATAGAAATCTAGTATTCAACTTAACTGATTATCTTACATCAAACTATCAAAATTTCAACTTGGTCAACTATGGTCAACTCATGGTTTAACCTAGTCAAACTAGGTCTTTTGGGACCTTCCAATGATGCAGAATGCATTCTTGAACGTGTATAACCACTTCTTCAATCAATTAACATGCTTCTGAACTCTCAATGCTGACTTTTCTTGTCAAATTTCAATTTTAATCCTGAAGGGGGCATGGTATTGCACATAATTCAAAGTCTGTAAATCAAATTCTATCAATCTTTCCTCAGTAATCAAGACAACAACCACATCTAGTTATTGATTCATCAAAAAAGACCTCATCGCTCAGGGAAAATCTATCATCACTTGGGGCATATCAGATTCATCAAGATCCATATCAATCTGGTATTCTCCTAATCTTGTAAACTGTATCAGTTTTTGCAACCATCAGATCATAGTGTTCTTTCCTTGGTTCTTCAGCAACTGAAGGATTTGGATGTGATACCTGCTAGTTCTGCTAAGACAATCGAGTCTAGAACCGGTCACTCACTTCTTTGCAATCCTAAGGTTTGGAATCAGGCATTTTGACATTTTTTCACAATCATAGGTTCATTTGCTGTTATAGTGAACATTATCTTTGGTCATTCAGGACCTATTATCTCCATATCAAATCAATATCAATCAGCTTTTGTCTCATATCAATTATCAATTTCGAATCCGTTTCATATCTTTATCAAACACAGACTATCTTTGAACCACTGCGCTTGGCACAGTAATTCAAAGAGGGGCAAAATGTAATACCCCAAAAATGGGCTATAAGTTCATTAATCTTCTATATCAACAATTCGAATGAAATTGACATCAAAGTCCTAACCTAAGGCACATCTAAACATCATTGAATCCTAATTGATTATCTTAAATTCTGCATCGGAGAATATTCCTAGCAATATTCCTAATTATCTTAATTATCTTTAATTTAATGATTATTTGGTGATAAATCACATTTATCCTAAAGTTTAATTAATTAAATATGATGAATATTTAATTAATTAGATTTAATTCTGCCACTTAATTATTTAATTGAATTTAATTATATTTATTCCTAAGTATTATTATTTAAATTTGACAATAAATCAAAATTCCTATTATTAATTGATTAAATTCTTATTTAATTAATTAAAGCAAGTTGTCATATTTAATGATATTATTTTTGAATAAAAGTTTGAAAAATAATTGATTAACCCATAAATCAATTGTTTTATTTTTCAAAATCAGTTAAGTTGAGCATAAATCACTTTATTTATTAAATTAATTCATAAATAAAACATGCACAATCATAAAAGCAGACAACTATCAATTATCAATTAAAGCTAAACTCTATTTTGAGTTAAAACTTAGCTTTTGCATGTTTTTGTGAATTAAATTATCTTTATTATCAAATAACTCAAAAATCAAGTTGAGTTAATCTGAGTGATTTATGGCTTTCTTCCATGCACCTCCAAAGCCCTGGATTTCTATAAAACAAGGCTCAGCTCTTCATAATTCATCTCTCAAATTTGCATCCACAGCATCTCATATTTTTGCACAATCACGCTGGAGAATTGCAAATGGAAGGATCAAAGCTTATTGTGAATCAACATTGTTGTGAGATCACTTTTGTTTTCATATTATTGTTAGATCAATTCATAGCATATCAGTTTTTACATATCATAGATTTCATATCAAGTTTTTCATCTTATTACATAGAAAATCCAAAAAAATAGATTAATTGCATTCAATTCATATCTAGATCAATTGCATTCAAATCCTTCATTTAGGTGTCGTCTAGGTCACTGATCTCGATAACAATCTGAGAACATCAATCTTGCACCTACTAGAAGGCAGTAAATCACTTGGTTAGATTAGATTTTAATTTTTCACGATTTGATTATAGCTCACCTATAATGTTTTACTGAAGTGTTGTGTCTACAGATCAGGTACAATTTTGACACACACACTAAGGGGTCCTCACTCTAGAAGGTCATCCCAAGCTCTTAATGTTGTCACAAGAAGTCAATATCCTGTGGTCATTAGAGGACCCAGTCCCAATCCATCCAGTAAACCAAAGCAAGTGGCATCCAAGAATGTCACCACAAAATTAGCAGTTGATCCCAAAATGAGTTATAATCTTGTTGGTCAGTTGCAAAGAACCCCAGCTCATATTATGATCTTTAAGCTCTTAGAGTTGTCCCCAAGACATAAGTGTGTCCTTGAGGATGCCTTACGCGCAGCTAATGTCCCTAACAATTTAGATGTCGATCAATTCCAAAACATGGTCAATCATATTGCTAGCCCTCATTACCTTACTTTTTTAGAAGATGATGATAAAGCTTTGAGCCACCTACATAATCTCGCCCTCCATATTGAAGTCATGATCCACAAAACCCATGTCAGGTGTGTGTTGATAGATGGGGGTGCTGGGCTCAATATTTGTTCCTTAAGTCTTTTAAAGACATTAGGTTACTCAGAGGAAGTCATAGATTCCCAAAAGAAGATCACAATAAAATCCTATGATGAGGCAAAAAGAAGTTCCAAAGGGTTAGTTGTCCTCCCTGTCAGGATTGGCCATGTTGAGAAGGATATTTTGTTTCAAATTGTTGATGCTAGTCCTTTGGCATACAACATCTTACTTGGTATACCATGGATCCATGAGATGCAAGCAGTACCATCTACCTACCACCAGTGTGTTAAGTTCCCCTACAATGGAGTAGAAATTTGTATACCTGGGGATAGCACCTTATCTGTCAACTCCATTGCAGTAGGGACTCATGTTCTCCTCAACAGAGAAGCAAAGGATTTCAATGTGACTCTAGCATAGTGCAAAGATAATTTTAAGTCAATGGACCTTGGTATGGGGGGGTATCAACTTAACTCCTTTACAAAGCTACTAGTTTCACCTAGGTCTTACGGAAAGCCTTCACAAGAAATGAGACCTTCCTCTTTGGCCATGACTTTATTTGGCACATTTGTAGAGTCCTCAGTTCCTATCCAAGATGAGAAAGAAGAGGTGGCCATTAAAGACTGGATTTATAAAGAAGATAAATACATGCACAATGAAAACTTCTCCCTCTCCTAAGACTTATGGAAGATGGTATACTTTTGTCAAAAATATGGGCTATCCAGGACATGGCCCTCTTAGTCATAGATTGGATGCTAGAGCTGAACTTCTTGATCATGCTCTTTTTGGATGCAAGTCTAAGAAGATGGTTGGCCTAGGATTTGAGAATCATAAAAAGAACACTGCTCCTATCCTTGATGAGATGGATAGAAAAGATGAATCAAAATACATGCCCAATTTGACAAACTAGCAAGATATGTGTGAAGATTGGGTCCCTTCCACCAATCTCCTTTGGGGAGATTTAGATAATCTAGTTGCCCATACAATAGTTGCAAACATAGAATGAGATGAGTCAAAAATAGAAGATCCTATCAGGGAATGTCAATGAAAGAATATTGTTTCTTTGATGAAGAGAGATGTTACCCTTGATGACATTAGAGCCTCCACATCAAGACATCCCAAACATGCATGGTGTAAACATCCCAGTCAGGATTCAAATACAGATTCACACGAGTATGAATGGGAGTCTCTATCTGATTCTTCCATAGTCGACATGGATGTTGATGTCATACATACTTATAGTTCTCATCCTGAGGTAGCTGAAAAGTCACGCATAGGATTTGAGGATTTGAATCCATGGGTCACTTTAGTGGATGATTCTTCACTTGGTAGGATGAATCCTGATTTGGGTAGCTTAGAAGGATACTCAACAGACTCTAACTCTTTGGTCACCAGAGGTAATACCATTCATATCCACAACCTTGAACCAGTCATCAACTTACCCCTTGCTCTTCCCAACCTCATTGATTGGTCCCAATGCTATCAAGAGCCTGAGCTCTTGATGTTCCAGAATGACTATGAGATAACCTGTTACCTAAATGCAATTGAACATGTAATCTCTTCCACCAGTGAACTAGCTACCAGCATGACAGAGCCAAACATCAAGTACCTTAGTCACAAAATAAAAATAAAAGAAAAAAAGAATAAGAGTTCTGAGGGAAAAAACCACTATGTGGCAGTGTCAGAACCTAAAAAAGTAAAAATAAATGACGTATCCAAGGGTGAAAACCTCTCTGAGGTGCCTAAGGATGAGGTACTCGATCATCTCCCAAGTTATTTTCAAGACAAATCTTTAGTGCTTGTTGAGCCAAAACAAGCAGTCAACTTGGGTACAGATGAGGCTCCACAGATAGTTCACTTGGCTCAGTCCTTGTCAACACAAGAAAGGGAAGCATACACTAAGTTCTTATAGAGAAAAAAGATTAATTTTGCATGGACTTACTTAGATATGCCAGGGTTGGACACTAATCTTATTATGCATCACTTGTCCATAGCTCAAGGTGTAAAACAAGTTAAACAAAAATTGAGAAAAATGCATCCTCACATAGCTCTTCTAGTCAAAGAAGAATTAGAGAAACTCCTTAGTGTCAAATTCATAAGATCCATTGATTATGCTAAATGGATATCAAATATTGTACCAGTTTCCAAACATGAGAAATCCATTTGAATCTGCATAGACTCTATAGATCTCAATAGAGCATGCCAAAAGGATGATTTTCCACTCCCAAACATAGACATGATAGTGGACATGACCGCGGGTTATGAGATCTATTCATTGATGGATGGTTTTTCTGGATACAATCAGATCAAGATAGCTCCTAAAGACCAAGAAAAGACTGCATTTACTTGTGCATGGGGTACCTATTGTTGGAATGTTATGCCTTTTGGATTAAAAAATGTAGGAGCCACCTATCAATGAGCTATGACAACTATCTTTCATGACATGATGCACAAAAATATGGAAGATTATGTGGATGACACCTTGGCCAAATCTAAGAAAAGAGACACACACTTAGGTGATTTAGAAGTCATTCTAGATTGCATGGAATAATTTCAATTAAGGCTAAATCCTAAGAAGTGTGCATTTGGTGTCACCTTTGGAAAACTTCTAGGATTCATTATTTTAGCAAAAGGAATAGAGGTAGACCCTGAAAAAGTCCAAGAAATCATGGATATGCCACCTCCTAAAAACATTAGTCAAATGAGGAGTCTTCAAGGATGTCTTCAGTCCATAAGGAGGTTCATTTCATAGCTAGTAGATAGAACTCAACCTCTCAATAAGAACTTACATAAGGGAGTTAAATGTGTCTGGAATGAAAATTGTCAAAAGAGCATGGACCAAATCAAGAAATACTTGGTAAATCCTCCTATTTTAATGCCTCCTATCCCAGGGAAGCCACTTATACTATATGTTTCAGCAATAGAATCTTCCTTGGGGGCATTACTAGCTCAACTTGATGAACATGGGAAAGAAAGAGCCATATATTACATCAGTCGTACACTTGTCTCATATGAGGTTAATTACACCAGTATCAAGAAAGCTTGCCTCGCAGTGGTGTTTGCTTCCCAGAAGTTGTGACATTACATGCTTGCGCACACAATACACCTCATAGAAAAGATTGATCCACTCAAGTATTTACTCGATAAGGCTACTCTCACAAGTAGACTTGCTAAGTGGATGATGATCCTATCAGAGCTTGACATAGAGTACCTTTAGCATAAAGATATAAAAGGACAAGCCATAGCAGATCAATTGGTTGATTTCCCAATTCAAGATAGTGCACCTATTCAAGTTGACTTTCCACATGAACACCTCATGTACATGACTGAGAGAACATGGAAGATGTTCTTTGATGGATCTTTTATGCAAATGGTTCAAGACCTGGTGTGTTTTTTGTTTCTCCTCATGGGTACATGATTCCCAAGTCTTACAAGTTATTGTTCCCATGTACAAACAACATTGTTGAGTACGAAGCTTTGACAAATGAACTTAAGATGGCCATAGAATGGAGAATCATAGATTTTCACATCTATGGGGATTCACAATTGATAATCAACCAAGTCAATGAAGAATATCAAATAAAAGATGATAAATTGGTACCTTAAAAGAAAATGGTTGATTCCTTAAAATGCTATTTCACATTTGTCACATTTCAGCAAATCCCTAGAGCAGAAAACAAAGTAGCTGATGCTATGGCTACATTTGCTTCACTCCTTTAGTTGGAGCAACATGAATCTAGATTCAAATTCTTGGTGGAAGAGCTACATTACCCTATCTATGACTCCCAAGAAAGCCATGTTATTTGTACTCTTGTTGGTCATGAGTCATCTCGTTATGGTGCCATTTACTCATACCTTCATGATGGCATTATTCCTAAAACCTTTAACTGATCTAAACAAAGAAACCTTACCCAAAATGCCTCTCGCCATACCCTTATCTCTAGTGATCTATATAGGAGAGGTCTAGATGGGACACTTCTTAGATGCTTAGAAAAGGAAGAGTCTGATCAAGCGTTAGTTGACATTCATGACGGCATATGTGGGGGACATTCCAATGGTCTTTCCATGGCCTAAAGGTTTCATAGGGTGGGGTACTATTGGCCTAAAATGTAGATGGATGCAGTAGCTTTTGCAAAGTCATGCGAAAAGTGTCAAAAACATAGTAACCTAATACATGCTCTAGGCATGGAGCTCATTCCTTCTATATCTCATTGGCCATTTCAGTGCTGGGCCTTTGATCTTGTTGGGCAGATTCATCCCAACTCATCAGGTGGACACAAATTTATTATCACTACTACTGATTACCTCACTAAATGGGTAGAAGTTGTCCCACTTTCTGTTGCCCCGGGCAAGACAGTCTCTCTATTCATTTTGAACCATATCATCTATCGATATGGAGTACCTTCTAAGATTATCACTGACAATGGAGGTCAATTCAAAAATAAGGACCTTAAACAACTCTACAAGAAGTTCAAGATTAAACAACATTGGTCCTCCATTTACTTCCCCCAAGGAAATGGTCAAGCAGAGGCTTCAAATAAAACCATTCTTAAAATCTCCATAGAATAGTTCATAAGAATGGTAGAGATTGACATTTACAGATAAATCCAGCTTTGTGGGCTTATAGAATGAGTATTCGTACTCCTACTGAGGCTACTCCTTTTTCCCTTACTTATGGTGTTGAAGTAGTGTTACCTTTAGAGGTTGAGATTCCTTCACTTAGAGTTTCCCTCAAAGGTCTAGTTATAGATGAAGACCACCGCACCATGAGACTCCAAGAGTTAGAACTTCTAGATGAGAAACATCAAGCATCATTTGACCATATGAGGGTTTATCAAAAGTGCATGTCGAAAGCTTTCAACAAAAAGGTTCACCCTAGAGAATTCCAAGTGGGAGATCTTGTCCTACGTGAAAATCTTAAGAATCAACAGCATAGAGATCAAAAGGGTAAATTTGAACCTAATTGGCTTGGACCTTACATCATTATTGCCGCTTTTGGGATAGGTGCTTATTTATTATCTATTGAAGAGGGAGAGAAGCTCCCTAATCCTATCAATGTCTTGCACTTGAAGAAGTTCTATCCATGATGCTTGTTCTGTCTGGGGGCATCCTTTGTACATACTTATTGATCCTAAAAAAATCAAAAAAATCAAAAATTGCAAAAAATCTATCAAGTGGTGAAAACCTGACACAGGCGCTACTTGAGGCCTTAGCACCCTTGTTTCTTAGCACTCATCCTCAACACCTAGCCTTTCTCCATCATGCCTTGTCCTTGTTGCCTTGGTTTGGAATTGGTCTTTGTCTTTATCTAGGGGGCATAACTGTGTTAGCTTTGGTCTCTTGGATGCGTTGGTCTTTAGGACACCTTGAAAATGGTGTTTTTCAACATCACCCCAACTGTGTTTTTCAACACTTCCCTAGCATCAAGTTTTTCTTAACACTTGTCAAATATCTTACCCGCAGTCTAGAATGATACACTATTTTCCACTGGTAGATGCGATACTCAAAGTTTGACTCTATGACCTACACACACACACTTAAACACTTGACTCGCTAAGAATTGTTTGACTTTATTTCTTTGTGTGTTGTCTATGATGATTTCTTTGATGAGTGTTCTCTCCCTAATAGTTTTCAAATGTGCGTGACTAGAAGACTAGGGGCACGAGGACATATTTTATTTATTTTTTGCTTGTGGGTATATTTTGTTGATCTTAATTGTCATGAGCATTTATGCTTGTTCCACTTGACACTAGGATCTACAATGTATTATCCTTGATTGTTTTCCACAAATGCATGCTTATAGTCATCTTGACTTTCTTATGTCTCGATGTGAGCATAATCTTGCTATACTAAACTTAGGGAACTTCATTGCACTAGTCATCTTGACCTACATGTCTTTGATGCTTAGGTGGGATTCCCACATATCTATCTGATATAGATCATATTCATATACCCATAGTCATACTAGTGTGTATTGTATGATCTTGCAACGCTACCAATAAAGCTCGATGATGATTATTAGAGTCTAATGGCATTGTAACCTTGCAAGTAAACCACTTTTCATAGTAGCTTGCATTCTTAAGTTCATGTTAGTTTAGTTTTGCATCTTGCATATGGAGAGAGCTCTCCTTTCATCTTTCATGGACTTGTCGGTCAACTGTGCTCACCTTTCTCTTCTTCTCGATCATGTCTTTCGCTCCTTGTCTTTCACATCACATCCTTTTCTTGTCCTCACAAGGGGTTAATCTTATCATCATATCTATATCAAAGATCATTTTCAGAAACATGAGTCTATATCATAACATGAGAACTAAGCATGCATCTATGAGAGAGACTATACATGAGCATATATATGCATATATCATACATTTGAGCAATATAACAAGACAATAATACTGAAACATCCATCACAAGTGAGACAAGTACATAAGATAAATTGTAAATCCAGTCATCTCATATATATATCATGATATAAGTACAATGTGAGATCCCAAAATCTAGATCAAGTCTCAAGATATGTCTGTACATCTAAGCCCTAGACCTGGGACTGACTCTCCCCATCATGTGGAGGTGGTGGTGGTGGAGGTGGTGGTCCCATCCTATTGCCTACCATGTCTGATCTCCCTACCCTCTTAGAGTAGAGTGGTGCTCTCTGACCTACAGGTATGGCTACTATGTATAAACCATGGTAATATGCCACCCGTGTTGCCTCCCTCTGGATCTCTGTGGCATCATCTCATGCTACTCTCTCCCATTGCTCTATCTCAACTCGTGCATCTAGTAGCTATTGATCTCAGATGGTAATAGTGGTCCTCATCTATTGTACCTCAGCTTCTAAGACCTAAACCCTAGCACGGAGATCCTCTCCTCCCCTATTCGTGGGCTGCTCCTACCTTGCATCCACCCGTCAATGAGCTGGTCTTGCCTCCTCCTCCTCATCATTTGATACTTGTCTCTATGCCTATCTCTAGCCATCAGATCTAGATCCCTTCCCTACCACTTCTCCCCCCCTCCTCTATCTCCCCCATCATCATCATCCCCACCTGCTGCCTGCGGCTGTGCATCTGGAACTGTTAACCTAGGAAATGGCCATCTCTGGTGTTCTGCTCTATATGCATCATCTGCACTTGCATCTACCATGTCAGGTAGGTAATCCTAGGGCTCTCTCCGTAACCCATATATCTCATGTGCAGCCTGTTGGTAGTCCAGCATCAACAGCCATCCCTACCCCTCCTCCTCCCTAACCCTAGCGTATGTGGTGGTCTCCGCTAGCACCCTCTGCTAACGCCCAAACTACCTCCATACCTGAGTAATCACAAAATGCTCAACGATCTCTACATGTTGACCTAGTAGTGGTCGATTGCACAACATGTATCCAAGCTCACAATCCCTGTCACTCCACTGCTCACACTACCTATAGGGCCTCCACTTGAAGGCTGTCAACTCATCCAATAGCCTCCTATAATAAGTAAGATCACCACTATGAGGCTGGTTGATGAATCATGTATACCTTTATATATAGGGGCATCTCCACTCCCTAGGTTGTACTCGTGGTTGCACAATGGCTATCTGCTCCCATGCCCATAACTGTGCCAGGATGGTTTTGCATGCCCATAATTGCCTATCCCTATATACAATCTCATGTAACTCATGATACATGTCTGCTAGGATGGTTGGGCCCCATGCCATCCATCTCAGGTGTGCCACCAGGTCTTCCACCAATCTCCCCTAGCCTAGTGGGAACCCTCATTGGCTCCTGTCGGTGATCAGAGCATGTGCTACTATCAAGCACACGATACACACCACTGGGTAATGCTGACCATACTCCTCTATCATTCGGTCCCAGCTGAGATGTCTGTCAATAATGGTCACATCCTGGAAAAGGTCCTGAATGGCCTGTCTCCCATCTGTGGGAGTCTGATCATAGTATACCTGTGCCAACAGAAAATCATGTCAATTTTCATCAAATGGAAATATTGCATTAATGAACATCTACAAACATGATTATACTCACCGCATCTCCTTGGCTGGGTACACATAGGATTTGATAGATGTCCTCCAGTGTGATCGAGGCCTCTCCGATCGACAAATGGAAGGTGTTATGCTCATTGTGCCACCTCTTTGCTAGTGTCATCAGCAACCTGTGGTCTTCCCATATATGGGGCATGTCCAACAGGTACCCGAACCCCATCCTAGCTAGGTCCTCTCTACCTGGATCATCTAGATCCCAGATGCAACATAGCCTAACCACTCTCACTGCTCTAATGGTGAGCACCGTAAAAGCCTCCTGCAAGCCATAAACCCACAAACCAGATGTCAGAACATATCATGATGGCTGACTAAAATCAATACAAGAAATATAAAATGCAAAAATTATCTGTACCCATGTTATATTGTTCAAATTAAAACTATGTGATACTTCTTATTATACTCTTGCGACACTTTTTGTTGATATTGTATCATGCAATATTTTGTTACATAGTAGTGTGATACTTTTCCTTGATACGATAGTTCACACCATATCACATGTCCCTTCATCTAGCATCGCATGATGCTTTCTTGAACGGGCGTGCAATACTTTCTTGGCTTACGAACTATTGCATTCGCACGATACAATGTATAACATATGTGTGATACTTTTTAAGTATCGTAAGAATTTTTGCATTAGAATAATTTGAAAATTTTAAAAACATGTTTTAAATGCAATAAATGACTCAAACGGCTAGTTTTTTTGAAAACTTACTGGGGCACCATACTAAGGAAGCCGGTTGTGCAATTGACCATGCTCAAATCGATGTGTGTGGACGAGAATCACTTCCTGTTGATCCATAATCTCTCTCTAATCTCTCAAAGCTCTCGAAATCACAATAAGACAAATGAATTTGAAAATGACCTTTTTACCCCTTATATAGCATTTTGACTTTTTGACCTAATTTTTAATACATCTCAAAATTTTGCAAAAATTGCACTCCTAGCTAATTTCCATGTCCTAGATCCATTTTTAGGATCAAAATTAAAATCTGAGTTCATCTTGATAGTCAAAATCACATTTTAAAATTTCTCTTTCTTCTACGCAATTGGCTGACCATTTGAGGCCTAATCCTTCGATCTTCGCTGGGGCATCTTCATTTCTTCATCCCCATCTCTCTCTCAACCTTCTAGTCTTTCATTCATTTTCATTCACTTCATCTCTCTGAGGTTTTGACTTTATCTTTATCCTATATATTTCTCAGTCAAACCTAGTCAAACTGGGGCATATTTTCACTGCTTGATGGTTATTCTCTCATCTTTCATCTTTGATTATGATTTCTAGTGATTTGATCATGTTTCTCTCACTTCTGCATTCCCTCTACCTAATTTTGATTTCAATTCTGAGGGGGCAGTACCTATCAAACTTCAATCCTTGATTCAATTTTATCAAACCTTGCTTGAGATTCTTATCTCTTATCTTAGACTTGACAATTACCTATTTACAGGGGTGTTGGCCTTGTCTTTTTCAATCAGCTTATCTTTTTCCTAATGTGTTCCCATCTGTTGAACACACGTTTGGGTTATTTTGTGATCCCAAATCGATCTCACATTTCAACTTCATTCTTAGACTACATGTGATCCCAAATCGATCTCACATTAGTCAAAAAGGGGCAAATGTATGCACCCTAAAATGGCTGCCTAGACTTTGGGCCCCATTCTTCAATTTATCAATTTTTTGAATCAATGCTTTGCAATATTTTCAATCAAATTAATTTCCATGATCAAATCCTAATTCTATCATTTATTCGATTATATTTTATGGGTTAACCATTTTATCCTAAGTTTTTATTTAATTAAAAGGAATTCCCTCCCCTTTTATTAAATAAAAAGCCCCCACTTACCTCTTATCCTAAGTTGCACAAATAAAGCATTATTCCTATTTTATAAAAAGAAGAAAAGGCCTTTTTGTCTCACACGCGGCACAAAAGTCAACACTTCTTTCTCATTGGAGGAGATTTGTGCACAAGGATCGATCCCTCTTTCAAACTCCACCCTTGATCAAATCTTTTGCCTCTTAATCTCCATGGTCCATTTATCTTTAAAAGGAGAGCTCTTTTCTCATTCAAAGGATCCCACTCTTGACGCTAATGTTGTGCTGCAGGTTTTCTTGGTGACTTTGGAGCTTTGGAGAGCTTGCATTTTCATCTTCATACTTGCATTATAGCTTAGTTTTTATGGCATTCTTAGCTTAGTTTCCTTTCATGTTTTAGCTTAATCCACATAGTTTAATTAGCAAAGGCTTGTAATACTCTCATTTTCATAGCTTAGTTGCATTCTTGCATCTTCATTCTATCATAGCTTGCATTGCATTTCCATTTTGATTCTTGAAGATATTGGCATTCTTTCCCTTGTCTCTTTGAATCTCCCATTGCATGGTTTACTAGCAAGGTTATATGCTTAATAGCTCTAGCTGAGAGCCCTCTAAACACCCTTGCACTCCATGCCTAGGGAGCTCTAGGTCACTTTCTCAAAGTTTCCAATTCATGGATTCCCTTGGAAGTAATGACTTAAAGAAGCACACATTTTGAGTGTACATCTGCTATACCTTAATAGCAAACACACTTTACCGACAAGGTCTTGATGGAACTCTCCTTAGATGTCTTGAACGTGAAGAATCAGAAAACTCCTTAAAATAAATACATGAAGGTATTTTTGGATCTCATTCAAGTGGTCTCACCTTAGCTAAGAAACTCATTTGGCTAGGGTAATATTGGCCTAACATGGAGCAATATTCTTGCAAATTTTTCAAGTAGTGCCACAAATGCCAAATTCATGATGCACCTGCATAAGAACTTCATCCTTTTACAACTCCATGGTCATTTTATCAATGGGGAATTGACTTAGTGGGAAAAAAATTTCCTCCATCTTCAAATGGAAATAACTTCATCATCACTACTACATATTTTTTTACCAAGTGGGTTGAATCCATACCTTTGGTCAATGTCACAGAGAAAAAAGTTTCCCTATTCATCTTAAACTACATCATTTGTAGATATGGAATTCCTTCCTCCATTGTGACAGATAATGGAAAGTAGTTCAAGAAAAAAAAATATAGATGATTTATGTGAAAAATTTCACATCAAAAAAGACTTTTCATCCATATATTATCCACAAGGAAATGGATAAGAAGAGGCCATCAATAAAACTATCCTGAAAATCCTACATAAAATAGTGAATGAGTGGTAGAGATTGGCACATCCAACTCAATCCATCTTAATGTGCCTACTGAACTAGCATCAAAACACCAACTAGAGCAACACCATATGCCTTGGTATATGGATTAGAGGCTATTCTACCTTTAGAGGTAGAAATTCCTTCACTAAGGGTGTGGTTAAAATGACTTATCACAAAAGAGGCACAGTATAGAGTTTCAAGACTTTAGGAACTAGAACTGCTAGATGAACATCAACAACAATCTTTTGATCACCTTAAAGTATATCAACAATGTATGTCCAAAAGCTATAAAAGAAAATTAAAGCCTATGATCTTTCAGTTAGGTGATCTAGTACTAAGAGACAATCCCCCAAATCAATCTCATTAGGAAAATAAAGGGAAATTTGATGTAAATTGGCTTGGTCCTTTCATTATCATATCAATATTTGGATTGGGGGTATATCAGTATTTGGATTGGGGGCATATCAGTTATCAACATCAGAGGGTATTCTTCTACCATATCCCATTAATAGCATCCATTTGAAATGGTTTTATGCCTGAGATAGTCAAATCCAATTGTACATAATATATTGATCCTGAAGAAAAAATAAAAATAGTGAAAAAGTGTTCTTGAAGAAAAAGAAAAAATAGCAAAAATGTGTCTCTGAAGAAAAAGAAAAAATAGTAAAAAAGTGATCGTGAAGAAAAAGTCAAAAATAAAATTAGAAAAAGAGATAAGTACCTTGGTGAAAACCTAGAAAACATGCACCTTGGTGGAAAAAAAAATAAATATCTTAAAAAGTGAAATAAAACCAGGTGGTAAAAACATAGCAAGTAGGTGCTACTTGTGGTAGTTAGTTCTTCAACCTATCAGCATCTTGCATTCACATCTTTTGTGCATATTCATAATAATACCACTCTTGTTCATAATAGTTTGGTCCTACCACGGTTTGAGAAAATCATAGTCATTTGTTGTGCATAACTAGGGGCAAAATCCTACAACTAGCCAAAGGAAGATTGAGATTCGAAACTGTTGACAAGAGAACAAAGCAAACAAATAAACATTTTGCAAAGCACCAAACAAAATCAAGCATCTTGGTAATCAACCTATTAGATCCACATTTAGTGAGAAAAATAATCCAACATCAAATAAAAACATGAACACTAAATGGATGATAAATTTTGCATCATAATCTTGGCTACAATAGCGTCATGGATTGTCAATTGTCATTTAATTTCTTTGGTTATCACATTTCTCAAGAAACTCTATGATGTGTCAGGCTAGAGGAAGTATGACAGAGGATGATATTTTCTTTGTTTTTGTTTGTGAGTTTGTTCTTAGTATGGTGCTAGTTCATCTAAGGGCATGAACATCAAAGATTCATCGAAGACATCATGAACTTGCATCTAGAAAGAATAAACTCTTTCTTGTTTTACCCAAGAAATGCTCAGGTCATCATGGTTTAATTATACATCGATGCTTGTGTTAACTTGCAACATTAAAACTCATGGAAGGAGTACTCAGGTCACCATGGTTTAATTATACCTTAATATTTGTACTTACTTGCAACATTTTAAAAAGGCTCAATGATGAAAAAGGAAAAACAAACATGATTAAAGGATGACAACATTGCTTTAATTCTTGCATTTGTGTCTTACATTTTCACTTGCATCCATGTTATCTTTGTATAGTTTTTTTCACAAAAGTGGTGTAAACTTTCCTTTCAAAATCAACAATCCAAATCCAACATTGATGGACTTTCCATTCGATGGATAGTCCTTGGCAGCCCAAATAGAGCTTCAGTGACATACTCAACAACGCTTTGACCTTCATCCATCTACCAACCTATCCATAAATCCATAATGTCCCTACCTTGCTAGACACTGTGGACAATTCTTGCATGTAAATATCCTTAATGATCCTAAAAAAAATCCTAAAAATTCAAATATAAATCTAAAAAAATCAAATATCAAGCTGAAAAAATCCTAAAAATTCAAATACAAACCTAAAAAAAAGAAAACTCAAACAAAATTTCAAAATGTCCTGAACAAGTCTCAAAAAAATTATATAATGTCCTCAAAAAAATCAGTAAAAAGCATAAAAAGTCTTGAAAATTTTCAAAAAAAATATCATATAAAGTCCTGAACAAAACCTAAAAATCAAATAAAGTCCTAGAAAAACTCCTAAAAATTACAAAATATCTTAGAAAAAGCACAAAAAAATCAAATATTTTCAAAATCCTAAATAATCAAATCCTTCAAAAGTCTATAATAAACTTGTACATAATCACCTTTCATGTTTTTAATAAATTATCCTTTGCGAAAAATCAACATTTCAGCGGACACAATATGAAGACTTTTCAAACATTGTGCTTAATAAAATCACACATTAACAGACAAACTATCCAATCTAGTCAGCAATCAATTAGATCAAAGTTGTCCTATCAATCAATCAACATCAATTTGTCCTTTTATCAAACCTATCATTTTGTCTTATACAGGGTGTTCTATACTCGAAACCAAACGGTATATGTCTTAGACGGGGTAGTTCATTCCTAAAACTAGACACTATTATTATAAATTAAAAAACTATCAATTTTGACAACTAGATCAGTATGGTTTTTGGCTTGCTTGGTCTACTGAGTCTTATCTTTTATTGATTTATCTCTTTTTATTTTGTCTTCTGCTTGTTGGATGATCTCATGAGATTCTGGGGCATTTCATTAATATGTGTCAGGAAAGATGAGATCATTCTTTTTCGGCTATGTGTTTGTTTTTACACAAATGGATCGTATTATCATCCTGGCTTTTTGTGTCGTGGTATGACGCATCCACTTTTTCCATATTAAATAAATTTCTCATGACATAAAATGCACTTATGAAAGCAGGTTTCACTATTACTAACTTTTCTCCATCTAATTTTAACCTTTTACTAACATTCCTTCCATCAGTCCTTGTCATCATTCTCTTTTCAAAAAATTGTCCTCGAATCAATTTCTGCCCAATTTTTCAAGGGGGCATCCTACCTTCCTTTTGTCAATCCACTGGGGCATGATCCTTTATTTTTCTTTGAACCAACACTCACAATCGCATTGTTTCAAAAAGGGGCAAAATGTAGACACCTAAAAATGGTTCAAACCTATGTGTCCCCTTTTGACATGTCTTTTATCATTCATCATTTCCTCATTTGATCATTTACTAACATTTCCCTCATTTTCCATCATAACCTTGATCTCTTTGGCCGAATCGATTAAGTATGCATATTGATCCTAAATGTTCCTAAACATTCCTATCCCGATCCTAATCATTTATAATCATTCCTAAACATTTCTTAACTGATCCTAATCAATCCTAAACCATGTCAAACCTTCCTAAATCTATTCAAATCAAATCAAATCAGTCCAAAGCCATTTCAAATACATTCAATAATTTTCTAATCAATTCTAGGGCATTGTCCAACATCATTGATGTCCGATCAAATCAATTTCAAATAAATTCAATCTTGTCGTTTCCTTGTCAATCCAATCTTTATCAATTCAATCCCAAATCAATTGAAGGCATTGTCAAAGTTCATCAATGCCTCGATATCCTAATCTAGGTCAATTTCAAATAGCATTGTCAAAGATCATCGATGTTATTTAATCATAAATAGTCCAACCCAATAGCATTTTCAAATTTCATCGATGCTATCTTATCATGTCATCTTCAATCGTGCACATTGTCAAAGTTCATCAATGTTGCGTTGATCCCTAATCAATTTTTAATCATCAAGATCGGTTCAAACCCTAATCGAATCATTCAAGACCAATTCATTTTTTATGTTGCATCATCAATCTAGCCAACACTTTACTAATTCATCCTCTTGGGATAGACAACCCATAGTTTATCCCTTTCTATTAATCTATTTTATGGATTAATTGCCCCTATCCTAAGTTTCTCACAATTAATTAATCTTGCATTAATTAATTATTCCTTTTGAATTATGGGATTTTATAATTCCTAAATTCCTAATTAGCCTTTTAAGGGAATATTGATTTTTAAATATTCAAAAATATGACTCTTACACATTCCCTTAAATCATGCTTCATGATCTCCTATTAATTAGTATCCATGTCTCTTCCACTTTCTCTATCCATTTTTCCACTAATTTGGCCTCCAAAATTCCTATTAATTTACCTCCACCTTCCCTTCTAATTTGTCCTTGATTTGTGCATTGATTTATGCATTCCAATTTGTGCATTCAATTTGTCATACTTATGACAATCTTCCAATTTGCACTCTCATTTCCAAATTTGTATTTTGGTCTTCAATTCCTATAAATTGAGATCAAATTTCTCAATTTCAACTAACCATCTTTTTTTAAATCTTCTCATCGTCATTATTGTCATACTATCAACATATTGCTTTCATTGTGTCAACATGGGAGCTACATCCACTCTTTTGAAGAAAAAAAGGGAACAATTGTGAAATTGAGGGAGTTTTGTTTAGAATTTACATTTCTTTTTCTCAATTTTGTTTGTGTTTGGATAGATTGATTGTGCATACTTTAGAGTTTGATGGTTCCTCTTGTGTGCATTTCTTACTCATTTTTCTATCCTACACAAGGATACCTATTTCCAACAAGGGGATATCCTTAAACAATAATATATACCATAACCTTAGAAAAGGGGGGAGACTATTGTTAGCCAAGGAATAGATATTTGTGAAATAATATTGACAAGAAAGACTAGGCCCTTGAAAGGAAGAGATCTTGGCTAGATAATAAATCTTCCTTCAAGAGGAGTTCTTAAACAATTACATATTCGAGACAAAGAGGGGGAGGAGAACAAGAATACACCCTTTTAGCCCCTATTGCTAGGTGAAAAAGGGATTCTTGATGAAGGATAACACACTTTAAGCCCCCAAGTAAGGGTATTTTTTAGGATAGATATACGCTTTAAAGCAAGGAAGAAGGTTGTAAACTAGGATGTAAATCTCTTGAAAAAGAGAAGATTCTTATGTAAACAAACAACTTCATGCAAGAAAGGATTTCATGTGACAAAAAAATATCACATAATTGAGAGAAAGTGGATCCTTAGAAAGTAATAAGAGATTGATAAATGAAACCTCCCCCCCCCTCCCCCAAGGGTGAGGGAAGGAAAAGATAACACCTTATATACCCTAATTTATAGATATTTTATAATAGACATGTGCTTTCAAGAAAGGATAAGGTTGTGAACAAGGATGTAAATCTTTTGAAAAAGAGAATATCCTCATGTGAAACAAATAAATCCATACAAAAAAGGATATCATGTTATAAAAGAAATAAGTCAACAAAAGGGATAAAGGATCTTTTGGAAAGGAAGAGAAAATGAGAAAGGACGATCAAGTATACATACCATCCCTATTGCTATGTACAACATATTATGCACCCTAAGTGAAAAGGTCATATTTAATAGACACACACTTTCAAGAAAGGAAATGATTGTAAACTAGGATTTAAATATCTTGAAAAAGAGAAGATCCTCATGTAAACAAACAACTCCATGCAAGAAAGTATAGTGTGTTATAAAAGACACAACTCAATAGAGTGAGAAAATGGGTCCTTAAGAAAGGATAGAGATTGAGATAGTACCCTTTCCCCCTAAGTGCAGAGACAAGGAATAATACAGACTATTATGTTTCTCACAAAGTGTGATTGTAGCTAAAACTACACCATCATGAACAATGAGCCCCCAAAGGATAGGCTAGCAATGTCACATAGTGAGGAGCAACATAATAGGAACTTGGATATTATTTATAATAATCAAGACAAAGATGGCATTTATTGTTACATGTCATTTGAATCATACCACAATCAATGAATTCTTCAATTTTATACTTCAAATCATAACATTCTTTAGTCCTATAACCACGAATTTGATGATACATACAAATGGAAGGATTCTCTTTCTTCTGTTTATTATTTTTTTCATTTATTTTTTAAAGGAAGAGTAATTAAGTTGGCATCGAAAAGCTCAAACAAAATATTCTCTTTTTGTGATGAGAAATCAGGAGAAGAATTTATAGATTGATTGGACAAATGGGAAGGTTGGAAACCTTGAGCTTGTTTGGACAAGTGTGATGTATATTTCTCATGGTTTTCAATGCTTAGTTGCACATATCCTATACCATGTCCAGTGTCAAGGTTTGAAATATCAAAAAGAGAAGGGTTATGCTTAGCTGGAATTATATTAAAATTTAAAAAGGCTCAATCAATATCCATACATGCGTCAAAGTAAGGGATTTGAGTCTCAAATTCAAGGATTTCATTTTTAGTACAGAAGGTGGGTGTAAAATCTAATTTTTCCCAATCATCATCTTGAAGAGTTGATGATGTGGTTGTTTGTATTGGAGAAAGAATAGTGTTGACTTGATTAGGATCTTTATTTGCTAAGGTTTTATTTGTAGAAGGGAGGGCATCAAGGATACTATCCTTTTTTTTCCTAAGTATGTTCATGAATAAGGGAGACTTTAGGAGAGGGGAAAACATTAATCATTAATTCCTCATCACTAGAGGGAATGTTATTGCAATGGATAGGAAATGAATTGTCAATCATATCACCCTCTTCTACCACAAAATCATCCTCTTTCACCAAAGTACTCTCATGGGGGGGTGCATGTCAAGAGAGTAATCAACATCATTCTCCAATGGTTCATCCCAAAGAGGGAGATTGTTAACAAAAGTGTTAAAAGCATCTTCTTGCATCAATATGTTCTCATGAGAGAGATTAACTTTGTGAGAGAAATAACTAATAGGTTCATAAAGGGGATTTTTGTAGATCTTAAATTGTTGGATCATATAAAGCGACTTTCAGAAAAAGGATGGTTTAGAAGGCACAGAGGAAGACTTAATTGAAATGAAATCATCAAGGGACTTGTCCAACATATCAATTCATCACTGCAAAAGGGCTTATCAAAGGTAGTAAAACTTTGTAAAAAGAAATCCGACATTTTTTAATTCAATAAGATGATATAATGAAAAGAAGCATAAAAGGACTAATCTAAACACACATAACAATGTATGAAAAGAAATATTTTTGTATTTTTTATTTTTTTAACATGCAAATGCAATGCAAGTATGAACTAAATCTATGAAACAATGTGCAATTTTTATGTCTTTTGTACTAATGAATGCAAACATAAGACTACAATTCAAAACTAAATGCATAAAAATGGAACAATACTATGCAAACAAATCATATCTAAGCACCAAATCAAAAGTGTAAATGTTATGAGTAAGGTTCACCAAAATGTATAGTAGAAAAAAGAATCAAGGAGTAGATCTAATTTTCTATAACACATTAAAAAGGAAGATGACTCACTAGGCTCAAGAGGACTTAAGTGTTGAATGAGTGCAATGATCCTTCGTTATAATGGTTAAATGAGTTGATTTAAATGAATATGATTGGATGATGTAAGAGAAAAGACTAAATAGGAAAAACTAATAAGTTTCAGAATACATAGAATAACAAAAAAAAGACAATCAACTATAGGTACCAAAAATAGTAACTAGATAGCATTACTTACCTGTGATTTCAATTTGAGGTTGATTTATAGGGAAGAGGTCACCCATGGTGTCATGTTCCCAACAAGAGAGTGAAAAAGCCAACTTTTTCCCAACACTTTTGACTAAACTCAGTTGTAGACTGTTCAAAAGATTCTTTTTTTCCCAAATTTGGTCCTAATGCGTTCACTACCTATACCTGCATAGGAAAATAGGGAAAAGGGTTGTGTAGAAGGGTTTACCTTAGTCAAACCCCAATTTAAATGAAATAAATGTGAAATTATGTTGTCATATAGCAAAAGCTATATCATAAAAATGAAGTATATCATACCTTGGCAATACAAATGCTTCTTTGAATAAGGCCAAGTATGTTGATGCAATAGCTTTGACTTTGCATAAAAATCCAAAAGGAAATCATGAAAGACAAATTCATGTGTAATGCATGTTGTAGTTTGTTGCAATGCTTGATGAAGAGAGAGAAGAGTGACTTAAAGAGTTGAAGACTTAGATGCTTGAATGAATGTAAATGATTGTTTGAATAATGATCTTCTTCATTGATGATGAATTCCTTTGTTTGGCCTTCAATATGGGAAAGAAGTTTGGTGCGTGGAGAAGATGTTAGAAAGTAAAGTCCACCAAGATTACTAAGAGGGGGGGGTGAATCAGTTATCAGATAAATATAACTTTTATCACCATTAATGGATTTTAAACATGTAAGCAATGTAAGCAACAATCATAGAAAGATAAACATACACAGCAACACAATAACACAAGATATGCTAACTAGGGAACCTCTTGATCAAAGAGTAAACCCCGGTTGGAATGATGCCCACAAAAGATGTACCAATATGAAAATTCCTTGTGAGAGGATAGACTTTGTTAAGATCCTTATGAAATACATTCAGTACATATGAATCTATGTTAGGAGACTTTAAATCCATGTTAAAATATTCTAAGCCTATTAGGAGTTATGGAAGGCAGAAGGACCCACTGTCCAAACAGCTTCAAGGGCAAGATCACTGAACACATTGTCCAATTTATCTCTATATTACTCAAATAGAATAATACCAAATGATTACTGATATCATCAACTTATCTTTTCTCCTCTGTCTATGCCAAATTGCACCAACTGCTTCACCAGATCTTAATATCAGATCTCTGCAATTTGCATATCCTCTTACAACATATATTGCTCAATTCCGCAATTCACCTCTATTTTCATACTTTATACAATAAGGAAAATAATCCTTTCTTTATCCCACACTCAAATAATTACAAATGAGTTGTCCAACAAGGCTTAACCAATTACAAAATATAAACTTCGACACGTTACACAATAATTCACAATTACATAAAAATGTCGGCTTCCAGACAAAATAATTCTTCACTTGCGTGACCTTTGACCTTGATGTCATGTCCATGTCACTATCATAATGTCTTCATCAATTGTACAACTTTTCATGCCTAGATTATATCCCGATAGGAGATATCATCCACACAAGCCACTTCTCAGGAACACTACCTGAATACTGCTTCCACTGAATTACACATAACTATCATGAATAATTGAATTTCCATAGGCGCTCTTGACCATGATCATAGGACACAATATAGAGTAAGTCCTCAACTCTACATAGCTTGATCTTCAGTATCCCATGTGCACTAATTCAAACACTATCTACTTCTCTACTAATCTTCGGTAGATCACTGTATTGACATCAATGACAACCACAGTCATGAATGCAACATACAACTGCTATAGAATGGTTGTGAATACTCCCCCATAGGATATATTCAGCATTCATTCCTAATAGAATATTTCCTTGAAAACACCTTAGAATACTTAAGATATTATTTGAGGATGCTAGGATGTTAGGATGCTTAGATGCAAAAGTGTAGGAGAGACCTTGAAGTCTTGATCATGGTTACCAGAATGAGGAGAGATAGGTTTCTTTTATACCTCTCACAACATTTCAAAGCTCAAAACTTGAAGGAGGCTGACATAAACCTAGAAATCCTACTAAATAAATGAAATGGGCCCCCAATTTCAAATTCAAGAAAAACATCGACGAAAAGGATTTCTTGGGCATCTTCTTCCATGCAATCAAGCTTGAAATTAGAATCATAGGTCCCACATAATGAGGGAATGTCAAATTTTGAGGTACAACTGATTGTGAGGTTGAGAAGAAGTACAAAGGCCACAAATAGTAACATAGGGCCTATGTCATTAAATAAATGATTGAATTGGTGAAATAATAAAGGAGAACACCTAAAAATAAGGGCTCACATTGATTTTTGATAAAAATAAATTAATATGGGACTCATATTTGAATTTAAGTGTTCATTAAGTGCCACGTGAAGTCCTATTATGCATGCTAAAATAGAAACACACTAAGGTGGGCCTTAAATAATCATGAAATTGTACACACTTATAAGGTGCTTACAACTTATGATAGTACAACTCCTACTGTAAATCAGAATACCACTCTTGCTCCTATTGATGTGGTCACCTCTGGCCGTGAGGACCCTTCTTCACTTGCTGCTCCTACTCTGCTCCAATATTTGGCTAACAATATATAGCTTTCTCAGCACTCTGCCCCTTGTGCTAACAGTTGTCCAAATAGAGTTTTATTACATGCTCCCCCTTGTGGTGGGGATATGAAGGACAACATCACCTCAACAGTTGTTTGATGACACAGGAAAAATAGTTCTTTAAACTCACATTCTTCTCCACATGTTGTGAGTGATTTTCCCTCCCACTCTTGAGGAGGGATGCTAGCCTTTATGTTAGAAAGTAAAGTCCACCAAGATAACTGAGAGGGGGGGGGGTGAATCAGTTATCAAATAATTATAAATTTTATCATCTTCAATAGCATTAAACCATATAAGAAATATAATTACCAACCATAGAAAGACATTCATACACAATAACACAATGACACAAGATATGTTGACTAGGGAACCTCTTGATCAAAGAGTAAACCCCGGTGGGAATGATGCCCATAAAAGATGCACTAATATGAATATTCCTTGTGAAAGGATGGACTCTTTTAGGAGTCTTATGAAATACATTCAGTACATATGAATCCCTGTTAGCATATTTTGAATCCCTGTTAAAAGATTCTAACCTTGTTAAGAGTTATGGAAGACAGAAGGACCCACTGCCCAAACAGCTTCAGGGTAAGATCACTGAACACACTGTCCAATTAATTTTTGAATTAATCAATAAAATAATATGTTACTTCTTCTCTAACTGAGCCAAACCGCACTCACTATTACATCAGATCTCAATTTTAGATCTTTGTACCTCGCATGTCTTCCTTCACAAATTCGCTTTCATACTTAGCTCTTTTCTTCACTTCATGCATACAGCATCACACACAACCGCTGCTACCATATCATAATTACACACTTACACACTACAAAAAATAAATACATTCCTTCCTTTATACCACACTCAAATAATTACAAATGAGTCGACATACAATTACAATATAAAGGTTTCCACACGCTACACCAAAGTTACACAAAACTATCAGTTTCCAAATATAATAAATCTTCACTCAAGTGACCTCAAAGTTTGCACTATCATCCACATCACTATCAATGTGTCTTTAACTTCCCTTTAACTGCGCAAAACCAAATTCCATCCCAATTAGGAGATATAATCTGATTTCCACAAACCGCTACTCAGGAACACTGCCTGAATACTGCTTCCACCAAAATGATCATAACTTCCATGAATAAATGAATTACTATCTGTGCTCTTAACCATAGACATATAACATATCAAAGAGTATATCCTCAACATCACATAGCTCCAACTGCAATAACCCATGTGCGCTAATCCAAACTCTGTCTGCTTCTCTGCAAGTCTTCGATAAATCACTGTGTTGACATCAATGACAATCATAGTCATGAATGCAACAACAATTGCTACAGAATGGCTGCCAAACATTTAGTATTCATTCCTAATAGTCTCCCCCATTGGCATTGATGGCAACATAGATGAAAAACATCCAATGTTCCAAAAATCCAATACTGCAACACTGCTTCTTCAAATCCTCTTCATCAATCAAATCTCACTTCGTTATCCTATTCAGTTCTCTCCAACAGATGTCTTAGATTTTTTTTCATGTATACTTCTCCCCCATTGACATCAATGATATAAATTTCATCACTATGTCAACAACAACTCAATGTTAAAAGACACTTTTCAGAAAATACATTTACTAGAGTCCTCATGACTCAACTCAGATACACATACTCCCCCATAGAGGAAGCACCAACATCTAGTCCAGAAGAAAGATAAGGCTCATATACCACTGGATAGATGCAACCAACTACATCACTTCTCAAAAGTAGGTTGGGGCATAACCCCAAGCATACCTCTCAGATACTCAAATGTATCCTTAGGCAAAGGCTTTGTGAATATATTTTCTATCTTCTCCTTTGTACTTATGTACTCAAGTTTGACTTCCTTCTCATCAACTTTCTCTCTTACAACATGATACTTAATTTCAATATGCTTTGTCTTAGAATGTAATACAAGATTCTTAGACATACTAACTATGCTAGTGTTGTCACAATGTATGAAAACAAGATCAAAAAAAATTATTCCAATATCCTTCAGCATTTTCTTCATCCAAATTATCTAGTTACAATTGTTTGTTGTTGCTACATATTCTTCTCTTATTGTGCTTTGTGAGATACAATTATGCTTCTTGTTTAGCCAAGAAACTAATCTTCCTCCAAGGAAAATTGCTCCACCACTGGTGCTTTTCTTATCATCAACATTGCCTCCCCAATCAACATCTGTATATGCACATAGGGTAAAATCATCAGATTTTTCATACCATAGTCCATAGTCCATTGTGCCTCTTAAATATCTCAGTATCCTCTTTACTATTGCATAATGTGATTCTTTAGATCCAACTTGAAATCTTGTTACAATTCCAACTGAATGTGATATATTAGGTCTTGTATGAGTCAAATACTACAATCCTCCAATCATAGATCTATATTTCTTCTATTCTATTGCAGGAGTCTCATATGTGCTAGATAACTTATGTCCAGTCACCATGGGTGTTCCAACTAGTTTACAATTCTCCATTCCAAATATTTTCAACAAGTCATTCAAGTACTTTGTCTGACTTACAAAGATACCATCATTGTTTTGAGTTATCTGTAATCCCAAAAAGTATTTCATCTCACCAATCATACTCATTTCAAATTCAGTCTTCATTTCATTAGCAAATTTGTCACTAGCTTCATCTTCTCCTCCAAAGATAATGTCATCAACAAAAATAACTATAACTAACAAACCATTTTCAATTTCTTTTGTGTACAGATTGCTATCTGATGTTCCTTTTGTAAATCCCAATTTTAACAAATACCTATCTAGTCTTGCATACCAAGTTCTAGGTTCTTGTTTAAGTCCATATAAAGCTTTCTTCAATTTACATACCATGTCTCCTTCTTGAGTTAAAGGAAAACCTTCAAGCTGCTCAATGTAGACTTCTTCCAATTCTCCATTCAGAAATGTTGACTTCACATCCATCTGATATACTTTGAATTTCTTGTAAGCTACATATGTTGGCATTAAATAGAATTGCCACTAGTGACAACACTTATTTACATTCTGGGTGCAAACCGAGTAGACAGTGCAAACCGAGCAGACAGTGCAAACCGAGCAAACAGTGCAAACTGAGCAAGACAATGCAAACCGAGCAAGTTAGTACAAACCGAGCAGGACAGTGTAAACTGAGTAACATCATGTCTACCGAGTCACCAGTATTTACCGAGTTCAAAACCTACTGAGTGGTCAGTATGAACCGTGCCTTCACTTCTACCGAGTGCATGACGATGCCGAGTAATACAGTGGACGCCGAGTATCAGAAAGTCACCGAGTTAGTTTGAAGGAACCGTGTAACCATACTTGGGCCGACTTAGTAGCACTTATGTTTATTTGTCAAGCCGACTTTGTAATTGTAATTGTAATTAATTGTTTAAGACTTGTATATAAACAATGTTGTAAAAATGTCAAGAGTAATGTAAGAAGCATATATGTGAAAAAGAAAGAAAGGCAGAGATAAGCGAATTACAAAGGGCTTCAGCAGTATAAGGAACAACAAAGACAAATTCATCACAGAAGGTGATCAGTACATCAGCGAATCTCAATCAGCAATCCAGTTGCAAAGCAAGAGATCTACTGTTTCATCCTAACAGGTGAATCAGTACTAAATCCTTTAACCGGGTAGACTTAACAGTCTTTTGTAAAATCTCTTTGCTGAGTGCATACTTCATTGTATGTTTGTAAATCCTTTAACAGGGTGGATTTAGCAATCCTTATTGCTCCTAACAGGGCAGATCATCAGAAGTGATCAAATTGTAAGCCTTAACCGGCCAACTTTATTCTGCAGTATTAAAGCTTTGTGGGTTTCATCCCCACCCCAGTTTTACTTTCTTTTTGGAAGGTTTCTGGGTAACCAAATCTATGTGTCATTATTGTGAATGCTCTTAAGTTTCATGCATTCTGTATGCAAAGGTTAAAGTAAATTACATGTTAAATTGAAAGAAAATTTGGAGTTACTGATTCACCCCTCCCCTCTCAGTAACTCGGTTAATTCCTGAATATTTCCAACAATTGGTATCAGAGCAGCATTGGTTCTCTAGTCAAAGCCTAACTAGCTTGAGCAAAGATCCAGGACAATGGAGGTATTCAAACTGAACAAGGTGATTGAAAATGAAAAGCTAGATCTGGAAATGGCCATAGCTAAACTCAAAGAAGCAAAAGAACATCTTTCCCAATCCCTAAGAAGAAGGAAGGAACTTGCAAATCAGATGAATGATCAGAATTATATTGAAGAAAAGATTGAAGATCTTTTTCCCTCAAATAACTTAGATGAAGCAAACAATGTTGTCAAAGAACTCCTAGAAAAGAATGGGTCTCTGCAGGAAGAAGTGAGAAAATTAAAAAGAGAACAAGAGCTACACTCTACAAGATTCTGTGAGATCTTGGAACAAAGAAACAAGTTGAAAGATGAATTAGATGGAAGGAACATTGAAGTCCAAAATAAAACCCTTCAGCTAGAAAACCTAATTGATCAGATCTCTCATACAAATGAGGAAATTCTGAATCTAAGATCAGAAATAGAAAGCACAAGAGAAGAACTAAGATCTGAAAAGGAAATCAATCTAAGATTGGTGGATGACCTAAACGCTGAAAAACAAATCAATGAAGGAATGCTGAAAAGTCAAGAAGACTTGAATCAGCTGTATGAGCGAAATCTTCATAGGCAAAAAGGAAAAGCAGGACTTGGATACAAAGGAGAAGGTGAATCCTCTAAGCAAGGTACTTAAAGAAATCAAAAACCTACTTGTAATCATTGTGGTAAAATAGGACATACTTCAAATAAATGTTGGAATAATGAAAAAGCAGAATTCAATGGAAAATGTTACAACTGCAATCAACATGGTCACAAAGCAAATGAATGCAGGGAAAAACCAAGATTCAGAGATAATTGTCACAAGTGCAACAAACAAGGTCACAAGGCATCCGAGTGCAGATCCAAGACATTTAATCTAGCAGAACAAATTATGAAAGCAATGTTTGGATGGGACTACAACACCTGGTGTAGATGTCATTACTGTGGAGAATATGGACACATTGGCATGAATTGCATAAAACATCATCTAAGGAAAAGAGATACTACCGTAAGATGCTTCAAATGCACTAAACTCGGTCACATAGCCAGAAACTGCATGAATGCTAGTGAAGTTGAAGATGGAAAGAAGAATGAAGCAACTAAGGTCAAGAAACAGGTGAGACAAAAATGGATTCCTAAATCTACCGAGCAGTCCAGTCCAAGTAATGGAATGGATGGCTCTACCGACTCAAACTAAATTTCCAAGAAAGCACTGGAACTGTATTCTCATAGACCAATCTCAAGCAGTTCCAGAACCGAATTAAAAGAAAGATCTAAATCAGCATACAAGATGCAGTAAGATCACAGGGAGGTCGGTATCAGTCTTTACCAAGCAAGGTCGGTATCAGTCTTCACCGAGCAAGGTCGGTACCCGTCTTTACCGAGCGAAGTTGGAGCAATATGAATTCTCGAGTTCACCGAGTTGCGAAGTCTTTACCGAGCAATTAATTCTTAGTGGGTGACAGTTTGTTGGAATTCATACCCTAATTTGTATTGAGCATTAATGACAGAGTTATAAACAAAAGGCAAGTAATCGAACTCATTCTTCACCGCGAACCTTTAGCACTTTGAGAGCAGAAAATTTCAAGAGCAACCCAGCGATTCAATACTTTTGCGAAAGGAATTTGCTGTGAGCTACCATGGCATCATCCAACACCTCAGTGAAGAAAGGATCTGATATGTTAGTCCAAGGGGAATAGAAAGCACCAGATTTCAAGATCGTGCCCGCAATTGCAGCAGCCCTAGATCCTAACGGAGCTCAATCTCAGATTCCTCCTAAGGTACTACTTATTAACGATATCCGCAATCATTTCAACTGTTCAATTCATGAAATGGGGAACCTAGAACTAGATATTGTGCATGAGGAACTGTGTGTGGATGGTATTCTGAAACCCGAGCACAAACATTTGGAAGATAAAGGTTTAGTTCACATTGCACATCTACCTTGAAACTTTCAAGATAAATGGGTTAGATACACTCTCAGCCGTGTACATGATGGAAAGATTTGGCTTGAGCAACCCATAGAGATCACAAAGAAGATGATTCATCAAATCACTGGTCTTCCCATATTGAACAAAGCAAAAACTACCAAAACCCTAGGTCGGACGGAACTAGAGAAGAAAACCCTAGCTGAATGGGACGGTAGAGGCATGAAAGTTAGCAGCATTACCGATGCTGAACTGAAGTTTGGTACACACATTATTGCCCATAAGATTTACAGTTCTAGTCGACAGAATAGTGTCTCCTGTGAAGCTATTGACCTAGCATACAAAGTGGTCAAGAATAACTTAACATTTGACCTAGCAGACTTATTGTTAAAGTAGTTTAACAAAAACATGGAAAGCATTCAAACTTCCAAAAACAATCCATGTAAGTTTGGATCCTTATTGGTCTGTTTATTCTTCTATGCTCAGAAATTCTTCCCTTCTAAAGGAAAAGTTGTATGGAGAAAAGATGTGCCAGCACTTTATGAAATAAATGAATACATCTCAGAAATGGGTGAAAATTTTGAAAGCATCATGGATAATTATTTTGAGTCTTTCAAAGAGAAAATGAATGACAGATTCCGAATTCCACAGAAGTTGGTGGAAGATTACAAAGATGACATTTGTTTTATGGTGGATTGTGATAATGTATATATTCAAGCAGCTAAACCGAGGACTGTATATGTAAAACCTCTTCCTTATGAGGTAAATATTGATGAAACCAAGAATATCATTGAAGCTCTTCTTAATCAGCCTGTCAATCCCAAAGCTCCATATTTTGGAACATATGATGAAGCTAAGGTGAGAATTGAACTAAGCATAAAGCTTCCACAGGCGGTAAACAAAGGAAAGAAGAGGATAGCCAAAATGCAAATGATAACCGAGGACAAAGAAGAAAAAGATGAAGAAGAAGAGGAAAAGGATGAGAAAATAGAGGAACTAGAACCTGCAAAGAAGAAAGGAAAGGTATTCATCACTAAGGCACCTAAGCCTCCCACTGCTGTATTTACAAGGAGAAATGCAAGAGGCAAGGCAGACAAGGCAGACAAGGCAGATAAAGACATAGTATTCAAAAGGCCTCCTCTAAACTTTCAAGAAAAGATCAAACTCTTTAGAGACGGATCAGGATCTGGAGTAAGTAACATAAAATCTTTTAAATATGAAACCAGATTGGAAATAGAAAAGAAGGAAATAGAAGATGCTGTTATTGAAAAGATGGGACAGTGGAAATACTCTCCTGAAGAAATAGCCCCACTGGTTCCAGCAGTTCTATTAAATCCAATAAAAATGAGATGGAGCAATGCAAAGCAAACTGTGATAGACATATTTGATCAAACCCTGAGACAGTTAATGCCGAGCTTGAAAAATGATGAAGTAAAGAAGGCATTAAAAGAAAATGAAAGTAAGATGACATTAAAGTTCAATACTTGTTTGATTCTGATCAACAATATTGAATCGGTTGTGAAGGCTACAAATGCTACATGGAAAAACATATACCATCTTCACCAACCGAGTATTGAAACGGTCATAATAAAAGACATTGAAGATGACAATGATGAACAAGAAGAAGCCACTGAGGTAGATGATACTGTGAGGATAGCAGCAGAAGTCATTGCATCCCTTCCTACCTCTCCAGTAAAAGTTTTTACATCCAGCCCGGAGACACCTTCAAGCATGGTTGTGACAACTTCAACATTTGTCCAATCATCTATAGCAACAATAGAAGCAACTACCATTTCTTCTACCGAGTTGCAGTCTCCCGCATCATCAAGTTTTCCAGCAGTAAGTTTTCCAGTTTTTGAATCTTCAAGTGTAAATATTTTAAGTTCTCCAGTAGAAAGTATACCAGTCTCTATAGCCAGCCCTACTATATCTACTGTCACTACTACCAAGGCATTAAGTACAGATAAGCCTAAGGCTCTACCAAGTATAAAACTTTTGGGTAAGAATGTAGTAGAGGATATAGACCTAGATGAAGAGATAGAGATTCCAACATTAGATTTTGCAAATCTATCAGTGAACCAAATGCAAAATATAGGTGAGATCCTCCAAAGGAAAGCAAAACAAAAGAAGCTTAAAGAGGAGAGAGACAAGGAATATCAAATCATCAAGGATGCTAAGGACATTTTGTCTGATGCATTAGGTATTAAAGTAGACTCCTCCCAACATGTTTTGCTACAATTAGCAGAAGCAGTTAATAAATACAATGAGGATTCATCTGGGATAGAAAAGTTAGTTGAAAGAGCCGAGAAGAGATTCAACAATAAAGTGCTTGAGCACATTGCTCAGCACATAGCTATTAACCAAGTAGAATTGTCTTCAGTTTTGTCAAACATTGAATCTACCTATTCGAATGCTACCTCTCTTTTGGCCAGATTGTGCAATATTGCCGAGTTCACAAAGGATGTTAAGGATAAAATGAATAAAATGGATGAGGATATGAAGATTAGCATACAAAAGCTGCAACTTGAACCAAGTTCAAGCTCTGCTCATCACATGAAAATCTCACACCCATCAAATATGCAGTCTGATCTACTGAAAGAAGACACAAGGATCCGGTCTACACTACTAAACATCCAACACATGATCCTTCCCATCATGAATACAATGTATAAGCACATTGAACATTCTAAAACATTGATTCATGACAATCAGATCTCTATAGTAGATCACATGATTGAACTCTCTGCAGAAGTCCAAATTGCAATCCAAACATGTAAGATTCTGCAAGAAAGTTGGGACAGAACCCTGGCACTAATAATGAAGGTACATTCTGATTTTCTATCAAATTTTGGATTCTCTCTGTAAATAACTTGTATATACACCTTTGGCATTATCGTCAAAAAGGGGGAGATATGTATAGAGGGAGATATATGTATAGAAGAAGATTTGTATAGAAACAGTTAGCACATTGAAAGGGGGAGACAATGTATAAAGCCCTATAACAAAAACAAATTTTGAAAAATCAAAATAAAACTCAACATGATTCATGTATATAAGTTTTGGCCAATAAGTGTTTTTGTCACTAATGCCAAAGGGGGAGATTGTTGGCATTAAATAGAATTGCCACTAGTGACAACACTTATTTGCATTCTGGGTGCAAACCGAGCAGACAGTGCAAACCGAGCAGACAATGCAAACCGAGCAGACAGTGCAAACCGAGCAGACAGTGCAAACCGAGAAGATAGTGCAAACCGAGCAGACAGTGCAAACCAAGCAGACAGTGCAAACCGAGCAAACAGTGCAAACCGAGCAAGTTAGTACAAACCGAGCAGGACAGTGTAAACCGAGTAACATCATGTCTACCGAGTCACCAGTATTTATCGAGTTCAAAACCTACCGAGTGGTCAGTATGAACCGTGCCTTCACTTCTACCGAGTGCATGACGATGCCGAGTAATGCAGTGGACGCCGAGTATCAAAAAGTCACCGAGTTAGTTTGAAGGAACCGTGTAACCATACTTGGGCCGACTTAGTAGCACTTATGTTTATTTGTCAAGCCGACTTTGTAATTGTAATTGTAATTAATTGTTTAAGACTTGTATATAAACAATGTTGTAAAAATGTCAAGAGTAATGTAAGAAGCATATATGTGAAAAAGAAAGAAAGGCAGAGATAAGCGAATTACAAAGGGCTTCAGCAGTATAAGGAACAGCAAAGACAAATTCATCACAGAAGGTGATCAGTACATCATCGAATCTCAATCAGCAATCCAGTTGCAAAGCAAGAGATCTACTGTTTCATCCTAACAGGTGAATCAGTACTAAATCCTTTAACCGGGTAGACTTAACAGTCTTTTGTAAAATCTCTTTACTGAGTGCATACTTCATTGTATGTTTGTAAATCCTTTAACAGGGTGGATTTAGCAATCCTTATTGCTCTTAACAGGGAAGATCATCAAAAGTGATCAAATTGTAAGCCTTAACCGGCCAACTTTATTCTTCAGTATTAAAGCTTTGTGGGTTTCATCCCCACCCCAGTTTTACTTTCTTTTTGGAAGGTTTCTGGGTAACCAAATCTGTGTCATTATTGTAAATGCTCTTAAGTTTCATGCTTTCTGTATGCAAAGGTTAAAGTAAATTACATGTTAAATTGAAAGAAAATTTGGAGTTACTGATTCACCCCTCCCCTCTCAGTAACTCGGTTAATTCCTGAATATTTCCAACAGCATATGCTAAAAACATTCTTACTACTTCAATTCTTGCAACAGGTGCAAAGGTTTCTTCATAGTCAATTCCTTCTTGCTGTGAGTAACCCTTACATACCAATCTTGCTTTGTTTCTTACTACTTCTCCTTGTTCATTCATCTTGTTTCTGAATACCCATTTAGTTCCAATAACATTCTTGTCTTTAGGTCTAGGGACTAATTCCCATGTCTTGTTCTTTTCAATCTGATCTAGTTCTTCTTTCATAGCATTAGTCCAACTTTCATCTTCACAAGCTTCATTAGTAGTCTTAGGTTCAATTTGAGAAATCAAACATAATTGTTCTTGTGCCTTATTTCAATTTAGAACTCCTCTTTTGATGCTCCCAATAATCTGTTCAAAAGGATGATTCCTTAACAAACTCTTGCTAGGTGTCACTGTCTCAGATCTCTCTTCAGATTTAGGTTCTTCAATGACTTCACTATGGCTTTCATTCAACAAATCACTGTCAGTTTCATAAAATAATTCAGTAGATCCAGTGTTAGGTTTAGGATGAGCTTCTTCATTAGATTCATAATCAAGCATTCTTTTCTGAATTTTGAACTTTTCATCAACCTTAACATTTGCGCTTTCAACAATAGTCTTAGTTCTTTTATTGAAACATCTATAAGCTTTGTTTTTCAAAGAATATCCAAGAAATATACCTTCATCACTTTTAGGATCAAACTTTCCAATATCATTATCTCTCTTTATATAACATTTGCTTCCAAAAATTCTAAAATACTTAACTGAGGGTGCATTTCCAAACCATAATTCATAAGGTGTCTTGTTTGTGTCTACTTTGATTTGTACTTTGTTCATTATATACACTATTGTGTTCACTGCTTCTCTCCAGAATATCTTCACCAAATCATTTTCAAATAACATAGCTCTTGCTACTTCAGTCACTGATCTATTCCTTCTTTCTACAATGCCATTTTGTTCAGGTGTTCTAGGGGCTGAATATTGTCTCTTAATGCCATTTTCTTCACAAAAGGTGTTAAACTCTCTAGAAGTAAATTCTCCACCTCTATCAGATCTTAAACATTTAATCTTCATTCCAAATTCATTCTCAACTTTATTCTTAACAATCTTAAACTTATCAAATGCTTCAAATTTTTTTTTAAGAAATGCAATCCACATCATTCTTGTAACATCATCAACAAGAATCATAAAATACCTTTCTCCATAGAATCCTCTAGTCCTGGTAGGACCGCTCAAATCTGTATGAACAATCTCCAGCTTCTTTGTAGATGTAAACTTCTTACTGGGAAAAGAACTTCTCTTTTGTTTAGCCATTACACATTCTTTGCAAATCATGTTAGTAGGCTTCATAATTTTTGGTAAATCTCTTACTGCAAGTGTAGTACTTACTTTCACAATGTTATCAAAGTTTATATGAAAAAACCTTCTATGCCACAACCAACTTTCATCAATCTTAGTTTTCAAGCATGTCATCTCAGTAGGATTCAACTGAAATACATTACCTCTAGTTCTAGATCCAGTTCCAATCAGATTTCCATCTTTATCCTTTATCACACAAGTTTTCTCAGTAAACCAAACTTGATATCCCTTATCAACTAACTATCCAACACTCAAAAGATTATGTTTCAATCCATCCACAAAATAAACATCATCAGTATTAGTCTTTCCATCAAGATTAATAGATCCTATGCCTTTAATCAAACAAGGTGCATTGTTTCCAACTCTAACAACTCCTCCATCATATTCATTCAATTTTATGAACTTTTTCATGTCTCAAGTCATATGATGTGAACAACCACTATCTATAATCCAATCAGCTTTCTTTTCAACTTGAGAAACTAAGGCTTTTTCTTCCTTAACATCAGTTTCAGGATTCTCTTCTTTAATTGCTACAAATCCTATGTCATCATTATTCTCAGTATCACTTTCACTTAAAGTTCTTTCTATACTAGCTTCAAGATCTTCATCATTAGCATAATAACATTCCTTAGATCTTCTAGGTTTGAAATTGCTTCTGTACTTTTTAACTCTCTTAGGACATTTAGATGCAAAATGACCATATTCTTGACAAGTCCAACATTTAAATATTTTCTTACCATCTAGTTCTCTTTTCACAAGAAAGGCAATACCTTCTTCAATCTTCTTGTCTTCTTCATTTCTAGATCTATTGTTGCCAACATAATCTTCACTCACACTGATGCTTTTTGACAAAGTAGGGCGAACACTAAGAGCACTAAATGTTGTCTCCATTCTAGGTAAGTCTCCTGATAATCTTAGGTTCATTTTTGTTGCTTCCAATCTTCCAAGAAGAATCTCTCTTGTAAAGTTTTTTGTACAAGGTATGACTTGTTCAACCATCTGTGTTGTCTGCTTAAATGCAGGAGTCAATGTCCTCAAAATTTTCCATGTCACTTCATTCTCTGTCTTTGTTCCTCCACAAGATTTTATACCTGTAATGATTTTTGACATTCTACCAATATAACTTCTAATAGATTCATCTTCCAACATTCTTATATCTTCAAATGTACATATCCAATTATGTAATCTAACTCTTTTTGCATGTTCCTCACCTTCAAAAGTAGAGTGTAAAGCTTTCCAAATTTTATGAGATGTTTTCAAACATTTTACCTGACTGTACTCATTCTCTGAAAGTATTGTCAAAAGTGCTTCTCTTGCAAGTATGTTACACATGAATAGATCTCTCTCATCCGCAGTACATGTTTTAAGATTGTCCTCTTCAATGATAGTCTTATCATTCTTTGTAATCAACCAATAACCTGGTCCTAAACATAGTAGGTGTGTCTTCATCTTTTCTTTCCAGCTATCAAAATTTACTCCATCAAACTTAGGGCTTTCTTTCTTGAAATTTGCCATGGATCTCCTTAAGCTGTTAAACTTCTTTTTCAAGGACCTGTCGCTCTGATACCAATAGTTAGAAAGTAAAGTCCACCAAGATAACTGAGAGGGGGGGGTGAATCAGTTATTAGATAATTATAAATTTTATCATCTTCAACAGCATTAAACCACATAAGCAATATAATTACCAACCATAGAAAGATATTCATACACAATAACACAATGACACAAGATATGTTGACTAGGGAACCTCTTGATCAAAGATTAAACCCCGGTGGGAATGATGCCCACAAAAGATGCACTAATATGAATATTCCTTATGAAAGGATGGACTCTTTTAGGAGTCTTATGAAATACATTCAGTACATATGAATCCCTGTTAGGAGATTTTGAATCCCTGTTAAAAGATTCTAACCTTGTTAAGAGTTATGGAAGACAGAAGGACCCACTGCCCAAACAGCTTCAGGGTAAGATCACTGAACACACTGTCCAAATAATCTTTGCATTACTCAAAAAAATAATATGTTACCTCTTCTCTAACTGTGCCAAACCTCACTCACTGTTACATCAAATCTCAATTTCAGATCTTTGTACCTCACATGTCTTCCTTCACAAATTTGATTTCATACTTAGCTCTTTTCTTCACTTCATGCATACAGCATCACACACAACCGTTGCTACCATATCATAATTACACACTTACACACTACAACAAGGAAATACATTCCTTCATTTATACCACACTCAAATAATTACAAATGAGTTGGCATACAATTACAATATAAAGGTTTCCACACGCTACACCAAAGTTACAAAAAACTGTCGACTTCCAAATATAATAAATCTTCACTCGTGTGATCTCAAAGTCTACGATGTCATCCATGTCACTATCAATGTGTCTTTAACTTCCCTTTAACTGTGCAAAACCAGATTCCATCCCGATTAGGAGATATCATCCGATTTCCACAAACCACTACTCAGGAACACTGCTTGAATACTGCTTCCACCAAAATGATCATAACTTCCATGAATAAATGAATTACTGTCTGCGCTGTTAACCATAGAGATATAACATATCAAATATTATATCCTCAACATCGTATATCTCCAACTACAATAACCCACGTGCACTAATCCAAACTCTGTTTGCTTCTCTGCAAGTCTTCAGTAAATCACTGTGTTGACATCAATGACAATCATAGTCATGAATGCAACAATAACTGCTACAGAATGGCTGCCAAACATTTAGCATTCATTCCTAACACTTTATGCTAGTGTGTTGTTTACATTTTGTATTTTTTGTATTTGTTAGTACCTTTACTATTAGTGTGTTGTGGAACACTTTTCCTGCCTCTGGGCTTTGGTTGTGTAAGGGTCAGCACCCTTGTTATGTTGTTGATTTTAATAAACAACATTGACTCTTTCTCTGGAGTGGCAATTCCTTAGTATGGACAATGATGGTTAATGAAGCTAGTTCTTGGGGTGCATGGTTCCTTCTCCTCTTCTTCTCTTAGGCCCCATTTGTTTGCTAGAATTTGGGCGGAATTGGTAGCGAGGCTTCCTATTTTTTAGAAAATCCATTATTTGGAAGTTCAATTTGCAATTCGGGTTATGTCACACAAAACCTGGTTTAGGCCCTAAAAAGGGCAGCACTATCTTCCAAGTCAGGAGGTGGAATTCAATTTTATATTCTGATTTTGGAAATTTGTGAACCGAATTTAATACTTCTGTCAGGTCGGTCATCTTCTAACTTTTATTTTGGGGTTTTGTTATGTCGTCAAGTCCATGTTTGTCATTTTCTTGGCTTTGAGGGTTTCACGCGCATCTCCATTCTCATTTTCATACAGTCAAGGGTTTACAAGTGAGTACCATCATATTTTGTATGTCAAATGTTTCCAGATGTGCACATTTAATTGCAGAAGGTTAGTAGTATTTGATAAACGAGCACATTAGATTTTTATCAATGTTTTTATATTATTGTATCAACAATAATATAAAAACATTGATAAAATATCATCGGCCCCTACTAGGTGAGAAATTTCAGAGTATTTTCTGTTGCTTTTGTGTTCTAGTTTTCATGCTACAGATTTGCAAACCCTAATAACCTTTTCTTGTTTTCCCGCCAAGCCCATCTGTTTCAATCGATATTCTTATTTTTTATTTTTTGACACATGAGTTAAGGATCTATTTGACATTAGCAGGGGAAAGCTACAACATTATTTTTGTTTCTTTAATAAATTTATGTAGATAGGGTTGATACTCTTAGCCTAGTCCATTCCTTAACAGCTTCTCCATTAGCAAGGTTTGACATGGCCATATTTCTTTAACACAAGTGATTAATCAGAAATCTAGTATGTATTGTGTTTGAATATGGGTGCCCTAACTACTCTTCTATGGCTATAACTTTTGAGTAGATGAGGTTGTAGTTGGAGTTTAATTAGAAACTGTAAGGGTTGATGATATTTTTGATGATACTACTATTTTAGTTGTTCTTTCATCCTTACTTTTGGGAATGTTGCAACTCAAGGCTTGGCTTGAGTGCGTTCATGATGAATTGGAACAATTTTTAAAGTCTTGGCTTGGGTTGATGATATTTTGGAATACTGCCACTTTGTTTTTAAATATGTTTTAATAAAAAGACTTAAGCCATTTACTGTAATTTCATGATGAATTGGAACAATTTTTAAATTTTTTCTTTAAGTTTGCTAAATTCTAAACTTCATGGATTAAGTTAGGCCAACACTGTGAAAAATATTGTAGACACTAGAATACAAACTACCATGACCCCTGATCATAGCAGTTAATACAGCCCATCAATTCTTATGAGGTTTGTTCATCAAGCCACCAATTTAGACCAGTGCGACACTAATGGATAGTTTAATGTAGTTTTGTATCCTCACATCGCGTACATTCATTGTTTCTAATGCTTCTAGATATGATACAGATTGTTTGTATTAAGAATCTAATTTCTACAGTGTATACTTAGCTTTAAAAAATATGGTCTATGGACTCCTTAATATCTTTAGTCAAACCGGATTTTTGTAACTACTTATAATATTGTTAACGTAAGTTTTTCTGGGTTTTTAGTGCTTCATTGGTGCATCATAGAAATTATTGCTTATAATTTTGTCTTCACTGGCTCCTTTTCGGTCATATCTAAATTAGGGTGATGACAAGTGAGATATTTAACTAGCTCAGATATGTACTTTTTAGTCATATCTAAATTAAAGTGATGACAAGTGAGATATTTAAGTAACTCAAATATCTTAACAACATCTATCTGAAAAATGCTGAAAAATGCCAAGAGATATCATTCTGGAGGCACCTAGATTGGTTTTTTCACCTTGAGAAGGATATCTCTCAAAGATTTTCATATAAGATGTATTTAAGCTACAACCTTGAATGGGGTCAGTCCATCTACATGAATTTGTTGAACATTTACTTTGATATCATGATCACCATTCAGAAAACACTCTCAATTTAGCTATGCTTCAAAGAACATGATCATGCAAAACTTCAACAGTTTTTGTTAAGAAGAAGAGTTGCTAAGTAAAATAAATGGATTGCATGAATATGGAGAGCATACCCCACTCTGATCTTGTCGATCATTATTTTTTTTGTTATTTTTTTATTCAGGCCAACTTGTCTTAACAACACATGGACATTACAGCCCACACTTGGATGCAGCTGCAGGTTACACCTCTTAGTGTAAAGATCAAATACAAAATTAAAGCTCTTCTGATGCCCCTGCTACGGACAACTATGTACTCTCTACTTTAGTAGTATGAAAATAATAATAAAAATTTAATAGAAATGTGTTGCTTCTTGTATTCAACTGATGCAAACATGTTCAATATGATATAAATTATAAAACAATGCCACTCAATATGAAGTTGTATCAAAAGTTTATGGAGCTTTATACCTCTTGTCAGGCTATGAATAAAAATGACATAATCTTGATTAAAAGCCCAACTGCAGTGTTCTAATTCTGGCCATTTTATGGAAGTAGAAAAATGTTGGCTTTCAAATATAGAACAAACTAAAAATTGAAAGCTCATTGGGACTGTTTTTAACTACATCAAGAATTTACGCATAATAGTTGTACCTTATTTTCATACAGGAATCCTATCGATGTCCTACTCATTTACAGCCTTAACCAAATTTGCTAAAATTGTTTGTTATTTATAGCCTTTACCAATTGTCACAAATGCCAGACAATCATTAACATGTAGGTGTTCTAACAATCATTAGTTCCCCAGTATGTCTGGAGCATTACACCTTTACAATCGATATTAGTGATGTTAACCTTTTGGAGAAAAACTATGGAGCAGACTTTTCATCTGCTACAAAAAATTTCATCATAAATTCTACAACTTAACTTGTGTGTTGTAAGAAAAGATATGATAGCATTTTTCTTGATCATTCCTCTTAACTTCTCAAGCATTCATGCCTTGCAATCTTCCAATTAAAACTGAACTCTTAAGCATTCCACCGACTTTTCTATATAGGGTCATAATACATATCATCAACTTGTATGCTCTTTCCAGCCACTTTTACCTGGAATTTCTAAGATTAATAGGAAAAATGATATCCTTCAGTTTACATCCCTCCCGCTCCTCCCACTATGGACCAGATGTCATATATTTTAACATAAATTTGACACACATAAAAAAGACAATAACTGTGAGGTTAATTTCACCTATCTTCATTCAAGGGCAAGAAGTGCTCTGCTAATTGTAACATTGTACCTAGTACAAATAAGGAAATAAGGATTAGAAACCAAATTATCAACACTTAGAATCAAAAGGAGAGATGTACCTCTTAAAATTATTTATAGAAAAATAAGATCATTTAGATGTTATTAATGGATAATCCAAATGTTATTAAGATCATTTAGAGAGTTATAGCGAGAGAGGATACATAATCAGTTGTCTGCAACATTAAACTATTACATGATTTTCTTAACTCTGTCCTTTTTTATTGAACTGAACTGATTGCTTCATGCATTTGCTAGATGATTGTGCATTTGTCAGTGTTGTAATGCAAGATCAAGAGAGGGGTTACATCATTCCATGAAAATTCTAACTATTATGGAATGATATAACCCCTCACTTGATCTTGCATTTACAGCATTGACAAATGCACAATGATTGTCTTAAAAACATAAGTAGAACCCTTATTCCATCATTAGCATAAGCAATAAATGCCTATGTACAAATATAGTCCGAAAATATATCTAACCAGCCTACCTTCTGCATCTGATGACTAAGTACTACAATATTATGTACTACTATACGCTTTATCTTTGTACTCAAATCATTGTGTTTGTCCACATTTCAGGCCATTGATGGATCCTATTAAGAATATTGACGTTCTAGGATGGGTAGCTATGGAGTCCACATATTCTCACCTTCTCACAGCTCTTATTTCTTGTGTTGTCGTAGCCACAGTAGTGGTGGCCTGAGAAGGCAGTGCACAAATGGGTAAACGAAAAAGAAAAGGAAATTCTTTTTATAGAATGGCTATTCATTCCAACGATGTGGATTGTCATGTTCAGATTCGCATGAGTAAGGGAGCCTTCTTTCGTCTAGCTACTATCCTAAGGCTGAAAGGAACCTTGATAGATACGATACACTTGATGTTAGAAGAACAACTTGTGATGTTCCTCCACACCCTTGGCCACAATCTGAGGAACCGCAAGATTGCCCACAACTTTGGGCACTCAGGAGAGACAATCAGTCAATACTTCCACAAGGTGTTGAGGGCTATCTTAGGACTCCACAAGGATTGCTTTCTACCACCTAGTCCAAAGACTCCTCCTGAAATTAGTGGGAACGAACGTTTTGATCCATTCTTCAAGGTGATTCTTGTGTTGTTACAAATTTCTTGTATGGATTTTTATCCTTATCATAGTATTGGTTGACCGTAGAATTGATGATTGTATCATATCGTATAGGATTGTGTTGGAGCTATCGATGGACCCATATACCAGTCACCATCGAGGTCGACATGCAGGGTAAATATCGTGATAGAAAAGGCAACCTGTCACAAAATGTTATGGGTGTGTGTTCCTTCGATCATAAGTTTCAGTACTTCCTTGCTAGTTGGGAAGGGTCTGCCACAGATAGTCGTGTTCTAGCTTTAGCTCTGTCAAGAGCAGATCCTCTTGTTGTTCCCCTCGGTAAGCCAAATCATAGTTTAATATACTCAAGGGTACAATCAATGTTTCATGTTTTAAAAAAAATACTTTATTTATGTAGGAAAATATTTTCTAGTGGATGTTGGATATCCCAATGCACCTAGATTTCTTGCTCCTTATCGGTGTACATGCTACCACCTGAAGGAGTTTTCAAGAGAGAATCCAATAAACTCTCGAGAAGAGTTGTTCAACCATCGACACTCCTCTCTTAGAAACTCAGTAGAGCATACATTTGGTATTCTCAAGTAGCGTTTTCCAATCCTGAGGCATGCCACGTCTTATCCTATCATGACACGAGCCCATATTGTATTAGCATGTTGCATACTACACAACTACATTACATTAGAGGATAGCATTCCATCATAAATTGTCACTGAAGAGGAAGATGATCATGATGGGATAGATGTACCAATGCTGGAGACATATGGGTTGTCTCAGCATGATAGAGACCAGTGGACACAATTCCGAGATGATATAGCAAGTAGAATGTGGGAAGAGTACAGATCCCGAGAATAGTTGTTCTTTTATGAGTCAAGACTACATGATGGTTTCCTTTTTCTTATGTTTTTCTCTGCAAGTATTGGACTTGTATGGGTCAATGTTTTTTATTTGAGTAAACTAATGTATGAAGATACATTGATAGACATGATGGTTTCCTTTTTCTTCTGTTTCTATCTGCAAGTATTGGACTTGTATGGGTCAATGTGTTTTATTTGAATAAACTAATGTATGAAGATACTTTGATATACATGATGGTTTCCTTTTTCTTCTATTTCTATCCAGAAGTATTGGACTTTTATGGGTCAATGTGTTTTATTTGAGTAAACTGATGTATGAAGATACTTTGATATACATGATGGTTTCCTTTTTCTTCTATTTCTATCTGTAAGTATTGGTCTTTTATAGGTTAATGTTTATACCATTAACAACAATTTGTATACACAGCATGGCATACACATAATTAATAGCCAAATATCTCCTTCCTTAAAGAAGATAATGTGGACAAAGGAAATGGAATGCAAGTTTTTAGACTTGCTCCTTGAGCAAGTACAACTAGGAAAAAAATGTGACAGAGGCTTCAAAAAAGAAGCATGGTCCGCCATTAAGAGGTGGCTCAACACTTATATGAACCTCAATCTATCAAAGGACAACTTCAAAAATAATTTCAAAACCTGGAAGCTTGCATATAGAGTGATGAAAGAGCTAAGGAATACAAGTGGTTTTGCTTGGAACGAGGCAACTCAGTGCATGGATGTTGAGGATAGCGTGTGGGATGAGCTTCTGAAGGTAGGGCAATCTCTCTAATATTTTGATGGAAATAATATTGCCTTCTTTTAAAGTTAATAATGAAAGACAAAGAACCTAATCTATTTATTTATGCCAACATGCAGAGAAGAGAGTTCAAAAATGCCAAAGTGTATAAGAGGCAACCCTTCCAATACTTCAATGAATTGGGTGCAATTGTGGGTAATGACATTGCTGAAGGTAATGCGGCTACGACGGCCCTTGAGACTAAAGAAGGGAACCCTATGGAAGAGCCATTCAATGTGCATGATCAAGAGGACCTTGGTTTCAATATACATCTTGATAGTGTTGTTGATTTGGATGAAGACCCTTATCATTCTAATCAGTCCATTGCAACAGCAAGTACTAGAGGGACTCCTACATCATCAGTCAGAAAAGTGGGAAAGAGGAGGAAGGCAAGTATGGCCACTTCCTTGGATTCCTTGTTTGAAACAATGAAGAAAATAAAAGAGGGCATGAGCAATGTTCACCTTCACAAAATTGATGAATCTGCTCATGACAATGCTTTGACGGGTGCATATAACGCTCTCAAATCCATCCTGGATTGAGTCGAGGTGTATTCCTAAGGGTATACGAAACCTTCACGGGTGAACGTGAAAGAGCCAAATGGTTCTTGTTGATGACTGAGGACGAGAGAGTGGAGTGGATTGCAGCCACATATGGTGGATTATAGTTCTTTTCTACATACTTTATCAAACTTTATCATGAGTTGAAACATTATCATACTTGTTCACATACACTGATACAATTGTATTTTCGTTGATGATTGTTTATGATTGTTTATGGTTGATGATTGTTTATCAAACATAGTTTTTGTTTATCAAATATATTCTAAGATAATGAAGCTGTAAGGATAGTTTCCTAAAGACCCTGTATCTGTTGTTGAGAACTATTGCTCGTTGTTGTGACTGCATTGGACTATTTCTCGTTGTGACTGCATTGCATGTTCAAGATGTTACCAGATCTTACCTTATTAATTGTTTGAGGATTATAGTATATTTAAGTGTTTTTCTTTCGACAGTGCATTTGATCATTAATCTACTTTGTGCATTAGATTTAACAAGGTTATCAATATATGGATACAGTGGTATACAGTGGTAGATGGCTTTCTCTAGGTTATGGCAATTTATATGAGATTATTAAAATGAATATGGTGGTATACAGTGGTATTCAATAAAATTAAAGTACCCACTGGTATACAGTCACAATTTGCAATGATTCATAATTTACAAACAAAGTTCTCTTAATAGGTGGACTAACAGTTTGAGTTGGTTTTGAGAAAGGAAATTGGTTTCCTAAAGACCTTGTCACTGCTCATAAGGGTACAACCATCCAACCTTGTCTATATTTTTATGATGTTGATTCATCTGTAAGAAATGATACTTTGTGATTGATGTTCTAATGATGCATTGCATGTTCAAGATGTTGTTAAGTTTATCCACTGATTGGACTGTATGCCAATGGCTGTGAACATCAATCACAAAGTATCATTTATTTTCCATCTTGTCTATTTTTTTATGATGTTGATTCATCTGTAAGAAACGATACTTTGTGATTGATGTTCTAAAGATGCATTGCATGTTCAAGATGTTAAGTTTATCCACTGATTGGACTGTATGCCAGTGGCTATGAACATCAATCACAAAGTATTGTTTCTTTTCCAGCTTGCTTTCTATAACCCTAGATAATGTGTATTAACAAGATCTTTGAGAACACTTCGGACTTTGATTCAAAACACTTTGGCCTTGCATTAACTACAAATGCATAGAGGAGTTATTTGAAACTTTTCACATACCGGACAATCATCTAATAGTTATTCATATAGTATGGTTACAATACAAGAAGCACAGATGGAGCATTTTGACGTCCTGCTTTTGTTGAGAAAGACAAGGCAACTAGCATAGAGATAACTCATGGTAGTTTGATTTATTTGTGATTTATGGGTCAAAGCAAAATTGTGACAGCAATGCCTGCACTCAAATCTGTTGAGGTTCCACACTTGGGCATCCTTATCTGTTGATTGTTTCTAAATTGTAGCCTATGTGTGGCTTTTGATGAGTTCTGTTACCAGTGCCCACTTCAGTCAACTTTGCAGAAATGTGAGAACACTGCTTGTGTACAATGAAGCATGTTTTCCAAAGCTTAATGATCCTTGGAATGAAACTTGCATGATAATGTGCACTACAAGAACACTTTGGACTTTGATTCAAAATCACTTGTGCTTGCCAAGTAATGAATTTTCAATTAAGAAATTAAATTGCTCATTCTAAAGCTTGCGGTTTGATCTCTGTAGAAAACACTAGGTGAATTATTCTTCATAAGGTAGATTTATCTAATATCCTGGTATTGCATTTTGCACAATTTTAGAGACATCAACACAAGTTGAACCCATCTTTCCTCTTACCATGCATTTTTTTTGTGATTCCTGAAGTAAAATTTACATAAAAAATGTATAATCAATTGCAAAAACTCGCTCTCTCAATTGCCATGAAAAAGTTGTTTCAAAACTTGTCTTGGGATCATGTGTCAACCCAATCAAGTTATTTCTTTCATTTTTCCCTCTTTGTTTTGGTATACACTGGTATACAGTGGCAATTAAAGTATACAGTGGTATTCGATAAAATTAAAGTATACCAGTATACAGTGGTTTTCTAAGAAATTCAATTGGGCTCTAGTATATTAGAAATATTGCTCTGTTCCCCTGTTGTAGATAACACTTGAATCTTCTCAACTAGGTTTAATCTATTTTTTGTCATTATGGACACCTCAATTCAAAGAAAAATTATGTAGAGTTCATCTTCTATTCAGTTAAATTATGGTTTTGTGACAATCAGGGCATTATCTGACAACTAAATTTAGGGTTTTTTTTGCCAACTAGCTAGTTGTGGAAATTAGGGGGTTTCCATCCTTCAATCTCTAGTGATATACATGCAGGGTGTCCAATCCATTTGAGTTGAATTAATGGACAAACAAGCATGTCCTCCCTTGACCACTGTTTTCATTAAATGTGCTTTTATAGACATATTAGCTTGCATTTGTTAGTGTTGTTGCTTTTAACATATTTAAGTGGAATACACGAAGGAGTACCACATGATGAATGCTTCATTTAATGCATTGTTAAGGTGTAGTCTCATAACTATCCATTTCTAGTTCTTTAGACATGATTTTATAAATGTGTTTTGGTAGATGACTGTATTGTTCATGATTATGTATGTATATACCCTAACCATCTTGTTATTATTGTTTCATTATGAAATTAAGTGGAATAATTCTACTTTGTTCAATGCTCTATTTCATCTTCAATTTCTTTTCATTTTTCATTCATTTTTAAAAACCACGTGATAGGTACAGAAACATAAATGGATAGTTCTGAGACTACACATATGATGATAAAGTGAGACTACACATATGCTGACATTAAATATGTTTGAAATAGCTTCTGGATTCGATTTTGTAGATATTTTTGGCATCAACGTTTACAATCACACTCTATGATCCTTCATCAGGATGGAAGAGAGAAAAATGATTGAAAGAAAAGTCCATTTTGGTCTATTGCAATCATTTTGGTCTCTTTCATCCTAATGATGGATCACAGAGTGTGATCCAAAACTATCTACACAATCGAATCCAGAAGCTATTTGAAACATTGATGCCAAAAATATCCACATATGCTGATAAAAAAATGAGCTATTTGATGATTGTTTACCTTTCATGTTTGTAAACGGTCAATATTTCTGATGGTACTCCTTGGTGTATTCCATTTAAAAATAAACAACTTTTAGTTTTTCTATCATGTTTACTTTGTAGATGCAGGATCGACTATCTAACAATATGGAAAGTAATGGGAAGAATGAGCGGGATATGAGATGGTTGCTCATCGAATGTGGGGCATAAGGGCGTAGAGTGTGGATTTCCTTACATTTTCTTATTTAACGGTGTGTTTTCACACCAACATTCAGTTCATGGATATTGTTCTTCTCGAAAACCTCTATCTGATGCTATAGTTGTGTCATTATATTTTTTCTATAAATTTGTAATATCAACATAAATAAAACTTTTTCAATTTGTACTCATAGAATATAGTCATGTTGTTATATGAATGAACAAAAATTTGCTTGATACAGTGCTGATGGCTATGATAAATGTCCCTATGTGTGACTGTGGTGATGGATCACGCTGCGTGTTGAGGACGTCACACACACAAGAAAATCCAAACCATAAATTTAGGAGTTGCAAAAATAAGAAAAAGGTCGTTAATTGCACAATATTTAAATGTTTACAAAGAATAAATATTAGTCATAATAGTGAGACTAACTTAGATTTGAATTGTAGGATGGCGGTGGATGTGACTACTTTCAGTGGGCCAATGACACCTCGTCGCTGTCTACATCATCTGCACGTTCTCCACATATACCTGTTGTGGATGACGAGTGCAAATCTTGCAAAGCGCTTGAAAAAGCTATTGCAAAAGCGGAGGCTACCTACAAAGTCGATGTCATATTTTTACGATGTTTACTTTGTGCAACAATCGTACTATTTAGTTGGGTCATTTGTTGGGTCATTATGCAGAAATAGATATATATGTGGACTAGATGACTTATTTATATTTTGATGTGATATCGAGCAATGCTATAATTATTTTCTTGTTATAATATTGTTTATGATAATGTATAAAATTATTTTAAAAAGTTAAGTTTACTGTTCACAATATTGAAAAAAAAATATTAAATTTTGTTTATGATTTACTATATAAAAATATAAATTAATAAAAAAAAACTATTAATAAAAAATGGACAAAAATAAAATATTAAATTAAAACATTATATAATAATTATAAAAACTTAAATTTTCTTGTCAAATTCTAATTCCAATTGAAAATGTAGAACCAAACACAGAAAATGGATAATGTAAATTCCAATTCCAATTTGAAATTGCAAACCAAACACATAAATAGGAATTTCTCACTTCCAATTCCAATTTCGAAAATGGCAACCAAACGCAAAATATGGATTGTCTCAACCATCTTCTGGGTCAACCAAGCGGTCCAAACTATCTTCCGAATACACAAAACCGAAATTTCAAAACCTGATTTTGAGATAATCAAGTTTTAACTCAAATTCCAATTCTGCAAACAAACGGGGCCTTAGGTGATTGGGTTTGGGGTGGACCGACTCATGTTGACATATATTCAACTAATTGTTGGTTATGGGCCTAATTGGTGCTTTTGGGGCCTTCTGACTTGGATGCTAACTCAAACCTAGTATGTTGAATGGTTTTTTTAGCAGCATCTCAATGTTGTGTGGTGAGCCTTGTCATTGACATGGCCTTGTACTAAGTTGACTAGCATGGCTCTTTGTCACACTTGGCATCCAATCTTTTTAACAACACAACATTGTAATGATGACTTTTGTACACACTATACCCTTGTCAGGATGCATGTCATTGGTTATCATTACATTTGCAAAGCCTTTTTATTCATTAATGACGTACCAATTTGATATTTTGCATTCAGCTCTCCCTCCTTTGTTTCATAACATGTACCACTAGCTCTAAGTGGCACAGTTGGTGATTAATTGGGAGGGTGCCTAGTAATAATTTTCTTTACTTTCTTTACTAGGACATGCATCTCAAACTTTTAATCATGTCCTAGATATCTTCTTTAATGCTTATGGATTTTTTATCTAAAAATCATGTATTTTGGTTGAAGATTGCTCAACTTGTGCCAATGTTAGCTACTCATTTCAAAATGGGAGGCAAAAAAGTTCATATTGAACCCAATACTTATGAAAAATTCAAGAATGATGTCAATGTTTGCCATATCTGTTCTGAGGATGGGGTGTCCTAATTCTTGGAGTGCCTTAATGTTTATGATGAGAGTTCATTGACTCAATTTCCTAGCTATTGGGACAATTAGAGTGTGTTTTGGTAGTATTTCATTTGAAATTAACAAAGAGGATATTGTTAAAGCTACTACAATGTCTACTTGTGGCTAGAAATGAAAGAAGCAAAATAGAGTTGTTGATAACAATAGCCTATCCCTATTTTTCAAGGAGCTAGAAAAACCCATCAAGCTTCAAGAAGGATTTGATAGAGAGGAATTGTTGAAGCCCTAGGACCAAACATGTTTAATGCTCATGAAGTTTCACTTTGGAATGGTGTTTTAAAGTCTTATATCATTTGCCCCTACTCAACCATTTCTACCACAACTCCTTTATTAGCCTTCCTTTTTTCCTCCTAACCTCTCTGGAAAAGCTCATTTCAATATGCCTTGGAGATGACTAAAATATCTAATAAAATGCCCATCCCTCCCCACCGAGGGATTATTTTTCATCTTTATCACTTTCATCTTGCTTTGTGTCCCCCTGAGCCTATTGTTGTTGTTGAGGGCCCTCCTATTTCTATATTCCCTTGGGTTGCTACTATTCTAGAAGACTCTAGCAGTCCTAATAGTAAGAAGTGTAATCAACACCCAGGGCTCCCCTTCCACTAGCAATTTGACTGGTAAAGTTTTTTCCTAGCTAGTCACTCCTACTACCTCTAGTGTGCCTACCTCTTCTAGTGTAAAATCCACCCCAAAACCTCCCTATGATGGGCATAACCTAGCAACTCAAGGTCTGTGTGACCTAAAATGCAACCGTTGCTCTTAGAATTTAGGTAAATAGTGCAAGTTGTGAAAACAAAAAAATGACCCCCACCAAGAAAACAAAGACCCAATTGTGAATTGAGGAAATCAATATTGAGGAGAGGGATCAAGATTTTTTTTTAAAAGAGGTTAAGGCTGTTGATGTTACTAACCCCAAAAGGTCCAATAGATTTGTGGGCTATCCCATGACAAAAGGCAAGGTGATGGTTAATGTGGATGTTGGTAATGAAGGGAATTATGATATCAAGGAAGACGATGAAAGTAGGGTTGATAGGGAAAGTGCAAAATAGATCATAAGCAACCAATATGAGAATACTAACTTGCAAGACCTAACCATACTAAGACAACCTCGACGTACCTACCTAGAGATACCCACACCTATATCAAATGTAATATCACAATGCTCGAGGTTAAGGTGTTGGACAAAAGTTGGTGAACATTTCTTAATTCAACTCAAAAGTCCTATTCAAATCAGCTGCAACTCTCTATTTGCTACAAGAGGAGCTTGGGAAAGATAGTAACAAGGAAGTGAAGCATAAGGAACTATTTAAGTTCCTCACTAAAGACTAGACCAACTCTTTGGCTAGCTGCCCCCTTGCTTTCTATTTTTTTGATGTTTTTTAATCTTTGCAATGGTGAACATTTCTTAATTCAACTCAGAAGTCCTATTCAAATCAGCCGCAATTCTCTATTTGCTACAAGAGGAGCTTGGGAAAGATAGTAACAAGGAAGTGAAGCATAAGGAACTATTTAAGTTCCTCACTAAAGACTAGGCCAACTCTTTGGCTAGTCACCCCCTTGCTTTCTATTTTCTTGATGTTTTTTAATCTTTGCATTCAAGGCCTATGATATGTTGCTAGTTTTATACTTTTAAGATTGCTTTTGATATTAAGATTGTTTAATACTTTTATGCATTATTTATGTTTTGTCAATGGCATGTTAAACTAGTTAAATCGCCTCAAGCTATGTTGTAGGTTTTACATCCTTGTTATGTTGCATTTAATATTAGAAACATTAACATATTAAAAAACACAACATAATGTAGACCACACAAGCTCCCTCTCCCTTTTCTTTGATGGATGGCTAACATTCAATGCCTATAATTCCATGGATATCACTTTAACCATTAACATATAAAAAACCATATCGTAAACTTATTTAACAACCATAGTTCCATTGCTATTACTAGTTAATTAAGAGTTCTAGACCTAACCAACTACCTTAAGAATTATCACTTCACAACCAAAATCTATCTTCAAATAAAACCATTGGACTAGAAGACTTCTAAGCTATCAAATGTCTTTTTCAAATTCAATAAATGCAATTTTCCTAGATATTTATATTTTAATTATTTATCTCATCATTTTTGTGTTTATTTACTCCCATAATTAATCTATGATTGAGCTGCTATCACTTCCTACTTTATATAGAATGATTTTGAAATTATTCATGTAATTATTAATATCATAATTCAACTACATAGTTTCAAGTGGAATTCATTGATCCATACCTCACAAGTGGTTCACACATTCATTTCTTATGAAAATGAACAATTTACTTGACACATCCTATGTACATGATACTCACAAGATATTGTCCATCTCAAAGCTATTTAATCTCAAGTACACTTAACTTGCTACTCATGTACAATATACATTATGAATCATTAATCATATAGTAAGAGTAGCTTCAATTTACCTTTTTCTTGCATATAAATAAATTCTTTTAATGATGAGAACATTTGATTTGTATATTGTCATCTTTAAAAAATAACTATTAATTTATTGATTACAAAACTTACTAGACATGCATCGAAATAAAATGAAAAATCAAATATTCCAATACATTGAGATTATATTTCTAGATTGTTATAAAAACAAACCCAAACTTCATCGTCATGCATTGTGGACTAGGATAATAATGGCTATGAAAAGCTCCATAAGATTTATGCAGAGCAATATAGCCCATGAGCATTCAGTTGTAAACCGCCGACTATTTTTAACGTCTGCTCATGGATAGACTTGGTGGGTACAATAAATTCTTTCACAAAATATGTGAACACATTGAAGATCATTGAGACAATATAATAGCAAGACGGAATTCTAAGATCAATATAAGTAATAAACTGTTTTTCTAATTAAATAAAAAACTAAACAATTTGTGCTATATTCTAATTATTTAAAAAACACAAGCTTACAACCAATATTTTATTAATTTATTATCTAAAATCAAATAATAATATATATAAAACTAAAATCTTGGTGCAAGCGGACCTTGGAGATTTTAAGATTTGATATGACTTTTCAAAAATTTGGTGTAACAACCGCTAAAACTTCTGGAAGTAGGAAAAGATTCCGTTTATCCATATATTAAACCTCGTGTTTAAAAAGTTTTGATAGCTCACAAGATCAACACATAATTAGTATCCTTATCCTACTCTTGACGCAGTCAATTTCTTATCTGATATGGATTACAGACGAAGCTCAAGAGAACAGAGAAAAATTATAAGAATGTCATTGTCTAATGGTCCATTCACAATATAAAATCTCTTACTACCCCTCTTAAGGTCTCTGATGTTACAGAGCAGCTGATCAGACAAATACAAAATGGTTACCAATTCCTGACTTAATTAGATGGAACCCCACAGAGATATCATAAGAATGCTAATTATGCACGTAGTTTTAACTTGGTAAATTGGCATTGCTTCAGGTCTATCACAGAATGCATTGTTTTAGCTACATCTTGTGTACAAAATGAAAGCAAATATAACAAAGGTAAATAAGGCCCAGCTATAACTTCACAGGGTGAAAGTTCAGCCAAGAAAAGTAAGATTCCTCTTCGAATTTTGATACAGAGAAGCTCTTCATAGGTCTCGGTGCTAGAGAGTAGAAGACATTTGAGGAAATTAGGAATCACCTGAGTAGGGTTAAGTGTTTAGTACAAAAGCTAGGGAAGACATTTGTAAGAAATTAGGAATCTCCCAAGTAAGAGTTGAATGTTTAGTACAAAGGCTAGGAAAGACACTTGAGGAAATCAGGAATCCCAGGTAAAGTTAAATGTTTAGTACAAAGGCTAGGGAAGACATTTGGGGAAAAAAGGAATCTCCTAGGTAGAGTTAAATGTTTAGTACAAGGGCTAGGGAAGTCATTAAGAAACTAATAATCTACCAGTTAAAAGTTTTAATCTTTAGTACAAAGGCTAGGCCGAGGTGTTTTGGGTTGTGCTGATCCTGTTCAGGATGATTCTCTTTGAATGATTCAACTCATGATGGAAAAAGATGTTTGTAAAGATGAGCATTAGAACACCTCCCTTGCTCTTCAACAAACTGCTGATCCTGTTGCGGTTTTATCATTTATGTACAGTTGATGTACTTGGGAGTTGATCTATGGAGGAGTTCAAAATTTTCAGAGGATTGAAGTGTTTGAGTCAAGATTACCACTCCCTTCTCCATCATATGCAAATAATGGAAAAAAAAATAACTTTTGAACTCAAATGTAACACAAGATCCATCCACAGCATTTTTAGGGTATAACATTTCAAAGTTGCTTACAAACTACAAACCATTACTTCAAGAAGCTCCTTCATTTACTTTATCCAAAGCCTTTTCTACCTACCTGCAACAATCAAGACAAGAAAGATTCAACCAAACTACAATCTTCTTGAGAAATATCAGAAGAGAAAAAAAATTCAAGTTGATTGACTGCATTATATAGCAATAGAAAAGACTCATTTTAACATGCAGAATCCCTGAACTGGACTCAGAGAGCAGAAACGACATTATTAATGTTCTGACAAAACATTAAGTGGTTTCAGCAATATATTTCAACGCCTAACTGATGATGCAAACTTCTCGAGCCAGGAAAAGCAAATGTTTTAGCACTGTAACTTGGCAAAGATTTAGGATTGTTTTCTATGACACAGTGTAGCATATACAAGAGTCTTCTTGGAGAACATTATATTTTCCAGGTCTCTAATCTAAGAGCAATGACCAAATAGAAGACTGTTTTTAATAAACATATAATCAAACCTTGAGCAAGGTTAACTTGCTGAGAATTGTAACCTTGCTAAAAATTGCTAAACAATGTATTACATCTATGTAAACACACAAGCAATTCGACCAGCCATTTAAGGAGAAAAACTTGTCTGAAATGAAAATGTAATGTTAAGAATTCCTTAGTAATTTGTTACTTTCAGACATAGCCAATGGTAGGGAGTAAAAGAATACACTAATTGCTTCAAAAAAACAAAAGCTACATTAATATTAGCATTCCCAATCCCAATAAACATAAGGCCTATCCCCCAAAACAGCAGAAATATCCGATTAAAAATCACATTGTTGTTTGCTTGTCAATCAAAACATTCAGTTGAAAAAACTTTGTAATCATACCTGTATGGCAGCACAACACAAAACATAAATCTTTGAATTGGCTTAAATTCTGCACCTACTGTTTATTAACAAAGGAAAGGAACCGTTTCAAAAGCAAATGGATTGCCAAAAACAGGGTCCACCTGACTGTACAAATCTTCCCTGTATAAAGTTCCGGGACAAAATATAAAGACATAATTCACAAGCTCCACTAGTATGCAGTAAGAGTATACATCATATCTTCCCAGTACCATAAACTCTGCCGAATATCAATTCCAGAATTGGAGGTACAAAAGAATTTGACAGTAAGTTTTCTGCTCAAAACAAAAGTTACACAATGATCCGTCTTGTCAAGCCAAAATGCCATCCTGACATATCCTTTCTATAAATTGCCAAAATGCAGCAGTAGACTGGGAAGCTGAGCTTGTCGGCAGAGGAATAGTGAGTGATAAAACAACAATAAGAAAAAAGCATAACCCCAGAAATGAATAACAGCTTCAACTGCTTACAACAAAGAATCTGTTCGTGCAGGCAATCTCCTGAAGAAATTCAGTGGGACAGAAGGAAGCTTATATCGAAAACGGGGATGGCGCAGCATGTAAAAGCCTGAAATCACAGCCATCACTCTGAAAGGTGTGACATAGAGAACAATGGCAGCCAACAAGCAAAAAGTAATAAATAGGGTCGTAGCTCTAGGATCCCTCCAGCTCAAGAGTGCCTGAAACCTTTCCCCCTGGGTCGCCAAGTCGCCAACCACAGTCTGAATTCTACCTGCAACACTCCTCAGCCTATCATACCGCATCCTTACAATGTCTGAACCCTTCGAAGTCGGAAAGGTATCAAACTCCTCGTCAAGCTCATCAGCATGCACAGCCTCAGCATGCGAGAGGCGAGTGTCCATGTGGGGAGGATGCCGTGGCCTCCAGCGGTAATGCCATATTCCAATCAAGAACATGTAAAGGAAAACAGTGGGCAAAATAAGCTCAGGGTACCATACCAGAATCAGGAACAGGATGTGAACAAGCACCGTTGTCACGGGGTTTTTCCAATAGCAAATCTCCCCAAACCACCTGGTCACAGCTATGAACCCTGACAGGACACCCATGATCCTGAAAAAGTTGGCCTTGCTGCGCCGCATGCTCCACATGTGAGAATCCACATCAATCATGTACTCTACAACCTCCTTCCTCAAAGGGGGCTCAGCCCTGCTCAGCCTCATCGCCACAATGTTCATTGCCTGGTAGCGCAGGCTCTCTAGCTGACCCACACTCAAAGGATACATGTAATGCATCCTGGGCAGCAGCGGCATGGTGTAGATAGCCATCATGTTAACAAGCGAGGAACATGTGAACCTCACGGCCAATTGAACTTCTCCCATTTTTTTCACTCCAGAGGGATGCAAAACCAGCAATGGGTACTGATGAGTGTAAATTTTATCAGTCTCTAAGGTCGAGAGCCTGATCCTCACCTTCCCAATCTTAGCATCCTTAACCGGAGGCCCGCCCCCGCCGCCTTTGTCTCCATTCCCATTACCACCATGGCCATGCAGATGACAATTGTCAAAAACACCAACTGTAATCACAGTACAAGGGTCATAGACCTCCCAGGTATACTGCTCGTTCCACCTGGGGCTAAACGAATCAATAATTGTCCTCGTCCTGATCCACTTCGACCCATACTTGGCCACACAGTAAGCATCAGTAGTCCCCCTTCCATCCTTCGTCTTCATGGGCAGCAGATTATGGGCACTCAAGATCCCCACTTCCAAAATCCCAATAGAGGGTTTCCACAACTGCTTCGCAGTGGGCCGCAGATCGCTACTATAATGCGTGCTCTCGTCCAATACATGATAACCCCCGTCCAAGCAAATCCTGAGATGAATCCTACTGGCAAACTTAATCTCCTTCTTCTTAGGCTCCGTGTCAACCAAGCTAGGTTTCTCAAGATTATACCACTTGGAATTCACAGTCTTATAGTCAAGCCTTTTAGGAACAGCAGACAGGGGAATAATACACTTACCCATAACCTCATCCTTGTTAGCCGCAGACCGATCCTCCACACTCAGCACCAGGTGCTCCTCAAAGGGTTCAGCCGCCACAAAAACGAGATCCTCATTCCACAAAGGACTAGTAGACCTGGTAGCCGAAGGCCGAGTCTTGAGCATCTGGTTCCCAAGCTGAACCTTACAGGTAACCTCCGGATACCGGCCCTTATCCGAGGGCTGAAGATCCTGAGCCTCAATAACATTAACCCTAACATACCAGAGCTTAGGGCTAAGATAAACCTTCGATCGGATACTCGTAACGCCTTCAGCATGAACAGTTGCAGCATCAGAATGCCAAGCCTCGGGAAACGCCTCATCCGCCTGAGTTCCCATCCACACAGCAAGCATTATTTCACCCCTAACTTTATCCCCCTTTCGATCCTCCAGTCTATACCACTGCGGCGCCAGAGGACTATCAGGGGGAACCCTAGTAGGCACTTCGGTTAAATCAAAAACAACGTGCCCTACGAAATCATCCTTCACAAGATCCTTGTCTTTCACAGTGACCTCCACAATGGAGCTCTGGATTCTCCCCTGGGAGAAGGCGAAAACCTGCTTCCATTCTGGGTTCGTCTTCTTCTCAAAATGCTTTGTGGTGCCCTTGTAGTTCCCCATCTTCACTTCCACATAAGGGTCCAGACTGCCCGTTATGTCCTTCGCCGGAAGCTCCCTTGCCTTCTCCACACGAACATACAGATACTTCATCTGCTCCACCAGGTCATAGGTTGAAGTGGAGCGCTCAGTTCCACCCCATCCGCTGCTTCTCACTCGCCCGTCCCCCAGGTGGGGGGACGTCTCCTTCAGACTGTAATCCTCCGGCATCGGCGGCCTCTGCATCTTGCCAAGCCCGAATCAGATCTTTCCCCCTTCAGATTTCTATCTTCTGAGTTTTACCCAAATCCGTCTTCCTCTTTCTCTTGTTCTTCCACTCTTCCTTGCCTCTGCCTCAGATTTCTATCATCTGAGTTTTACCCAACTTTTTCTTCCTCTTCCTCTTTCTCTTGTTCTTCCACTCTTCCTTGCCTCTGCCTCTGCCTCTCCCTCAGCCTCAGATTTCTGTTTTTTGAGTTGTGCCCAACTTTTTCTTCCTCTTTCTCTTGTGCTTCCACAAACTGCTTGCTTGCCTCTGATTTTGCCCGTCTCTGAGTCTACACTTGGCTATGGCTTCACAGATTTCTGTCTTCTGAGTTTTCCCCAACTTTTTCTTCCTCTTCCTCTCTTTCTTCCACTACTTTCCTCTGATTTTGCTTCTGCACTTGCCTTCGGCTTCACAGATTTCTATGTTCTGAGTTATGCCCCTTCTCTCTTTTGCAGTGGGCTGCTCGCTGGCTATGCTTCTTTATCAGTGATGGGGTTCCCAGTAGGCCAACATGGGCACTTTTATAGACGCTCCTGCATACACACATACATGGATGATCCATCAAACATGGTCCATGATGGGCACATAGCATCAGAATAATAACAATAATAACGTGGGCAGCCTCGTCGAAGAGTCGTCGAACCCACTTTCAAAGGCTATTTCAGGTTATGGGCGTGGCGGGGACGCGTGCGGAGCGGGACGTATATACACTGTGTATGTGTACGAAGCTTCCTCTCGTAGGTCGTATATACACTGTGTATGTGTGCCAAGCTTCCTCTCGTGGGACGCGGGTGTGTCTATCTCGAGAACGGGAGACAAATTTCTGCAACTTGCTCTTTTTTGGGAAAGAAACTGGAAAACATTTTCCTTGGACAATAAAATATCTTGTTTTGAGTTTCTTCCCGTGTAAGGAGCACTAGATTTTTGTTGATGTAAAATTAAATTAGATATAGATATTTTAAATAGTTTTCAAAATAGATATGTATTTTTAATTAATTTTCTATTTATATATGTATATGTAAATTTAGGTATATTATTAAAAAAAAAAAAAAATTTATATTATTAAGGATTTGTATGAAAATATTTATGAATTCAATTAATTATTGTATGAAAATATTTAGACTAATATTTTATTACTATTGAAAAAATTATTTACAAATTTCTTTAGAATATTATAATATTTAGATAAAGTTCTTCACGTAAATGCTCCTCCTAGTCATAAGCACTTCTTCACCTAATTTGTAAAACTATAAATCCTTTGGGCCAAGATTGTTGTTAGTGGGTACATAAAAATGTATAATATTTATTTTCATTTCTAAGTGTTTATAAAAGTAATATTTTATTTTAATTTTAAATTTATCAATATTATTGGAATGAGTTTGTTTTATTATTAATAATTTGTTTTTTTAACAAATAAGAAGTTACAATTTTTTGTCTTACTAAAAATTATGTTAGTTTGAATGGTTGGAAACTTTTTACTTTAGAAAGATTAATATGGTATTATTTGATTAACTCAAAAACATCAAAGGATTTTGTTATTACAACACAAAATTTAAAGGTAGTTAACATGATAATGTTTCATTAACTTAAATACATAAAAGGTTTAAAATTCATATTCTACATTTGATGAAGGGTACTTCTCTTATTCAACTAAACAAACAAAACTCAATAGAGAAATAAATAGAAAATTGTAAGAACATAAACACTTGCTTTCTATTATCTTCAATTAAATGAAATGGCATTACAACATTCTAGAAAATTATTTACTATAGCTACATGTGACCTTCTAATTACAATAATATGCAAGACAAAGCCACAATCTACATCCCTATATATGTAGCACCAATAATTGTCTTAGAATATTCTAGAAAGTGAAGCTTTCCTCTTTTGGCGCCCAACGGTTCATTAGTTCAGTTTCTGGCCTAATTGATTTTTCTCTCTCTTCATTTTTGTATCAAACTTGAGTCTTGATAGCACAACTTCAGGAAGCCATAACTTTTGACTCAAGCATATGATTTGCTTATATAATGTATCGTTGAAAATCTAGTGAAGAGATCTACAACCACACATACATTTAAAAAAAATTGTGTTAGGATTTTGAACCTTTTCGGGGCCACTAAGGTCTTCAAATTTGAGTTTTAAGCTTCATTGGACAAATTTTTTGGGACAAAAACATTAATATCTTCCAATCCGCTCAAGATATTAAGGTGATTCTTTCACTAATCTTCTAATTTTTCAATTGTACTCCATGGGACCAACTTTCGTGTCCATACGACCAAAATGGAAAAAGTGTTGAAAGCATGACCCCAAACAGGAAAAAGTCTCGAAAATAGCACGTGACTACTTTTTGTTCTTTTTAGCTTCTATACATCTTATATAATGCAATTGTCATGGTGGGCTCCCAGAAAACTAAAGAAACCTACAAAACAAACATTTCTTTTTGGGCAATGCGAGATTGCTCTTACACCATGGATGCTCTTGCATCAACATCTTGCGACACTCATTTACATCTTGATGATGGATAATAAAGTGTGGCTAAAGAAAACTTAGACACGATCAAATCTAGAAGCAACGTCAATTTTAAACTATGGATCATATATATATACTCTACAGGTTAAGCATTTGTATTCTAATGGAATGATTGGTTTGTGTAACATATAGGTAGGAAGTATTATTGTTTGTTGATGTAGAATTAAATTATACCTGGATACTTTAAAATAAGTGTAGGAAGTATTAATTTTTGTTGTTATAGAATTAAATTATATATGGATATTTTAAATAAGTTTAGGAACTATTAATTTTTGTTGTTGTAGAATTAAATTATATATAGATATTTTAGATAATTTTCTTGAATATATATGAGTTATATTTTATTTTTCTTTTAAGTTTGATTATATTATATGAATGAGTTTGTTATCATATTTTTTATGAATAGGTTAGTTATCATATTTTTATGAATAGGTTATTTCTATTATATAATTAAAATTACACTATTCACAAAAAAAAGGACATATAGTCACTCCACGAGAGTCACTCGAGCCCAAGTTTTTAGCAATAAAAAGTTATAATTTATTTTTTCTAGTAAAAACTATTTAAGTGGAATTTTATTTGTTGAGATATTTTAAGTTTTATTTTTATTAGCTCAAAACTTTTACTTATTATTGTAACCTAAATTCAAGAATACTAATATGATAATACTTCATTAATTGTATTATTGTAGCCTAGAAATTGTAAGCCATTAATATGATAATGTTTCATTAACTCAAAAATAAATACATCATTATTTTTTATAATCACAAAAGAAGAGGAAAACCCATTAACAAGGAAAAGAAAAGAGACAAAATTGGGGGCAATAAAAAGGGACGATTAGCTCTATGATTTCACTCCATTCTTGAAATGGGAGCAAAGAAGCATGTTAAAACTTATATCATTTTTCTTATTTTTCCTTTGGACTACTGTCCAATTTTCCTCATAACCCTCTAGACTCTAGTTCTGATGCAGGGGCATTCTAGGGTACTCAGTGAATCTGCATGGGAGGTGTGTGTTTGGCTAGTGTTACTCAGTTACAGCCTTGACCGACGGTCTTCATCATTGAAGGAAGCTTGATCGCTGAAGGAACTCGATAATCTCTGGCGCTCGGTGAAAGTGTTACTCGGTGATGTCTGTGGTGCTCAGTCGACAACACTGGTGCTTGGTGATGCCTGGCATGCTCAGTTATTTCACTATTGCTCGGTAGTTCTGGTTTACCTACTGGAGTTCTGTGTGATTTGTTGGGCCGACTTGGTGCATTTATTGTTGGTAGTTGTTGTTATAGGCTAACATGTTGAATTAAATGTTTGTAAGTCTATTTTGAAGCTGACTTGTATTGCATTTAATAATTGTTGGGGGGAGTTAATGGTTTCATCCAGCCAACTTGTGGCTGATGATTAGTATTTATAGGATATTTTGGGTAGGTGTTTATGATCATCAGTAGGAGTGGGATTTCATGACTTGGAAGACTTAGCGAATCAGATCTAAGGTTCTGAAAGCTAGAGTTGGCAAAGTTGTGGAAAAGATCTTGCAGATCAGATTGTTACCTGATAGTTTGTAGTTGCAGAGCTAGTGGTTTACACACTTGGAGACAAGGAGATTTCTTGGAGGCTTGCGAGCTCAAGTTTAGATCTGCCTTAGGGTTTCCACCAGCTGTTGATTGTTTCAGAGCTGAACTAGCTAAGTTTGTATTAGATATGTGTGGATCTTGAAGAAATTATTTCTGTTGTAATTGGCCCCAACCTGAAAGGCCTTACAACTGGACATGTTAATGAAAATTATGTTGAAACATCTTGTTGTATTATGTTTTCCGCTATGTAATTTTGAAGTTGCAAGGCTGGATTATCCTTAATTGGATCCTCCATGCCTTGGTCTGCATCAGGTGGTATCAGAGCTGAGTTGATCTTGTGGAGCGAAGGTTGACCTAGCAAGGCTGATCTTACGAAGTTGATCTTGTTGGTGAAGAGATCGTATGATCTAGATTGCAGATTCAGAGCACTAAACTTGTGGATCTTGCCCTAGTTGTTTGTTCAAGGTGGCAAGTTGAGATCTGACTTGCATACAACTTGGATATTTCCACAAGGTGGTTAGTGTAGGGTTTGTTGCAAAGGGTTTCTCTTATCTTTAAGGATGCCTCCGAGAATATTGGACCCTAGAGTACTTGTAGATCTCTGTGATATTGTTGAATCTAGGATTACAAAGAAGGTGAAATCAAATTTCAGATCTGAGATGGAGTTGATGAAGAATGACATGGTCGCCGAGATCATGAGAGTTGTTGCTAGTGTACCTAAGAATGTTGGTACTGAAGATGGTTATGAGGAAGTTGCTGAAGACTTTGAACCTATTGGATCTAGTGGTGATGATTGGAGGGATAGATCTGGTGAGGACAGAACTGCTCAGTTGCCTATATTTGGAGCTTGGTTAAGTAGTAGTTACCGAATGGAATTTTCTACTTTCTCTGGTACTTTGAAGCTTGAGAACTTGATTGATTGGATTGGTGAATTTGCAGATTTCTTTGAGCTGGAAGAAATTGAAGATCCTCTTTGGGTGAGATTAGCATAGACAAAGTTGAAAGGACATGCTGCTCTTTGGTGGAAAGAACTACAAAGGGATAGAGAAGATGAAGGTGAAATGAAGATCAATTGGTGGAGGTTGATGGTGACTAAGTTGAAAGCTAAGTTCATACCTTCTGACTATGAGCTTGACTTGTTTAAGAAGTTGCAGAATCTGAAACAGAAGGATTTTTCCATTGAAGATTATACCAAGGAGTTCTACAAACTTACTATTCAGTCTAGACACCGAGAGCTTGGTAAGGAAAAGGTAGCTCAGTATGTGAATGGTTTGAGATTCAATATTCAGGATGAGCTTGGTATGCTGAAGATTGATTCTGTTGAAGATGCTTATCAGTATGCTCTAAAGGCAGAAGATAAGTTGAAGAGGAAACAACATAGTAATCCCCGAGGGAAGGAAAATATTGATCACTCAGTGAAGGATAAACCGACTGATGCAAAAGATGAATAGAAACTTGTGGAACCGAAGAAGAAGACATGTAGAGTTATCTTTAAGGGTACTTGTTATAACTATGGAGAAGAAGGACACTATTCTTTTGAGTGTACACAGAAGAAGCTTGGTGACCGACGAACTGCTGTGGTGAATGAGAATGAACCTGAATCTAAGAACTTGCTACTTCGGTGAACATTGCTCAGTAAAAAGGAGGAACCTTGTCAGAGGAGTAACTTGTTTAGGACCTAATGCAAGTTTGGAGGTAAACCTTGTGATGTTATTATTGATAGTGGCAATATTAATAACCTTGTTGCTGAGGACATGGTTTAGAAACTTGGGTTGAATAGAATGAAGCATCCTTGTCCTTATAGGATTGGCTAGTTGTAAGATGTTCATGCCATAGAAGTAAGAGAACAATGCTTTATTGATGTTCAAATTGGCTAGTATAAGGATCTTGTGTTATGTGACATTGTGAAGATGAATAGTTGTGATATATTGCTCGACAGGCCTTGGCAATATGATTATAGAGCTATGTATGACTGTGTCAAGAATGTGTTTACTGTTGAGAAGGATGACATGAAGTTTTCCCTGATGCCTTTGCTAGAAACAATGCTCGATAGGAGAAGCCTGAGTATTGGTAGCTGAGTTGAGTTGGTAGATCCAGAGAAAATGAATGATCATTATGGAGAATAGACCTGTGTGTTGTCAAGGAAAGACTTGAAGAGATAGAGAAAGATGAAGTGGAAGAGTATGCAAACTGAAAAGGTGGAGGACTTGCATGTGAAGAACCAGTTCAAGATTTATGTGTTGAATCCTGGAAGATGTTCTTCTCACATATGAACATCTTTTCAAACCTGGGATGTCTGATGCAGGGGCATTCTAGGGTACTCGATGAATCTACATGGGAGGTGTGTGTTTGGTCGGTGTTACTCAGTTGCAGCCTTGACCGACGGTCTCGGTCATTGAAGGAAGCTTGGTTGCTAAAGGAACTCAGTAATCTCTGGCACTTGGGGAAAGTGTTACTCAGTGATGTCTTCGATGATGCCTGACATGCTCGGTTATTTCATTGTTGCTTGGTAGTTCTGGTTTACCGACTAGAGTTATGTGTGATTTGTTGGGCCAACTTGGTGCATTTATTGTTAGTAGTTGTTGTTATAGGCCGGCATGTTGAATTAAATGTTTGTAAGGCTATTTTGAAGCCAACTTGTATTGCATTTAATAATTGTTGGGGGGAGTTAATGGTTTCATCCAGCCGACTTGTGGTTGATGATTAGTATTTATAGGATGTTTTGGGTAGGTGTTTATGATCATCAAAAAGAGTGGGATTTCATGACTTGGAAGACTTAGCGAATCAAATGTGAGGTTCTGAAAGCTAGAGTTGGTGAAGTTGTGGAAAAGATCTTGTAGATCAGATTCTTATCTAATAGTTTGTAGTTACAAAGCTAGTGGTTTGCACACTTGGATACAAGGAGATTACTTGGAGGCTTGCGAGCTCAAGTTTAGATCTTCCTTAGGTTTTCCATCAATTGTTGATTGTTTCAGAGCTGAAATAGCTAAGTTTGTATTAGATCTGTGTGGATCTTGAAGAACTTGTTTCTATTGTAATTGGCCCTAACCCGGAAGGCCTTACAGTTAGGCATGTTAATGAAAATTATGTTGAAACATCTTGTTGTGTTGTGTTGTGTTTTTTGCTGTGTAATTCTGAAGCTGCAAGGCTGGATTATCCTTAATTGGATCCTCCTTGCCTTCGTCTATGTCAAGTTCTCCCTTAGTTTTTTATTTTATTCTCTCATGCCTTTATTTGAAACAATTATGGAGTGCTCTGATTGCTCTCCCACATTCAGATCTTCCTTCATTCTAGCTTTGACATTGAGTTTTCCTTTAGGAGGAGAAAAAATATAATTCCCTTATCTTTCCCATCTAAATATTTACTATGAGATGAAGTTACCTTGCCCTAATCCTCTGATTGCTCTCCCACATCCAAATCTTCCTTCATTCCAACTTTGACACTATGTTTCCCTTTAGGAGGGGAAAAATTATAATCCCTCTCATCTTCCCAATCCAAACCTTCACCAAGAGATGAAGTTGTCTTGACCTAATCCTTTTTTTTGCAAAGATGACCCAACTTTGTTCCCTATGATGGGAACCAACAAAGAGGTCAAGGGATCAATCCTTCATTTGAGGGATCTAGAGTATCAACCCTACTCTTTGACAAATAAAAAAGAGAATCAACCTCATTGACCACAACAATCCTTTCCTCCCATGAATCCTCTATTTCCACAAAATTGTGATGAGGAGAGGCATCCCTCTTGTTGGTATTGAGGAACACTGAGAGGGGAGCAAGGGGGTGAATTAGTGTTCGGTACTTTTTATCTTTACTTAACTAATTGCACAACCATAAGCTAACCACAATGAAAAGTAAACAGATAAAGAAAAAAATAAGCATCCATAAACTCATGACACCATGATTTTTGCGTGGAAACCCAATTAAGAAAAAACTACGGCGAGGATATAACCCACAAATATCTCTATAGAAATATAGTTAACCCAATTAAGGGTAATAATACAAAATAGGAATGCACTAGCATTTAGGTACGCTACCTGGAGCACACTTCTCAATTACAAAAGAGGGCTACAATCCTTAGAAATCTCACTACTTACAAATTGTGTTGGACTACAATCCAAAATGATGAACTAAGAAGTAGCATCATATATGTCAATATAGTTCCATGCAAGTACATCAAATATACATCAACCTAACCTCTGCAATTAGGTACATAATATCTCTAACCTTCACATAATATACTCTTGCCATCCCATCAAATGAAACATCACAATAACTCGAGCTTATATACCTATCAACAAAATATAATAAGTTTACTATCGGCTCCAATAGCAAAATATGTAACGTGTGAAACCTAGAGAAATACACCGATCAAACCTCTATAATAACCTCAACCAAGATTTAGATATCATGTAACATTTCATCTCTACCAAGATATATGATCAAACCAATTGGATCATCGATCTAGTAGGATCACTCATCGATCCACTTGTTAACTGTCTCTATTTTCTACACTTCTCTGACAGCCCGATACTCAGAGTATCAATACTTAACCAAAATATAATATCAATTGCTATGAATATAGAATACCATATAATATACTTCAAACAACCTTCAACTATCTTTACTACTTATAATTCAATCGAACTTCTTCATATCGAACCTTTTGTCGAACCTATACATTGTTTCTTGTTATTCCACACTTGGTCGATTTTCCATTCTAATCTTTGATATATATAAAAAAATATGTTGAGAGACCAAATGGAGTGAGTGTATTTACCATCAATGACAACATATGACCAATGTGTAATAGTATCTTACCCAACAATCTCCCCCTTTGGCATTAATGGAAACACTTAGAGAACCATGACTAAGTATTCCAAGTGAAATGCCAAAATCCAAAAACCATCTTTCCTAACCAAAAATGCATGCTCCCCCCGAGATAATCAACTCATTTTTCTCACCTAATATCTCCCTTTAATATCAATGGAAAAGGTAGGGAATAAATCCAAAAGCCAACCACCAAAATCCTATAGCATCTGCTTATATACATAGATATGCAAAGTGTACTTACAAAAGTTTGAAAATATTAGAAAAATTGCTTCTTAGAGCTATAAAATCAACATCCCAACTTTTCTTTAGACTTTTAGTCATCTTAATCTTCCCACAAACTACATGTGCTAGTTTCTCTACTTCACCTATATCAGGAGCATCCGGGTGCTCATGTGTTGTAGTTGCTTCCTTCACACCTCTTGGCAGAATATCAAGCTTAGGAATAATTTGACTTATCAATTCTATGATCCTTCCCTTAATTCTTTCCTTCTCAGTGACAAGGATCTTGATCTTATCATTAAGCTTAGTCACTTGGGTTGTGTTAACCAAATATAATTCCTTCAGAGGGTCATATCCTTGTGATACCTCAATCAATTTAGCTTCACTCTCCTTAACTATCTTATCAATATCAATTACACATTTAGGATAATCAATACATGACTTATATATTTTACTTCCTTCTCCCAAAGAGTCTTTTAGTCCCTGAATATAAACACCCAATGATGCCTTATCCTTTGCAATCATCACATTCAGTTGATTAAGCCTTCTAGTGTTGAATTCATTATGTACCTTCACCATAGCTAATTTTTCAATAGATTAAAAATGTGTATCGACTACATCTAATAGTCCTTCTAGATAACTAGATGTGGAAACATTTTGGTCTAATATATAATGTGGCATAATTTTTCTCAACGCATTTTCTACCCCAGTTAAGAGTTTGTTTCCCTTCTCACTAGACTTTAACATATGCTCTCTTGCTTTGGCATTAGAAACCAAAGCAAGTCCTGTAATTTGATCATCACTAAGAGTATCTAATTCAATTGGACCTTATAATTGCACATTGGTGATCTCCTTCCCTAATAATGTAGGTACTTCCTCTCTAGTGTCTCTTGCCATATCGACATGCTCAACCTTATCATGTTCACTCTACTCAGGAATCTTCTCATCCATAGAAGCCTTCTCATCCAAAATAGTTAGTTCAGTTCTAACGTCTTCTTATTTCTCATCCTCACCATGAGTTATTTCAACCTCAGTTTATCCTTGTTTTATTTCAATAGGCATGTCATCTGTACCATCCTTCTCTTCTCCCATAATATTCTTATATTCATCTTCTATTATTGGTTCTTTGTATTTCATTGCACCAGGTATATCTGCCTCATCATCTTAACCTATAAAAATTGTTATGGGTACACTAGAAATAAATAAATTTGGTTCAACAACTATGGAGTGGAAACCTGTATGCATTGTAGATTTATAAGTTGCCTTCTTGTGTTCCTTCCATGGAGGACCTTCATGCCAATTTTCCAAAAGTATTTTTCTTATCACTTCCTCTATTTCCTCAACAACCTCATCAATTTTTCCACTCATAATCAAGTTTATTCTTGTTTTAGTCAACAATTATCTTTTTGCTTCCTCAAGGAGTATCTTATGACCATCAGTTGTAATAATTAGACATAGCTTATTTATTACTTCTCTGGTTTTATTATCTTCTTCTAATGCAATCAGTCACTTTTCCTCAAGTTTTGCAAACAAATCATTGGGGATTTCCCCTTTGATCTCAACAAGTGCTCTATTAAATCTATTCAAATAGTTTATTATTTCATCCTCTAATCTCCTCTTCTCATTTTCATCATACTCATGGTAATATTTCTTTAATTGAACTAAAATACCATGCTCAACCAACTTATTTAATACTTCGATTAATGGTGGCTTACCAGTTACAACTTCTTTAGGTATTTTTCTGGTCACTACCTTGGTTTCTTTAGCTCCTTCAAATATCAACTTCTTCTTTGAGTCATATGATTTTGTTGATTCACTTTTTTCTTCTTCCTTGGCTCTCTTTCTTTTAGGATTGACTCATTTACTTGTTCATTTAGAAACTTTCTTTGATTTTGTTGTCTTTGGTGGTGTTACCTTTTGTGTAGATGACTTGGGTGTCACTATCTTCTTTGAAGTCTCTTCCTCATATGCCTTCACAAAACTCCTAGTAGATCTACTTCTAAATGGTATGCAAGGAGGGGGTTCATCGTCATCATCATCCTCTACATGAATAGGTTTGTCTTTTTTTTCTTTCTTCTTTTCTTCTTTGAACTTTGTCTTATCTTCTGTCATCTTCTATTTGGTAAAATCTGTAATCACCAAAAATTGGTCTAGTATAACTTGAGCCCCCCTTCTTATCAAATTTTCTCTTGCTAAGAATCATTGTGTAAAGTAACCCTTAAAATCCCCTTTGCATAATTAAATAAAAAATCTTATATCAAGCTTATACTATGGTCTAATTTCTAGAGCTTGCATATTTATTTAATTATTATAACCTTACTTTTAATATAAAGTTTCTATAGTTTTATTAAAAGAACATATTCACATGTGTGCATGCTTAATCTTGATTAATTAGCAATTAAAAGGGATTTGTGCTTTCAAAATTGCTATTTTTTCTTATTCTACCTAACATTTCCCTTTTTCCTCTTAATCCTCACCACTCATCTCTATATAACCTTGCATCTCCTTGCAACTCATCTTTCCTCTTCATCATAGTCACTCATTCTTTTACCTCTTAATCTCCACTCTCCATTCTCAAGGAAATTCCTTTAAAAGGAAGTTCTTCCCTTTCTCAAGGGTTCTTAATCTTGAAATCTAGAAATTTTGATCATTTGCATTTTGGCTTTCTTTTATTCTTGCATTTCTTGGAATAATCTTGCTAATTTGAATTCTTAGCTCTTGGATCTCTCATTTTCTTAGCTTAGCTTCATTTCTAGCTTAATCTTGCATTGCTTTAATATAATAGCTCTTATACTCTCATTCTAGATTACTAGTTGCTTTCATAAATTCTTAGCTTAATCTCTCATTTCTATCTTGCACTCTTGCATCTTAGCTTCATTTCTTGCACTTTGAATCTTCCATTTTGGAGTAGTCAAGTCACTAATTCTCTATGCCAATTTGATGAGCATCATGAGAAGGATTAAACTCGCTTCAATTAGGAAGCTATGAGCCGCTTCTTGAGATATCCTCTCCCATGGATTCTCTCAAGTGTAATGATTCATAAAAGTGTGTCACACTTTTGATCACACATCTTTAGCGCCCACCGTGGGGCTAGTTTCTCAAATTTGGCTCCATTTCTTGCATTTTTGTTTATTTGTTGTCGTAGGTTCGTCACTTTGATTTTACAAGCTAAAGAATCGTATGATGCTTCATTCTATACACATGCGACATTCTAGCACACTACGGGCAAAATTCTACATTTCTTGTAATATCATTCCGTCTCTCATAGAAATATCATCTACTTCACAAAGAAATATCGCCTTGACTTTATGAGTTATATCGTATCATTTTGAAATATGGTTCTGCTTCTTTTAGGTCTATCATATGATTTTCTGGCAGACTGATCAACTGTCGCCCAGATTTAATTTATATCACAGTCTGAGTTTTAGCCGAGTTTTCTTCATTTTTCTTATATTTTTAGATTCTCTGATCTTTTAACAACTAACAAGTGATCTTGCAGGGATATTATTACTCCTAAAGAGAATTAATGGTTGTCATTAGTATCATTCAGTCATATAGTCAGTAAAGGAGATAAGACATGATATTCGGTTAATACACTAAGCTAATACACCAAGAAGAACACAAGGCGGATACCTAAGTTAACCGAACATAGCTTTGACTGAGCACTCTTACCGAGTCAGATGATCACTGAGTACTGAACACAGTAGTCACCAAGCATTCAAATGAACCGAGCATCAATTAATTACTGATCGATGAATGCAGTATACACTGGGTGAAATAGAAAATGGCATAGCAATTTGGAATGGCACAAACTACAAGGCAAATAGTTTACCAAGATCGAGACATAATTTAATATGGATGTAATCATTTAATTGTTGATGATTCCTATGTACCGTTGATCTATGTTATTCATTTCAACTGTAGATCTTAGGTTTTTTAAGATATTGTAAAACCCTAATTAGGTCAAGGTCAGTTTGATATAAATTTGTAAGGATGTCATTTTGTCAAATATAACACATGAAGTATCCTCCATAGTGGAAGACATTAGAAGATCAGACAAGATTTTTGATTGACAAAGCATTGAAGGAATATTTAGTTTTTATCAGAACATAAGGCTACCAAACAGTATTTATTGAAGAGATCAATCACATTAAGGTGATAATAGATAAGTACTTTACATATATGAATCAAACAAGTTTGAGTTGCTATTTACAGATAAATCTTATTATTACTCTTTAACCATTGTAGCAGATTTTAAATCTCTTAATAGAGTGAACTTAACAGTTCTTTTATAAATCTCTTAACCGAGTGCACACTTGATTGCATTGCTAAAATCCTCTAACTAGGTAGATCTAGTTGATCTCATTGTTACTCCTAACAGGGTAAGATCACCAGAAATGATCACAATCTTTGTAGCCTTAACCAAAAACTTTATTACTATAGTAGTGAAGCTTTGTGGGTGTCATCCCCACATCAGTTTTTACCTTCTAAGAAGGGTTTTTGTGATACTAAAATACTTGAGTTATGTGTATGAAGTTTCATGAATGGTTTAATGATTATATTACATGCATTTACATTTTTAATTATATTTTGGATGTATGTTGAATGCAATGGATTTAGTCGGTTAATAATATCTATGTTCACAAAGATTTAGTTAGAAAATTTTTAAGGGTGTTGATTTACCCCTCCCCTCTCAGTACATATCATTCCATAATCCCAACAATTGGTATCAGAGCTAGTTCTCTTGTTTTAGAAAGTTTAAGCACTAAAGAGAAAAGATCTTAAGGATGGAAAGGTATAGGCTTGATAAGACTATTGATAATCAGAGAATACAGATGCAAATCTACATTGAACAATTCAAGGAGGCCAAAGAAAAACTAAGGAATTTACTGATCAAAAGGAAGGATATGACAATTCAGTATAATGAGACTGATTATCATGAAGAAGAGATAGATGATCTGTTTGAGGCATCTGGATCTAAATCTAGTAGCATATCTGATGCATCTGAAGGAACCATATCAGATCTATCTAAAAAGAACCAACATCTTGCTGAACAAGTGAAAGCACTGCAAATTGGTCAAGAAACAAAAATGGTCAAAATGATTAATGTAATGAACAATGCAAGGCAAGCTGAACAAGAAAGAAATTTGGTTATTGAAGATAGGAGGAAAATGACTGATGAGTTGCAAGAAAAGGAATTTGAGAAAATGAGACTCATTGAGCATCACTTTGAAATCTCCAATCAGATGGTTGTCATGAGTCAGGAAGTCAATCGAGTAAATAATGAACTTACTAGGAAATTGGAAGACATTGGTGAACTAAGAGAAGAAAATGAAAGATTGAAGAATGAAGTAAAGATTCAACAACATCATAATGAGATGATTAAGAAAGTTGAAGGAAGCACAAAAAGAATGGATGAATTCCTAATCAGACAGAAAAGACTTGACAACACTACTGGTTTAGGCTATACTGAGTAGGGAGAGTCATCAAGACAAGCTGAATAGAAGAGTGCCTATGCTAATCCAAGGCCAAAGAAGCTCTCATGTTATCATTGTGGAAAACCAGGCCACACATCAAATTTTTGCAGAAGCAAAGAAAAAGGTATTCCTAAATCTACTCCTAGATTTAATGGTTATTTTTATTACTGTAATAAGTATAGACATCAAGCACGTGAGTACAAATCAAAGTTGAATAGGACACCCAAGAAAGCTTATATGGAAAAGCACTGTTGCACTTACAACATGCATGGACACATATCACAAGAATGTAGGGTAAAGATGAAGCAAGTCTAGACACTGAAAGAACAGAACAAGACATATCAACCAAGAAGGCAAGGTAATGCATATACTTAGGATTGAAACACCTGGGTTAATTGCACAGCATGTGGCAGATATGGACATATTGCAACAAATTGTATGAGGAAGAATTGGAGAGGAAAATCTCAAAATTGGACGAATGCTGGAATGGCATGTTTGCACTGTCATAAGGTCGGTCACTTGAGAAAATATTATAGAGACCGAGCACCAGAGATAAATTCAAATACAAATGGGAATACAGTTGAAGAAATCACGAGGATAAGAAATCAAATGTGGAGAAAAGCATCAAATGACAATTTTGGATCAAGCACTATAGTCAGTGACACCTCAGCCATTGGATTAGGTGATTTCACCACCTCCACCTAAGCAATTAAGGTATGCATGGAATTGAATTTCAATCGGTTATATCTTACAATAGTTCCTTATATCTAGTGAATGAACACCAAATCAACATGAAATAAGATGCACTAGGGTATTGTATGTTTTGAGCTTAACATATGTATAGTTGGTAAAAACATGACCGAGTAAGAGTTTGTTAGTTGGTGAATAGTGGCAAGGTTAATCGAGTTGAAGTATTAACCGAGTAATATCAAGTGTTAACCGAGCTGAAGCTTTTGAAGTGTTGACTAAGCATAACTATGTTTACTAAGTTGTGGTAGGTAAATCATTTAATACAAAAGTTTGAGTGGGAAAATAAATTTTGGTTATAAATATGCGATGAAGCAAGTCATTTCTTCGCACATTGATCATGATAAGAACCAGAGTGATTTGAGAAAAGAATTTATTGAGCATTTGACAGAGATTTAAGGAGATCCCAAGTGATTTCATCACTACTTCAAGTAAGTTTCAAGCTACCAAGTTATTTTTACTTTGATTTCATGAAGCCCTAAAATTGAGAAAACATTGGTGTCTTCATCCAAGGTTATGAAATCTAAGTCTAAGAGTGATAAAAAGGTCACATTGATTAAGTTCACAACTTATGAGGAACCCGGATACAAGTTACACCCTGAAATTACTTCACATATTGATCAAGCAGGTGTGTTCTCCAATATACCACCTAGGGTTTTGTTGGTCCAAGACATACGTACATATATCAACTGTAAAATCAGTGAAATCAGAGATTTTGAGCTTCGAACAACTTACCAAGAACTGAGTATGAATGGAAAACTCAAGGATGAGCATAAACACCTAGAAGTGAAAGGATTGATCAGCACCCTATACTTCCTGAGAGAATTCAAAACTAAATGGATTAGGGTTGTTCTTAGCCGAGTGCATGAAGGTAAAATGTGGCTGGATGAATCGGTGAAACTATCCAAGGATATCATTCATGTGATTACCGGTTACCTAACTATTGATAAATCTAAGGCCATAAGGAATACACTGAGGGTAGAGACTGAGAATCTCATAGGATTTGAATGGGCTGGTAGAGGAATGAGACTCAATACCATTGTTGACATGGAAACAAGGTTTGGAGCCTATGTCATTGGCTACAAGATATTTCAATCTAGAAGGACCAATAGTGTACCTTGTGGAGCTGTAGATATTGCATATAAGATTGTCAAGAAATGTCTTCAATTGGACCTCGCTAAGCTACTACTGAAAAAACTAGATGAGAACATGAGAACCATTTGGGTAGAAAAAAAAAACACATGTAAGTTTGATTCTCTACTTGTTTGTATATTTTTCTACTTACAAAACTATTTCCCATCTATCAGTAATGTTGACTGGGATGTCAACTGACTAGTAATTATACAAATAAGTGAGTTTATTCAGAATCTAGGTCAAAATTTTATCATTGTTATGGATGATTACTTTGGACAATTTAAGGATAGAATACATAAAGAAGCAGGATTCTAGGACAGATAGTTGAAAAATACAAAGAAGAAATATATTTCCTAGTGGATATTGACACCACTTTAATCAAGGTAGTTGAACCAAGGACTGCTTGGTTACCCCCAATGGGCTATGAACTAGATATTGACCGAGCCTCTAAGTCAATTAAGGAACTTTTGGCCAAGCCCAAAGATCCAAAAGATACTAGGTTTGGAACCTATGAAGAAGCCAAGTTAAGGATAAAAATGGATCTAGTCAGAGTAAAAGTAAGCAGAAAATCTAAAAAGATGATGGAAACACTGGCAAATAATTTGGAGATGATGAAGGAGAAGAAGAATCAGCAACTAAGTTGGTTGAAGAAGCAATCGAGGAATAAATTTTGATTGGGAACAATGAACATGAGGAGGAAATCGAGTCAGATAAGGACATTCAAGATGCACCGGTAAAGGCCATGGGGAAAAGGAAACAAGTAGAAACACCTACAAGAGCAAGGAAAAGATCCTCCACAACTGTTTCTCCCCCACTGAAGAAAGGAATAGAAAAAATCACAAGGACACCTCCCACAAAGACTTATCAGAAAAAGAAAAGAGGTACCCAAGTCACCACCAAGAAACCTAAGAAGAGGAGAAGAGTGATAAGAGCTAAAGATGATGTAGACTCAAAAGAAGAGAAAGATGAACAAGGTAAATTGAAGGTTGTTGTAAATAAAAGTCATTCAGTAGATGAATTAGTTGCAAACATAAAGGAAACAGGTAGACTAGCTTACCCCAAGATGAATCGGTGTGTATGCATGTCAACCGAGGATTAGGAGAAAGTATAAGAGGCTATCATTCATATGATGATTAAATTTAAGAGAGTACCGATAGAATTGGTAAAATATATTGCTAAGGAATTACATGAGAATATTTTGGCAAGGTGGACATATGCCTTGCACATAGAGAAGAAAATGAGGGAACACTCATTAATTTTGGCAATGCCTACCTTATCTATTACCAAGATTGAAGAGCTGATGAAGCAATATTCCAATAAATTTTTTATGAAAGGTAGAGCACTTAATATTTTGGTAGGTAAACTTGAGGAAGTTGATGAGAACAACAAGCTTCTATGGACTAAAATTTTGGAATCAAGGGCAGAAGCTGATAAACTTGCACTAGTTATTATACCCAAGAAGAAAGATAAAAGAAAAGGAAAAGGAGTCCACTCAAATGATGCTGACATAGCCACCAAGGACTTGATTCATATATCTAATATTGAGATCCTAGATGACACATATGTCATGGATTTCTACCGGCAAGATATACTGAAGAGGATACATAGGATGCTCTCGAGCACTTAGCAACAACCAAGGAAGATAAAGTCTTGATAGAATACATAACACATGGAGATCCTGATGATGATGTAAAAGATGATGAGGACATCAACATAGCTATAGATAATACTGAAGAGAATCCACCTATTAAGGCAGCAATAATTGCTATACCGGGTAACTTACCAATATTAGTACAAGCAATTGAGATTGCTACACAAGGGGAACCTAAGGGCTCTACACCTGAGTAATAGAAAGACACTACCAAGGGACATGGTGCACAAGAGAAAAAAGATACAAATGAGCCTAAAAATAAAGAGGTAGAAAGAAAATAACCTGAAAAGAGTACATATGAAGATCCATCTACAACATACACCAAGAAAGATGCCTGAGGACAAGACACCAAGACACCAGTCATAGGGAAGGGTAAGGAAGAAAGTGTGTCTACTGAGCAAGAAAAGACAAATCTAGAGGCCAAAGCTCTAGTCCCATATAGAAAATCCCCCACACCCGAGAAAAAGAAAAAGAAGAAACATGGTAAGGGTCCAATCATATTAGATGAAATTATAGAAATTCCTGCATGTGACCCTAGGACTCTAGACCCCAAAGCCTTAAGTAGATATGGTGAATTGTGTACAAGGAAGGCTTCACAAGAGAAACTAAGACAAGAAAGTAAAAACAAGTAGGTCTTAGATGATATTAGAGATATTCTTATGCAAGTAGTCCCTGATATCAATTTTGATGAGGGAACTCCCATCATTGATCAACTTTCTACTCTAACTAGCCACATCAATACTCCAGACATAGATGTAGAGAAGAGAATGGAAGAGTGAGCAGAGGCCAAAATTCAATTGAAGTTAGTAGAGAAAGTAAGCCAAGAAGTGGGAATAAATAAAGTCAAGCTATCAGAGGTAATCACCGAGCTTGACACCACTTTTCTACAAGTAATTACAATTTTGCATAAGTTATGCACCATAGACCACTTCACTATTGAGCTTAGTGAAAAGATAAATAAGCTAGATGAAAACATAGAGGTTAGTACAAATAATTCTTTAACCAAGCCCAATGCATTTCATAGGCATTATACAAAAGTTCAAGAACTCCAATGGTTAAGGATTGACTTGAGGAAGCAAGAAGATACAATCAAAGAGCAAGTAACCGAGCTTCAAGTTGAATTGCCTCCACATCTCAAGGTAATGCAATGACATGTGAATAAGGCAAAGGACTTAGTTACCACCTCGGAGATATCAGTGTTATAAAACATTTTTGATATGCATGCACAAGTCGGATTGGAGCACATTTCTCTTGAGAACCTTAAGGAGGAATGAGAAAACCTCTTGGCTACATTGAAGAAAACCCATCAAAATATTTTTGACAGGTCGTGAGTACATTATTTTCAAAAAAGGGGGAAAGATATATGTATATATATTCTTTTATGTACTTCACATCTAGGGCATCTACAAAGGGGGAGTTCACATATGATTCACATTTTTTGTTAAGTACAAATTTTGAAGTCGGTACGTAGACATAAAGTTTTTGATACTAATGCCAAAGGGGGAGAATGTTACTCCTAAAGAGAATTAATGGTTTTCATTAGTATCATTTAGTCATATAGTCAATAAAGGAGACAAGATAGGAAATTTGGTCAATACACTGAGCTAATACACCAAGCAGAACACAAGGTAGATACCTAAGTTAACAAACATAGCTTTGACCGAGAAATCTTACCGAGCCAAATGATCACCAAGTACCGAACACAGTAGTCACCGAGCATTCATATGAACTGAGCTTTAGTTAAATACTGAGTGATGATGCAGTATATACCAAGTGAAACAAAAAATGACATAGAAGTTTGGAATAGCACAAACTACAAGGAAAACAATTTACACTGATTAAGAAAACACTTTACCAAGATCGAGACAAAATTTAATATGGATGTAATCATTGAATTGTTGATGATTCCTATGTACTGTTGATCTAGGTTATTCATTTCAACCGTAGATCTTAGGTTTTATAAGATATTGTAAAACCCTAATCAGGTCAAGGTCAGTTTGATATAAATTTGTAAGGATGTCATTTTGTCAAATATAACACATGAAGTAGTCATTGTAGTGGAAGACATCAGAAGATCAGACAAGATTTTTGATTGACAAAGCATTGAAGGACTATTCAATTTTTATCAGAAATAGAAGGCTATCGAGCAGTATTTATTGAAGAGATCAATCACATTAATGTGATAATAGATAAGTACTTTACAGATCTGAATCAGGCAAGTTTGAGTTTCTATTTACAAATAAATCCTATTGTTACTCTTTAACCATTGTAACAGATTTTAAATCTCTTAATAGAGTGAACTTAACGGTTCTTTTGTAAATCTCTTAACCGAGTGCACACTTGATTTTGTTGCTAAAATCCTCTAACTAGGTAGATCTAGTTGATCCCATTGTTACTCCTAACAGGGTAAGATCACCACAAGTGATCACAATTTTTATAGCCTTAATCAACAACTTTGTTACTGCAGTAGTGAAGCTTTGTGGGTGTCATCCCCACCACAGTTTTTACCTTCTAACAAGGGTTTCTACGATACCAAAATACTTGAGTTATGTGTATGAAGTTTCATGAATGGTTTATTGATTAGATTACATTCATTTACATTTTCAGTTATATTTTGGATGTATGTTGAATGCAATGGATTAAGTCGGTTAATGATATCTATGTTCACAAAGATTCAGTTAGAAAAGCTTTAAGGGTACTGATTCACCCCTCCCCTCTTAGTAAATATCTTTCCATAATCCCAACAACTATTTCTTCCATTTGCATACTTTTTATTCCCTAACTTGTGGTTTTGTAGGGTTTTTCTTGTCAAAAGAGCTCAATATCTTCATGCCTACTAATGTTTTGTGATGTAGGACGCTTGTCAAAGACTTTGATCTTGAAAATACTAATGGTGTTTATCTTGTAGGTTGCCTTGGAGATACAAATTAAATTTATGTTTTCTTACTTTTTATTTATAGGCACCTAGCTTAACTAGAAGGCTACTTGTCTCGTGATTGATTGAGTAGTAGGAGACTATACTCTTTTCCTTTAAAAAAATCAAAAATCTTGACCTACTTAGTTGATTACTTACAATTAGTCTTGGGTATATTAAAATGTGCTTGATGTGTTTGGGAGACATTGTGGAGTAGGAGAGTATGCTCTTTTCCTCATGGAAAATAAAAAATCTAGACCTCCATTAGCTATCTATTTTCTTTCTTGCATTACCTTTAGAGGGTCTACCAAGAGAGAAATCTTTTGGGAATGACTCAAGTGGGTGAACAAGCAAAGCTAGATAACTCCACCCAACTATAATCAAATGCTTCATTCAATCCAAAGAGATGGAAGACTTGGCTATTTCTATTCCTAATGCTTCTTCACGTGTAGGGACTAGTTAGCTAAATCTTGCTAAGAAAGACTACACTTTATTGGGTGCTTGTAGAGCCTTCTTGGTCTAAATATTGTTTACAAGACTACAAGGGGAGTACATTCACTTTGTGTAGGGCCGAGAGGTCTAAATATTTCTTGTGAGACTATGCATCTTGGGTGCTTCGAGGGCTATAGGCCTTAATTTCTCTTGTGAAACTATAAGGGGTAGACATGAACGAAGATTTTTACTAAAAACCTTAGGACTTAGAGGCTATCATCTTTGGCCATGTGACTTCCTTTGTGCAAGGATTGATCCAAGTAGACTTTACCTGGATCACCCCAAGATACTCACCATATGTAATCCCTTGGATGAAAATACATAACAAAGACAACATCACTTTGGGTGAGGTGAAGGGGTACCAAGTTGTGGGTAAAGGTTGGAATACTTCCCGCTTGACCTTAGGTAGTTTTTCTTGATGTGATTTCTTGTGCTAAGACTTGTGAAAACATTTGTTGAACATACACTTTCTATACTTGAACATTGTTACCTCTCACAAGACCTCACATATACATTTATCCAAGGTTGCTTTGTCCCTTGTTGGATTGTTTGAAGACTATTTCTTGTTCACACTACTTGCTTTCAAAACAAACCTTGTCTAGGAAATGTTCCAAGCTTCACAACCAATCTTGCAATAGTTTGAATCAAACTTTGGACTAAGCTCAAACATTGTCAACATTGCTTCTTATTTTTTGTTGTTAGCTCATCTTGTTATTTGGTATATTCCAACAAGTTAGGAATTGCCTCTAGCTAGAAAATATTACTTTGGTCTCTTGACTACATTTTTAGCTAGTAGAATTCTCACTTGTCCACCATCTCTTTGATCAACTCTCTTGGAAGCTCTATCCTATCTCTTGCTTGTTCACAAGTGTTGTACATATGGATCTACCCACAGCTTGTACATCTTGTGGCAAGTTTTGTTTTATGTATCTCTTACACTCTTACACTTTGGACAAGTGAACACTTTTACTTACCTAGCTTGAACATAAAGTCATCCTAAGTCATCCTATTTGGCTTTTGAAAATCTTCTTTCATGTTGGTCACAACTAGATCTCAAATCTGTGAAGAAAAGTAACCCGAGGCTATCTTTGACAGCTCAAGTGAAGAAGGTCCTATACCTTGGGGTTTCAAACCTTTTGATAACATCCCTAGAAAATATACCTTATCCTCTCCTAGGTTGGCACATAATGTTTCTTACACTCCAATCATGGAAGAATGAAACAAGAGGATTGAGGAATTCCTAAAACAATTAGGTCACAAGCACTTAGGACAAAACAACCAAGAACATCTCAACTCTAGACATGGCTCTCACCATAACTCTCAACATACTAGACCTAGATCATATTGCTCATAAGGTGGTGATTCAACCAATGAAAAACTGATGAAGACATCTTGTAGTTTCAACAAGATGAACACTTGAAAAGACTTATGAAGTTAACCCTGAGTTAAAACAAAGGTCAATACTTCTTGCATTTGGCCTCACAAGGAGTTAAGCTACCTCACAACTTTGATGTTGACAATCTGATCAAGAAAGAGGAACCATCTAAGATGGAAATCATGAAGAAATAGATGGAAGACATGATGAAACATATGCTACACTTAGAGAAAGAAAAGGAACAACCTAGAACATCATTTTCTCTTAAAGCCCCTAGAGCATGGTATGAAAGACTTGATGGATACTTGATAAAGATTGGATTCAAGAAAGGAGCAACAGATTGTAACTTATTCATAAGAGAGAAACCTGATGGATTATTGTTGGTTGCTATATTTGTTGATGACATTATTTTTGGTGGTAATGACAAGTTTAGTGCAAAATTTGCTAAAGAAATGCAGAGCGAATTTGAAATGAGCATGATTCAACCTATTAAGTACTTTTTGGGACTGAATGTGCAGTAGACAGACAAAGGTATTTTCATTAATCAGTCTAAGTATGTAAAAGAGATATTGAAGAAGTTCAAGATGGATGATTTCAAGCCAGTAAGTACCCCTATGATAACATGATGCAAGCTTTCAAAAGAATATGATTCAGTAGTAGTAGACATAACCTTGTATAAGTCTATGATTGGTAAAATTATCTATCTTACTCAATCTAGACCTAATATTTCTAATGCAGTTGGTATTGTTGGAAGATTTGTAACAGAACCTAAACAAAGTCATCTTATGGTAGTAAAGATGATATTCAGATATTTGAAAGGAACTATAGACTATGGTTTATTGTATCCTAATTCAGAGAAGGTAAACCTTCATGTGTATACAGATGCAGATTGGGTAGTGTGTGCTATAAATGTGTCACACTTCTATGGATCATTACATGCAAGGAAACTCAAGAATGAGCCCTCACAAATCGATCCATAGCTCCCTAGGCATGGAGTGCAAGGGTTTTTAAAAATGCTCTCAGCTAGAGCTATTTAGCCTATAACCTTGCTAGTAAACCATGCAATGGGAGATTCAATGAAGACAAGGGCAAGAATGCCAATATCCTCAAGAATCAAGAATGAAATGCAATGCAAGCTAGTTTAAGAATGGAAATGCAAGCTAAACTATGGAAATGAAAGATGCAAGTATTACAAAGCTTCCTAGTTAAACTAGATGAATTAATCTAAAGCATAAAGGAAATCTAAGCTAAGAATGCCAAGAAAATGAAGCTACTATGCAAGAAATGAAATCTAACTATGAAGCAAGAAAGCCATGATGATGCAAGAATGAAGACAAGAAGATAGAGTGTTGATGAAGATCTAAGATGAATGCCAACAATGCTCCAAATCTTCAAACCCTAGATGCAAGAATGTCTCCAAAAGCTCCAAGATGACCTAGAAAACCTGCAACATAATATTAGCATAAAAAGTTGGGGATCTAGAATGAAGAAGAGAGCTCTTCTTTTATAGGAAATGAGGAGAAATGGACCATGGAGATTAAGAGGAAAAAGATTTAATCAACGGTGGAGCTTAAAAGAGGAGCAATCCATGTGCACAAATATCTTCCAATAGGAAAATAAGAGTTGACTTTTGTGTCCATATGAGACAAAAAGTACTTTTTCTCTTTTTATAAATAAGAATAATGCTTTATTTGTGCAACTTAGGATAAGAGGAAAAGTGGGGGCTTTTTATTTATTAAAAGGGGAGGAAATATTCCTTTTAATAAATAAAGACTTAGGATAAGATGGTTAGCCCATAGAAAATAATCGAATAAATGATAGAGCTAGGATTTGATCAAGAATAAGCAATTTATGATTTAGCAAAAGGGGCTAATAGTCTAGGTGACCATTTTTAGGTGTATACAGGTAGGTTACGTTGATGATAGAAAGAGTACCTCAGGAGGAGTAGTATTCCTTGGAGATAGACTTGTTACTTGGACAAGTAAGAATTAGAATTGTATTTCTCAATCCATAGCAGAAGTAGAGTATGTAGCAACAACATTAAATTGTTCTAGTATTGTGTAGATCAAGTAGATGATAAAATATTTTAGAATTCAGATTGATTATCCTATTGTTATTTATTGTGATAACACTAGCACTATCAATATGTCAAAGAACTCTGTGATGCATGCAAAGACTAAACACATTGAGATAAAATATCACTTCCTAAGAGAGAAAGTTGCAGAGAAAGAAGTAAAATTGGACTATGTGAGCACAAAAGATAAGCTAGCAGACATATTCACAAAGCCTTTATTGAAGGATACATCTGAGTATCTCAGGGAGAAGCTGGGAGTAATTCCCTTCCCTGAATCATATTAGAGTTTGCAGGAATGCATCAGTCCTCAGTGACTGATGAATGGTTGACTACTCTACTTTAGGAGTAGTACTGGTGCTTAATTGTTTGGCACCCTTTTCCATTGATGTCAAAGGGGGAGTATATATAGTCATGAAAAAAAATACAAAAAGAGAGAGTATATATAGTTGAGGAGTATGAAGTAAGGGGGAGTATTCAGTAAGGAGATATAGTAGTTGATATTTAGAGCATTCAGTAGTAGATGGAGGATTCATCCTTGGGGGAGTTTTTTTGAGGAAATGGAGAATATTATAAAATAAGTGTACATTTGGATTGGTGGTGTTTTTCATTCCATATGTTTCCATCAATGCCAAAGGGAGAGATTGTTGGAGATTTTCCAATAAGCCAGTGTTGACTGTATGTTTGTCATTGATGAAAACATATGGTAAGAACCATGTGTGGAAGCCTAATGGAGAGAGCCTTAAGTATATGGTTCCTAGATATGTTATCAACATGATATCATAGATGCAGAGGTTGATTCTGAGTGAAGATAGTAATACAGTTGTTTGTATTAGTAAGGGTTCCTGACAGGTCCCAAGAAGAGTTCAGTATGTGATTTTCAGTATGGTTGTAATGGAGCCTTGTGCATTTATATTTATGTTTTAGAAATGTTAGTGAAGCTATGTTCATGGATGTAGAGTCAGTTGTGTAGTACAGGTTGAGTTATGATGTTTCCAGTTGCCAGTTATAGTTTCCTGAGTTTATTTGATAAAGCTAGCATTTTTTTTATTGTTGTAGTAGTTGCGCCTTGGATTAGTGTTTGGAGAAGAGTTAAGAATGTTTGGTTAAGAGCGCATGATGTAATTCAGCATGAGAATAAAATTTGAGTTAATTTGGTGGAGCCGATAGTGTGAAGCGACATGTCTACTCATATGGAGTTGCATAGTCCTAATTAGTGTTGTGTGCTTAGTATAGCCATTGGTGATGTTGTTGGAGAGTTATATTGTTTATCTAATATGATTTCAAGGAAGTTCTAATAGGCCGACTTGATTATATCATTTGGAGAAATATACTTCTAGACGGTCAAGTTGTGATCTCTAAGTCTAACTCACAGTTCACCAAGATCCAGATATAGTGTATATATGTTAAATAGAAGGTTGTAGCCTTCACCCCTTTGATCAGTGTGCTCCCGGACAGTGTGTCCTCACCCCTAATAGGGATAATTATAAAAGACTCCTAATAGGGTCCAACCTTTGACCAGGTCACTGTACTTAATGCATTGTAAAGATCAACTCCTAACAGGGTTGTAAGATCTTTTAACAGGGATCATTATAAACTAGTGTAGTTTATAGTGGGTGTTAATTCCCACCAGGGTTTTTACCTATTTGGGTTTCCCTGTAACCAAAATTGTGGTGTTGTGTTAAGTGTTCTTATATTGTGTTTATGCTTAATGTTCTTCTATACTTAATTGGATAAAGAATTGAATCCTGTAGATAACTGATTCACCCCCCCCCCCCCCCCCCCCTTCTCAATTGTCTCTTGGGACTATTCCTAACATAACAAGGATAAGAGAAAATTATGGAATAAGACTAAGGATGCCATCAATAATGAAATCATGGCTACAACTTCAAAGTATACCACTACTAATGAGAAATATTTCAATCTATCTACTATTGTGAAAGCTAAAATTGATAAGCCTTGGGCTTCTAAGCCTAAGAGAAACTTTACTCCTCTTGAAGAATTGCTTGAAAATGCTTTGAAAATACTTTTGGCTAATTAGATTATTACTTTTCCTAACAACTCAAGAACCTATGATCCTGATATCAAGCCTAAATGGTGGAATGATAATCACTATTATGATTATCATCACAATAAAGGCCATAATACTAATAAATGTATGAAACTTAAGAATCTCATCCAGGATCTAATCAATAATGAGACTATTGTGGTTGACCCCCCACAAGAAAACAATGATCATAAGGCTTTCAAGGGGCCTTTTCCTAAATTTGAAAAAGGGGAGTCTTCCAAGGAAAAGGATAATAAGGTTTCCTACACCTACTCTAATAGAAATAATGTGATCAACATGCTTGAATCTTCTCATCATACTAAAGGAAAAGCTAAATCCAAATCATCTAATGCGGTCACCCACTCTCAAGAAATAATTGCTCCTTCAAGAGAAGCTTCATCTTCCTCTTCTACTCCTAAGAAGATATCAACCACAATAACTCAAGCAGTTACCCTGTCGACTGCACATGATCTTAATCTAGTTAACCAACTTCAACACACTTTAGCTCATATCTCTATACTTGAGCTACTTGAAATCTCTCCTACTCATAGAGAGATTCTTGATCAAGCCCTTCTTGCAGCAAATGTACCTAAAGACCTAGATGTCAATAAATTATAGTCCATGGTCGATCACCTCTCATCTCCTTATCTCACTTTATCTTAAATAGATGACACATCTGTTAGTCATCCTCATAATCAACCTCTCCATATTGAAGTTGCCATCTATCACTATTGATTTAAGCATGTTTTGATAGATGGAGGCATAGGTTTGAACATCTATACTTTTAGTCTGGTTAAAGCTCTTAGTTTATCAGAGCATGTTGTTGATCCCCAATGCAAGATAACAATCAAAGCATACGATGAAGATGAATATTCTTCTAAAGGCCCGGTAGTCTTGCCTATTTGGGTAGGTCCTGTTTAGTGGGATATCATTTGTCAAGTCTTGGATATTCCCTTGGCATACTACATACTTTGGGGTCATCCTTGGATCCATGCAATGCAAGAAGATCCTTCTACATATCATTACTACATAAAATTCCCTCATGATGGAGTTGAGATTACTATTCCTGCAGATTCAACATGTGCCTATAACAATCCTAAGCAATTAGATCGAATGGTTCCTCACAACAAAGGACCATAGGGAGATTTTGTTGAATCTTTGAAAAAAGTTGAAGGCTATCAAGGAGGAACAATAATATCACTGATGGTAAGAGGATCTTTCTTACTAGACTCACATGCTACAATAGCAAGATGAGGTCCTAAGAGAAAAAAAAAAAGTAGTTTCTTGCAATGCAAACTATTGCTAGAGAGGAAAGGACCAGGCGAATAGTGGTGATCATAGAGTCAGGTGTGTGTGTGAAAATTGTCTGTAACCTACAACCACAAATACTTCAATGAGACATTAGATTCATGATTAGTATTGAAAATCAAACATGATTAAAAAACTAATGAAAACTGACTCATTGCTTCCTGGTTAAGATGAGTATAATCTAAATGAATTTTTCTCTTAGATTGAAGTCATTAGATCAGTGACAAGACATCCTAAAATGGAAGATTCAATCAAATACACAACTAAATGAGTGTAACTAAGCTAAAATGATGATTTAGATGAGCTAATTAAAAAAAATGAGATAAGAAATATGATCTACATGATGAAATGAAAAATTATTTGGTATTATAAGATATCTAGATGAATAATGAACTAAATGATCTCAACAATTAAATATGCAATTGAAAAAGGAAATCGACAGAGTTTCTTTGCAAAACTAATCTAGATGCCTAATGATTTGATTGAACTTGATTTTATAGATTTCTATTTGAATTTGAGGGTTGATATGAATCCTTGAGGGATGATTGAGATTAAGACGCCAAGTGATCCATGCACTTTGATGTGATTAGATGAAATTAAGCCCTTTGTCCTTTTGTGAGGTGAGTAGATAATTAGGACTTTTAATTAATTTTCTTAGCAATGTGATTTTTTTATTTTGATTTAATTAATCATGCTAGGAAAATTAATTAATAGCTCTTCTTTGATTATTGATCTCTGATTTTTTTATTAATGATGATTGAGTATTGATGAATTATAGACTTGATATTGGATTTGATGTCCTGATTAGGGTTTTTGACCTTTAATTAGGATTTAGATCCATTTTGATGAAAATTTAGGGCAGTTAGGCCTTTCGAAGGGACTAGACCATTTTTATGTGATTACATTTGCCCCTCTTTGAATTGATGTGAAATCAACACATTGATTCAAATAAAGAATGCTTGATGATCTGATTTTGATTTATTAAACTTGAGTAAATAGTTTGATACAGATCTTGATGAAACTATTCATGATTTAATTTATGATGAATTTAAAAACTTAATTTGATGTATGATGATAGATTGAGACCATGATAACCGATTTGATGTGAATCAATAAAATTGACCACCTCTCCAAGGTTGATGATGTTGATGTCAATAACCAATTTAATGTGAATCGATGAAATTGATTATTGTTAGAAGGATTTTTAAACCCTGAGGTTAATAATAATGCGTAATTAGTTTGATGTGAAGTGATGAAACTAATTAACACCAGATTGATCAAGATATCTAACTTGATATGGTTCCTAATAAATTCAATCATCTGATGACAAAGACACTATCAATTTGATGTGATGCGATAAAACTGATATGTCCCTGTTGATTCAATGATGTTGAAAAGATTGATGTTAATTGAGTAATTTGATGTGGTGCAATGAAATCACTCATTTAGATAAATAGATCGAAGATACCCAACTTGATATGGATTCTAATGAAGTTGAGATGCCTCTAGAGATACGATTCTATTTAATTTAATGATTTTGATTCAATTTTCAGCTTGACCATTGAAGAAGATTTGAAAAGATTTAGTTGATTTGATACTTCGATTGATTATTTTGATTTTGATGAGAAAAATTTGATACTTTGATTTCTTAAATGCCTCGATTTCAAGATTTTTACAATGCATTTGATGTTTTGATATGTTAATTTCAATAATCATGCCCCCTCTGGAGAGAAATCAAAATAAATTGGATGAGAAACAACTGATTTTGCTTGATTTGAATGATGAGAAATTGATTTGAATAGATTAGGAACTCGTTTGAATCGATTAGGAGATGAGTAAAGCATGAATTGACCAAGTTTAACCTTGGTTGACTAGACTTGACCAATGTTGACCTAAGAAAATGATATGAAATTGATGTTGGAAATATTCTTGATTGATTTTGTAACTAATTTGACCTAGTTTGACTAGGTTTGTTCAAAATATACCCAAATTTGACCTAGGTTTAACTTTTGAAATTTAACTTTGATTTCTATTTTGATCTCAAAAATGAATTCTAGGTAGCTGATTAATCAAGTGCTGTCAATTTCAAGGCGATGCTTTGATTTTGAAAATTAGGTTAAAAATTGGGTAGAAGGGCTATAAATAGTAAAAATGGGTCTTTTTACTATTCATTTTTACATTTACCTTTGTGAGCTCATTTACTCTATGAGGAAAAACCATGGCCATTCTAACTGAAAGAATCATTTCAAGATGTCCCGCTGATGAAAATTTGTGGCTTTTAAAGTCATTTTTTGCATTTTTTCATATGCTAATTTATTTTTAATATGCGAGACTATTTTTCTCCGTACAAAAATCTGGTTAAATTTCTTTTTTGATATGTGGTATGATATCTTTTTTTGTACGAAGCCCATTTATAGTTCCTAAGATCACATTCTTATTGATTTTCCTTTGTTGTCCACTTCTTTATACGAGACAATATGTTTCTTCGTATCATGATGTTTCTTCATTTCCCACCTATTCTTGCTTCATATGAAAAATTTCCTTCAAAATCCTATTTCTTATGGAAACCAGTGGTTGAATTTCTTGATTTTCCTTGTCAATTTGATTTTGCTTACTAATTTTTTATGTTATATTGTAATCTAATGCTTTTAATTATATTGATGATGCTCATTTTTTATATGTTACTGATCCATTTCTCACTTGTTTTCTGATGTAGGTGTGGCTTAGCCCCATGCTCTTCCATTATTAGTGACTGTATGCTATGGTTATGATTAACATATTATCTGATATAGACAAAGCCCTTATCGATAAATGTGGTTTGTGATGATTATTAGATATACCTAATATTTAGGTGAATCATGTACTTTTGACTGCTCTTTCTAAGAGGTGGAACTCTGAGCATAATTATTTTCTATGTCAATCAGGGAGATTATAGTGACTCCTGAGAATATGTATAGGATATTAAGGATTCTAGTGATTGGTATACAAGTGTCCATTTTATAGTTCTAGCTAGTGGAGCATGATCACTGCATTCAAGAGATTACCACAGAGAGAGATAGAGCGTGTATCATCTTAAAATGGAAGCACTTCCATGTTAAGAGCATTTATCCCTTTGAGTAAGTGGTTTGGGGTCATATCAGATGCCTTGAATTGATCTTTTCTTTGATTTGGCTTTCTCCCCGCTTTCCACTTCTTTTCTGCTTCGTTATAGGTGAAATTAGGGTTAGGATCTCGAGGATTCTCCTTAATTTCCCTCTTCCATGGCTCTATTTTCTAGGTAGGAATTATAAATAGGTCCTCCTTGCCTTCATCATAGTCATCATAGGATTTTATAACTATCCCTGGCATTCTATCCCATTCTGGTATCATTTCTAGGTCTCTGGGCATCCCCGGGACCTCCCGTCCTAATTCTGGCTGGATTTGGGCCCACAGGGTCAGAATCAAGGTTGATCCTAACTAGGTCAAGATCAAGATCAATCTTGACTAGGTCAGTTACAACCTCAATTTTTCCCCCCTCTTTCAAATTTCCAAATTCCTTGATTTCTAGGTATCGGGTTTCGAGGATATTTGTTTTCCCACCTCCGGGTTGGCTATTTTAGTTTTCGAAATGGTAAATCCTCTAATTGCATTTAATATAGGTATATTTTATAAAGGATAGGACCTAATTGGGATTTAATTCTCCAAGGTGGCCCCTCTAGAGGATTGTGCCCTAGTTCACTATAAAAGGAGGCCTTCCTCTCTCATTTTCACATCACATCTCATTCCATCATGCTCAAGCACTCTCAAGCAAGGTGATCAAGAAAGTAGCCATTCAAGCATTCAAGTCCTCTTCTCCATCCAAGTTCTCCATTGAAGATCAAGGATTCAAGCATACAAGCCATTGAAGGGATTTGGTTCAAGCATTCAAGATTCATCATTCAAACCCTAGATCTAGCCATCATGATGGTGTGATCTTCCTTCAAGATCCTTTTGTTCATCTTCAAGATCCATTTCATTCTTCCCTCAAGGTGGATTCCAAGCATACAATCATGGAGCTTTGAGTTACATTTATTGATGTAATGTTCAAGCTTTCATATCAACATACTTGATTACATTTCAAATATAATTGCTTATCTATTGAATGTCATAGCTTCATTATTAGATCTACTTCTACTACTTGCTAGCATTCTCCATTTCAATTTCAATATTAAGGTTGATTCCAAACTGGGGTTTAACCAAGGAAAACCCCCTAAACAAACAACAAAACCATTTTTCTTGCAGGTACAAGCGCAAAATTTTAGATCTGAGAGTAGATTTGGATACCCTTTTCGATGAATTTCCAAGATCTGTGAACAAAGTTAGAATCGACCTTCAGAATAAAAATGTAGCCTTTGACCTTTTATGAGACTTTGGGGTTTGGGGTTTCTGAGATTGTTTGACCTTCAGAATAAAGATGTGCAAAATCAATACAATTCAAATGTAAGTGTAAAATATTGGCTTTGGGGTCTCTTTTATGTGCAAACCATTGTTCTAGGACCCCATCCATATTTTATCCTTTATAGAGTGTAGCATGATGCCACCCATCAAGGGCACATGACTTCATACCATTATACACTATAAATTGTTGTAGTGCCTAATCCTACTACAAGAGCTCTCTCTTATTTTTGTTTTGTTGCACAATTTGAGGGTGTTGTTACTGCTCTGATGAGAGATGATGTACCACCTCTAGCACCTCATCCAAATCTTAAGGGTGGGAGTGAGACCTAATAGACATGATACCTCTAATTATTTATGATGTACAACTTATTATTGATACATTAACACATTCATGATGTACATGACACACTTTGATGATATACCACAGTACTTTATGATTCTTGACATATTGATTTTTTATCTCATTGTATTCCAAATACTAACACATTTATGATATATATGAGATATAATTTTATGATATGATGATGCAAATGTGTGCAATAAATGATAGCTATTTGTACTTTTCTCATTTTTTATATTCAATACAATGCTTTTATGTAATGATAGTGATTATACAATGGTTGCAATGATATTTGTGAAATAACAATGGATGCTTATAATGGATTTAATGTGCAATAGTTAATGATATGATGAATGCAACTTGACATGTCATGCAAGTAGCTTTTCCTTGTCAATATCCAGGATACTCGGTCATGTTTGAGAGACGGTGTGAAGATATCATCAGAGTAGATATACGAGTATGATGCTAGTTTTGGTTTGAATTCCATCATTAGGATACTATAGGTTAATTTATTGTCACTTGATACCAAAATAATGCAACACTAATATGAATGCAACCTACGATGCACTTGTCTTGTCACATTTTTATCTTTTTAGCTATGTTTATCATCATTTAGCGGTTGGAACACTAAAGTTAGTACAACCCTCACTAGTTAGACTTCAACCATGAGAATATGAATACTACTTCCATCATATTCCATATAGAAAGTGACTACAAGCATCAAGGCATGTGATTCCAAGATGGCCTGAGTGTTATATTCAGTTGACATTGCAAGGTGACACAAGCATCAAGGCCTGTAGAGTCGAGATGACTTGAGTGCATCTTGTGTGAACACGCATGAGATCCTTCTACTTTTTCACAATGTTTATGTTTTCCACAATGACCCATATGTTCATACCATTGGATAAACTATTGTGTACCCACAATGACCCTTGCATTCATATCATTAGGTACACTTTCTAGAATTGCACAATACTAAGATATCACTCAAAAAAGACAAGGAAATAGCTCCAACCTCACCTTAGAATTCAAATAAAAAGAGTTGAGGTATGTGGAGTGTACCACAAGTGTGGATTCTCTTGTCATCAGAACCACACCCACAAGAAGAAATCAAATAAAAGTGTTATACCCCCTGTCCTTCCTCCTCTAGTTTATAGACATCCTCAAGTCACTCAAAAGACATAATAAATGAAAATCAATGATAATAAACAACAAATAAAGAAAACTTCATATCTTCTTCCTCATTCCTCTAATTTATGGACATCATCGAGTTACTCTAAAGACATGATCAATAAACTACAAGACAATGATATATGTGTCTGTTGTAGGTTCTTGATCACTTGTTCTAGTAAATTCATCTGATGGGTGTTGAGAAACACCGTTATATTTTATTGGTGTTGAGAAATACCATTTTGTGTTGGATTAGTGTTAAGAAACATGGTTGTATCAATGGAAGCACATTTTGACCAAGATAATTGACTTTGATTGGATAAATAATTGCGACTTACTAGATAATGAATGCATAGAATTGCTAGGACTTTCCCCAATTACGCGTGACTACCCTAAGACAAAGACATGAACTGATTCCAAGCCATGATGTTAGGATGTGAAACCAACTGATTATGTACAAGCATATATTTAGGATATACAAGATATATACAAGCAAGAAAGTTGAATGCTATAGGAAAGCTGGTCAAGCAATGTATTGATAGATGGAGCGACCGATTACAAGAAGCACTTATTTGCCAAGTTTTCACCACTTGGAGTTATTTCTATTTTTTATACCAAGGCACTGTTAGAAATGTTAGATAACTAAGAGGGGGGGTGAATTAGTTAAGTCCAATTATCCTACAGTCCCAAATACTCATAGATGTATATAACAAAAATTTCAAATCAAATAATCAACTCGGTAAAATATCAATTGTGCCTTTCTCTTCATATATCGATTACCAGTAAATTAAATACTGTGTTTATCGATCTATCCATTTATAGTAATGTGTAAAGTAAAATAACAATTCAACACATCCATACACATAACACATAGATTTTTAATGTGGAAACCATGTTAGGGGAAAAACCACCTGGGACCGGTAACCCAAAATAATTCACTCTTCTGAAGTGAGCTTGATTAAGAGCCAACCCTGTTAAAGGTTATAAAACACATTGTAAGGTGTGACCAAGTTAGAGGATTTATCACTAACATTTCTTCCTTGACCAATCATTCACTATGGGGCCAACAAGAAAACAATCAACATTCATTGAATGTCATATTGAAATATAAAGACTGTTAAGTCCCACTCGGTTAAGAGATTTATCTATAACAATGGTTAAACTGATACAATAATGATCTAATTCCAATACAAGTTAGATTTGAAGATTTTTATATTTACGCTAAGCTCAAAAATACCTCTGATCAATAATCAATTCAATATCTCCATTTCCTCCAACTCTATTATGCTCAGTAATTGCTTTCTTTAACGCTCGATGTTGTCTAAAGATTTTCTCAGTTCTGTCCTCAACCAATTTGATCAGTATTGTATGAAAATAATCTTTTCACATGAATTATCATTCATCAGACTCAATAATGAATCTCATATCTCTTTATATAGACATCATAAATCATTTTCTTTCCATCCATAGATTTTTCCTCTTAATCTTGACCGTAGATTTTTTCGCTTTAACCTTCTTTGACAATTGTGTTAATAACATGTTTCATTCTCCTTCATCTGATCATCCTTGAATTTTGTCAGCCATTTGATCATCATAACAAACATTATCATTTACCTTGGAATCATAAACAATTGTCCAACTCATCATCTTTAGTCAGCTGTCACAAACTCCATTTATTTCTTTCACTCGGTCATACCAGAATGCATCGGTGATAACTAGCTTGGTTAACACTATACTCAGTATACACTTCACTTGCTCGGTGTATACTAAATTCTTCATTTACTGATCACATAAACTTATTCAATCCTGATCTTCAATACATAATATAATCATGTAATACAATCAAGTCATTAAAATAATGCCATAGACTCATCAATAAGTTATCCAATGTATACCATATCCATATCTTTCTCATCCATCTCATCTTTATGTAGATATCTCATTCCTTTACCATTTTTCCTTCTTAAGATGTTTGTAACCATCATGATAAGTACAGTAAAAAATAGTTGACATCAATGATAATATATTAACTGATTTAATGTCTTACATACACTTTAGTAACTCGGTGATCATTAATCATTGTCTTTTAGTTATCCATTCCATTGTCAAACTTTCCTTCAAGATATTCAATCAGTTGTAGTTTATCAATCTCTCCCTTTCGCATTGATGACAACACAATATGAAATATTCTATAGAATACTAAACATCTGTTCTACAACTCAGTAAGAAAATGTTGTAACTTGGTAAGCTCTCCCTAGCTTGTTCATTTAATATGTTTAATCACTGCACAACATTAATACTCCATGCAGTCTCTCCCTGCAGATTTGATCTTCTCTCCATGTGTATATTTTCTTCTTTCCCTTTAGATAAATATTTCATTTATTTTTCTCTCCCTTTGACAAAAATGCCAAAAAGAATAAAAAACTCTTCAATAGCCAAAATATTATCTCTGGTGTTCGGTTTAGATCAAGTACCTTTCATGTACCGATATGCAGTTTTAGTTTGGATTTCATCTTTCAGCTTTCACAACCTCACGAAACCTAAAGTGTGAACATCATGCATCAACATCATTTGATATTCTGATAAAGTGTAGGTTGATCAACCTCCTAATCACCTTAGTGACTGATAGATAGGGTATGGACCCCTAGTCTAGCCCTCAAGTACTCAAATGTATCCTTAGGTAAGGGTTTCATGAATATATTAGCAAGTTGCTCTTGTGATTTCACATACACTAGTTTCACTTGATTTTCTTGTACTTGTTCCCTCAAGTAGTGATACTTTATAGATATATGATTTGTCTTTACATGCATCACCATATTATTAGAAATATTTATTGCACTGCTGTTATCATAATATATTATCACTAGGTCAGTGATCTCTTCATTCATGCCTTCTAAAAGTTGTTTTTTCCATGTAATGTTCGAACAATTAGCAACAACAATAATATATTATGCTTCTGTAGTGAACTGAGAAATATATCCTTGTTTCTTACTTATCCAAGTAACTAGTCTTTCTCCCAAAAAGAATGCTCCACCAGTGGTGCTCTTTCTATCATCAATGTTTCCAGCCTAATTTGCATCTATGTAAACTTTCAGTTCAAGAATGCCTTCTTTCTTGTACCAAAAACCATAGTTTTCAGTGTTCTTCAAGTATATTAAAATTCTTTTTACAATAGTCATATGTGATTCTTTAGGATTAGCAGAAAATCTTGCTACAATTCTAATTGCATGTGCAATATCTAGTCTACTATGTACAACATACATCAACTTACCAATCATTGATCTGTATAATATCTGATTTACCTTAGTTGACTAGTCATCCTTTGTCAATTTGCATCCAGTGACCATAGGTGTACTGACCAATTTTGAATCCTCAATACCAAAGGTCTTCAATACTTATTTTATGTACTTTGATTGAGTAATGTATATGCCCTCACTTTGTTGTAAAATTTGCAAGCCAAGAAAGAATTTAATCTCTCCAAACATTGACATTTCAAATTCTTTTCTCATTTCATCAGTAAATGATTTGCATATATTATCATGTCCTCCAAATATGATATCATCAATAAAAATTTCAGCAATAATAATCTTATCATCAGTTTCACCTTTCAAGTATAAATTGTTGTTATCACTTGTTTTAACAAATCCAATGCTGATAAGGTAGGAATGCAGTCTTTCATACCATACTCTTGGTGCGTGTTTCAATCTAGATATAGTGCTTTGTGTAACTTACATACCATGTTCATCTGATTACGATCAACAAAACCTTCAAGTTGTTCAATGTAGACCTCTTCTTCAAGTATCACATTTAGAAAATGAAAATTTAACATCCATCTGATAAAATTTAAATCCTTTGTAAGCAACATAAGCAAGAAAGTATATACGAAAACAAATTCAGAATTGCAATGGCTTCTTCTGTTCAAAATCTCTACGTTCCCGCCCAAGCTCACATGCTCGGGACTGACCCTGGCCATTTTGATGTCGCTGCTTGATCTGGTGGTGCCCCCATCCTTGGTCTTGTTGCTCCTACATCTGGTGTTGTTGGTTCTCCAATGCTTTCTACCCTTGCTTCTGGGCTATTGATAGGTGTTCTGAAGGGGTCTTTGCTTGGGCCCTCTCAGACGGTTGGTTTTCTGCTTGGATCTCAGGTTTCTAGATATGTGATCTCCTATATAGATGTGGTTGCCTTTAAAGCGGGTATCCATAGTCCTATCTCTACTTCTCCCACCTCCTTTCCTTTTGCTAGGCCTTTTCCATCCAAGGCTCCCCAGATGGCTGTGTCTAGGGTTGCGATGGTTCCTTCCCTGGATCATGTTCCTTTCCTCATGGATATTTCTTTATCTCTTTGGATGATGACACAGTTGTGGAGATTGAGAACTCCTCTTTAGGTTTATTAAGTAGGGAAATTATTTGTAGATTTAGGGGCTTTTGGCCTAGCCTCCCTGAGCTTCATGTCTAGATTTCCAAATTTTGGGAACCCATCATTTTTGGCTCGGTCCACATCTTCCCTTTGGCAAAAGATTATTTCACGGCTAAATTTGATATTGCTAAAGATAGAAAGTGTATTCTCTATGATCATTTCTTTAGTTGGGATGGTCGTTTTGTGCTGATGGTTAAGTCTTGGCATGAGGTCTTCAATCCCTCTTCTGATTCTTTTCACAAGATGCCTCTCTAGGTTAGGCTCCCTAACCTTCCCCTTCATCTTTGATTTGATTCTCTTCTTGAGGAAGTTGGTGAGGCCTTGGGGGATTTCTTGATGGTGGATGTTGAATCTTCTGATATTCTCCATTCCACCTATGCCCACATTTTGGTGGATATAGATGCCTCTAAAGGCTTACCTACGGATATCAAGATGGTCTCTCCTAAGGGTAGCTGGATTCAACCTCTTGACTATGAAGGTATTCCTTTCAGGTGCATAAGGTGTTTTAATACTAGTCATGTTGTGGCTAATTGTGCTTTGGGTAAGACCAGACGTTCTATGTCTTGGTGGAAAGGAGCTTCTTCCCAACACTACATGGTTGTCAAGAGTTATTCTCTATCGAGTTTTTCTTAGGTTGGGGCTTCCCCTACTCCTGTCACTCTTGTCTTTTTGACTATTGAAACTCCAGTGATTGTGACAGTCTTATCTGATAAGGAGGCTATTGGCCACGTTGTGCTGGATCCAACTTCTTCTAGTTCCAGTGTGCTTGTCTCTAAAAGTTCTTTGTTGGAGGACTCTTGTCTTCCTGTCAATTTGTTTATCGTTGTTGTTCCTCCTGGCCCTATTGTGTCCCCCTCTTTAGTGGGTGTTGGCTCTGGGAGTGTTATGGTTGCTAGTTTAGTTGTCCCTAGGTAGTGTGTTGGTCCCTTAATGGGTGTTGGAAATTCAGTGTTGGATTCCTTTTGCTGGCAGGATGAGGCCTCTAAAGTGGAGGAAGGTTGGATTATGGTTAAAGGTAAATCTTTCAAAAGATCCTCGCCTTCCTTTGATATGACTCTTCAGTCCCATAAGAAGAGGACCAAGGGATAATCCTATTGTTTGGTTTTTTTCTGGATTACTGCTCTCCAATGTTCATTCTATGGTAGTGATCCTTGCGCTTCTCTTGGGGGTCTGGTTTTGTTTTAGGATTTTGTCCCTATTTGGTGGTCCCTTTTTGTTGTCCCTTTATGTTGTTGGTCCTCTGGATGTCCTTCTCATGTTCCAGCTGGTTACTAGTTTTGGTGTTCATTGTTTATTCTTTCATTTTTCTTGTAAAAGGTTCAGGACCTTTCAAATCCTATTTTCCTTCTAATCAAAACATAAGAAAGAAATATTCTAACTCCTTCAAGTCTAGCAACTAGTGCAAAATTCTCACCATAGGCAATACCTTCTTCTTGTGCATACCCTTTGCATACAAGTCTTTCCTTATTCCTAGTGACATCTCCATTTTCAATCAACTTGTTTTTGAATATCCATTTGGTTCCAATTATATTCTTATCATTTAGTCTTAGTACCAATGTCCATGTTTTTTTTCTATATCTTCTCAATTTCTTCATTCATGGCTTTAATCCATTCATCATTTTCAAGTGCATCTCTAACAGTTTTATGTTCAAATTCACAAACTAAGCATGTGTTGTTTCTCAACTTACTTCGTTTCATCGTGCCATCTTTCTTGTCTTCAATAATCTGATTATGTGGATGATGTTTCCTTACATATCTTGCAAGTACAGGTTCAGTTCTCTATTCTTCATTGTGTTCTCCACTCGGTGTAGGATCATTATCTTCATTGGTAACAGTTTTCTAATTCTCAATCTGTATAGGCTAATGCTCAATAGTATTACCCCGAGCTCATTAATGCCAGCCAGTTTCTTAGGTAGAGTGTCAATTTGATCAATGTAAGTAAATATACCATAATCTTCTAGTTCTTTTTTTCTTTCTTCATCATTCTTCTCAGTGAATTCATCAACTCTCACATTTGCACTATCAATCATCTTGTTAGTAGCCTTATTCAAACATTTGTAAGCTTTTCTCTTAGTAGAATATCCTAAGAATATTCCTTCATCACCTTTTGAATCAAATTTCCCATTTCTATCATCTTTCATAATGTAACATCTACTTCAAAATATTCTGAAATAACTTACATTAGGTGTGTAACCATACCATAATTCATAGGGTGTCTTATTTGAATATTTCTTCAATTGAACTCGGTTCAATGTGTATATAGCAGTATTAACAAATTCTCTCTGGTATATCCGTGCAACATCCTTTTCAATTATTAGTGTTCTAGCACAATCAACAATAGATCTAATCCTCCTTTCAGTAATCCCATTATTTTGGGGTGTCCTCGGTGCAGAAACCTATCTCTTAATTCCATGCTCATTACAAAAATTAGTTAACTCATCAGAAATAAAATCAACACCTCTATCTGATCTCAAGAATTTTAGTTCTTTACCAATTTCTTTTTCCACTTTAGATTTAAACCATTTAAACATCTTAAAAGCTTCAGATTTTTCTTTCAAGAACATGACAGTCATCATTCTAGAGTAGTCATCAACAAACAAGATAAATTATTTGTCTCCATAATAACTTTGATTTCTCATAGGACCACACAAGTCAGTATGAACCAACTCCAAGATAGCATTAGATGAATAGTTTTTTCTCTTAAAAGTAGATTTTGACATTTGTACCATTTGACATTATTTGCACATGACATGGTCAGGTTTAGATAAGCTCGGTAAACCTCTAACTCTCCTTTTCTTACTGATCTTAACCATGTTATCAAAATTCACATGACATAACCTTCTGTACCATAACCACACATCTTCATTTCTAGCCAATAAAAAAGAAGTTTTATCATTATCAATATAAAATAGATTACCTTTGGATTGTTCACCAGTATTGACCAACTTTCTAGTCTCATTATAGATTTTCACCTTTCTATTCTCAAAAGTAACTTGGTGACCTGTGTTATTCAGTTGTGCTACACTCAATAGATTATAATTAAGTCCCTTAACCCAATATGCATTCTCATATCTGATCTTATTGTTCAAAAATATAGACCCTTTTCTCTTTACTAGACAAGGTGTATCATTTCCCATTTTAACAGATCCACCATTATAATGTTCAAGGTATTCAAATTTTTCTTCATCACCAGTCATATGATGTGTACAACCACTATCAATGATCCAAGTATCATTCTTGCTAACTTTTAAAATAAGTGTTGTTTCAACATACCTTTCTTCTTCTTCTAAATCTTCTTTCAAAGCTACGAATACCACCTCAATGTCTTCATCAGTGTCGGTGTTAGTGTCATCATCATCATCTTCAACAAGGTAACATGCCTTCTTGCATTTGTCTTTGTAATCTCAGTTACTTTTTGTCTCATACTGTTGGTTGCCTCTGTGTTCTCGGTTATCTCTTCTGTTAGACTTCCTTTCACTAGATCTTTCATTATTTTTCTCATCTTCTTTCCTATTAGGACATCTAGCTATGATATGGCCAATCTCTTTACAATTAAAGCATACCAAAGGTAATTTTCCTCTATATCTTCCTTTACCTTTCTATAGTCTTCTAGCCATTAATTCTTCAAGCTCATCAAGTTCATCCTCATCACTTTCACTATCACTCTTATTTCTTATCACATGTAACTTGATTTACCAATATTCAGAGATGACATAAATACAAATTCAATAGTAGGAACAACACTATTATCAAAGTTATTCAACTCATATGAAACCAGTCTACCGATTAGACTATCAAGACTAATATGATTACCCAGAGTTGATCTCATCTCATGAATTGCATAAACTCTAATAGCATAAACATGTGACAATGTTCTGAGAATTTTACTTACAATAGTGTCTTCTTCAATAATACCTCCTGCTCCTTAGATAGAATTCACAATCTCCTTGACTCGGTTGTTGTACTGTGATATGTTCTCTCCTTCTTTCATTTTCATGTCATCAAACTTTCTTTTAAGACTTTCAGCTTTAGCCCTTAGCATATTCACATCTGATCCATGAACTAGTGCAAGCTTGTCCCACATCTATTTAGCAAAAGTACATGTTTTGACATCTTCAAATTCGACATCTGATAAGGAAGAAAAAATCTCTATCATTGTAGTATTATGTTCATGTCTTTCTCTCATCTGATCAACAGTCAAAGGTCTAGTAGGCAAGATGAATTCATTATCCAAATAGTATATTGCAGATAATCAACTTGGTAAAATTTCAACTGTGCCTCTCTCTTCATATACTGATTACCAATAAATTAAATATCATGTTCCCAATCTATCCAGTTATGAAATGTGTAAAACAAAATAACAATTCAACACATCATACACACATATAACACAAATTTTTAATGTGGCAACCTTGTTAGGGGAAAAACCACCTGGGACTGGTAACCCAAAATAATTCACTCTTTTGAAGTGAGCTCGGTTAGGAGCTAACCCTGTTAAAGGTTACAAAACACACTTTAAGGTGTGACCTGGCTAGAGAATTTATCACTAACAGTTCTCCCTTGACCAATCATTCACTATGGGTTCAACAAGAAAATAATCAACATTCATTGAATGTCATATTTAAATATAAAAGATTGTTAAGTCTCACTCAGTTAAGAGATTTTTTTGTAACAATGGTTAAAATTATATAGTGATGATCTGATTCAAATACAACTATGATTTGCAGATGTTTAGATCTATGCTAAGCTCAAAATACCTCTGATCAAGAATCAATTCAATCCTTCATATCCTCCAACTTTTATTCCACTCGGTATATGCTTCTCAGATGCTCGGTGTTGTTTTCAATTCAACTTGGTTTTGTCTTCAACCAGTTTGATCAGTGGTGCATGAAAATAATCCTTTTCACATGAATTCTCCTATAGTATAAAAAATTCCAGACTCAATAATGAATCCCATGTCTCCTTATATAGACATCATAAATCATTTTCTTTTCATCCATATATTTTTCCTCTTAATCTTCACCATTCATTTTCCTTCCTCAACTGTTGTATCATTAACACATTTCATCCTCCTTCATTCGATCAATCTTGAATTTTGTCAACCATAGATCATCATAACAAACATTATCTTCTTCCTTGAAATCATAATCAATTGTCCAGCTCATCATTTCAGTCGGTTGTTATAAACTTTATTTCTTTCTTTCAGTCGGTCAATACCAAAATGTGTCGATGATTACCTACTCAATTAATACTATACTCGGTATATATAACACTAGCTCGGTGTATACAAAAATCTTCTTTTACCAACCACATAAACTTGTTTAGTTCTGATCTTCAATAAATAACAAAATCATGTAATAAAATCAATTCATCAACATGATGCCATAGAATCATCAATAAGTTACCAAATGTATACCATAGCCATATCTTTCATATCCATCTCATCTTCATGTAGATATATCATCCCTTTACCATTTTCCTTCTTTAGATGTTTTTAACCATCATGATAAGTAATAGTCAAAACTAGTTAACATCAATGACAGTACATTGACTGATTTAATTGTCTTACATATACTTTAGTAGATTAGTGACCATCAATCAATATCTTTCACTTGTCCATTCTTTCCATCAAGATATTCAATCAGTTATAGGTTATCAAGGTCTAGAGGATAACTAACTCTGTAGACTTTCACATAGACCAAAACAATTTTTTTATAACCATTTTCTTAACCAATGTGAACATTAAGTGTTAATTTTATAACACTTAAGTGTATATATTTAATATATTTTGAACAATATTTAAGGACATCAAATAAGATAATTTCATGATTTTAACCATACCATATTCTCATTATAATAGCATGGATGTATTATTGACATCAATGACAACATTCAAAGACCAAATACTAAAGGTTCAACACATCTTTGGATTTTTTAATTAAGTATTTCAAACTTATGCCTTTAGAGTACTTAGCTCTGATACCAATTGTTGGATTATAGAGGGGGGGGGGGGGTGAATCAGTAATCCTTTATTCTCTGTACCTTAAAACTTTCTTTGATTCAACTTGGTGTCAACTCAATAAGATACACTTCAATATTAACCAATAATAGTAAATTACATTTTATCAATCAGCAATAGTATTCCCAATAAATATTCAACACATATAACACCAGTATTTAATGTGGAAACCCAATTTGAGAAAAACCACTATGGGAATTGTCACCCACTAAAGAAATAGTCTTCTGAAGTATGCTCGGTTAAAAGCCAATCTGGTTAAAGATTACAATACACATTTTTAAATGTGACCCTGTTAGGGGATTTACCTTAGATTTGTTAGGATCTTCACCCTATTAGGAGTGGTCTGGTTAAAGGTCTTCAAACACTCTTTTGAATGTTACCTTTTGCAATGATTTACAATAAGACTGTTAGGTCCACTCAGTTAAGAGATTTTTTTGTTACAAATGTTAATAAAAAATAATGAATAAATTGACCTATAAATCTGCAACGATCTTTTGCATAATTAGATCCCTTGTGCGCTCTTTGTCTTCACTTCAATCCTTCACTTTTGACGTAGGACAGGTAAGGAGGATCCAATTAAGGGCAGTCCAAACAAGTAGCCAAACACCACAATGCAGAATTACACAACAAGACAACATTTTCAACTGAATTTTCATTAACATGCCCAACTGTAAGGCCTTTCGGGTTAGGGCCAAATACAATCAAATTATTTTTGCAATCTTCTAGCTAGTCCAGTTCTGAAACAAATCAACAACTGATGGAAACCCTAAGGCATACCTGAACTTGAATTTGCAAGCCTCCAAGCATTCTCCTTGTCTCCAAGCATGCAACCACTAGTTCTGCTATTACAAACTATTAGATAATAATACGATCTTCAAGATCTTGTAGGATCTAGATCTAATCACTGACTTCCACTGACTAACCCTTAAACAACTACCCAAACACTCCTTAAATACTAATCTTCAGCCACAAGTTAGCTGGATGACATAAGTAACTCCTAAGACAAGTTAGCTCCTATTATAAAAAAATATTAAATGCAACAACAGTCGGCTCTCAAATAGCCTTACAAACATTTAATTCTCCATGTTGGCCTCAAGATCCACATAGGATAATGCAAAAAAAGCTACCAACAATAAGTGCACCAAGCCGGCCAACCAAACCCTCAAGAACTCTTATCGATAAACTAGAACTACCGAGTGTCAAAGAAACAACTGAGCACCAGTCAAACAACCAACCATGCTAAGAAACACTGAGTAACATAGGCATCACTAAGCAAGTAGATCAACCAAGCACCACAGACATCACTGAGTACTAGCTCCACTAAGCACAAGAAGTTTCACCGAGTTCCTTCAGTGATCGAGCTCCCTTCAATAAATGAGACCGTCGCTTAAAGCTGTAACAAAGTAACATAGAACCAAAACAACACACCTCCATGTAGATTCACCGAGTACCCTAGATTGCCCCTGCATCACTTTCCATTGGCTTCAATACTTAATCAATCTCAACTTTATGACTCAGAATTTAACCTTTTCCTTCTTCATTGCATCAGTCGATGACTCAATAACCCTTCAACTTGCCAGTGATTTCTTCATACAATTTAATCCTTTATATAAACTTTCCTTTGCCTCTTAATCTCCTTTATTATGTTTTCTTTTGATTAATCTCAGTCATTTGATCATCCTCACAAACTAATTCAATGAACTTAGATCTAAATTAAATATTTTATCATCACCTTGAAACTTGAACTTTCCTAGAACTTGTACCTTCTATTTTTTCTGCTTAGATCTATACCATAGATCATCACCTTGAATTTTCCTGATCATAGATCTTTTAACTAACTCTTCCTCATCATCAAAATTTTTCATCTCATCATAGCTCAAAATTAAATGTCATTTCGATCCTTGTATTTAATGTTTGTTCCTTTCTCGGTGGCTAAATTTTTTCTTTCAACTAAATTTCAGTTTACTTAGCTTGGTAACTAAAACCTTCTACTTGGTGTCTTGAGTTCCTTTCTCTTTACCAAAACTTACTTTCCTTTTACCGAATGACTTTTTCCTACTCGATAACCAAACTATTTTGCTTACCGACTTGACTAATCTTCTTTACTGATTTGATATAATCACATGTTTGGTAGAAAAAAATTATATCAACACAACCTTAACATTGTCTAATCTATATCTGTTGCCCATTTAAGTTCTTAAACTTCACAACATTTCACTTCTTCTTCTTCTTCTTTAACTTACTCAACTTATATCATACTTCGAATGACATGTCAACTCAATATAAATCATAAATCAATTGCTTGACATCAATGATAAGATAATAACTGATCTAATCTTTCTACTATCTTATATACCTATCATCTTAGTTGGTCATCATCATCATCACTATTAGTTATAGTAATATTGTCCTCGTAGGGTGATTACATTTTCCCACTACGACAGACCCTCTACAAGGAAAAATGAAAGTGAAAATGGATAACAATTAAGGGTCAGGATTTATGATTTTCTTCAAGAGACAAGAGCATACTCTCCTACCAAAATTGTTTCTCCCAAACACTCCAAGAACACATTCATTTTCCTCTAATTAAGCTAGATTCCCAAGAAAACAAAGCTAATGAAGATACATAGTTTTTTTGAATCTCCTTAGTGACCTGCAAGAAAAATCGGTTGGTAGTTTTTTGAGTATATTTTTGGTCTTCAAGAAATTGTCTTGTACAAAGTATTTTAAGTTGTGAAAATTATCAAGCAAGGACACAAACATCCAGGATTATCATTAGTAACCAAAAATTAAACTCAAATTCAAAATCAAATTTAACCTCGAAATGCTCTTTGTTTGTGAAACAAACACCAATCAAAATACAACAGTGTTTCATACGAATACCTTTACCATTCCATACGAACTACAAATTTGATACGAGAAAAGACACTTCACCATAAGAAATAATAGTTGGAAGTAATCACAAGTAGTTTATCATACAAAATAAATTATTAATCCATATGAACTAAGAATTTGATATGAGAAAAGATGAACTAGTAGAAGATTTTCGTACTAACTCCTTTACTATGCAATATGAAGAAATATAAAAAACAATAAAATAAGATATACCAGATGAACTAAGATTTCCCCGTGAAATTCTGTGAGCCAAAGACATATCAAACATGGAGTTCATCAAATTTGGAGGCCAAATTTTGTATTTGGCCTCACGGTGGGCGCCAAAAATGTGTGTGTGAAAATTGTCTGTAACCTACAACCACAAACACTTCAATGAGACATTAGATTCATGTTTAGTATTCAAAATCAAACATGATAAAACAAACCAATGAAAACTAACTCATTGCTTCCTAGTTAAGATGAGTATAATCTAAATGAATTTTCTCTTAGATTGAACCCATTAGATCAGTGACAAGACACCCTAAAATGGAAGATTCAATCAAATACACAACTAAATGAGTGTAATTAAGCTAAAATGATTATCTAGATGAGTTAATTGAAATAATTGAGCTAAGAAATATGATCTACATAATGAAATGCAAAATTATTTGATGTTATAAGATATCTAGATGAATGATAAACTAAATGATCTCAGCAATTAGCTATGCAATTGAGAAAGAAAATTGATAAAGTTTCTTTATAAAATTAATCTAGATGCCTAATGCTTTGATTGAACTTGATTTTATTGATTTCCATTTGAATTGGAGGATTAAGATGCATCCTTGAGAGACAATTGAGATTAAGACTCCAAGTGATCCATGCACTTTGGTGTGATTGGATGAAATTAATTCCTTTGTCCTTTTGTAAGGTGAGTAGATAACATGGACTTTTAATTAAATAATTTTAATTAATTTTCTTAGCAATGTGATTTTTATTTTGATTTAATTAATCATGCTAGGACAATTAAGTAATAGCCCTTCTTTGATTATTGATCTCTTATTTTTGGATTAATGATGATTGATTATTGATGAATTATAGACTTGATAATGGATTTTATGTCTTAATTAGGGTTTTTGACCTTTGATTAGGATAAAGACCCCTTTTGATGAAAATTTAGGGCAATTAGGCCTTTCAAAGGGACTAGACCATTTTTATGTGATTACAATAGGACCATATAGTTATGAGATTCCATTTCTCATAATTATGGAGAGATGGCTCCAGAGGAAGATGAAGAAGAAGAAAAAGAAGAAAAGGAGGATTTAAGGCTCGAAAAAGAAGAGCTGCAGGAGGATATTGAGAAGGTTGTTCCTCAAAAAACCTCTCTGCAGATAATAAACAATAAAGACAATGAAGAGGAGGAAGACTCAATCCCATCATTTGAGGAGCTTTCCTTATTTTTTGATATGGATGAGATCAAGTAGAATGATGATAACATAGTAAAGAGAATAGTTTAAGAATAAAAACTTGTTGTTCTTCCAAGTTGTCATAAATGTTTCTATATTACAAAGGCATATCTTGGAATGAGGGAAACCTTAGAAGAGATCAATGATGAAGAAAACTTCTTGGATGAGTTTGATGCCATCTTCTCATCCACTAGATTTGAATAGGTAAGTTCTGAGTTAGAAGACCAAGAGTTGCAACAAAAAGAGGATATCTCTGTACTAGTAAAGAAGCCATCAAAGCTAGTATCTATTGGTTAGAAATAGATCAAGGCACTAGTGGAACCATCAAGGGGATATCACGCCAAACATCTAACTTGATTCTTCAAGTTTAAATTGGTGATGCTCACCTCTAAGTATGAAGATGAGCTTCATAAAGAGAAGGATGAGTTTACCCATGTGCTACAAGAAGACAACATTCAAACATGGTTGAACTTCTTTTTTCTCAATCTTTGGGAGGAATTATAGCATGTTGGATGCCTTTCGATATTTCTTTTATGGCTAATTTTATAGAAGCATGTAAAATATCATAAGATAGTTAGGAAGGGAAGGTACTTCAATAAGCCAATTAATGGTTTCATTTAACATCATTTCAATGTAAATATCTATACATAGTAGATTAGGATTTTCTTGTTTTCTAAGAAGTATTGTTGCATATAGTACATTCTCCTTAAGGGAATGCATGTTTTAGTTTCTAGCTTCCTCCAAGTGCATTCTTGCACAAATTTTTATGTCTTCTCTTGTTTTGAGGGAGGTCTATTTTTTTAAGCTCCTTTATTTTTAACTCTATGCCCAATGATTATGTATTTTGTTCCATTCAACTAGAGATTATGAGGTTCTTTCATAGAAAGATTAGATCCCCTATGAGTCACAAAAATGTAGATATTAACCACCTTGGACTTCATCCAAAGTATTTTTTTGGATAATTTGAGGGAGTGTAGAGGTGACACAATGAGCATAAGTTATGACCCTGCAAAGTTGGGATAGCTAATCACTAAGGCTACACAATTTCTACCATGTCAGCAAGATTTTTTCTTTGAACTCCTTCACTTTTCAAAGTACGCGCATTGTAGAGAGAACCAAGTATCAGAACCATAGAGTTTTCAAGGCTAAAAGGATGGAAAAACTCAAGGAAATCCCACCAACGTGCCACATGTCAGCATTGCAGAGTTTAAAATGCCTCCTCATGAGGATTCCCTTCTCTACATTCAACCACTATGACATGTGTGCAGGGTGTGGTTGAATTGATAAATGGGTAGAGAGGTCCACCTCCTTCAAGGAAAAGTGATATTTTTCCAATTAGCGGTGAATCTCGAGGTAGTTTTTATCTGAAAATTGGATCACCTCTACACACAAAAAATGAAATCACTACAAGTGGAGTTGGAAACTTATTCCCTCATGATGGAGAAAAGGTTGCAAAAGGCACATGTGGAATCCATGCTGTGTGCATGAAATAAGAATAATGATGTAGAGATCGGCATGCTGAGATAGCTATAGTAACCATAATGATGACTCTTCTACATGGCACAAATGCACGTCCCTTCTTAGCTACATTTTGAGATTATGTTAAGGGATTTCTTCTTTAAAAATCCTACAAGCACATTGTAATAAGGAGTTTATTTGGATCTATAACTTCTATTCTAGGAATCTTTTGTTCGCTACATAGAAGAACAATTAGAAATAGATTTAATTTCATTTTTCAGACCCTATCTTTGTATTTTTTACATAATCAATAGAGGAGACATACTCGACTATGCCTAGTTTTTCTTTTCCTGTGCATTTCTTCTATTTTGTAGATGATTTAAGGTTTCATGTCAATTTTGAATGAGTGCAGCTATCATTTGTTATATTTTAGGATCTTATAATTCATCATAGACCACAAGTTATTGAACAATGTTTGGTTACTCCTCTGGACAGTGTTTGCAATCTAAGGTTATACCAAACCATTTGGTGAATGAAATTCTTTTAGAATAGTTTCTTTGGAGAGATAATAGAAATATTTTTTGTGATTCTTAGTGAGTTCTTCTCACAGGAGGATTTGAATATTTTGATCCATGTCTAGGATCTTGTCATCATGTTCTCTTTCAAATAATGAAGACTTTGTGGCACTTTGTGCTCATTTATGGGATTGTATGTTATTATTTTTTCTAAAGATAAAATCAAAGGGTTTCACAATATTTGAGGCATCACCTTGATTTTAATTTAATTCTCCTTCTCCTTTCCCAAAACACCAAAGAGAAGAGGCATTTTCTATAAAACCTCGAAGGTTGCTTTGCAGGAAACATTTCTTTCCCACTCCTATAAAGATTTTGGACTTCCCTTCTTTAGACAAGATCCTAAAAATGTGATGAACAATAGCTAAAGATTATACTCTATACAACTCTTCTAAGAGGCCCCAATCTCTAATTTGATGGGTTACAGTGTCAACGCACGATTGTGCCTATAAATTTTCAAAAAAGTTATTGCCAAAGCATGACATGTGCCATCTTTTGATATTTTACTTGAGATATTGAATTTGTTTGACAAATGAGTACATCATTGTATCATAAGTCGACTTCCCCTTATGGCACCATTTAAGCATGATGCCCTAAAGAGAAGGATCATGAAGCCACATAAGATGGAACTTAAAAGATGGGATTTTTGAGATCAATAAGTGGGAAGTAGTAAGCTCGGTTGGGTAATGATCACCTTTCCAGTAAGGAGAAATGTAACAACATGAGAGATGATACACAAATACAATTTAGTAAATTCCATGATGAAAAAAAAAGTTACCCAAATTAGATCTAGGGATATATATTAGATCTATTCATAAAGGAAATTTAAGGACATTGGGTTCAAAACATGTAATGAAATAATATGGGTGTAATGTACAATCACTAGGATAGTTGTTCAAACTAGGAAGATTGCACCTAAATGCTCTCGATATATTAGGAAGGAAAAATAACCCACTAGACTTTAGAAGGACTCAAGAACTAAACAATTATAAGGGGTTTCCTTAACTATTGGATTATTGATAGTATAAATATAATGATTGTAAAGAGAAAGAAGCATGTTTTGTCATGTAGAGAAAAAAACAAACTTAGAAACAAAAATTTAAAACCAGATCTAGGAAACCAAAACAAAGACTAACCTGCACACCAAATCTTAGCCTAAAATTCTTGTAATGGGTGACTTGGAGTGTATGGGACCACTAGACTCACCCTCTACTATGGGATTCACCCTTGATCTGGTAAAAGTTGGTGAAAAATTCATGGATATGTTACAGAGTATCAGACCTACTTGTAACCAAATTTGAAACTCCATCACCTATCACTTGTACACAAAAAAGGTGGAGAATATTGGGAGAAAGTGGTTTTCCTTAGGCAAACCCCTGTTTAGGAGTTAACTTGGAAATTAAATTGAAATTGTAAGATTTGCCTATGAATGTAGTGTTGAACCTTTTGTATTTGGTCTTTGAATGTTGTCATTGATGTCAATAATACATCCATGCAATTATAATGGGCATATGATATGGTTAAAATCATGAAATTATCTTATTTTATGTCCTTCAATATTTTTCAAAACATATTCAAGACATACACTTAAGTGTTATACAATTAACACTTAATGTTCACATTGGTTAAGAAAACGGTTATAAAAAATAGTTTTGGTCTATGTAAAAGTAGACAAGCTTAGTTATCCAATAAACAACAACCATAGAACCTTTTTGGAATGGGAATTGAATTATATAAAATGGGTTGCTGCTATTTTTTGTATATCACATGTATGGAAAGAGAAAAAGTTTGTTTATCAGAAGTAGTTATAAAAATTCATGTCAATTTTAGCAGTTTTGAGAAGTTTTGGTCTAATTGAAGTTTGGGGTATGTAACTGTAGACTAGGATTTGAGTGTGCACCTAAACCTGTTTTGAAGGCCAAAGACAAACAAACGTCATAGCATATTATCAAATCAAACTTAATGGTAAACAAACTAAAATCAAAGCCACCTCAGTTTAAGCCTAAAACGGATGCGCCCATGCACCGTTTGATATGCTTGGATATAAATGGATGTGGGTGTGCAAACTCAAGCACTTGGAGCATGCAAGATAAATGGTTTGAGGATCAAGAAGACTCAAAATGACACAAAATAAGTATGAGGAACCTATTTTGCCTCAAAGGCCTCAAGAACACACAAATATGCAAAAGCTAAATGAATGAACTAAGATTGATCAAACAAGAAATGAATCTATGTTAATCCCATTAAGCTAATTTAGATGTGATTTAAGCTTGAAAATAATCTAAAAAGATGAGTTTATTGCTTATGCTAGAATGAAAATGACATTATGACTTTGCTATTGAGTTTGAGAGTTGAAAGATGATTTGCCTTAGGAAGTGAGGGTATTTATAGGATTTCTAAAGGCTTGGGGTAGGAGGAATGAATGGCCAGGATTGAAATCCTTAAGAGAGGCCAAGATTCACCCAAAGGGAAGCACATGGATTGTGCTAGTTCTCAGCCAATCAGGAGGTGACACATGTCACAAGGTGAGTGGATGAAGGGAAGGGCAAAAAGGAGTCAACAAAGGGGGCTCCAAGCTCATAACTCTCCAAATAAATGCTTGTAAGAGCAATGAATGGGCTTTAAGAGGCTTTGAAGACTTTGGGGAAGCAATAAATACTTTGTGGTTGAGATATTTGGAAGGAAAGACTTTGCTTTGGTTTAGGAAAGTCTTAAGCTTGGTTAGGATTGCACAAAGGTTTAAAGGGTAGGATTAGGATTAGATTAGGACAAAGAAAGGATTAGGATGGGTGAAGAGGGTGGATTTGAGAAGATTCTAGAAGAGTCTAGATTTCTCCTTAGTTTCATGGAATAAAAGGTTATTCATTCCAAAAGCTTAAGTTTTAGGAATATTTATTAAAATATTTTCAATAAATATAAAAATTAAATATTTAACCTTAATTAAATATTTAACCTTGGGATTAGGGTTAGAAAAGATGGGATTAGCCTTTTAATCGAAATTAAGAAGGGATTAGAAGATTTTGGAAGAGGTTAGTGGTCTTAAGGAAATTGGCCAAGTTTGGGATAAAAAATAAATTAATTTATTTTTTGAAGTTTTTGGGCAATTTATTAATTAAATAATTAATAAATTAGGGATAATGTCCAAATGACATTTTTAGGCTAGATTCCTTAATTAAAGATTTTTAATTAAGAGAGAGGGATTTAATGCCATAAAAATAAATAAATTAATTAAATAATTAATTAATTAATAAATGATGACATCATCAAGGATTTTCAGAAAACAAAAATAATTTATTTTCTGAAGGATTTTTCGGTGTCTACATTTTGCCCCTCTTTGATGCGATGCCGCAAGTGGCATGGCGTCAAAGACAAGAAAACAAGATGCCAAGGCTAGAATCAGAAGAAGAGGGTATGACACCTGGGTGGACTAGGAGAAAGAGAGAACATGCCCCAGTGGGACAAAATCATGGAAGATGCACCCAGTGGGACAAGGAAAAAGAGGGATTACGCCCTGGGACAGAGTGTGCCCGGCGGGACGAGGAAGGAAAGGCCTAGGAAGAAAGGGGAGATAAATAACCTCACTTCTAAGAACAAATATGGATGATATGCAAGATGAGATGGAAATGCAAGATGCAAGATGCAGTTATATGCAAAGATGCAAGATTAATCTATATGATAAATGCAAGGGACCAGATAGCTCCAAGTGCAAACGGGAGTGCACAACCTAGATTTAATATAGCAATGCTAGAGACCTGCCAAGGATACTAGGATTACGAGGCCTTGTCACCAGTGTTGCAGAGGACTGACGAGGACTGACGCTAAACAAACACACAGGGTTGCCCCAACATCACACATGAAGCGCAGAGGCGACATGGTGGAACCGATGCTGAAGGAACCACAAACACACAACTGACTCACAGGCAGAAGCGAAAGATCAAAAGACCTTGCCCCAGATTATCCGCACACGCAGCACACCGTGATATAATGAATCGTGGTGACCCTGGTGGGATAATGAGAAGCCAAAAAGATTAACAAGACCCAAAGGACAAAAATCCAAGATCAAAATGATAACTCCAAAAAAAGACATCCTTTGCCAAGGAGAGAGATTAGGTTTGATTAATGGTGGGAAGATTGGTCGGACAGGAGGAACGATATATCCTCAAGGACCAGGATGGAAGATTAGGTCAGACAGGAGGAACGATATATCCTCAAGGACCCATGGGTTGGTGAGAGAATAAGTGTGGTTGTTCGCTGGCAAAAGCTGAAGTTCAAGGAATAATCAGGATGAGCAAGGATAAGTCGACAATTGATGTTGCTGAAGCACAAGGCCTAAGTGGGACTACAAATTTTCTGAGGCTGGGGATGGGACAAGATATTTGATCAAATGCTGCTGCAGGACGGACAAAGGTTATGTACAACAAGGAGGAACGATATGCACAAGGGATATGTACAGAAGCTCAGGATTGGGGATAGGAAGATCACACTCAGCGGGACTCTCACTAGGACGGAGACAAGAAGGATAAATACAGGGAGGAAAGCGCTGTACAGGAAAGGGACAAGGATATGGTACAAGATATGGTACAAAGCTTTGGAATAGGATATGGATTGCAGATGGGTTGGAGGAAGATGGAAGCTGAATGCTTGGAGGATAGGGGAGATGGAACTGCTGGGAGATCTGTTAAGAGACGATGGATGGTGGAAGAGGACGGTAGCTGAAAGGACAACTGAATAGATAAAAAGCTCAGTTTACTATGTTGGCGCCTGTTTGCCAGGTTTTCACCAATATACTTGTCCAAGGCGCTTGAATTGCCAAGTTTTCACCGTTGGACGATTATTTTCTCTTTCTCTTTTTTTTTTTTTTGCTTTTTTGCTTTTTTTGCTTTTTTGCTTTTTTTTTAATGTTTTTGGATTTTCTGATATATGCAGGATCAGGTTCAGGCATAGAACCTCTTCAGATGGATGATGTTGATAGGATCATTCAAGGGCTCACCTTCTGGTGTTGATAGCTGATAGGCTCCCGAGCCGAAGGATGCGGTGACAACATAGGGGCCCAACCAAGTAGGCTCAAACTTGCCTTTCTTTTCTCTATTTGCTAGGACCTTCTGATTTTCTTTAAGAACCATGTCACCGACTTGGAATTGTCTAGGATGGACCTTTTTGTTATAACTCCTTTTGAGTCGATTCTGGTATGCAACCAGGTGATCATAGGCTTGCTGTCTCTTTTCATCTAGCAGATCTAGCTATGTGAGCCAGGCCACACGATAGTCTTCATCAGTTGTATAGTTCTTCATGGAGACGAGCAAGGATGGGAGCTCAACCTCGATCGATAGAACGGCTTCAACACCATATACAAGAGAGTATGGGGTGGTGCCTATGGGAGTGCGATAAGAAGTGCGATAGGCCCAAAGGGCAGGATTGATTTGGAGGTGCCAGTCACGACCAGAATCATTGACAACCTTCTTGAGGATTTTCAAGATAGTTTTGTTAGTTGCCTCAGCTTGGCCATTTCCTTGAGGGAAATATGGACTGGAGAAACGGTGATGAATGTGGAGTCTGGCACACAGATCATCCACATGCTGGTTTTCAAAAGGTGTGCCATGGTCTGTGAAAATGGTAGATGGTATGCCGAAGCGGCAAATGATATGGTAGAGGATGAACTTGGATATTTGGATGCCAGTAGTAAGGGTGAGCGGAATTGCTTCAACCCATTTGGTAAAGTACTCTGTGGCTGTTATGATATACTTGTGTCCATCCGAAGAGAGGGGGGTGATCAAGCCAACGAGGTCGAGGCCCCAACATGAAAAAGGCCACGGTGGTGCAATAGGCTGTAGATCCTGTGCTGGTGCATGTATCAAATTGGCATGCTGTTGACATGGGAGACATTTCTTGACAAATTCACACGCATTATGTTCCATTGTTGGCCAATAATATCCAACTCTAAGCAGTTGCTTTGCTAGAACCATGCCACTCGTGTGGGCACCGCAAATTCCAGCGTGAACTTCTTGTAAGGCCAGGATGGCCTTGTTTGAGTCTAAACATCTAGATAGGACATTATGATACCCGCGACGATATAGGGTGTTGGCTACAAGAGTGTAGCGGGAAGCTCTGCGAATGAGGTTTTGGCGTTGGTTATTGGTGAGATGGGGAGATATGATACCATTTTTTAGATATGCATGGATTTCGTGGTACCATGGGGATTGGGGACCAACCAAGACACACACCATGTCTGCATCGGCGTTCTCATAAGCTGGTGAATGTAGCTGCTCGACTAGAAATTCATACTGTGATGCGTCTCGTGGTATTTCCAATAAGGATCCGATGGTTGCCATTGCATCTGCTGCTTTGTTCTGAAGCCTTGGGATCTGATTGAATTGTAGATGTAGGAAATGCTCTTTCAGTTTATCCACTAGTTGCTTGTAGGGTAGCAATTTGTCATCCTTTGTCTGATATTCATCTAGGACTTGTTTGATAATCAGCTGTGAATCTCCGAATACTTGTAGTTCTGTGATGTTCCATTGGATAGCTGTTCTAAGACCTGAGATGAGTGCCTCATATTCTGCAATGTTGTTGGTACAGGGGAATCCCAACTTGAATGATTTTGGAATATAGTCACCTTGAGGTGTGACGAATAGGATTCCTGCCCCAGAGCTATGGGATGTGTTGGAACCATCAAAGTATAGTTTCCACATGGGCTGCTCTTCAATCATGCATAAATGTTCATCGGGGAATTCCATGATTAGTGGATAGGCATCCACCAGTGGTGCTTCTGCTAGTTGATCGGCAATGAATTACCCTTTGATTGCTTTGCGATCTACATACTGAATGTCAAATTCGCTAAGTAACATGACCCATTTTGCCATACGGCCTGTGAGGGTTGTCCTTGATAACAGATACTTAAGAGGGTCCACCTTTGATATGAGCTTGATTGTGTGGCTAAGCATGTAATGTCTAAGTTTTTGAGTGGCAAAGACCACTGCTAGGCATGCTTTCTCCATGGGTGAATAGTTAAGCTCATAGCCCACAAGAGTGCGATTGATGTAGTAGATAGCTCGTTCTCTATTTTCGTCATCATGCTGTGCTAGGAGTGCCCCTAGTGCTGTAGCTGTTGTTGAGATGTAAAGAATGAGTGGGCATCCTGAAACCGGTGGTACTAGGATTGGAGCATTAGCTAGATACTCCTTGAGCTTATCAAAGCTTCTTTGACATATGGGATCCCACTTGAAGTTGGTGTCTTTTCATAAGAGATGTGAGAATGGTTGGCACTTATCCGCTAGCTGAGAGATGAATCGCTGAACTGATTGAAGTTTGCCCTGTAGGCTTCTGAGCTGTTTGAGATTTCTTGGTGGAGGCATCTCTGTTATTGCTTTTACCTTTTTAGGATCGATCTCTATGCCTCGTCTAGAGACGATGAAGCCTAGAAGCTTGCCAGATGTAACACCAAAGACACATTTCTTAGGATTAAGCTTTAAGCCATAATGATTCAGATGATCAAATACACGTTTTAGGATGTTGAGGTGCTCATCTCTTGTTTTGGATTTTGCAAGGATATCGTCTACATAGTCCTCAAGGATCTTGTGGATCATGTCATGGAAGATCGCTGTCATTACTCGCTGATATGTTGCTCCTGCATTCTTTAGCCCAAATGGCATCATGTTGTAGCAGAAGGTACCCCATGGGGTTGTGAATGCTGTTTTATGTTGATCTACTTCTACTATATGAATCTGATTGTAGCCTGAAAATCCATCCATGAGTGATAGCATTTCATGACCCGCTGTAAGGTCTACAATCATGTCTATGTTAGGTAGCGGGAAATCATCTTTAGGACATGCCTTGTTCAAGTCCCTAAAATCAGTACAGATTCTAATGTCGCCAGAAGGCTTTGTGACTGGCACCATGTTAGAGATCCACTCTGAATAATCTATTGCTCTGATGATCTTAGCTTGGAGGAGCTTCTCAAGCTCTGTTTTGACGAGCAATGCTACCTTTGGATGCATTTTCCTTAGCTTCTGCTTCACTGGCTTGACGTTTGGATCTACTGATAGATGATGAACAACAAGGTTTGGATCAAGCCCAGGCATGTGGGTGTATGACCATGCAAAGTTGATGATGGATTCCTTGAGCAAGGTACTGAGAGCGATTTCTTCTCCTTCTGTTAGGTTGACTGCAATGTAGGTGATCTTTGGACATTCTTCTGTTCCCAAGTTGATTGGCTTGGTCTCTTCTATGATGATCGGCGATTGCTCTGGTTTATAATCTTGGATAGGGGGAAGAGGCAAGGCTTCATCTTCTAGCGCCTGAATTGCCAGGTTTTCGCTAGAAGATACGCCCTTTATTTTTACTATTTTGGAATCAGAATGTGCCCCAAGGGGGTTTTCACATAAAGACTCATGATGTTCTTTTGCTATTTCATTTTTGGGACTAAAGCTTGCCTCTTCCCCAAAATATCCTTCTGGGTGAAGTTGATAGACAGAGGTTGATGTTGGATCCTGGTTGACTGCTGGACCTGATGCCCCCATGAATTCTAGGAGTGCTTGTGCGCTTTGGAACTCATTGATGTGTGCGATGCTTGGTTGGTCCCAATCTATGAGGTTAGGGTTTGTGAGGGGAAGATCTATGAGGTTAATGGAGAGTTGTTGGAGGACAGAAGTCCCCAGGAGGGTGTCGTCGGCAAAGATATCGTCGTAGGATCGGATGTCTTTCTCTTCGGGGATGTCTTCGATTTCCACAAGGTCATCCTGGCTATTCGAAAAGTTCACGTTGGTCATGTTAGTGTCCACAGTTGTGGTATTGGGCTCTTGTTCAAGCAGGCGAGAGGTATTAAAGCCAAGTCCTTGCTGTTCTGGATTTTGGGATGGTATGATAGGAAACAAATTTCCATCCTCTTGTGGTCCTAGACCACCACCTTGATAGTTATAGTGTTTTGCGACATTTTTGTAGGGGATTGGGTATTTCTCTTTGAAGTACTCAAGAAGTTGTGTGTCACGTGATGGGGGATCTTTGTATAACCATTTGTTAATATCTGGATCCATTTCTTTGCTGTTGATGTTGCCATGAGACTCAAAAGTCATGTTTCCGATTTGCTTGAGCTTATAATGTTCCCCAACAGGCTTGTTTTGACAACTTGGGTGCCCTTGAGTATGTGGATCACGTGGAAGAGCTCCTATAGCAAATGCATCACTGGGGCTGTATTCGCCACAACCCTGGTTGTTGATCTTGATGGATGATAAGGTGGAAGAGAGGATGGTCTCTGGATCGCGATGGGATCAGGATGAGCTAGCAATAGAAGTACCAATATCGGTTCCAGGACAATGAGTAGAATGAGGGAAAGATGCTTCCATCGCAAGGCAGTATGCGAAGGGGTTAGGGTCAGCGTGGATGGTAACCTCAGTGCCTTGATGTGGAAATTTGATGCACTGATGGTAAGTAGATGGTACGGCCTTAATGGAATGGATCCATGGACGACCGAGGAGGATATTGAACGGTAGGTCAAGATCAACAATGTGGCAGAGAGTATCTTGCGTTGTTGGGCCTAGCTGGATAGGCAAAGTCATAGTACCTTCAGAGGTACGCTCCAAGTTATCATATGCTTTGATAGTGATTTGCTCATGTTATATGTCAGCCTCCGTGAACCCAATCTTCTTGATGAATTTTAATGTGCACAAGTTGAGGGCTGAGCCATTATCTACCAGAACTCGTTTGATGGCAAAATCTCTGACCATGACAGCAATGCGGAGAGGGAGAGTATGGTCAGGAGCGACATCTGGTATATCAGATTCTTTGAAGGATAAGGCACATGCTGCTGATAGGTGTCCCACAAGAGTTTCAAATTGAGTTGTGTTAATGTCCGTGGGGACATGACCTTCTTTTAGAGCTTTGTCCAGGATCTCCTGATGGATGGGTGATGTGCGGAGCAAATCCAAGATAGATATTTGGGCTGGCATGTTCCCAAGATGCTCTATGATATTGTATTGTGCTCTTGGTGCATTATGCTGTGTTGCACGTGCATTTGATGCTGGCCTGGTGTTAGACTATGCTATGGATGTAGTAGATGTTGGCCTTGGAGGAGTAGCTGACCTCAGAGGAGCACCGGCAATAGTTATCCTACCACTGCGGGTAGTTGCAGCACATTGTCGATCCGGCCCTCTGACGTGGATGGTATTGATGGTGGGCTCATCTTGGATGGGCTCAACTTGAGTTATGCATCCGACATACTTGTCATAGTTGATGTAGGCCGCTGTGTGATCTTCTTGCTTGCCTTTGCCACGATTTTGGGGCTGATTGGTGTTGGCTTGATTATTCCCGGTATCGTGTTGAGGGAACACATTTTGATATATTTGCAAACCGGCGTTGGGTGAAGCTTGAGCTGGTGCATCGACCTGGATTTCCTTGCGATCGATGAGATCCTGGATGTAGTGCTTAAGCCGCATGCACTTCAATGTTGTGTGCCCCTTTATACGATGGTAATCACAGTATTCATTTTCTTTATACCAATCAGACTTTGGTGCGTTGTCATCCTTCTGTGGGACGGGCGGATATGTGATCATATTTGCCTTGGCTAGCCGATAAAAGATCTGATCCAGAGGCTCACCCAAAGGTGTGAAAGTCCTCTTTGGATTGTTCTGATTGTTGGGTTTGTTCTACCTTGGGGCAACGTTAACTGTGTTAACAGGATTGCCTTGACGTGCTGGCTGTTGCTGTTGGTATTGTTGCTGATACTGTTGCACAGGTGGTTGATGAGCTTGAGGAGGCTGCTGATAAATAGGTGCTTGATATGCGGGAGCTGGTGGTTGTTGATAGATGGGTGCTTGTGGCGGTTGGTATGTTTGAGCTGGTGTAGGACTAGCCACAACAAATTGTACATTCTTAGTGTCAGTGGCTCCATCTGTAACAACATTCTTGTTACGATTCCAGTAACGGGATTTATCATTGTTGGGTTTGTTTTTGGAATCATCCTTGAAGTGACGAATAGTGCCTTCGTCTAGGAGAGCTTTCTCGATGCCTATGCCTTTGCTCTTGATGTCTTGGTATGTTTGGAGACAGTTCATTCGCATGTGATGGGATAGCTTTGGATGCAGGTTATCAATGAAGATCTTTGTTAGATGCTTCTCTGGCGGCTGATATGATAACCTGGTTGTAAGATTCTGCCATCTTTGCAAGTATTCTGCAAGGCTTTCTCTGTCTTTCTGCTTTGAGTTGCATAGGTCTAGCAAGGACAACTCATTCTCCACATTATGGGCATAGTGTGTGATAAAGTTCTCAGAGAGTTTAGCAAAGGTTTTTATTGTCCCATGTGGTATTTTGTAAAACCACTCAACAACAGTTCCTCCCAAGCTCTTGGGAAACAGGCGCAGGAGATAGTTATCACTGTAAGCCACTTCTTGGCACGCCATGTAGAACTCTTTGATATGGTTTACTGGATCTCCTTTCCCCCGATACTTGTCGAACTTGGGCATCTCAAAATGCTTGGGGAAATGGATAGTTGCTATGGACCGATCGAAGGGATATGAGCACACCTCTTCGAACTTGTATGTTTTATTCTCTGTTCCACTTTGGAGCACCTTTAGAGCATTTTTCATTGCTTCCCACTCAGCATTGAGTGGCGAGGGAACTGAAACTTCTGCTTGTGATGGAAGCTGTGGAACTGGATATGGTGCTTGCTGTGGATAAATGGGTTGGAACTGATTTTGGGGCAATGGTTGCTGGGGATATTGCTGGTGTGGCATAGGGGGATATTGATATGGGACCGCTTGATGTTGTTGGGCTACTTGCTGTTGTTGAACTGATGGTTGTTGTGGGACTGCTCGCTGATATTGGACATTTGGAACTTGCTGTTGTAACTGATGGGTGGGAACTTGTTGTTGCTGGGGGATGATAGGGATTTGTTGCTGGGGTTGATAGCAAGGGACTTGCTGTTGTTGAGGAATGATGGGTGTTTGCTGAAAGGGGACATGTGGTTGCTATGGGGGAGGCTGTTGGAACGATGCTGCTTGCAGGTATGATGGTGGTAGTTGCTAAGGTTGGCTTTGGGTTTGGCTGATATAAGTTGGGTGCATGCCTGCGTTACTTAGAGGTGGAACAGACGTGGGGAAGCTAGAAGCAAAGGGTGATGGGGTAAGATAGCTGGGGAAAGTTGGCTGTTGAGGTGGTGGAACTTGCTGGAAGGTATTTGGGATTTGGGATGAATAGCTTGAAGCCGGCGGTGTTTGGGGTAGTTGCTGCTGTGCTGCTTGGGCGAAGGCAGTTTGTTGACTTGCAACCATAGATGTAGGGGATTGAGATGGGATCCCCCATGCCTTCATTTCTTCTTGTGTAAGGCCCCACTGAGAGCTTGTGTTAGGGTGCACTGCAGCAGATGATGGAATGGTAGGAGCAACGGGAGCTTGGGACATGAATGATGGTTGAGATAAAGGAGCTTGTTGAGGTTGTGGTTGAGCGGATGCTTGTGAGGAGGAAAATGAAGGAAACACCCAAGAGAAAGATGAGGTTGGAATGGGGAGCGATTGCGCTAACCCCAAAGAAGAAGGTACGAGTGCTTGGGGGGTGAAGGGTGACGGTGCTCCTTTGATGGTGAAAGGCGTTGCTTGACTTGCGGATGGTGGCAAAGCTTTTGGTGTAAAAGCTTGCGTGAAAGGTGGAAGCTGACTTTGGGTTTGGATTTGGGCTTGGGCAGCCATAGCAGATGATGAAGCAAAAGGGGTAGGAGATGGAGCGGATGGCGCTGCAGCTTGTGTTGTGGGACTGGCGAGGCTTCCTTGCAAGAAAAGGGGAATGGTGGCAAGCTCTTGGGGTGTTTGCATGATAGGATCGGGAAATGATTGGACAAATGGAGAATACGCTTGTGCTAGAACTTGGATAGTTTTGATGGGGATGCGTGGATAGAGAGATGGTGGGATGGAGGTAATTTCTGGCAGGTAGTGAACAAATGTGCTTTGCTGATGTTGTGGTACAAGGGCATTGGTTGCTGGTGGGTTTTCTTGAGGATTTGCAAATGCTTGGATTGCCAACGGGGATGAAGGGATGTTTGGATCTTCACATGGGTTACTGGCTTGGATCTGGGGATTGTAGGTCATCATGGCGTTGGTGAAAAGTTTGGGATCGGATGAGGTTGTTGGTGGATAAGGATTCATGCTTCTTCTTTTCCGAGATCTGGTCTCAACAGGCATGGAGATGCAAGTGCTAAATGTATGCAAGATTTTTGGCTAAAAGATGTTTATGGATGCAAAGTTGATGAACTTCTAAAGATGATGACTTCTAAGATGCAAATGCAAAGATAGGGATCAAGATGGCGATGATGGAAGCTGGATGGAACGGATATGGATCAAGACGGTGGAGGAAAGATAGGTTGCTGGTGGAAAGCTGGTGAAAGATTACTGAGCGGTCAACAAATGAGCTGCTATTTTTCCCAAATGGAGGATCAAAGATATGATGGGGTCAACCTAAGATAGACTGATGATCTTCGGTCAACAAGTTTTTTATCAATGCACTCCAATCTCTTGCTCGAGATGATGGCTATGCAAGGACAAGGTTTGATTTCTTTATGACAACACGTTGTGTCAAAAAAGAGGATGATGGTCTCTGATCTTGGATATAGGATAGGAATAACTCAAAAGGTATAACACTAAGTGTTGGTGGAACTCTGGGTTTGGAACAAAGGATGATGGATCTGCCGGAAAGATATGGAAAGCTAATGGGGGGATGCTGGTGGAAAAGGTATTGAAGGGTGAAGGGACAATGCTCTATCAAAAGGGATAATGCAGATGACAAGGATTGATTCTAGAATGCTGGTAGGAAGATGAATGCAAATGCAACTTTTATGATATTTTTGAAATGCAACTAAGGTTTTGATGCTGATGAAAAGGATGAAACTAGGATGAAACTAAGATGCAAGGCTGTTTGAGACAAGATTTCAAGATCTGAAGATGGAACAAGACATGAACAAGGAATTGGCTAATCTTCTGGCTCAAGGTTGACAAAGTGATGGTTAACTCGGAAACGGAAGGCGAACTATTTGATGCGGGCGTTATGGGCAATGTTCTCAAGTCTGGCTTGGGATTTCTCCTCTGCTTGGGTTGCTTGGATAATGGATTGATAGGTCTTGGTGTTCTTCTTGATAACTTTTCGCTCTTGATAGGCTTGGGATTTAGGCAACTTCGCTTTAGGATGTTTGTTCTTGCTGGGCATCACTTGGAAAAGAGGCTTCTGATTTTGAGGCAAAGGTTTCCAATGGCAAAAGTTAAAGTCAAAGCAATTTCCGCAAGGGACAAAGCAACCCTGCGGGATACAAACAAAGGCAACTGACTCTGACAAAGCTTTGAAAGTGTATGTTTCAACAAGTGTTTTCACGGAGTCTTTGACTGTCAAGCACTTCAAACAGATCTACCTAAGGAAGGTGAGTATCAAAATCGCTTGCCCACAGCTTGGTATCCCCCAGAAGGGAATACAAATGGTGAGTAATCTTGAGGCGACCCGGTAAACCCCTTGGAATCAGTCCTTGCACAAGGATTTTGATACTTTCAGATGTAGATAGGGTAGCCTCTAGTTTATCAAGTTTTTAATAGTTCTGTGGTGTCTCCATACCCGGTTTTGCTGATCATCCGTGACTCACTTAAGAGCCTTGCCAATTATGCTAGGGGAGAGGAATGTTTACCATCCCTAGACACGTGTTTGGCACGAACGCCCGGCGATTAGGAGATGTAAGTGATTCTTTTGGACTTCACTTATTTGTATACCGGCCGGAGGGGATACCGGTTTGAGGTCGTTCTCCGAGGAGGAAGTGCTTCTCCTTGGACAGGCCTCACTAAAAGTAGAACAAGTGAACTTGTCCAAGTTCAAATGTTCCATGTTGCTTACTCTAACAAGGATTATGCAAGAATCGAAAAACTCCTACATGCACATCAAGCAGATTTTGTTCATTTTCCCAAATTTGATTAAGTGATGTTTTGAACTTTGAAATGAAGACACTCGTGATTAGATTTTGATTTGTTCTTTTCCTCAAAATGTAAATGAATTGAACGTTTGCAAGTTCTTTCCTTTTGTGCATTCAAGATTTGATTAGCGAGTTGATTTAAGAACTTTGAAAAAGCTTTGTTTTATCCCTTAGATCACTCAAGATTGAATTTGTTTGCTTGCTTTGAAATTTGAAACAGATGAGGGAATAGAGTTGTTCGTTCCTTTAGTGCATTCGAGATTGAGTTAGCTTTTCAAAATGACAATGACATTTTAGGACCTAAGTTCTTTCCTTTAGTTTCATTCAAGATTGAGTTTGACCTTTGCTGTAATAAAAGAAATGAAAAAAACCAGTCCTAAGCAACTCAAGACAAAAAACCAAAAAGTGACACTGTCCAGCTTATAGGCGACGCTAGAAAGTGCAGAGGCGACATTTAATTCTTACAGGCAACATTCTGTACCTCAAAAGGTGACAGATAAAAAACCAGAGGCATGATTTCTTTCGTTACAGGCGTGATTTTATTACAAGAAGGCGACAGAAGAGAATTCTCGGACGTAACAGAAGTTATCGACAACAGGAAAATCTCAGTTATGCAGGCGTGAAAACAGAGCTCATAGGCGTCATTTCTTTCCTCAAAGGCGTGATTTAATTGCATGAAGGCATGACTGGATTGTTTGTAGGCGACATTTCTTTGTTTGAAGGTGACATTTAATTGCTGTAGGCGTCATTTCTTTTCATGAAGGTGACATTTCTTTATTTCCTGCAAAATACAAGCATATAAAGCATAATTTCATCAAAATGATTATGGTTTGAGTCCCACCGGGCGTGCCAGAATGTAGACTAGGATTTGAGCGTGCACCTAAACCTGTTTTGAAGGCCAAAGACAAACAAACGTCATAGCATATTATCAAATCAAACTTAATGGTAAACAAACTAAAATCAAAGCCACCTCAGTTTAAGCCTAAAACGGATGCGCCCATGCACCGTTTGATATGCTTGGATATAAATGGATGTGGGTGTGCAAACTCAAGCACTTGGAGCATGCAAGATAAATGATTTGAGGATCAAGAAGACCCAAAATGACACAAAATAAGTATGAGGAACCTATTTTGCCTCAAAGGCCTCAAGAACACACAAATATGCAAAAGCTAAATGAATGAACTAAGATTGATCAAATAAGAAATGAATCTATGTTAATCCCATTAAGCTAATTTAGATGTGATTTAAGCTTGAAAATAATCTAAAAAGATGAGTTTATTGCTTATGCTAGAATGAAAATGACATTATGACTTTGCTATTGAGTTTGAGAGTTGAAAGATGATTTGCCTTAGGAAGTGAGGGTATTTATAAGATTTCTAAAGGCTTGGGGTAGGAGGAATGAATGGCCAGGATTGAAATCCTTAAGAGAGGCCAAGATTCACCCAAAGGGAAGCACATGGATTGTGCTAGTTCTCAGCCAATCAGGAGGTGACACATGTCACAAGGTGAGTGGATGAAGGGAAGGGCAAAAAGGAGTCAACAAAGGGGGCTCCAAGCTCATAACTCTCCAAATAAATGCTTGTAAGAGCAATGAATGGGCTTTAAGAGGCTTTGAAGACTTTGGGGAAGCAATAAATGCTTTGTGGTTGAGATATTTGGAAGGAAAGACTTTGCTTTGGTTTAGGAAAGTCTTAAGCTTGATTAGGATTGCACAAAGGTTTAAAGGGTAGGATTAGGATTAGATTAGGACAAAGAAAGGATTAGGATGGGTGAAGAGGGTGGATTTGAGAAGATTCTAGAAGAGTCTAGATTTCTCCTTAGTTTCATGGAATAAAAGGTTATTCATTCCAAAAGCTTAAGTTTTAGGAATATTTATTAAAATATTTTCAATAAATATGAAAATTAAATATTTAACCTTAATTAAATATTTAACCTTGGGATTAGGGTTAGAAAAGATGGGATTAGCCGTTTAATCAAAATTAAGAAGGGATTAGAAGATTTTGGAAGAGGTTAGTGGTCTTAAGGAAATTGACCAAGTTTGGGATAGAAAATAAATTAATTTATTTTTTGAAGTTTTTGGGCAATTTATTAATTAAATAATTAATAAATTAGGGATAATGTCCAAATGACATTTTTAGGCTAGATTCCTTAATTAAAGATTTTTAATTAAGAGAGAGGGATTTAATGCCATAAAAATAAATTAATTAATTAAATAATTAATTAATTAATAAATGATGACGTCATCAAAGATTTTCAGAAAACAAAAATAATTTATTTTCTGAAGGATTTTTCGGTGTCTACAGTAACTGCCTCCAAAATGTCAATTTTTTTGGTTTATAAGTAGGGGATACATTCCTCTAAAATATGGTATAGGGGTTTGGAGAGAAGTTTCAAGATTTGTGTGGAATTCTTTGTAGACCGAACAACTTGCAGGCAGATTTTAAACAACAAAGAAGAGGGAAATGCTTTATGTTTCTATTTTTCCATTTGTGAATTGATTTTCATTGTAGAAGTTTATTAGAGATATAAGAAGGGATATATATTGATTTTTGATTCATTCAAATCAGTATTTGATCAGATCTTTTAATGGAAAAAGAAAACATATTTGGGTACTTGATGATTTGAAGAGAAACAAGGGTTTATCATTTCAAGAAAGTTGGGAGTTTGAAAAAAATTAACTCAAGGAAATGTTCTTGCATTCAAATATGTTGTTTTAAGTCTGATTATACTTTTTATAATCTGATATATTCATTGTAAGAAGGCTTGTATTCTTTGGTAAAATTTATTGATGTAAAAGAATCAGTAAGAGAGAAGAAGATAAGTATATCATGCATTATGTTTTCAACAAGAAGTTGAAATCAATGATTTATGAATTGTATTGTAATAGAGTTGATCCTCTGATTTTGTATCTCATTTATTCAATTTGGAAGTTGGTGCTTCTTGTATTCTTGAATTTGGTGCTTTAGATGTAAGGGATTGGTGTTCCTTGAAATTGGTATTTCTAAAACAGGGTGTTGGTGCTTCCTAGAGTTGTAGCTCTAAAAGTTTTTCCCAAGAGGCTAATAAAGGTTCAGATTCAAAGTGGTTTTTTCACCCTAAGGGGTTTTCCACTATAAATATTGTGTACCTTGTTATTCTTGTATATCTTGTTCATTTTTATAACTTTATGTTATAATTGTAAAATTTGAAATTGTAAAGTTGAAAAGAACAAGTTTTAAGTAACCACTGATTCACCCCCCTCTCTTAGTGGTGTTTGTCTTCCAATAGGTAGCCACCCAACATCTAGAGGTAATGGAAATCACAATAATAAGAGAGAATTAATATAATAAGAATAAATTATATTCCTAATAATAATTCAATACAATCAATTGGAATGTAATATTACATAGGAGAACCCTTGGTTATATAGGCAAAGTTAGTAAAAATGAGTGAACGAGACAATGAAAAGTATTTTCATCTTATTACATGATAATCAAGAGACAACTTATTACCCACCCAAGGTAGTTCATCACATGTCCACCATAGGTGGATAATCCTCCAATGTGTAATATAGTATGTGAACCATGTGTAAAAAAGATGGAAGGTGATTACGCAAAAAGACCAAAAAAGGTAGATCACCCCCCTAAGGTGAAAAAGTCCATCTACCATAAGTGGATATGATAAAATAATAGAATGATTCCAAATAAAGTGGAAATGCTCCAAACTCTCCTATGAAATTTCCAAAGTAAGCTTAAGTAATGTGTAATTAGTACCTAGGTGTGAATTAACCAAGGTAAAATACTTTAATTATACTAACACCCCTAGTTAAGTGCAACTTAGCGAGTGTACAAAAGGTAACAATGCAAGATGGGTCCTAGAAATTAGGTCAAGTTAGGTACTCATGTAAAAATGCAATGCAATCTATCACATAGAGAAAAGGACAAAACTAGATGGGAGAAAAATCCCCTCCAAAAGGGAGATGAAAACACGTAATGCTATCGAGGACAAGAAAAAAACCTCATATGAGGAAAAATTCTCCCCCCTAAGAGAGAAGAGACAAATATGGTCCAATATGATGACCAACACTCTTCCATAGGAATAAATAGAGCCAATGCTACACCAAGAATGTTAAAGTGTGACAAAAATATGTACCAATGTTGATGAAGAACTAATAATGAATCACTTACTACAATATGATAGAGATCAAACATGGAGACACTTGCATAAGCATCAATTGGATACTCACCAATGGTAGGTTGGTACATTCCAAGTCTCAACTAGAACCATGCACCAAGTCTCATAAAGTAATTCCTAATCTACTAAGTATAGAAGGATTACATCAAATATGTCAACAATGATAAAGTACAAATAAGGAAATCACTTTATATCAGTGTGTGTACAACATAGCTCATGCAAGAGAATACGATATCACATGACAAGATGTAAAGCTAGAGATTGATAATGAAACCACCAAGAATGTGCTACAAATGATCACAGAAGATGGCTTCGGTTGGAATTTCACCAAGAAAAAAGAGAGGACAATTGCCTCCCCCTCCAAGATGTCGGTTGGAGAACACAACAAGATAGGTATGTAGGTAGACAAGAAAACATCTTTTTCTCAAAAATTTTATTTGTTTGAAATTTATTTTTAAAAACTTATAAAGAAGTTTTTAAAAACATTTAACTACTAAAAAATTATTAAATAATAACCAAAAAAAAAAAAATTTCTTTCTTTTTTTTTCTCTTTTTTTCTTTTCTTTTCCAAGCTTTCCATTTTAGTGACTACAATTGCCACAATAAGGCTATAAGAGACTCAAATTGTTATGTAAAAGACCAACTAAGGTATAGGAATTACAATTTTATAAATAAACCAAATTGTAAAAGTACAATTTTTATCACAACCACTTTAAACATATAGCACCACTATAAAAAAATAAAAATCACACACTTTCAAAAAACATTGCACCTTAAAAGAGTTTGTATGAGCCCAAACGATGCCTTGGAAGTTGCAAAAACATGATACCAATTTTTTTTTAAGCATTCATGTACTAAAATTAGAAATCACTTGCACCAATGTGTAGAGCAAAAAAATGTACTCCAAATAAGAAAAAAATCATCGAAAAATGAGTTCAAATAACTAAGATATTTATTTGTAAAAAGAACTTGCATAATTACGACGTCTAAATCTTTGTCACACCTCCAAAATTCAAATGATTGTAGATTTGACATTTCATGTCTAATTTGGATGAAATAAAAGTTGATCTTGAGGTTTTTGGACCTCCTTAATCTTTTGCCAACCTTTGATTTGCACCAGCTAGGTCCAATTCATCCTTGTAATAGAAACCCACAAAGAGGACCTCCCAAAATACACCAAAATATGCACTCAAATATTTCAAAAATACTATCCAATGACACTCTATGGTCTCTACTACCATGTAATAATTGGCTACGAACGTAGCCACCCAAGATCTAGATGAAATGGAAAGCACAATAATAAGAGACAATGAATATGATAAGAATAAATTGTATTCCTATGAATACTGAAATACAAAAACCCCTTATTTATTATAGCCAAGGTGAGTACAAAGGAGTGAATGAGACAATGAAAAGTGTCATTTTCTCATTACATGATAATCAAGAGACAACTTATCACACACCCAAGGTGGAATCACATGTCTAAGGTGGAAAAGTCTATCCACTATAAGTAGCTATGGTAAAATAATACCATGATAAGTCCACATAAAGTATAAATGATCCAAATGCTCTTATACAATTCCCTAAGTAAGCTCAAGTGTAATTAGTACCTCGGTGTGATTTAACCAAGATAAACTACCTTAATACACTAGTAAATTACATGAAAAGAAAGGAAGTGTGTTGTCAATAGCAGAGGTAATGTCTTATACCTTGATGATGTAAGTGCTTCTTTAAATGAGGTCACAAGTTTTGATGCAATAATATGACTCAACAAAGACCTAAAAGGACATAAAAAAAAGACATGTTTGCATAATAATGTTTAGGCTTGAAACTATGATGAGGTGAATTGCTTGAATTCTTAAATATGCTTGATTGCTCCTTGAATGCTTGATTTCTTGTGCCTTGATAAAATTTTAATGGATAAATTAAATTCTATGTATTGATCTCGAAATGAAGGAGGTAGCCTTGAACTAAGACCTTACCTAGCCATTTCAAGGCATAAAACTCAAAAAAGCTGACTTGGATCACCCCATACATTTTGGGCTTCCCTTTACGAGCCAATTAGGACTCAAATTTAAATCAAGGGTCAATATGGACATGGGGATACTCAAAATTTGTACAAAATCAAGGTGCGATAAATGGAAATGTACAAAATACCACTCATAATGGAATATGACCTATGTATATAATAGATAATGATTAAATAAAATAATTAAAGAGGGTAAACCTAAAATTAAGGGCCCATATTAATTAAATTGAGATAAAGGACTCAAATGCATAATAAATTTTTTATGATGCATAGAAGAATGAATACACACTAAAATATGAACTAAAAAAGTGTGGAATTGGATACACTAAGTAGTGTGTACAATTTATGATGCTACAAGGCTAATTGAAACAAAAAATTCCTAACCTATCCACTGTGACTAATTAGAGTTCCCTTACTCCATATTATTATGGCAAGTCCACTCTCCATACATAATTTGAGTACTCCACCACCACAAGGTGTTGAGTCCCTGAATTTTTATATGTATAGTGGTGATGAGGACCCATATATCCATATTAATTCCTTTCTCACTTTGTGCAATGATTATCATAATTTAGACCATGTGCTGCTCAATATATTCTCTCAGTCCCTCAAAGGAATTAAAATGGGCTGGTATAAATCCCTTCTAGAGTACTCTATTAACAATTTCAATTATTTGATAGATATTTTACATGTTAGATTCCAAGAAAACATAGGCAACAAGATCAATATCATTGACCTTATTCATCGCAAGAAAAAGCTGAATGAAAAAATAATTGACTTTATCTAAAAGTACTAGTCTCTATCCATGAAAGTACCTTATGCCCTAACCAATGGAAATTTACAAAGGATGTTCATTAGGGATTCATAGATGGCATTGATGGAAAATATTTCCTTAAACTGATATCATAACTTCACCAATAGTTGTAATGATTTGAGAGATTATCAAGACACCAAGGCCCAATTTGGAATTTTTTCTTTGAATTCCTATGGAGGTACATCTTACTTAGGTGGATCTTGAAAGAATAAGGTTGTGACTAGTGTAATGACACTGCCTCAAAGTAATGGGAAAGATCATTGTTTTCACTACTTGCATCATTTAATAAATATATCAATTGTCAAACCGGGCATGTCCTAAGGCTATTTGAGATAAGGAATAGTACTAGTTGGGTTTTTTCACTATAGAGCTCTCTCTCTCTCTCTCTCATTGAACAACTAAGAGATTTAGAAACTTTGAACCCTTACTTATAAACTAGAACATACTTCTGATAAGCATTTAAACATCTACTTGATTTAGAAAGACCAAATGGTAAAACACATCAAACATAATTAATTGAGATTTCATGTGGAATTATTAACTAGAATTTAAACAGCTAAACATTTATCATAAACGAACTACTATACTTGAAGGATCAATCTATTTTGACTACAAATAATTTAAACTAAACTAATTATTTTGGAATTGAATCTAATTATGCTTGCAAAAATAGAAAGATTGCTAATCAAACCCTACTCCTAAATTCCACATTCCACTTAGTCACTTCTTCTCTAAATGTTTGACAACCATAATTCTTCTTTATTCTGATTTTATGATTCTCTAGAGATTAACATTATTCCAACAAAATTTAATCAAATTGCATTTCTATTTCTAAAATAAAACTAACTCCAATTAACAGTGTATAAATTATTGAAAGATTTAATAGAAAGATGACGGGTTGGAAGAGAGCCCTTTTAAGTAATGCTGGTAAGATTAAATTGTTGAAATCTTCTCTATAAAATCCACCTATCTATGCTTTAAGCCTCTTTAAGATACCCCATAAATTTGCGATGATGATTGAAAGAATCCAAAAAATATTTTTGTGGTCAAGGGTGGAAGAAAAGAAAAGGTTAAGCCTTGTGGCTTGGGACATGGTTTGCAAGCCTAAATCATTAGGGGGTCTTGGGCTGAGAACAATCCAACTTATTAATAAACCCCTCTTGGAAAAACAAATATGGAGAGTCTATGGTGAAAGTAAAGAGTGGAATTCTATCATCAAGAGTAAATACTTGTTCAACTATCCCTCTCTTGAAGATTTCATCCTTTCAGGAGAGAAAGTGCAAGGTTCTTATATATGGAATAGCGTATGAAATTCTAAGGAGCTTATTCTGAAAGGTGTCAGATGGAAGCTGGGAAAAGGTAGGAATATTGACTTTTGGGAGGATTGTTGGCTTCAACTAGACCCTTTGTCTAATAACCAAGACTGGAGCCAAGCTATAGCAAGATGTAAATACTCTCTCAGGGATAAGGTTATAAATTATTAGAGAGGAAATACATGGATAAACTTAGGAGAAATCAACATAAAACTTCAGCCTCTTAATATGATGTTACAAACTTGGTTTGTTAATGACAATTACCATGATAAAATTATCTGGGCTCATAATTCAGATGGTAATTACACTGTTTCTTCTGCCAGTAAGCTTATGGTTGTAGAGGAAGATAGTTCATTGTGTTCTAAGGTTTGGTGTAAATTTTTAATTCCTAAGATTAATTTCTTTTTCTGGCTTCTAGCGCAAAATAAACCTTTGACCCTTGACAATCTTTTTAAAAGAGGGTTCTATTTGCCTAATAGATGCTATTTATGTATGGAGGAAGCCGAATCTTGAGACCATATTATGCTTCATTGTTCCTACTCTCGTAAGGTCTGGGAGGTTATTCTTTGTAAATGGAACTTATGTTGGTGTTTTCCTCTTTCTTGGTAGGAATCAATTATTCAATGGAGTTGTCCCTTCTCAAACAAATTGGCCAAAGTCTTCTGGAAGTTTATTCTTCCACATTTGAGTTGGCACATTTGGAAGGAGAGAAACAACACTGTTCATGGAGAAGTCTACGAAAGTTGAGCTAGTAGGGAATCTTATTTGTAGAGGGCTGGAGGAAAACTTTAATATGATTTGTGGTCCTCTCCTCCCTAAGGATGGCTCAAAGCCAACTTTTACGGGGCTACCAAAGGAAACCCAAACATTGTTGGTGGAGGTGGAATTATGAGAGATTAGGTAGGTAATTGTGTTGGAGCTATTACTTTCCCCCTGAGAGTTTAATCTAATCACAGAGCTGAGGCCATGACAGCTCTTAATACTATCAGGCTGGATGAAGAGATAGGTTGTAAAAACTTATGGCTAGAGGGGGATTCCCTTAATATCATCAATAATATTAAAGGTACCTCTAAACCTTCATGGACAATTGAGCATTTAATAGAAAAAAATTAAAAATATCGCTAATAAATTGGAAAGGTTTCACTTAACCCATGACTATCACAAAACCAACATGGTTGCAGATGGGCTTGCTAATATTGGGGTTACTAATGATGTCACCCATAAGTGGCTTGGGACTTTAACATTAATGATGACATTAATCAACTCATTTATTATGATAAGATTAACCAAAATGAGGGAATCATATAGAGTAATAATGAAATTTAGTGATATTACACAGATTTTAATAATTCATCAAATGAAAAGGCAAATGAAGTGTAAGATCATTATGAAGCATCCTTTTATACACACTTTCTAGGTTCTCAAAATGGCTATTGTGTTGAATGTGATTTTTCTGTGCTTTGTGTCTCTTGTTTCGGAAAACTTGGCTCTAACTGGTTGAAGCTTAATTCTGAGATTTTTGTTCTGAAGCTTAAGTGTACAACAGAAGACATGGGAGGGGATCTGAAGAGAGAAGAACCTTCAGAGCATAAATGGGCTTAGGAGAAAGTGGTCTGGAAAAAACTTAAGAGGGGTAAGATTGAAAAATACCTCAGGCACTTTCATGGCAATGACAAAGGCATTACTGAAGAATTTGCTACTGGCTGGGACAATGGTGTGGTGCACATTGAGGGAAAGTCTTTCTCATTGACTCTGGACCTTATTGCATAAATTAATAACTTTCCACATGAAGGTATGAATTATTTCAAAGATAGGAAGATTGTATACAAGGACTATAAAGATTTTCCTAAGACTGTTGAGGAAAAGGTGAGGAAAAGACAATGCTTGTTAAGGGTAATGTTGACTATGTTAGTACTAATAACATCAAGCTCATTTGGGTGCATAACTCAAGGGTGATTATGGAATATTTTACCTTAGATGATAGATTTACTAGAGTGTATAATTTTCATTTCATCCTAGTTAATCATTTTTGCCATGACACTAAGGTCTCCTTTCCTTATTTTTTATTAAGCTCTTTGAATCAGTGTATTATGGATAATAGAATCAAGGTTAGCTCACTGGTCCTTCACAAAGGATTTATTTTTCTCATTGCAGAGTATGCAAGAGATAAGGTTCCTAAGCCTTTACGTAAGCAGATAAGAAAGAAGAAACAAAAATCTATTGAAGGTAGTTCCGTGAAGAAAGCTAGCCCGACATCCTCTAAGAAAAGAAAGGCTACACTAGCAAAGAAAGAAGAGTCCCTTTCTAGTTTTGATGAGGTGGAAGACATGAAATTTGAAGATGATGGTGAAGATAACAACTCTGAGGAGGAAAAACTAGAAATAGAGAACCCTAAAGAAAATGAGTTGTTGGATAAGGAAGCCTCTCCCACGGTTGATAAGGAAGATGAGGTTACCTTGAGCCCTCACCCTATGGAAGGTATTGAAAAAATCAACCTTGAGGACCCTAAGGATGAATTTGTTAAGGATTTCCACTAGAAGATTTCAGGGGATACTGTTAATATGTTGGATCAGGACCAGCTTGCTGAAGACATCTATCAGAAGGAGGATGGTGTTAACGAAGAGGAAGGTATGGAGGAGGAGGATAACCTTGAAAGGGAGTGTGATGGGGAAGATAATGTTGATGGAAATGAGTAAACTAATGAAATGTATATTTAGGAGAATGCAAAGGAAGCTACTCTTCTTGAGAATCTAACTAACATTGTCGAGTCCATAGTCAATTGGGCTTTTGATGATGCTATGAATACTGCTAATGAGAACCCCAAAAGTGAGGATATTTATGGCAAGGAAAAGAAGATGGAAACTCATAGTAAAGAGGATATTATTTCTCTTGAGGAAAAGGACTTCAATACTAGAAGAGTCTGTTAGAAAGTAAAGTCCATGAAGATAACTAAGAGGGGGGGGGGGGGTGAATCAGTTATCAGATAAATAAAATTTTTATCAACTTCAATAGATTTTAACCATGTAAGCAATGCAATCAACAACCATAGAAAGATATACATGCACAACAACACAATAACACAAGATATGTTAACTAGGGAACCTCTTGATCAAAGAGTAAACCCCGGTGGGAATGATGCCCACAAAAGATGCACTAATATGAAAGTTCCTTGTGAGAGGATGGAATATTTTAGGAGTCTTATGAAATAAATTCAGTACATATTAGTCCCTGCTAGGAGAATTTGAATCCCTGCTAAAAGATTCTAACTTTGTTAGGAGTTATGGAAGACAAAAGGACCCACTGCCCAAACAGCTTCAGGTGCAAGATTACTGAACACACTGTCCAAATGATCTCTATATTATTCAATAAAATAATATCAAAATATTACTGATCTCAACAACTTATTACTTCTCCTCTGACTATGCCAAACTGCACCAACTACTTCATCAAATCTCAATACCAGATCTCTATACTTCACATATCCTCTTTCAACAAGTATTGCACAATTCCGCAATTCATTTTCACAATCTTACAATTAAATTCCACACTAAAATAAGGAAAAAATTCCTTCCTTTATATCACACTCAAATAATTACAAATGAGTTGGCATACAAATTACAAAATAAAATTTTCCACATGATACATAAAAATTCCATAATTACATAAAACTGTCGACTTTCAATTAAGATAAATCTTCACTCATGTGACCTCTAACCTTGCTATCACATCCACATCACAATAATCTTGTCTTCAAATTCTTTTCAACTTTGCATGCTTAGATTCCATCCCGATTAGGAGATATCATCCGATTTCCAAAAATTGACACTCAGGAACACTGCTTGAATACTGCTTCCACTGAATTACACATAACTGTCATGAATAAATAAATTTCCTTATGTGCTCTTAACCATGATATTATAGAACATCATAGAGTAATTATTAAACTCCACATAGCTTGATCTTCAATACTCCATGTGCGCTAACTCAAACACTGTTTGCTTCTCTGCTAAACTTCAATAGATCACTGTGTTGACATCAATGACAATCACAGTCATGAATGCAATAACAAATGCTATAGAATGGCTGCGAATAATATCACATAGGATATATTTAGCATTCATTCCTAACAATCTCCCCCATTGGCATTGATGGCAACAAAGATGAAAAAATATCCAAGTTCCATGAATACCAGCCACTGTAACACTGCTGCTCTGAAAATACTTCAAATCCTCTTCATCGATCAAATCTTGCTTTGTTTTCCTATTCATCTCTTTTAGTTTTCCATTTTATATTGCTTGTAACCTTCTCCCTCAAATTCTCTTCAATATATATTTTTTTCATGTATCCTTCTCCCCCATTGACATCAATGACAGATGTTTCATCACTATGTCAACAACAACTTCAATGTCAAAAGACACTTTTTAGAAAATACATTAACTAGAGTCCTCATGACTCAGCTCAGATACACATACTCCCCCATAGAGGAAGGAACAACATCCAGTCTAGAAGAAAGATAAGGCTCATATACCACTAGACGGATGCAATAATCTACATCACTTCTCAAAAGTAGGCTAGGGCATAACCCCAAGCATACCACTCAGATACTCAAATGTATCCTTAGGCAAAGGCTTTGTAAATATATCCACAATCTACTCTTTTGTGCTTATATATTCCAATCTAACTTCTTTTTCTGCCACTTTCTCTCTCACTACATGATACTTTATCTCTATAGGCTTTGTCTTAGAATGTAGTATAGGATTCTTAGACATACTAACTGTGCTGGTCTTATCACAATGTATAACAATAGGCTCAAAATTTTTTATTCCAATATCCTTCAACATTTGTCTCATACAAATTATTTGATTACAATTGTTTGCTGCTGCCACATATTTTGCTTCTGCTGTACTCTGTGAAATACAATTTTGCTTCTTGCTTAGCCAAGAAACTACTTGTGCTCTTTTTGTCATCAACACTACCTCCCCAATCTGCATCTGTATATGCACATAAGGTAAAGTCATCAGATTTTTCATACCACAATCCATATTCAATTGTGCCTCTTAAGTACCCCAGTATCCTTTTTACTATTGCATATTGTGATTCTTTGGGTTCAGATTGAAATCTTGCAACAATTCCAACTGCATGTGATATATAAGGTCTTGTATGGGTTAAATATTGTAATCCTCCAATCATAGATCTATACTTCTTCTGTTCAACTGCAGGAGTTTCATCTGTGCTAGATAACTTGTGTCTGATTACCATAGGTGTTCCAATTGGTTTACAGTTCTCCATTCCAAATCTCTTCAACAAGTCATTCAAGTACTTTGTCTGACTTACAAAGATACCATCATTGTTCTATGTTATCTGCAATCCTAAAAAAAAATTCATCTCACCAATCATAATCATTTCAAATCCAGTCTTCATTTCATCTACAAATTTGTCACTGGCTTCATCTTCTCCTCCAAATATATTATCATCAACAAAGATAACTACAACCAAAAAACCATTTTCAATTTATTTTGTGCACAAGTTGTTATCTATTGTGCCTTTAGTAAATCCTAATTTTATCAATACTTATCAAGTCTTGCATACCAAGTTCTAGGTGCTTGTTTCAATCCATATAAAGCTTTCTTCAATTTACATACCATATCTCCTTCATTAGTTAAAGGAAAACCTTTAGGATTCTTAATGTAGACCTCTTCTTCCAATTCTCTGTTCAGAAATGCTGACTTCACATCCATCTTATACACTTTGAATTTCTTATAAGCTACATAAGCCAAAAACATTCTTACTGCTTCAATTCTTTCTACTGGTGCAAAAGTTTCTTCATAGTCAATTCCTTCTTGCTGTGAGTATCCTTTACATACCAATCTTGCTTTATTTCTTACAACTTCTGCTTGTTCATTCATCTTATTTTTGAATACCCATTTAGTTCCTATAACATTCTTATCTTTAGGTCTAGGGACCAATTCCCAAGTCTTGTTCTTTTCAATTTGATCTATTTCTTCCTTCATAGCTTTAATCCAATGTTCATCTTCATAGGCTTCACTAGTAGATTTAGGTTCAATTTGAGAAATCAAACACAACTATTCTTGTACCTTATTTCATGTTAGAACTCATCTGTCTATGCTTCTAATAATCTACTCAATAGGGTGATTTCTTGATAGGTTCCTATTAGGTTTCATTGTCTCAGTTCTCACTTCAATTGTAGGTTCTTCAATGATTTCTTGAATGTAGCTTTCATTCAACAAATCACTATCAGTTTCATATAATAATTCTGCATTCTCTAGATTAGTTCTAGGATGAGTTCCTTCATCTGATTCATAATCAAGCATTCTTTCCTAAATTTTGAATTTTTCATCAACTTTAACATTTGCGCTCTCAACAATAGTCTCAGTTCTTTTATTATAACATCTATAAGCTTTTCTCTTCAATGAATATCCAAGAAATATACCTTCATCACTTCTAGGGTCAAACTTTCCAATGTCATCATCTCTCTTAATATAACATTTTCTTCCAAAAATTCTAAAACACTTAACTGATGGTGCATGTCCAACCATAGTTCATAGGGTGTCTTATCTGTATCTGCTTTGATTTGTACTCTGTTCATTGTATACACTACTGTGTTCACTGCTTCTCTCTAGAATATCTTTGCCAAATCATTTTCAAATAACATAGCTCTTGCTACTTCAGTCACATACCTATTTCTTCTTTCTACAATACCATTTTTCTCAGGTGTTCTAGGGGCTGAAAACTGTCTCTTAATACCATTCACTTCACAAAAAATGTTAAATTATTTTGAAGTAAATTCTCCATCTCTATCCGATCTCAATCATTTAATATTCATTCCAGATTCATTCTCAACTTTGTTCTTAATAATTTTAAACTTATCAAATGCTTCAAAATTTTCTTTAAGAAATGCAATCCACATCATTCTTGTAAAATCATCAACAAGAATCATAAAATAACTTTCTCCATAGAATCCTCTAGTTCTTCTGGGACCACTCAAATCTGTATGAACAATTTCCAACTTCTCTATTGTTGTGAACTTCTTGCTGGGAAATGAGCTTCTCTTCTGCTTAGCCATCACACATTCCTTGCAAATCATGTTAGTAGGTTTCATAATCTTAGGCAAATCTCTTACTGCAAGTGTAGTACTTACTTTCACAATATTATCAAAGTTTATATGACAAAATCTTTTGTGCCATAACCAACTGCCAACAATATTAGTAATGAAGCATGTCATCTCAGTAAGATTCAACTGAAATACATTACCTTTGGTTCTTGATGTAGTACCAATCAAATTTCCATCCTTGTCTTTGATTACACAAGTTTTCTCAGTAAACCAAACATGATATCCCTTATCAACTAGTTGTCCAACACTCAAAATATTATGTTTCAATCCATCCACAAAGTAAACATCATCAGTATTAGTCTTTCCATCAAGAGTAATAGATCCTATACCCTTTATCAAACAAGGTGCATTGTTTCCAACTCTAACAACTCCTCCATCATAATTGTTAAACTTTATGAATTTCTTCATGTCTCCAGTCATATGATGTGAACAACCACTATCTATAATCCAATCAGCTTTCTTTTCTACTTGAGAAACTAAAGCTTTTTCTTCTTTAACTTTTGTTTTAGGATTTTCTTCTTTTATTGCTACAAATCCTATATCATCATTCTCATTATAACTTTCACTTAAATATTTCTCCATACTAGCTTCAAATTCTTCATCATTAGCATAATAACATTCTTTAGATCTTCTAGGTTTAAATTTCTTTATATACTTCTTAACTCTCTTAGGATATTTAGATGCAAAATGACCATATTCTTGACAAGTCCAACATTTAAATATTTTCTTACCGTCTAGTTCTCTTTTCACATGTAAGGCAATACCTTCTTCAATCTTCATGTCTTCTTCATTTCTAGTTCTGCTGCTGCTAGCATAATCTCCACTCACACTCATGCTTATTGACAAAGTAGGGAGAACACTAAGTGTGCTGAATACTATCTCTATTCTAGGTAAATATCCTGATTGCCTCAAGTTCATTTATGCTCCTTCTAATCTTCCAAGAAGGGTTTCTCTAGTGAAGTTCTCAGTACAAGGTATAACTTTCTCTATCATCTGTGTTGTCTGCTTAAATGCAGGAGTCAATGTCCTTAGAATTTTCCATATCACTTCATTCTCTGTCTTGATTCCTTCACAAAATTTTATACCTACAATAATTTCTGACATTCTACCAATATAGCTTCTAACAGATTCATCTTCCATCATTCTTATATCTTCAAATTCACATATCCAGTTATGTAATCTAACTTTCTTTGCATGTTCATCACCTTCAAAAGTAGATTGTAAAGCTAACCAAATTTCATGAGATGTTTTTAGATATTTTACCTAACTATACTCATTTTCTGGAAGGGTTGACAAAAGTTCTTCTCTAGCAAGTATGTTACACATGAATAGATATCTTTCCTCATTAATACATTCTTCAATTTTGTCTTCATCAATGATAGTCTTCTGGTTCTTTGTGATTAACCAATATCCTAGTCCCAAACAAAGTAAATGTGTCTTCATCTTTTCTTTCCAGTTGTCAAAATTCACTCCATCAAACTTAGGGATTTCTTTCCTGAAATGACTCACCATGGATCTCCTTAAGCTATTAAACTTTTCCTTCAAGGACCTGTTGCTCTGATACCAATTGTTAGAAAGTAAAGTCCACCAAGATAACTGAGAGGGGGGGGGGGTGAATCAGTTATCAGATAAATACAATTTTTATCAACTTTAATAGATTTTAACCATGTAAGAAATGTAATCAACAACCATAGAAAGATATACATACACAAAAATACAATAACACAAGATATGTTAACTAGGGAGCCTCTTCATCAAAGAGTAAACCCCAGTGGGAATGATGCCCAAAAAAGATGCACTAATATGAAAGTTCCTTGTGAGAGGATGGACTCTGTTAGGAGTCTTATGAAATACATTCAGTACATATTAGTCCTTGATAGGAGATTTTGAATCCCTGCTAAAAGATTCTAACTCTGTTAGGAGTTATGGAAGACAGAAGGACCCATTGCCTAAACAGCTTCAGGTGCAAGATCACTGAACACACTGTCCAATTGATCTCTATATTATTCAATAGAATAATATCAAAAGATTACTGATCTCAACAACTTATTACTTCTCCTCTGACTGTTCCAAACCACACCAACTGCTTCATCAGATCTCAATACCAAATCTCTATACTTCACATATCCTCTTTCAACAAGTATTGCACAATTCCGCAATTCACTTTCACAATCTTACAATTCAATTCCACACTAAAATAAGGAAAAAATCCCTTCCTTTATACCACACTCAAATAATTACAAATGAGTTGGCATACAAATTACAAAATAAAAGTTTACACATGTTACATAAAAATTCCATAATTACATAAAACTGTCGGCTTTCAATTAAGATAACTCTTCACTCATGTGACCTCTGACCTTGCTATCATGTCCAAGTCACAATCATCATGTCTTCAACTTCTGTTCAACTTTGCATGCTCAGATTCTATCCCGATTAGGAGATATCATCTGATTTCCAAAAACCTCTACTCAGGAACACTGCCTGAATACTGCTTCCACCAAATTACACATAACTGTCATGAATAAATAAATTTCCATATGTGCTCTTAACCACAATCTTATAGAACATCATAGAGTAAGTCCTCAACTTCACATAGCTTGATCTTCAATATTCCATGTGTGCTAACTCAAACACTATCTGCTTCTCTGCTAAACTTTAGTAGATCACTGTGTTGACATCAATGACAATCAAAGTCATGAATGCAACAACAACTGCTACAAAATGGCTATGAATACTCCCCCATAGGATATATTTAGCATTCATTCCTAACAGAGTCACCAATATGAGAATCCTCAATGTGTCAAGAAGCTAAGATATTTTATCCTTCAACCTCGACAAATGGGCCTTCCATGATATTCAAGACCTCAAGGTTAAGTATAGAGCCCTAGATACTAGGTATGAGGTGCTTGATGAAACTATGGATAAAATAAGAAATGATGCTGCTATGTATAATGTTAGTAATAAAAAAAAAATTATTGAGGATTTTGAGAACACTACTGTGCTGGAAGATAAGATCAATAGTATAATTGAGGAAAAAAATACTCCCATCCTTGATAGAGCCAACAAGAATGATATTATGCTTAGAAAGTTTCTAACCCTTAGTAACGAGGGAATCAAAGCCACTGTTAATAATCTGAATGTTTTGTATGCCTTTCTAGAAGGTAATCAATCAAACAACAAGGCTATAGTCATTTCTAATGACACCAAACAGGAAGAGTAGACTGCCAGTCCAGGTACCAAAACCTAGTCTTGCACTAAGAAAAAGATGGCCTCCCCGCCTAAGGAACTTTTAAGCCTAAAGGATCAATCCAGAAGATTTAGGCTCTACTGGTGGATTCTGAGGAGTTCCTTAGAAAATTGGACTAATTTTCTTTGTTGGCTGTGCTTTTTTGCGGTCAGTTGGTGTGCTAGCAGTTTTTGGGCTTTTTTTTTGTGTGTTTAAAAGTTTGGAATTAATTGTAATATCTTTGGGCTTGCCCTTTTTGGTTCCACTACTTCTTTATGGGTAGTTGTTGTTGTTTTGATGCTCTAAATGCTTTATCTTTCTTCTAGCTTGTAAAGGGTTTTGGGTACCCTTCAAAACCTATCATTACCTCAATTAAAAACAATACATAAATTATAAGATCAATTAAACAACCACAAATCCACATTTAATTTCCAAATTACTTGAACTAAGAAATGAATTTGCATGAACATAAAAGTCCAAGTACATGTAAAGAAATTCACCTAGGATCACCTCCCTTTGGTCAACTGGGACCTACTCTTCCTCTAGTGGGATCCTAACAAAATATTTAGATCAACTGGCTACTTTCATAAAATTGTTCCCCGTAAGAAAACAAAATAGGGGTTCTAATTATAATTTTCAAAATTAAATGATTCTACGATAACTACATACTGACTGAATTCTATTCTAACTAGATATTGACATATATATGCATATCTCTTATTTGAATTCAAATCTAAGGTGTTTCCCTCTATTTAGGTAATATTTTACAAAAGCTTTGAAAATAACTGAAGGTTATGTTTGAACAATAAGGCAATTATTTACAAGTGGACTACAAGAGCCACTATGTGTCAACAAGCATTTGACAATGATCATCTTCATGAATGATGGAACTTTAAAGATCTCCAACTATATAAATGATTCATATCATTTACTCTCATTGAGCTCAAATCCATGAATAGAGCATCATTAATGAAATGAAGAAAAAACTCCATTAATGCAACAAGGATTCAAATTTTGGGATAAGAGTCTATTAAATGCCACAAGATCTAGAAGAGATTATTAAAAAGATATTAATTCATTTCAAATATTCAAACAAAAAAGTGATACATTCATCATGATATATTAGTTCTAATCATATTCCATAATTAATCTAATATGTGCAAAAAAGAAGACAAATATAAACATTTAATTCATCACCAATCACTTAATTAACAAAACAAGATAGATTTTAAAGTTTAGACTAGATATCAAAAAAGGGTATTATTTTGTGCTCATCATTTTCTCCTCTTCCTATGGCCAACCATGTCCTCATGGTTGATTAGATATTTTCTTGATAATGGATTCAATCCAAATGTATGGATGAAACCTTTGGAATCTATAATCCTAATATAACCCAAATGGCTAATAACATTTGAGCTCGACCACTATGTCTGTCCATCTCTATAGTATATCTCCTACAAACTGAGTAGGTGAATCCAATCTTGGTCCTGACATGATGATTAGAGGATTCCTAAAATACATTCCAACCCAAGTTCTTTTCTTCTACTCTATAATCAAAAGGATGTTTTTTTTAATATGCTCATTTAACCACATGCAATCTTACCTTGCCAACCATAGATAATCCATGATTGTCTCCCCCAAGTACTGCTTATTTTTCATAAAGAATAATATGTGTGATATGTATATTATTTGCAAGAGAGGACAATTAATATTCCTTTATACCTTTTTGGTGCCCCTTCACCAAGGGACGCCACTCTTCCAAGTGGCTACAAATATAATAATTATGCATTATAATTATATTATCACATAATAATATAATTATATTATCTCATAATAATAATAATATAATAAGTATATAATATAATTATATTATCCCACACAAATAATATAATAAGTATATAATATAATTATATTATCCCACAATAATAATATAAAAAGTATATGATATAATTATATTATCACAACCTTTATGTTATCTATGTCGGTCTAAAGGAATTTGACCATAGCTACAATTTTAGTAATGCTCCCTCTTAGCTAGGGAGGAATCCTTCTTGATAAATTCTAGTTTGTCCTCCCGATGCCATCTTCAACACTCCATCTTAGCTAGGGAGGATCTATTCAAATATATAAATAGAGTAATTTCCACCATGGATACTCCTAGAGGGTGACTCCATCATTTCTTCTCCCATGAATGGAAATGCAAAAAAATACAAGTGTTCATCATAGAATTAGTGATGTGATGTCATCATCTCACAATGGTGGTCACCATAGCTAACCCCAAAGGGTGACTCAACACAAGTGTTTATTCATGGAGTCACTCACATAACCTCCACCATAGCTACTCCTAGAGGGTGGGTCCATCATGGCTACTCCCATGAATGGAAATATAAATGATCACAAGTTCCCATCATAGAATCACTCAATGTGATGTCATCATCTCATCATGATGTTCACCATAGCTACTCCCAGAGGGTAAATAAACACAAGTTTTAAGTCATGGATCATCTCACATGACATCCACCATGGATACTCCTAGAGGGTGGATCTACCAAAGCTACTCCCAGAGGGTAGAACAAGGGATTTCACCTCAAACTTCTCTCTCATAGAGAATAATTCACTAACAAGGCTTGAAACCTCAAATTTCTCCATCTCAGAGAAAAATGCTACAAGGGACAATACCTTAAATTTCTCTGTCTCATATAAAAATGCTACAAGGTCTTGTACCTCAAACTTCTCTAAAAAAAATAGAATGCATTAGAGTACATCTCAAGGAATCAATGATGATTAGACTCCCTCTTAGCAAGGGCTTCATTCTCCACAACTCCAAGCTTGTCTTGAAAAATGCACAAACTTTACTCTAGCAAGGGGCTTGGTGAAAATATCAATCGTTTGATCATTAGTGTTGATGTACCTCAACTTAATAGCATTCCTTTGTACCATATCTCTAATATAACAATATTTGATCTCTACATGCTTTGATCTATCATGAAATACAAGGTTAAAATCTACATCACTCAATCTCACCAAGAATCCATCTATCTAGGAATATCCCAACCTCAGTTTCAGTATAAAGGCCTTCCAGCCTACACACATGGGACTCCATCCCATGAATCATAATCCTCTGAATGCTATAGTTTCTTGATCACTAGAGAAACCATCTTGACATGGTCTACTCCCTCTAAACCAATATGAACAAGATCCTTAGAATTCAATTGAATCGGATCCTTTAGATTCTCCCTCTGACACAAAAGCATACCCTTCTCACATGGTCTCAATTATGGAAGATATCTTGCCCCAAGAAATGAGGTCTAAATATTCTCCAAACTCTATTTTCTGCAAACATTTAAATAAATACTTTATACTTTTGATTACAACATAGATCTCTGCAAGTACACCTCTTCATGGCACTTTGAAAATCTTCATTTACTACCCCTTTTATTCATACTATTTCAAAATTATCATTTCAAAACTCTTAACCACTTGTTCATGTCAATCAAACATATTAGAATACAATTATTCACATTTAGTTACTCACTTACAACCTTATTTCACACTCACATAGCTTTTCCTCAAACTTTACATTACTTAGTAAATGATTTCAGATGCACAATCATTATTCACACTCACTCACCTGTCGACTACCTTGTCTTCTTAAATAAATTCTTCTGTCATCAATTTGTAAATACTAAGTCATAACCGATGAAGCATATATCAAATTATTATTATTATCATATTTTAACTAATATGTAACTTCCATGATAATTGACAACATCACAATTAAAACAAAGAGGTCTATAAAAATGCATCAATCTAAATACTCATCTTGTTTCAAAATATTTCCATGAAGCCCAATGAAACCCAATCTATGAGTGATTTGATGGAGACCCTTAGAAATACACAAATGCAACTTTAGATACACAAACCAAGCATATCTAACAAATATTTCTTATGTCCACAATCTCCACAATCTCCACAACTCATCAATCATCTCATCAAATAGGATGTCAAATTCTATAATCTCTTTGTTTGAATCACTAAAAACTAAAAAAACAAATACTTTGTTCAATGATATCTTAGTGTCATATTCTACACTGAATATATTCTATGAGTTGTTATATAATAGTTTTTAGGTGAGTCTTTATCTGTATTTTCCACGAGAATGTTGAACTATCTAGAATCTTAGAAATATGTGCCATATAATCTCCACACATCTAGTGTAATATTATTATTAGTTTAAATTATAGTATTGGGACCCAAAAATCACAAACAAGTTTGTGAAAATTCAACTATAAAATTTAAACACTTGGTATAAAGGCACTCTGTCTAACGATAGGATTGGAACCTAACAAAAAGTGTTAAAAATTTGAGGGCTACCTCCAAGAGCCCAATACAAAGCTTGTAGAAATTATCAATCTTCAAAACTTCATCAAGCCCAAACATAACATTTATTAATGCACTATAGATATGGAGGATGACATGAGCCAAATAATGTTTTCACATTCCCTGTGTGCTTCCAGATGTACAACAACTAGAATAATTCATGCCATTTAGGAAAGTTGGCAGATTCACCTATTGCACAATTCTCTTTATTAATGATGAAAACTATTCTGAATTAGATGCTCAACTCATAGCCAAATATAACACATTCATCTTGTATGCACCCTAAAATGGTCGCCTAGACTTTGGGCCCCCATTCAACAATTTTTCAAACCCCTGAATCAATATTTTCAAAAATCAATGTTTTTCAAATTATATCAATTTCCTTGATCAAATCCTATTTTTATCATTTATTCGATTATTTTCTATGGGTTAACCATTTTATCCTAAGTCTTTATTTAATTAAAAATAATTTCCTCCCCTTTAATTAAATAAAAAGCCCCCACTTTGCCTCTTATCCTAAGTTGCACAAATAAAGCATTATTCTTATTTTATAAAAAGAAGAAAAGGCTTTTTTGTTTCATATGGGACACAAAAGTCAACTCTTATTTTTTCAGTGGAGGAGATTTGTGCACATGGATTGCTCCTCTTTCAAGCTCCACCCTTGATTAAATCTTTTGCCTCTTAATCTCCATGGTCCATTCCTTTTCAATTCCTTTAAAAGGAGAGCTCTTTTCTCATTCTAGGATCCCAACTTTGAATACTAATCTTATGCTACAGGATTTATTGAAGACTTTGGAGCTTTGGAGATCTTCATGCATTTAGCCTCCATTCTTGCATCATAGCTTCATGTTTATGCTTTCTTAGTTTAGATTTCCTTTATGCTCTATATTACCTCACATAGCTTAATTAGTAAGGCTTGTAATACTTTCACTTTCCTTTCATAGCTTATTTTGCATTGTTAATTTCTAGCATAACATTGCATTGCATTTTCATTGTTGATTCTTGAGGATATTGGCATTCTTGCCCTTGTCTTTTTGAATCTCCCATTGTGTGGTTTACTAGCAAGGTTGCATGCTTCAATAGCTCTAGCTGAGAACACTATACACATCCTTGTGACTCCATGCCTAGGGAGCTCTAGGTCGATTTCTCAAGGTTTCCCATTCATGGATTCTCTTGGAAGTAATGACTTAGAGAAGTGCGCAATTTGAGTGTACATTTTTGGCACCCATCGTGGGGCAAAACACTCTTGTTTTGTCCTTCTTTTTATGCATTTTCATCAATTTCTCATCATCATTTTTGCTTGTTGTTTCAGCTCTCTATTTTTTTGATAGATTATTATGCGATAGTTTTCCTGTATCATGTGATATTTTATTACATACTCGTGCGATATTTTTCCAATAAAAGTATCATTCGGTTATACGGGACTATGTCACACCAGTGTTTTATACTTTGTCATATGCAGGTAACATGAAATATCGTACAAAGACAAAGCATTGCACCGGTATACTGAGAAGTATCGTACAATTCTTTCTCTGACAGAATTATTGCACAGGCCTGGCAGTGAGTAATTTTGGACATTTCTTTGCAAGATTTGATTTATTTGCTTTGGGTTTCTGATTTTCTGTGGTAGAACATAGTTTGATTTGCAAATTTTATTTGGTTTTGATGTGCTAACCTTTGTAGGGCTAACAAGTTGTGCTTGTAGGTGCCTTCATTGCTTGAAATATTTTCTTAAAATAATGCATGTCAAAGCTCCAAATGCACAAGGGCTACTAATTGTTTTTGCAGGGCTGCCCAACTCATAAAAACCAATCAAGTGTTTGTTTAATTTCTTTCATTTTAAGTGCGGCATATACTAGTTGTTTCTTTTCAAATGGCACTTAATATCTTGTTGTAGGAATCTTTTGGTGGTAGGAGAGTATGCTCTTCACCCTTGTGGTGAAACATAAATCTTGACCCATCTTTGGATTTTGAAGGCAAGAGGGTAATTGAACCTTTGCTTGGAGTGTTCGGGAGAAATTTTTGAGCTAGGAGAATATGCTCTTCACCCTTGAGGTGAACCAGAAATCTTGAAACTCAAAGGTTGATCCACTCTTTGTTTAGTTTAAGAATCCTTTAGTGGGCCTGCTCTTGAGCAATTAAGAGGAACGACCCAAGTGGGGACATGATTTTCATCGGCTATTTCGACCCACTATAAACTCAAGGTTATCAAGGGCACAAAACCTTGGTAGACGCAGTACTTGTCTTCATTTGGTGAGAGTACTTATGGGATTGTGACCATGAGGAAAATGCTAGACAAGAATTCTTAAGGTACTCTTGTGGCCGTGAGGTCTATTACTTGCTGCAAGGTAAGGAGTCCCTTTGGGGAGCAAGAGGGGTATTACAAACGGAAGCCCTTTCTAAGAACCATAGATAAAAGCCACCCTATTTTTCTACTTAGCTTCTTGGTGCAAGGATTGATCCTAGTGGACTAACCTAGATCACCCCAAGATTACTCACCATCTGTGTTCCTTTAGTTGTGTCATTGGAACTTCCACAACAAAGCCAATATCTATTGTGGGTAACTACTTTGTGTGAGGCGATGGGACATCAAGTGTGGGCCAAGTTGTTAAGTATTGAACCTTTGTCTTTTTAGGCTAGTAAGTGCTTGAAGTGTTCTCACTGTGATCTACCCGTGTAAACATTCTCAAACATCAAACATTATGGTAGCATTCATAGGATTTTCTTTCTTTGATATCACAATTGCTTGTCTTGGCAATGTTGCTTTTGCCCTTGTGCAAGTGTTTTATGACATGTTTGATCACCTACTATTTGCAAACTTGTCTGATTACTGCTAGTACTATGTTTGAAATAAAAAAATCTAACCATCAAATTGCAACTTTGACCAAATTACCCTCAAAAATTGAAATTTAAACATTCATTGGTCAAGAGTCGTACGATCCTGAAATATCATCGCACATTGTTTTGAGTTTTATCATGCGATACTTCGTTGTTGCACAATTGTCACACAACTTGCCTAGATTTTATCGCATAGGCTGCCTGGAAACTATTGCACTACTTCATGCGAAATATCATTTTGAAAGATTGTATCATTTTGTTAGCTTGGAAATTGTCACACAGGGTAAATTTTCTATCTATCTGATTCATGCCATTTTTAGTCTTCCTTTGGTCGATTCAGATTTTAGTAGGTCTCCTAACTTGCAGTTGGAAGCCTATTTGTACCTTGGGTTCCTATGTTTAGACCCCTTGAATTAGTATTCTTTGATTTTAAAAAGTAATCTTGCTTGGAATTGATAAGTTAGGAATCATCCTTTTTGAAAAAGTAAACCTTTAGATTCTTTGGTAACACACTTGGAGAGTCTTAGTAGTCTTTTGTCCAATTCACTTCCATATAAATTCAATTTCAATCAAAAATATATTTTGGGTAAATCATCCTCCTGATCCATATGTGTTAGGATACTTATCCTTTTATTATACACCTCTGTGGCAGTGTTGGTTTATACCTCTTGTTAGCTTTCTATCTCACCATCTCTTTTTGGACAATTGAACACTTTTACTATCCTAGTTTGGTATTGACATTTCATAGGGTCATCTTATCACCAAGGGTCTTTTTATTTCATGTTGGTTATGACAAGGTACAAGTCAGTCAAGGAAAATGACCTCAAGTTGTCTTTGATCAGTTACCCTTAGTCCAAACTCGTCAAAAGCAAAAGGGAAAAGAGCTCGTCTTTGATCAATCCCCTAGGAGTGAGTTTGAAGCTTGGTTTGACCCAAAGAGAAATCCTAGTGAGTTGAGTACCTCTTTAGCACCTTCTCAATCAGACATGGACATGAGTTACACCATGACTAGAAAGGAGAGAGAAGTGATGGATCAAAATATTGATGACATTTTCCAAAGACATAGGGATAACATGCTATTTGGTGATGACAATTAACCAGAATCACCCCCTATCAACTCAAGATATTTAGATGCCCATCAAAGAGCTGAAAGGCGTTGTGGACAAGCTCACCAAGATGCACAGTCACAACATGAGGACTAGAACAATGAATCTTGTGATGCTCATGTGAATGAAACATTTACTAATGACTTGTTCAAACATTCAAGGCCTAACTCTCCACTCAAAACAACCTCAAGGTATGCAAATGAGAGGCTTAAAAGAATTGAACATGAAAAGAAAGCCTTTTTGGCTGAACAAGCCGCTAAAGAAGAAAGGTTTAGACTCCTAGAGGTGGAGCAACAAGCCTTGTTAGAATTGAAAAGAAAAACATTTCAAGAAGAACAAGAGAGGCTTTTAGCCCAACAACTCAATGACCAATTGAACAACAGGGGTATCAACAATGGAAACAAATCTCCACCATCTACTCCCTCAAGAACCCCAAGAAGCAGAAGGTAGTCAAGAACCCCTTCAAGATCTCCTAGCCCTAGAGGAAGAAGGATTTCACAACATAGGAGACAAACACCTCCTAGGAACTTGAGACAAACCTCCCAATGAGCTCATCATGGCTCTCAACATGGAGGAAGTAGTGCAAGTTTTGATGATCAAGACTTTATGAGAATGTAACAAGAACCACTATTGCAACAATATGTGGAGAAGTATCTAGATCAAAACAAGGATAAGTTCCTAGAGAGTTTGGTCAACAAGGGTGCCAGAGTCCCTTACAACTTTGATGTGGATAGAAGAATCAAGAAACAAGGTCCATCCCAAGAAGAGGAGATTAATCAACTCAAGCGTATGATGGAAAAGGTGTTGGCACCTAAAAGTTCTTTTTCACTTGACTCTATTTGTCCCAATCCTTTTGATAGGAGTGTGAGTATGAAGGATTTTCCTAGAAAAGTTGAAATCCCCCAGTATGACAAGTATGACAGAAATGGTGACCCACATGATCATGTGCGTCAGTTCTACATCATGAGTTTTGAGTTTCACCAAGATAACTCCTATCTTATGAGATTATTTCTGAGGAGTCTCAAGGGCCAAGCCATGGAGTGGTTTACCAACATAACCCCTCCCGTCAAAAATTTCAAATAACTTGTCCATAGATTTGTTCAACATTTTTCATACAAATTGTCAAGATCAGTCACTATGTTAGACTTGTGCAATTTGAAACAAAACCAAGGGGAATCCTTTGTTACCTTCTTACAAAGATGGAGATGATTGTGCTCTTGCTATTCTAGGACTATTCCTGAGCATGAAAGGATTGATATCATTGTTAGCAATTTGGTGCCTGCAATGCAGTATGAGGTTTGAAAGATGGTCTTTGATTCCTTCGACACTATGGTCAAAACTGCATGTCAAATTAAGGATGTCTTGAAAGAGCAAGGGATTTTGACCAAACATAACAATAACAACAATGGTCAGAATACTAACAACTCTAATAAGGACAAAGGCAAGCACTCACACTAGAACAAGAACAAGCAAGTAGTCAATGATGGAGTTGTGGACTCTTCTCAACCCAAGGATCAAGGAGTCCTTCATTTGTCTAGTGCAATTCAAGCTATGAAGCTCAACACATCCTCCAACCAACAAGAGCATAAACCAAAGTATCAAGATAAGCCTAAAAAGGAGAGGCGACAATTTTCTAAACTTGGTGACTCGTACGAGGATTTTTTCAAGATGCTTATTGCCAATAACCTTGCACAACCACAAGATCTAGAAAATTTCCACATACCTGATGTTAAGCCACATTGGTGGAATGAAAAAGCTTTCTGCAAATTCCACAATGGCATTGGACATGACATTGAACATTGCTTGAAACTTAAGCACATTATTCAAGATCTTATTTTGAGTGGTAAACTTCAGATTGATGGGTTGAACACCAATGTAGACCATAAGGCATTCAAGGAGCCTTTTCCTAAATATGAAAAGGGGGAAACCTCTAAAGCTAAGACCGGCAAGGTCGAAATCAACTATACCTACACAGCTGCAAAAAATGTGGTCAATATGCTTGAAGTGGTGGAGGAAAGTGTCAACATGATGAGAGAAAAAGATCCTTATGGTTATGATGTGGGATTTCCTCCTATATTTGATGAAGAACTAGTGGTGGGGCTTAGGGGTCCTCACTATGAAAGGTCATCCCAAGCTCTTAACGCTGTCACAAGAAGTCAAAGCCAAGGTCTTGTGGTTATTAGAGGTCCTAGTTCGAACTAGACCAACAAACCCAAATAAGTGACATCAAAGAATGTCACTACCAAATCCGTTGTGAGTCCTTAGTTGAATTATAACCTTGTTGATCAGCTACAAAGAACCCCAGCTTAGATTTCAATCTTTGAGCTTTTAGAATTGTCTCCAAGACATAAACAATCCTTGAGGATGCTTTGCATACAACAAATGTTCCTAACAACATATATGCTGACCAATTCTAGAACATGGTTAACCACCTTGCCAGCTCTCATTACCTAACATTCTCAGAAGAAGATGACAAAGCTTTGAGCCATCCACATAATCTTTCCCTTCATATCGAAGTCATGATTCACAAGACCCATGTTAGGCATGTGTCGATTGATGGGGGTGCTAGGCTCAACATTTGTTCTTTAAATCTATTGAAGATACTGGGTTATTCTAAGCAAGTTATTGATACCTACAAGAAAATTACCATTAAAGCCTATGATGAGGTAGAGAGAAGTTCTAAAGGGTTGGCCATCCTTCCTATCAGGATTGGACCTATTGAAAAGGACATTTGTTCCAAATTGTTGATGCTGGTCCTCTAGCATATAATATCCTACTTGGTAGACCATGGATCCATGACATGCAAGCAGTGCCATCCACCTACCACCAATGTGTTAAGTTCCCCTATAATGGAGTAGAAGTCTGTATACCTAGGGATAGTACTTTATCTGTAAATGCAATTTCAGCAGGGACTCATGTTCCTCTCAACAGAGAAGCATAGGATTTTGATGCAACTCTAGCACAGTGCAAGAATAAGTTCAAGTCCATAGACATTGGTATGGAGGGTATCAACTTGAATCCTTTAAAAAATTACCAGTCTCACCTAGATCCTATGGAAAACCTTCACAAGAGAGGAGACCTTCATCTTTAGCCATGACTTTGTTTGGTACATTTTTAGAGTCCTCAGTGCCTATCCAGGATGAAAATGAAGAGGTGGTTGTCAAGGACTAGATCTATAGAGAAGATAAGTACATGCAAAATGAGAACTTCTCTCCCTCTCCTAAGAAATATGGAAGAGGGTACACTCTTGTCAAAAGTATGGGCTATCCAGGACATGGTCTTCTCAGTCACAAATTAGATGCAAGAGCTGAGCCTCTTGATCATGCTCTTTTTGGCCGCAGGTCTAAAAAAATGGTTGGCCTAGGTTTTGAAAATTAGAACAAGAACCCTATTCCTATCCATGGTGAGATAGATAGTGAGGATGAAACAAAGTATACACCCAATTTGACAAACTAGCAGGACATGTGTGAAGATTGGGTCCCTTCCACCAATCTCCTTTGGGGAGATTCAGATGCTCTAGTTGCCCATACAACAATTTCAGGCCTAGAACAAGAGGAATCCACTGTTGAAGATCCTATTCAAGAACATCAATACATGAATGGTGTTCAAGAAGGTGTTACCCTTGGTGACATTAGAGCTTCCACATCTAGAAGTCCTAAACATGCCTGGTGTAAACATCCTAGTCAGGATTCAGATATGAACTCACATGAGTATGAATGGGAATCTCTCTTTGATTCTTCTACAGTTGACATGGATGTTGATATTTTCCATACTTATAGTTCCCAACCTAAGGTAGCTAATGAGTCTAGTGTAGGATTAGTGGATTTGAATCCGCAAGTCACTTTAGTGGACGATGCTTTGCTTGGTGGGATGAATCCTGATTTGGGTACCTTAGAGGGATACTTGACAGACCCTAACTCTGCAATCACCAAAGATGATACCATTTGTATCCACAATATTGAACCTGTCATTGACCTACCCCTTACCAATCCCCGCCTAATTGATTGGTCTCAATGCTATCAAGAGCCTCAACTCTTAACTTTCCAGAATGACTATGAGATAGCATGTTACCTAAATTCTCTTGAGCCCATAGTCTCTTCCACTAGCAAGCCAACTACAAGCATGATAGAACCAAATATCAAGTACCTTAGTCACAAAATGAAAAGAAAAGAAAAAAAGAATAAGAGTTCTGATGGTGAAAACCACTGTGTGGCGGTGTCAGAACCTAAAAAAGAAAAAATAAAGGATGTATCTGAGGGTGAAAACTCTCTAAGGCACCTAAGGATGAGGTACTTGATCATCTCCCAAGTTACTTTCAAGACAGATCTTTAGTCCTTGTCGAGCCTACACAACCAATTAATTTGAGTACACAAGAGGCTCCACAAATAGTGCATTTGGCTCAGTCTCTATCAACACAAGAAAAAGAAGCATATACCAAGTTCCTATAGAGAAAGAAGATTAATTTTGCTTGGACTTACTCAGACATGCCAAGGTTGGACACTAATCTCATTATGCATCACTTGTCCATAGCTCCAGGTATAAAACCAGTGAAACAAAAATTGAGGAAAATGCATCCTCACATAGCTCTTCTCGTCAAAACAGAACTAGAAAAACTCTTTAGTGCAGGATTCATAAGAGCCATTGACTATGCCGAATGGATATCCAATATTGTAACAATTTCAAAACATGAAAAGTCCATTTGCATCTGCATAGATTTTAGGGATCTTAATAAAGCATTCCTAAAGGATGATTTTCCACTTCCTAACATAGACATGATAGTGGACATGACTGTGAGATATGAGATCTATTCATTGATGGATGGTTTTTCTAGGTATAATCAAATCAAGATAGCTCTTGAAGACAAGGAAAAGACTACATTCACTTGTGCATGGGGTACCTATTACTATAATGTTATGCCATTTGGATTAAAAAATGTAGGAGCTACCTACCAAAGAGCTATGACAACTATCTTTCATGACATGATGCATAAGAATATGGAAGATTATGTGGATGACACCTTGGCAAAATCTAAGAAAAGGGATACACACTTAGGTGATTTGGAAGTCATTCTAGATCGCATGGAGTAGTTTCAGCTAAGATTAAATCCAAAAAAGTGTGCATTTGGAGTCACCTCTGGAAAAATTCTAGGGTTTATCATTTTAGCCAAAGGAATAGAGGTGGACCTAGAAAAAGTTCAAGCAATCTTGGATATGATGCCTCCCAAAAACATTAGCCAAATGAGGAGTCTTCAGGGATGCCTTCAATCTATAAGGAGGTTCATTTCACAACTGGAAGATAGAGCTCAACCCTTTAATAAGACTTTGCATAAGGGGGTCAAATGTGTCTGGAATGAGGATTGTCAGAAAAGCATGGACCAAATCAAGCAATACTTGGCCAATCCTCCAATCTTAATGCCTCCTACCCCAGGAAAACCACTCATATTGTATGTTTTAGCAATAGAATCTTCCTTGGGGGCATTACTAGCTCAACTTGATGACACTGGGAAAGAAAGAGCTATATATTACATCAGTTGTACTCTTGTGTCATATGAGGTTAATTACACTAGTATTGAAAAATCTTGCCTTGCGGTGGTTTTTGCTTCCCAAAAGTTGTGACATTACATGCTTGCGCATACAATATACCTCATAGCAAAGATTGATCCTCTCAAATATTTGCTTGGTAAGGCTGCTCTCATAGGTAGACTTGCTAAGTGGATGATGATCTTATCAAGATTTGACATAGAGTATGTTGAGCGTAAAGCTATAAAAGGACAAGCCATTGCAGATCAATTGGCTGATTTTCTAATTCAAGACATCATGCCTATTCAAGTTGAATTTCCAGATGAGCACATAATGTACATGACTACAAGAACATGGAAGATGTTCTTTGATGGCTCTTTCATGCAAAATGGTTCAGGAGCTAGAGTGTTATTTGTTTCTCCTCATGGGTACACAATTCCTAAGTCCTATAAACTATTGTTCCCATGTACAAATAACATTGCTGAATATGAGGCCTTGACAAATGGACTAAAATTGGCTATAGAATGGAGAATCATAGAGCTGCATATCTATGGGGATTCTCAATTAATAATCAACCAAGTTAATGAAGAATACCAAACAAAGGATGAAAAACTGGTACCCTACAAGAAAATGGTTGATTCATTGAGATGATATTTCACCTTTGTTACATTTCAACAAATCCCTAGAGCAGAGAATAAAGTAGCTGATGCTATGGCTACATTGGCTTCACTTCTTTAGCTAGAACAACATGAGTCCAGATTCAAATTCCTGGTGGAAGAGCTACACTATCCTATCTATGACTCACAAGAAAGCCAAGTTGTTTGTACCCTTGTTGGCCATGAGTCATCCCGCTATGGTGCCATTTACTCATATCTCCATGATGGCATTATCCCTGAAACCTTCAACTATTTTGGATGAAGAAACTTAACCTGAAATGCCTCTCCCCACACCCTTATCTCTGGTGATCTGTATAGGAGGGTTTTAGATGGGACACTTCTTAGGTGCTTGGAAAAGGATGAGTCTGATCAAGCGTTAGCTGACATTCATGAGGGCATTTGTGGAGGACATTCCAATGGTCTTTCCATGGCCCGAAGGTTTCTTAGGGCTAGGTACTATTGGCCTACCATGTAGATAGATGCAGTAGCTTTTTCTAAATCATGTGAAAAGTGTCAGAAACATGATAACCTGATACATGCTCTAGGTAGGGAGCTTATTCCATCTATATCTCATTGGCCATTTCAGCGCTGGGCCTTTGACCTTGTTGGGAAGATTCATCCCAAATCATCAGGTGGACACAAATTTATCATCACTGCTACTGATTACTTTACCAAATGGGTAGAAGCTGTTCCACTTTCTGTTGCCTCGGGAAAGACAGTTTCTCTATTTATTTTAAACCATATCATCTATCGGTATGGAGTGCCTACTGAAATAATCACTGACAATGGAGGTCAGTTCAAAAATAAGGACCTTAAACAACTCTACAAGAAGTTCAAGATAAAACAACATTGGTCCTCCATTTACTTCCCGCAAGGAAATGGACAAGCAGAGGCTTCGAATAAAACCATTCTCAAAATTCTCCATAGAATAGTTCACAAGAATGCTAGAGATTGGCATCTACAGATAAATCTAGCCTTATGTGCTTATATAATGAGTATTCATACTCCTACTAGGGCTACTCCTTTTTCCCTTACTTATGGTGTTGAAGCAGTGTTACCTTTAGAGGTGGAGATTCCTTCCCTTAGAGTTTCCCTCAAAGGTTTAGTGACAGATGAAAACTACCATGCTATGAGACTCCAAGAATTAGAACTTCTAGATGAGAAGCGCAAAGCATCATTTGATCATATGAGGGTCTACCAAAAGCGTATGTCCAAAGCATTTAACAAGAAGGTTCACCCTAGAGAATTTCAAGTGGGAGATCTTGTCTTACGAGAAAACCCTAAGAACCAACAACATAGAGAGAAAAAGGGAAAATTCAAACCTAATTGGCTTGGACCATACATCATTACTGCTACTTTTGGGATAGGTGCTTATTTGTTGTCTACTGAAGAGGGAGAACAACTCCTCGAGCCTATCAATGTCTTGCACCTAAAGAAGTTCTATCCATGATGCCTGTTCTATCTGGGGGCATCCTTTGTATATATTTATTGATCTTGAAAAAATTCCAAAAATTTTTTATATATGATGCTGAAAAATATTTAAAAGCATATAAAGTCCTAAAAAAATATAAAAAAATAAAAAAATGCAAAAAATTCAAAAAAAAATAGAAAAAGTGCCTTGGTAGCAAAAATACAAAAAATTGAAAAATAAAAAAAATCTCCAAGTGGTGAAAACTTGGAAACAGGCGCTACTTGAGGCCTTTGCACCCTTGTTTCTTAGCATGCATCCTCGACACTTAGCCTTTCTCCATCATGTCTTGACCTTGTTGCATAACTATGTTAGCTTTGGTCTCTAGGATGCGTTGGTCCTTTGGACACCTTGCAAATGGTGTTTTTCAACATCACCCCAACTTTGTTTTTCAACACTACCCTAGCATCAAGTGTTTCTCAAACACTTATCAGATGTCTTACTCGCAGTCTAGCATGATATGATATTTTCCACTAGCAGATGCAATACTCAAAGTTTGACTCTATGACCTACACACACACACTTAAACACTCGACTCGCTAAGACTTGTTTGACTTTATTTCTTTGTGTGTTGTCTATGATGATTTCTTTGATGAGTGTTCTCTCCCTAATGGTTTTTGATGATGCTGAGCTAGAAGACTGGGGGCATGAGGACATGTTTTATTGCTTTTTCTACTTGTGGGTATATTTTGTTGGTCCTAACTGTCATTAGCATTTATGCTTGTTCCACTTGACACTGGGGTCTACAAGGTATTATCCTTGACTATTTTCACAAGAGCATACTTATAGCCATCTTAACTTTCCCTGTGTCTCGATGCAAGTATAATCTTGCCATATTAAACTTAGGCAATCTCACTGCACTAGTCATCTTGAACTACATGTCTTTGATGCTTAGGTGGGATTCCCACATACCTATCTGATATATATCATATTCAGATTCACATTGTTATACTAGTGTGTATTGTATGATCTTGTGACGCTACCAATAATGCTCGATGATGAATATTAGAGTCTATCAGCTTTGTGACCTTGCAAGTAAACCACTTTTCATTGTAGCTTGCATTTTTTAGGTTCATATTAGTTAGTTTTGTATCTTGCATATGGAGAGAGCTATCCTTTCATCTTTCATGAACCTGTCGGTCAACTGCGCTCACCTTTCAATCCTTCTTGATCATGTCTTTCACATCACATCATTTTTTGTCATCACAAGGGGTTAATCTTATCATCATATGTATATCACAAAAAGACCATTTTCAGAAACACGAGTCTATATCATCACATGAGAACTGAACATACATCTATGAGAGAGATTATACATGAGCATATAAGCATACATCATACATTTGAGCAATATAACAAGACAATAAAACTGAAACATCCATCACAAGTGGAACAAAATACACAAGATATATTGTAAATCTAGTACATCTCATATATATTTGAATGCCATGATAAAAAATATAATGTGGGATCCAAAATCTGGATAATGTCCTAGGATATGTCTCTATACATCTAATACCCTAGACCTAAGTCTGACTCTCCCCATCACATGGTGGTGGTGGAGGTGGTGCTGCTTCTCTATTTGGTACCATGTCAGATCTCCCAACCCTCTCAGAGTAGAGTGGCACTTAGTATGCTATGGGTATGGCCTATATGTAGAGACCATGATAATATGTAGCCCGTGCTACCTCCCTCTAGATCTGTACTATGTCAACCTATGATGCCCTCTCCTATTGCTCTATCTTAGCTCACAGATTCATCAGCTACTGATCTCACATGACAATGGTAATCCTGAGCTACTACATCTTAGTCTCTAAAACCTAGATCCTAGCTCTAAGATCCTCCCCTCCCCCTGCAAGCTAGTTCTATCCTGCATCTACCCATCGATGAACTAATCTCACTGCATCCTCCACCTCATCATTAGACACCTGTCTCTGTGACCATCTCTGGCCACCTGACCTAGATCCCTGTCCTCTCTCCACTATCCTCCCTCCTCCCCCTCCTCAGTCTCCCCCATCATCATCATCCCTATCTCCACCCTGTACCTTTGGGTCTACATCTGGCACTATGAATCTATGGAATGGCTACCTCTGGCACTTTATCCTATAGGTTGCATCAACTCTGGCATCTGCCATATCAGCTAGATAGTCCCAGGGCTCCTTGCATAGACCTGGCATCTCTTGTACCACCTACTAGTAGTCCAACATCAACAACCACCCTAATCCCTCATCCTCGCTACACTTGGCATATGTGGTGGTCTCCATGGATATCCGCTGCTGGTGACCAAACTACCTCCACACCTGAGAGATCATGAACCGCTCAACAATCTCTGAATGCCGACTGACTAGTGGCCGACTATACAACATATACCCCAGCTCCTAATCTTGATTGGTCCACTGCTCACAGGACCTGTATGGTCTCCACTTGAAGGCTGTGAGCTCATCCAATAACCTCCTATAGTATGTCACATGACCACTATGGGGTTGTGAAATGAAACTTGTATATCTGTAGATATAGGAGTGTCTCCGCTCCCTTAGCTACACTCGTGGTCGCACTATAGCAATGTGCTCCCATGCCCATATCTACACGAGAATGGCCCCACATGCCCAAGTCCTGCTCTCCCTATACACTATCTCATGTAGCTCATGGTACATGTCTGCTAAGATAGCTAGGCCCCATGCCATCTGCCTTAGATGTGATACCAAATCCGCAACCAATCTGCCCTAACCCAGTGGAAATCCTCTTTGGCTCTTGTTAGTGATAAGGGCCTATGCAACTATGGAACATACTATACACGCCACTAGGAAATCTCTATCAAACTCCTCGACTAACTGATCCCAACTAAGATGCCTATCAATAATAGTGACATCCTAGATGGCCTGTTGTCCCTCTATCATGGTCTGATCATAATATAACTATGTCAACAAACAACCATGTTAGTTTTCATCATTTGAAAATATTATGCTAAAAGATCATTTATAGTCATGATTATACTCACAGGATCCCCATGGCTAGGTACCCGTAGAATCTGATAGACGTCCTCCAATGTAATGGATGCCTCTCCAGTCAACAAGTGAAAGGTATTATGCTCACTATGCCATCTCTTAGCCAAAGCTATCAGCAAACCATAGTTTTTCCGTATATCGGGCATATGCAGCAAATATCCAAAACCCATGTCCTGCAAGTCTGCTCGTCTCGGATCATCAAGATCTCAGATGCAACACAATCCCACTACTCTCGGCACTCTGATAATCAATGCTAGGAAAGCCTCTTGCAAGCCATTATATGCACCCAAAAATGGTCACCTAGACTTTGGGCCCCATTTATTTGATTTAGTATCTCTGAATCAGTTTTAGCACTATCAATTTCTTGATCAAATCCTAATTTCATCATTTTCGATTATTTTCTATGGGCTAACCATTTTATCCTAAGTCTTTATTTATTTAAAAGGAATATTTCCTCCCCTTTTATTAAATAAAAATCTCCACTTTTCCTCTTATCCTAAGTTGCACAAATAAAGCATCATTCTTATTTTATAAAAAGGAGAAAAACACTTTTTGTCTCATATGGACACAAAAGTCAACTCTTATTTTCTCATTGAAGGATACTTGTGCACATGGATTGCTTCTCTTTTAATGTCCACCATTGATTAGATCTTTTTCCTCTTAATCTCAATGGTCCATTTTTTCTCACTTTCTATAAAAGGAGAGCTCTCTCCTACATTTGGAGGATCATGTTTTATGCTAATGTTATGCTGCAAGTTTTCTAGCTTACTTTGAAGACTCCTTTGAAGACATTGAAGACTTGCTTCTTCTCATTTTCTTTCATCATTTAGTTGCACATTTCATTTGATTAGTTTTCATATCATGGCATTTTAGAGTAATTTTCCTTTTATGCAATAGATTTAACTCACATAGCTTAATTAGGGGTTTGTAATCCATTGCAATTTCTTTTCATAGATTAGTTTGCATTGTCATTTGATAGATTAATTTTGCACTCATACTAGTTTCATTTGCATCTTGCACATTTGATTCATTTTAGGGATTTTGGCACTCTTTCCCTAGTCTTCAATTTTATGAATCTCTTATTGTGTGGTTGACTAGCAAGGTCACAAGTTTGTAGCTCTAGCTGAGGGCAATTTTATCATAGTGTCTCCATGCATAGAGAGCTATGAGCCACTTTGTGAGGCCTCACCTTTGAGAAACCTTGCATGTAATGGTTCATAGAAGTGTGGTTACATTTTCACCATACATTTTTGGCACCCACCGTGGGGCAGAGTAGATAGACTTTGTCCTTTAATTTTTTGCATTTTTGTCATTTTTCGGATTAATTTTTGGATATTTTGCATTCTTTGTTTTCTGTCTCAGAATATCGCGCGACACTTCTCAAGATTATCATGTGATAATTCTCAGTATACAGGTGTGATACTTCATGCAGAGGAAGAATCATCCATCTGTATTCTGGTCTGTCACCTGGCATTGTGCACTTTGGAAAAGGGCACCCATTTTTTTGAAATTTTTGCAAACAGTATCGAAAATCAAAGTGTGATATATTGTTGGAAAGGACTTTCCGAGGCTAATCCAACCATGATGGTTTCATTTTTAGATTTTGTCATTTGATTAGTTATTTTTGTAGATTATTTGATTTTTCATGTGCTAACCATTGTTAGATTTTGGATTTTCCTAACCCTTGTTGGTCTAACAAGTTGTTTTGTAGGTGCTCTTGCTTGAAGGAAATTGATACATTGCATGCATAAGGGCTACTAATGGTTTTTGCAGGGCTGCCCAAAAGCATAAAAACAAAAAAAAAATCAAGTCCTTGTGTTTTATTTCATTTCAAGTGTGGCAATTACTAGTTGTTCATTTTCATAGGAATCTTAATATCTTGTGGAAGGAATTTTGAGATGGTAGGAGAAGTATGCTCTTCACCCTTGTGGTGAACCAGAAAATTTTGACCCATCTTAGGATTTTGGAAGCAAGAGGGTAATTGAATTTGCTTGGTGTGTTTGGGAGAATTTTTTGAGATAGGGGAGTATGCTCTTCACCCTTGTGGTGAACCAAAAACCTTGAACCTAAAAAATCATCCATTCTTTGTTTAGTTTAGGATCCTTTAGTGGGCTTGCTCTTGAGCAATCAAGAGGAATGACCCAAGTGGGGACAAGCCTTTTGCCGGCTATTCTGACTCACTATAATCTCAAGGCTATCAAGGACACAAAACCTTGGTAGACATAACACTTGTCTTCGCTTGATGTGAGTAGCTCATGGGATTGCGACCATGGGGAAATCATTGAGCAAGAATGCTTAAGGTACTCTTGAGGCCGTGAGGTCCTAGTCCTTTATGAGGAGCAAGAGGGGTGTTATGAATAGAAGCCCTTACTAAGAACCATAGGTTAGAAGCCACCATTATTTAGCCGCTTATCTTCTTAGTGCAAGGATTGATCCAATTGGACTAACCCGGATCACCCCAAGATACTCACCATATTTGTCCCTTTGGTTGTGTTATTTGACACTTCCACAAAAAAGCCAATATCTCTTGTGGGAAACCACTTGGTGTGAGGCAAGGGGACATCAAGTTGTGGGCTAAGTTGGTAAGTATTGAACCTTGTCTTGTAGGTAGAAATTGCTTGAAGTGTTTTCGATTGTGTGATACCAGTGTAAACGTTCTCAACATACAAATAATTGGTAGCTTCCATAGGGTGCAATTTTAATTTTTGATATCACAAAGTGTTTGTCTTGGCAAGGTTGCTTTTTCCCTTGTTTCAAGTGTTTGAAGACATGTTTGATCCCCTACTATTTGCAAACCTGTCCAAATACTGTTAAATTTGTGATTGACATCAGACATTTTCACCCTAACATTCAGAAAATCCAAAATCAGACCTTAAAACTTGAAATTTTGCACAAATTGGTCAAAATCAACATCAGTATCACCTGCACTTAAGAGAAATATCGTACGATAGTTCGCACTAGACTATGTTTCCTGTCAGTTATTAAGTTTGTCGCCTGGTAGTTTTACGGTCTATCACCTGGCATCGTGCAAAGTATCGCTCGGTCTGAGTTCTATCACCTGGCATGCCTGGAGTCTGTCACTTGGAAGTTTTCAGTAGTATTCTTAGTTTCAGTCATTGAGTTTCTTTTAGTACGACTTGGCCTTTGAGTAGGTTATCTGACCTTACTGTTAGAGACCTGTTTTGACTGCAAATTTTTTATTTTAGCCTTCTAGGGATCATTTCAATTGATTTATAAGGTTGTCTTGGAAATAATTTGTCAAGTTAGAGAGTTATTCCTAGTCAAAAGTTTGTCTTTAGAATTGTTGATTACACCCTTGGAGAATTCTGATCCTACTATTGTCCAAATCATTTTTCATATATCTCAATTTCGATTTGAATTTTGGCTAAGTCTAACCTTCTGATTCAAAAGTGCAAGGGTATTCACCCTCTGATTTGAAGCACCTCTTTGACAGTGTTGGTGATGCCTTTTATTTTCTATCTTTTCATTTTCTCTTTGGACAATAGAGAATCTTAATTATCCTAGGTTGGCATTGGCACTTTGAGAGATTGACTTATCACCTACAGTTCCTTTCTTTCATATCAGTTACAACAAGATACCAAGTTAGTCAAAGGAAACAACCTCCAGTTGTCAGATCCTAGGTGTTGTCATGTTGCTCAACATCTCAATGAATGTTATGGTATCAATTGCATAAGATGAATCTTAGTCTTCTTCTCCCTTCTCCATCTGCCATGTTCTTCTGAATTCTTCTATTCCCATGGGAAATTATTCTTCTTCTTCTTGATTCTTTTCCTCTTATTTTCTAGTCTACCTTCTTCTATTCATCTATTCATTTCTTCTACGCTTGATTCCTCCTCTTCTAGAACCATGAATTTCAACTATCTTGTTAAGGAACCTCTCTTGAGAATAGATGATCTTGAACTCATTGCTCAATTTGAAGAGTATCTTTATTCCTCCAATAGTCCTTCCAAATATCTCATGGGTGATAAACATATGTCAAAAATAAGGGAAAAGATGATTAAATCAGATGCCTTTGCTAGGATCATAGACATGATCATATCACAACCTCCTTCCTCTAAAATTTCTTCATCATCTAAGTTTTCTCATTCTTCCTCATCTTCCAAATCTTACCATGACTCTTCTAAACATTATTCGCATTCTTCATTATCCAAGTCTTCTTCTTCCACTAAGTCTTCAATTTCCTCTTCTTCACGATCTCATTCTTCTTCTACTTTTCCCAAGAGTCTTACTTCTCTTCAAAAGACATACCATAAAGAGCAACGTGATAGTCCTTGTGATGTCTCTTCCACAAAGAGGGATACACCCACCTATGATGACTATGATGACTATGATGATGGACAATGTAGTGATGCCCATGAAACTTCTATTCCTAAGCATCATCCTCGTGGTACACTTGTGATTTCTAAGGGGGAGTCGTATTGGGTAGACTATGATGGTGATCCATATGACTCTAAATTTGAAGAATTCTTTGATGATATTTGCGAGCAATACAATATTCCTACTGAGGAAGAGAAAATATACCGCGCTGATTTCAAACGTCAAAAGAATCTCTCCTCTAAAAGTTCACATGCTGAAAATAAAGGTTGCGCTCTCAAGAAAGATCATATTAATGTTGAACCTTTGTCTTGTGATAGTTCCCTTCCATCCTCTACTTCATCCAATGCCCATACATCTCCTAAAGCTTCTGAATCTTTTACAAATCCTTCATCCAACAAAGATCCTAAGGCTTTTCATGCGGTTCCCTATAGTTATCCTCAAGGGCTACCTCTTAAAGAAACTCAAGCTAACCTTCACTTGGCTGCAACTACTTTCAATAATGCTAAACCTAAAGAGCCTAAGCTTTTATGCGCTATAATGCCGACTTCAGCTAGTCCTTCACCATCTTTTCCAAAGTCTTCCATACAATTCCAACATGCTTCCTTGTCCTTAGAAGTGGCTTCATGTCAAGAGGACTGTAAAAATGAAAAAGAAAAAAATATAAAGAAAGATCAAGATCAAAAACCCTGCATGTCATCCAATCCTTTTCATGATGTCTCTCCTCCATTCCATGGTTCTTTCAATCCTTTATATCGTTCCTCATTTATTCTACCACATATTAAGTCTTCTCCTAAGCAAGATCAAGCTACTACTCACACCATTGAGCTTATTGACAATCAAAATAACCTTACTACACTTGAATTTTCCAAAGATGATACTTCCATTAAGGTTATTAAAAATGGTGTTGTTACTTTCGATGTTAAGCTTATTAAAAACCAAGAGAAAAATGATACGCTTGTGCTATCCAAAGATCCTTGTCAAGATCAAAACCTTCCATCTTCTTGTTCTACCACTCCATGTTCGCTTCTGCTTTCTACTCTTCCTAAGTCTTTGCAAGCTTTGAAAAATCCTATCAAAGAAGTTGCTCCTATTCAAGATGTCAAGGATCCTATTGAAAATATCAATGCTAACTCTAAAGATGTTGATGTCCTTGGCTGTCATATACATGCTGATGAACTTGTTGATTATCCTTTTGCATCTTCCACTTCCATCCTCAGACCTCTTCCACCGCTGCTAAGGACTTCACGTCCACCTTCCATATTGGGTCCTTATGTCCCTTCACTTTCCCCTCCTAACTCTCCTAATTCATCATCCATCTTGGGTCCTTATGTTCCTCCATCTCCTATCTTTCCTCAAGATCAACATAGATGCATATCCTTGAATCCTTTTCACTCATCTACCCATCTAAACCAGTCATATCCTCTTTTTCTTTCCACAAGTCCCAAGTCTTTTGGAAGTAACTTAAATGTTCAATACAAGAAAATGAAGCAATACAAGAATCCATCAAAAAAAGATCACCATGTCTCCTCTAATCGATATGGAGGCATAAAGTCAAAAGAGATATCTAAGAAGAAAACTACAAGACAAGTATGAGTTCCAAAATCCACCATTGAAGATATTCTCTCTAACACATCAAAAGAAAATAAAAAGATTAAAGCTATATGCATTCCAAAGTCTCTCTTGAAAGAGTCTTATGTTGAGCAAAAAGTGAAGTTGACATTCAAGCTTCCAAAGGCTTCCACTTCATCTTTTTCCAAAAATATTCTTCCATTCCATGCGCCTGAACCACAACCTCTGCTACACATTTTCCATATTCCTTCTCGTATTCCTCCATTCACATTTGAGAATTATAACAAGTACACCAATCCTCTCTTCGAGGAGTCAGATAGCAATAATGAACTAGAATATGGTTTACATTTTTCCCGCCACCCTTTAAGGTGTGTGTTGACATTGATCTCACCTTGCTTTCCATCTACCTTTTCACAATCCTTCCATTCATTATCCTTCTACCTTCTATCATTTTTCCTCATTTTCCTATTCCTCCTATCTTCCAACCTCACTCGCTTTACATAAAACCTTATCCTCCATTTTTCTCTTCCATTTTCCTTTCCCTATCAGCATCTTTGAGCATATCATTTTGGATCCTTGGTATATCAATGGTTTATCCTTTCAAGGAGCATTATCTAAAAAGCTTGCCTTCTTCCAAAAAATTCAAAAAATTCAAAAAAAGAAAGAAAGAAAAAAATGAAAAAAATTGAAAATGTGCCATGGTGAAAACCTAGGAACAGGTGCCTTGGTAGCAAAAGTAAAGAGAAATAAATTCATCCTATGGTGAAAACCACTCCCTTGTGTCACCTTGGATAAGTACCATGATGAAAACCTGGCAATCAGGCATCATGCATAGTTCTTCTACATATTTCATCCATTCCATTCCATCTTTGATCTTGACAATGTTGAACTATGCACAAATATTTGGCTATCCTGTGAGCTATCTTACGATGATCTTGCTTTCATTCCTTTCATTTTTAGCCTTCATATCTATTTTCCTCCATTCATTCTAGTCTTTCGCTATCCTTTTCCCCTTTGGTCTTGATCTAATAAAAAAAGTAAAATACGATGCTATGAAGTCTCTTGACATGTCTACCCTCCTTTGGACTGCATCCTTCCATGCTCTTACATTGCGCTTTTGTGGCTTATCCCATGCTGGCCTTTCATTGCTTGTCTGAATATGCTTTTCATGAAATTTTTTCCCTAGCTTGGGTACTCTTGAAGAGTTTTCCTTTGAGGATTTCTTCCCTCCATTTGCCTTCATTCTTCTTTCCTCCATCTCTTCCACTAGCTGGCTCATCCCTCTTGTTCTCCACCTTGCTTGACATTGGGACTGGATGATGTGATCTTGCTTAAAGAGTTTGATGCCTATTCTGTCTGGGGGCATCCTTTGTACATACTTATTGATCCTGAAAAAATTTCAAAAAAATTGATATATGATGCTAAAAAATCTTTAAAAGTATAAAAAGTCTTGAAAAAATACAAAAAATTCAAAAAAAAATAGAAAAAGTGCCTTGGTGAACACCTGGAAACAGGCACCTTGGTAGCAAAAATACAAAAAAATGAAAAAAAAGAGAAAATTGTAATAAATCCAAGTGGCGCTACTTGAGGCCTTTGCACTCTTATTTATTAGCATGTGTCCTCGACACTGAGCCCTCTCCATCATACCTTGACCTTATTTGGCTTAGTCTGGAATTGGTCTTTACCTTTGTCTAGGGGGCATAACTATTCACATAGGTCCTTTAGGTGTGTTTGTCTCTTGGGGCATTTCACAATAGGTGTTTTTCAACACCACCCCAAACAGTGTTTTTCAACACTACCCTTGCACCGAGTGTTTCTTAACACTTATCAAATGTCTTACCTAATAGTCCAAGTGTAATGCAATATTTGTCATTTGCAGATGCAATGATCAGAGTTTGACTCTATGACCAACATACACACACTTAAAAAATCAACTCATTGAGATATGTTGACTTTATTTTTCTTTGTGTGCTATTTATGAGGATTTCTTTGATGAGTGGTCTCTCCCTGAGAAGTTTTCGATGATGCATAGCTAGAAGACTGAGGGTATGAGAACATGTTTTATTTCTTTATCTGCTTGTGGGAATATTTTGTTGATCCTAACTGTCATGAGCATTTATGCTGGTCTTACTTGACACTTAGATCTACAAGGTATTATCCTTGATTGTTTTAGCAAGTGCATGCTTCTAGCTATCTTGACTTTCATGTGTCTTGATACAAGCATAATCTCGCCATATTAAACTTAGGTGATCTCACTACATTAGTCATCTTGACCTACATGTCTTTGATGCCTAGGTGAGATTTCCACATTTTATCTGATAAAGATCATATTCATATTCATGCTAGTGTGCATTGTATGATCTTACGGTGCTACCTAACACCCGATGATGATAATTAGATGTCTATACACGTTGCGACCTTGCAAGTCAACCACTTTTCATAGTAGCTTGCATTTTAGGTTCATGTTAGTCTAGTTTTGCACTTTGCATATGGAAAGAGCTCTCCTTTTCATCTTACGTGGACCTATCAGTCAACTGCACTCACCTTTTCTTCTTCTCGATCACATCTTCCACTCCTTGTCTTTTTCATCTTGAACCCATCCCTAGTCATCACAAGGGGTTAATTGTATCATTATATCCATATCCCTAAAACAAAAATGTCATTTCCAAAAACATAAGTCTATATCCTATACATGAGAATCAATCTATGAGAGAGAGCACATACATAAACATTTTGAGCAAAATAAGACAAGACAATACAAATGACAACTGATACACATCTAAGTGAGACAATCACACATGATATATCCAACATCCAGTATATTTCATATATATATAAAAGCAAAGTCATAATACATCACTAATATAAACCATACAAATGAGATCCCAACTGGATCAATGTCTCAATAGTATCATCTAACATAACTCTAGCCTAAGCCCTAGCTCTAGGATGTGCTGGCACCATCATGTGGCACTAGTGGAGGAGGAGGTGGTGCTGCTGCTACCCTATCTAGAACCATATCTGATGCGCCTACCCTCTGAGAGTATGATGGTGCCCTTTGACCCTCTGGCACTGCCTAGAGATAAAGTCCATGATAATATGCAGCTCTGGCTACCTCCCGTCAGATCTCTAGTGTAGCTACCTGTGCTGCTGTCTCACGATGTGCTATCTTTGCCCTGAGATCTCTAATTTGTTGGTCTCTCTCTAATCTCAGATCCACTAGCTACTGATCCCGTACTACTATGGTGATCCTCAGCTACTGAATCTCTACCTCAAGAGTCTGAATGCGGGCTCTCAAATCATCCCCTGTAGCTAGATCCACCTGCACCTATCCTTGTACCTACTCCTGAGAAGGTCTCTGTACCTCCTCACTCCTTGAGCCTTGACCTCATGGCTATTTTTAGCCACCAGCTCTAGATCCCTCTCCCACCTCTCTGACTTGGCCTCCTCCTCTGCCCTCATCATCTCCTTTGTCTCCTCCTCCTGGGGCAACCTATGTTACATCTAGTATAGTAAATCAAGGGAATGGTGCCCTCTATCACTCTGCCCTATACGCTACATCAGCTCCCGCATCTGCCATGTCTGGGAGATACTCCCAGGACTCCCTCTTGATCTGAGTTGTCTCCTCGATAGCCCGCTAATAGTCTAACATGGGTAGCCACCCATGTCCCTCCTCATCTCTAGCCCTTACATAGGTAGTCATCTCTATGGAGACTTGCTGCTACCTCCCAAACTATCGCCATACCTGAGTGATAGATAATCTCTTGACAATCTATGTGTGTCGACCTACTAGTGGCTGAGTACACAACACATAACTTAGCTCATCCTCTACGTCTCCCCATGCCTCAACATCCTTGTATGGCCTCCATATGAATGAGGTCATCTCATCCAGGATCTACCTATAATGTGTCACATCCCTTGTATGAGCATGAATTATGAACCCTGCATATCTGTAGATATATGGGTATCTCCTCTCTCTTAGCTAAACCCTAGGGCACACCACAGTGATGTGCTCCCATGCCCACACCTGTGCCAGGATGGCACCATATGCCCATGTCCGATCATCCCTATAGACAATCTCATGCAGCTCATGATACATCTCTGCCAGTATGGCAGGACCCCATGCCATGCGTCAAGGTTTGCCTACTAAATCAACTAATAGCCTGCCCCATCCAAGAGGAAATCCCTTCTGACTGTGGTCAGTCATTAGGATCTATGAAATTAATGATGCCACAATGCACAACACAGGAAAATCTTGACCAAAATCATCTATCAGCCTCTCCTAGCTGACATGCCTATCCAGAATGGTAACATCCTAGAACATCTCCTAGATGACTCATCCTCCCTTAGTGGCATCCTGATCATAATACACCTAAGCCAGCACACAAATCATGTTAGTTTTCATCATATGGAAACATTACACTTACACAATTATATCTAAAATCATGATTATACTTACAGGCTTGCCATGGCATGGTACTCGTAGAATCCTATAGACATCCTCTAGTGTGATGGATGCCTCCCCTGTCGGCAAGTGAAATGTGTTGTGCTCACTATGCCATCACTCGGACAAGGTTGTTAGTAGCCCGTGATCAGCCCTGATATATGGGAACCACAATAGGTATCATAATCTCATCACCCTGATGTCGTCCTCACCTAGATCATCTAGGTTTCACACACATCTCAATCCCACCACCTTCGGCACTCTGATGATCAATGCCGGAAAGACCTCCTGCAAATTATTCAACCTAGCCATATGTCAGTGCATACTATGATGAAAATCAGTACAAGACACTTAAAGCACAACTATTGTCTAGACCCATGTCTTACTTTGCTCAAAATGATTCAAATTTTAAGTTTTACAGAGAAGTATCATGCGATAATTCTCTCTATAGTAGTGCGATACACCTTTGGCTATGTGATACTTCACCCGGTATCTTTCGATACTTCACCAGTTATCGTGCGATACTAGTATCTATATGCGCGTGATACTTTGAGGACCCACGAAGTATCGCGTGATGTTTCTTCCCAAAGGGCACAATACTTCTAAAGTATCGCGTGATAGTTCACCTAAAAACTAAAAATTTCAAATTTTCAAATTTTCAAAATGTGCTAAATATGCATTAAATGCTATAAATGACTCAAACAATGGCTAGTTTTTGGAAACATATTGGGGCACCATAATGTGGAGGCTAGTTGTGCAACCAGGAGCACTCAAATTGGTGTCTATGGACAGGAAATCCTACTGGTTGAGACATCACTATCTCTCAGAGCTCTAGATTCTCAAATAGTTAAAAGTCAAATGATTTTGAAAATGACACTTTTTATCCCTTTTATAGCATTTTGACTTTTTGATCAATTTTCAAAACACCTCAGAATTGCGCAAAAATTGCACCCCTAGCTAATTTCGATATCCTGGATCCATTTTCAGACTCAAAATTGAAATCCAAGGTTATCTTCATAGTCAAAATCGCATTTCAAAATTTTTCTTCTTCTACGTAGTTGACTGATCATTTGAGGCATAATTCTCCGATCTTTGATGGAATTTCTTCCTGCCATGTCTCTCAAATTTTCTAGTCTTTCATTCACTCTATTTCTAGTCTTCTATTTCTATTCTTCTACTTCCTCACTGGGGCATGTTTCATTGCCTAATGGTTATCCTGTTATCATTTATCTTCAATTATGATTTCATTTCGATTTGATCATCTTTTATCGATTTGCTATTCTCCTCTATCTAATTTTGATTTTGATTCTGAGGGGGTAGTACCTATGGGATTCTCATCCCTGATTCTCTTGATTTTCTTGATTCAGACATCTTTTGTGAGCTTTTGCTCAAATTTGAGATTCTTATCTCTTACTTTGAATGTGATCCCGAATCGACCTCATGTTCAAAGGCCTTTGTTTATGCTTTGTCTGGATATGATCCCGAATCGACCTCATATCTGAGTTGTTTTGTGATCCCAGATCGATCTCACATTTCAACTTCATTCTTTGACTACATGTGTTCCCAAATCGATCACACATTAGTCAAAGAGGTGCAAATGTATGCACCCAAAAATGGTCGCCTAGACTTTGGGCCCCATTTATTTGATTTATTTATCTCTGAATCAGTTTTAGCACTATTAATTTCTTGATCAAATCCTAATTTCATCATTTTCGATTATTTTCTATGGGCTAACCATTTTATCCTAAGTCTTTATTTATTTAAAAGGAATATTTCCTCCCCTTTTATTAAATAAAAATCCCCACTTTTCCTCTTATCCTAAGTTGCACAAATAAAGCATCATTCTTATTTTATAAAAAGGAGAAAAACACTTTTTGTCTCATATGGACACAAAAGTCAACTCTTATTTTCTCATTGGAGGATACTTGTGCACATGGATTGCTTCTCTTTTAAGCTCCACCATTGATTAGATCTTTTTCCTCTTAATCTCAATGGTCCATTTCTTCTCACTTTCTATAAAAGGAGAGCTCTCTCCTTCATTTGGAGGATCATGTTTTATGCTAATGTTATGCTGCAAGTTTTCTAGCTTACTTTGAAGACATTGAAGACTTGCTTCCTCTCATTTGTTTTCATCATTTAGTTGCACATTTCATTTGATTAGTTTTCATATCATGGAATTTTAGAGTAATTTTCCTTTTATGCAATAGATTTAACTCACATAGCTTAATTAGGGGTTTGTAATCCATTGCAATTTCCTTTCATAGATTAGTTTGCATTGTCATTTGATAGATTAATTTTGCACTCATACTAGTTTCATTTACATCTTGCACATTTGATTCATTTTAGGGATTTTGGCAATCTTTCCCTAGTCTTCAATTTTATGAATCTCTCATTGTGTGGTTGACCAGCAAGGTCACAAGTTTGTAGCTCTAGCTGAGGGCAATTTTATCATAGTGTCTTGCAACTCCATGCATAGAGAGCTATGAGCCACTTTGTGAGGCCTCACCTTTGAGCAACCTTGCATGTAATGGTTCATAGAAGTGTGGTCACATTTTCACCATACAGCCATAACCCCCAAACCAGATGTTAGAACATATCATGATGCATGATTAAAATTAGTACAAGTCATAACAAATGCAAAAATTGTCTAGACCCATGTTATATTGTTCAAATTAACACTATGCGATACTTCATATTATACTGGTGTGATACTTTTTGTTGATATTGTATCATGTGATACTTTGTTACATAGTGGTGCGATACTTTCACCCAATGTGATAGTTCACCCAATATCGCATGACATTTCGTCAAGCATCATACGATGCTTTCTGAAAGGCCGTGAGATATTTTCTTAGCTTACAAAGTATCGCATGATACAATGTATAACTGGCGTGCGATACTTTAAAAGTATCACATGACATTTCGCATTTGTAAAATTTGAAATATTTCAAAAATATTAAAAACATGTGTTTAAATGCAATAAATGCTCAAAATGATTCAAAAGGTGAGTTTTTCTGAAAACTTACCGGGGCACCATAATGAGGAGGCCGATTGTGCAACTGATAGCCCTCGAATTGATGTGTTTGAACTAGAACCGCTGCCTACTAAGCCATAATCTTTCTCTGAGCTCTAAAAATTCTCAAATCACAATAAGACAAATGATTTTGAAAGTGACCCTTTTTTTACCTCTTATATAGCATTTTGACTTTTTGACCTAATTTTTGAAACATCTCAGAATTGCGTGAAAATTGCACCCCTGACTAATTTCGATGTCCTAGATCCATTTTTGGGATCAAAATTGAAATCCAAGTTCATCTTGATAGTCAAAATCACATTTCAAAATTTTTCCTTCTTCTACGCAGTTGGCTAACCTTTTGAGGTCTGATCCTTCGATCTTCACTGGGGCACCGTCATTTCTTCATCCCCATCTCTTTCAACCTTCTAGTCTTTCATTCATTTTCATTTGCATCATCTCTCTGAGGTTTGACTTCATTTTTATCCTATATCTTTCTTAGTCAAACCTAGTCAAACTAGGGCATATCTTCACTACTTGATGGTTATTCTATCGTTCTTCACCTTCGATTATGGTTTCTAGTGATTTGATCAGATTTATTAATTTACTGTTTCTCCTCTACCTGATTTTGATTTTGATTCCGAGGGGGCAGTACCTATTAGCTTCAATCCTTGATTCAACTTTTTCAATCAAACCTTTCTTGAGATTCTTATCTCTTATTTGAGACTTGACAAAATCCTATTTATAGGTATGTTGGTCTTGTCTTTCAGCTGATCTTTGTTAGCCTATCTTTGTCCTGATGTGTTCCCATCCATCAAACACACATTTGGGTTGTTTTATGATCCCAAATTGATCTCACATTTCAATTCCATTCTTTGACCACATGTGACCCCAAATCGATCTCACATTTCAATTCCATTCTTTGACCACATGTGATCCCAAATCAATCTCACATTAGTCAAAGAGGGGAAAATTTATGCACCCTAAAATGGCTGCCTAGACTTTGGGCCTCCATTCAACAATTTTTCAAACCCCTAAATCAATATTTTCAAAAATCAATGTTTTTCAAATTATATCAATTTCCTTGATCAACTCCTATTTTTATCATTTATTCGATTATTTTCTATGGGTTAACCATTTTATCCTAAGTCTTTATTTAATTAAAAGGAATTTCCTCCCCTTTTATTAAATAAAAATCCCCCACTTTGCCTCTTATCCTAAGTTGCACAAATAAAGCATTATTCTTATTTTATAAAAAGAAGAAAAGGCCTTTTTGTTTCATATGGGACACAAAAGTCAACTCTTATTTTTTCATTGGAGGAGATTTGTGCACATGGATTGCTCCTCTTTCAAGCTCCACCCTTGATTAAATCTTTTGCCTCTTAATCTCCATGGTCCATTCCTTTTCAATTCCTTTAAAAGGAGAGCTCTTTTCTCATTCTAGGATCCCAACTTTGAATACTAATCTTATGTTGCAGGATTTCTTGGAGACTTTGGATCTTTGGAGATCTTCATGCATTTAGCCTCCATTCTTGCATCATAGCTTCATGTTTATGCTTTCTTAGTTTAGATTTCCTTTATGCTCTAGATTAGCTCACATAGCTTAATTAGTAAGGCTTGTAATACTTTCACTTTCCTTTCATAGCTTAGTTTGCATTGTTAATTTCTAGCATAGCATAGCATTGCATTTTCATTGTTGATTCTTGAGGATATTGGCATTCTTGCCCTTGTCTTTTTGAATCTCCCATTGTGTGGTTTACTAGCAAGGTTGCATGCTTCAATAGCTCTAGCTGAGAGCACTATACACATCCTCGTGGCTCCATGCCTAGGGAGCTCTAGGTTGCTTTCTCAAGGTTTCTCATTCATGGATTCTCTTGGAAGTAATGACTTAAAGAAGTGCAAAATTTGAGTGTACACATCTCTCCAAATAAAAATAAGTTTCCACTAGTGCTATTACAAAAAAAAATTATTGGATCTCTCTTGTTACACATCTGGGAAGGAACATTAAATAATAATCATAAAAAAGGCCAATAATAGTTTATCTACTTTTTCACTGTCATAGAAAGATTTGGTAGTCTATGGAAATAATTGAAGAAACAAATCAAACAATACTCAACTTTTTATTCTCCCTCAATGCTTTCCTAGCAGATGCCGAAGCCTGTAACCATTGAAGCGGCTCAAGCTACAAAATATTTTTGTAGACACCAATGTTTGGATGGAGACTATAAAGGCTGATGAAATTTATTTCTAAGTCATGCAAATGTATGGGCTGAAATATTTATCTTGTCCCCTATCTACGCGGAATCTCTACCACTAATATCATATTGCTCATGTCCCTTTGAAAGGTAGTATCTCTGTGCTATACAAATAAATCCTTTTGCATGATGCTCTTCACCAATTCAAGAATTCATTATAAACACATACAAACATGTCACTTATTGGAAAACACATGATACATTTATCAGTACACTAATAATCTCAGTCTCAAGCTCCTTAGTATAGGATCCAAGTCCTTTACATATTATATCATATTTTGGTTTCAAACACTCTAACTACAATTATGAGCATATCTCAACAAATTGGGTGCCCACCTCTTAGTGGATCTTGGAAGCTCTTGGAATTGCACACCTTTCAAAACTATTGATCCCTAAGTTTTTTTTGTCTATTAGTGTCTTATACTTTGTCATTTTCTAGGCAATTTTGATCAGTCATCACTGAGACCGAGCCATCTAGTAAAGACCGAGTTAAGTCTAGACTTTTATCATGTATAATTACCGAGCAGTAGTTACTACCAAGCAAGTTAGAGGTCATTGAGTACTTCAGTAATATTTGAGAATTTTATGCTAAGTTGTGTAGATATATCAGTGTTGAGCACCAGTATATGAAGAACAGTTGATACCGAGTGTCAGACACTTCATATACCAAGCAAGCCAGATTTGACATATGTGTTTGTAATGATGCAAACACTAAGGTAAACCATTTTGGCTGACATTTATACAATGCTTAATGTTTTTTGAGGAAATCACAGAGGTAATAATGCCTTAGATTTTTAATTATTAATCCCTATGTAATCTATGTAACCAATTAGATTTAGGGAATGCTTAAGCGACATAAGTAGAGAATCTAGATCATTGATCTTGATCTAGGGAGTTATTTTGTTATCTATATAAGGTGAGATATGAACCCTAAAATTATGTATGAGTGAAAGAGAATATGGGAAGAGTATGAAGGATCCCATATATAGAATAAAGAAGTATTTTGATATAGGCAGAGATCAGTAAACATGACCGAGCAAGGCAGTGAAGGATAGAATAAAGATATATCTGATTGAGGAGATCAAATAAGTATTGGAAGGAGAAGATCTATTATCAACATCATACTAAAAACTAAAGGATCAGGTACTGAGACATTCTTGTTAGGAATGGGAACACTGAGAGGGGGGGTGAATCAGTGTTCACTATATTTTAACTTTTCACTTTAATCTGAATACTAAATTATAAATGCTTAAGTACTGAATTAAACATTCACATAAATATGAAATCAACACATGACACCAATATGGTTACGGGGAAACCCAAATAGGTAAAAACCCTAGTGGGACTTGATACCCACTAATAATTTGCACTAGTGTTTTGTGATCCTTGTTAGAAGATCCTTTACCCTATTAGGAGTAGCTTTACAATGCTTTTAGTATAGTAGACCTTGTTAAGGGTCAGACCCTGTTAGGAGTCTTTTACAATGATCCCTGTTAGGGGAGTGGACTCACTGTCCTAGAGCTCACTGCTCAAATGATGAAGGCTACAACCTTCTGAATCAGATACACACTATATCTGTAGGTGAACTATTACTGTGACACTACTTGTTAGATTAGTTCCTTTGGTGCGCTGATGCTTTAACCTCTTGCAAAGTGATAATACATCATACGCTCTCTTTTCATACCTCTACTCTACTTCTCACAACTCTATTTCCACTTCCATGCCGAATACAATGGGCACACCTTATATTTATGTGCTTATACCAATTATACAATTAGGTCGGCCCTATAACTAATAAATAATGCTTCCAAATGAATTGGATTAAGCATGCTTACAATTATACATATACATATGTTGGCAACCTAAATACAATGGGTGCATAGCCTCTACAACATTAATTTACAATCGCAAACCAAAATAGTCACTGTCGGCTCTATGCTCTGTTCTCTGCTGGCAGACACTGGCTGTGCAACTTTAATTGACTGTAACTTTCACATCTTTGCATATCTACTTATGCACTATTAGACTAAGGATAAGTATAGTCTAGCAATCTTAACTTCTAGGGTGCATACCTTAATTCATCCATACACTCATGCGCTGATGCTCTGAGTCTCTGGTGCTCTGTATGCTGTCCAGTCTTCAACACAACTAATTTCTGATCTTTACACTTAGTGCGCTAACTCTGAACTGCTATATGAATTTGTTGCAATAATGAAAACACTATATCTAGTCATATACTTCAGTATAGACAACTTTCCAACAATTCTAATAGGTGAATTAGGGTAAATCTCTTAACAGAGTGGTCCTAACAGGCCTAAGTAAATCTCTTAACTGAGTGCTTACTTTGTTGTAAGTTTAAATCCTTTTACAAGGTAGATTTTAAAGTCTTTAAGCTCTTAGCAGGGTAGACCCCTCATAGGATAGATCATTAGTTTATGATAAAAAATGTGTATCCCTAACATGCAAACTTTAATACTGTAGTAGTGAAGATTTGTGGGTGTCATCCCCACCCCAGTTTTACCTTTCAAGGGTTTTCGGGTAACCAAAATCTTTTTGTTATGTTTCAATTTCATGGATGAAGATTATAATGTTAGATCTATTTCAATATTGAATTTGATGTTTATGTTATGCAAGTGAATTTATGTCAAAATGAGGTAAATAGTAGATATTTGATTCATCCCCCATTCTTAGTATCTCACTTTCCTATAATAGATTTCGAACAATTGGTATCAGAGCTAAGTATCTTGAAGAAGTCTAATCACTTATGAGTTAAGATCTTGGAGATGGAGGTTTATAAGTTGGGAAAGATCATAGAGAATCAAAAGATTGATATTCAACTTGCATTACATTATCTTGAAGCAACCAGAAGTGAACTGAAGAAATCCCTAAGTAGAAGGAGAGAATTGGCAATTCAACACAATGAAACTCAATATTAAGAAGAGGATACTAGAGGTCTATTTGATAGTGGTAATTCTATTGAAAGTGACAAAGCTATAATAGATCTGGTAGAGAAAAACAACATACTGAATGAAGATATCAAAAATCTAAAGAGAGAAAAAGAAAGTTAATCTATAAGATTATGTGAAGTGATTGAATAGAAAAAGAAAGATGAAGAAGACAAGACAATGGCTGAAGATTTTAAAAGACAAATTTCTATAAGAATTGATGAGAGGACATGTGACATGTAGAGGTTGAAAAATAATCAATTGGACATGGTGAACCAGTTGTTACTTTCTAATTAAGAGTTGAGCAGGAAAGATGTGGAAATCACAAATATGAGATCAAAAAATAGCCAACTAAAGAGTGAACTAAGATCTGAAAATCACTCTAAGATCTGAAAAAGAACTCAATGAGAGGATGAACAAGACTAATGAAGCTATGAGATACTTTGAAGAACTATTAAGGTCACCTAGAAGATCCACTGATACTTCTGGACTTGGACATGATGAGCACTTGATATCCACTGAAGAAGGAGAATCATCAAAATGTGAAGAATAGAGGAATGCAAAGTCAAAGAACAAGAAACCTACATGCCATCATTGTGGAAAGCCAGGACACACAACAACTATCTACAGAAGTAAAAATGGTAAGTCCAATCCTAAACAAAAGTTCAATGGAAATTGTTTTAATTGTAAGAAACATGGACATCATGCACATGAGTGCAGGTCAAAGGTTAGTAATCCACCTACCTCACCTAGATTTCAAGGACATGAATTTAACTATTATAAATATGGTCATAGAGCACAAGAATTTAGATCCACAGCTAAATGGACATCCAATAAGTAGACTAAAGCACCTAGGAAAGGTAACACATACAATTGGGACTAAAACATATGGTATAGTTGTCATTATTGTGGAGAATATGGTCATATTGGAGTAAAATATTTGAAGACACATTTTAGAGGTAAATCCAAGAATTGGATGAGTGGAAGTCTGGTCTACTACAAATGCAATAAGATTGGTCACTTAAAAAGGGACTGCAAAGAACATATACCAAGCAATGAACAAGTCAAGAATGAAGAGACTATTGAACATATGAGGAAAAAGATACTGATGAGAATACCAATAAGCAGACACCATCACAAAGAAAAAAATTTGACTTTGGATGAGATATGCCACAATATCAAGAGCACTGCTGGATTAGCAAGCTTTAAAAAAATAAAGTTTTAAAAGTTGAATAATGAGGATAAAGAGAAAGTGGAAGAGGATATGCTTGAGATGTTGTGTACATTCAAAATGACATCATTATAGATGGATAATCTTATCCATGAAGAACTATACAAAAGAATAAATCAGAAATGGTAGTATGCCATGATGACTAAGAAATAGATAAGAGAGAGTACTCTAGCTCAAGTCATGCTAGATCTATCCCTTGAGTACATAAAACAATATATGGAGCAATATAGAGGTAGGTTTGTACCCAAGCTCTGAGAATACTCTATTCTACATCATAAGGTTTAATATATTGTACAATAGAGCATAAGTTTATGGAAGATCATCTTTGGATTGATAATTGATAATAATTCACAATCGAGTCAAGGCACATCTAGTCGAGTGGAGTTGGATAATAAGGAAGAAGTTAATGAACCATAGACTATAGAGGGAAAAGTAGGACACAAGGTAGAAGTAAGTGGATCATAGGGTGTGATCAAAATTATGGATATCATTGAGGATACCAGAGTAAAGAAAAATATATTAACTGAGGAGGAAATTCAGAAGCAAATACTTGTCGAGGTAGCCTCAGACAAGTTTCTACCGAGCACCAATCCATTACTGATTCAAGTACAAGATTATCCAAGGATTGAGAATACATCAACAGTGGACACTACACCAATAAGCCCTCATACAATCATAGTTGAACATCAAACCTCACAAAGTACCAGTGTTGAGAAACAAGACAAGTCGACAATCATAATTGAGAATACACCTACTGAGGAGGAAAAGAAAGAACAAGTCAAGGAGACTGTTAAAGAGAAATTAGATAAGTCTACATTAGTCATAAAAAGTCCTCATGCATAGAGGAAAAGAAGAAGATTGAAGAAGAGTTAGAAAAAGAAAAACTAGAGCCTAAGGAGCAAGAGGTCATAAAAGCTCTTATATAGTTTCTAAGTGGGGATACACTGAGGAAGAAATCATAGAAGAAGAAGGAGAAATCTCCTGGCACATAGGTTACACTTGATGAAGTTATAGTGATTCCTAAGTGGGCCATTGATAACTTAACATATGAGAAAATGTAGATATTGCAAGATATCTTAAAGAAGAAGAGAAAACAAGAAGAGCTAAGAAGAGAGCATCAACAGAAGCAAGTCTTACATGAAATTAAAGGTATCTTTATTGAAGATTTTGAAATGGATGATGTAAATGAGTCAACACCTATCTTGGATCAACTAGTAAAAATCATTAAAAAGGTGAATAGTTATGACAATGAGTCAAATGATAAACTTATGCAGTGGTCTGAGAGAAAGTTTGAGACCAAGGTACTAGAAAAGGTTTCTACTGACATTGCAGTGAAATAGGTAGAACTTTCTGCCTTATTAAAAAATTTAGAGGAAGTTGTGCAAAATGCTCATTCTCTATATAAGAAGTTATGTAATGTTTAAGAGTTCACTAAGGATAATCAGGATTTGATTGATAAACTACAATTAGACTTAAATTCTATTGGTCATTCACTGAGCCTAGCTGCAAGTTCCAGCTCCATCCACTTCACTAGATTGCTACATGCACAAGGAAGATTAGCCAAGTTAATGGCTAATGATTGAAGAATAAGGGAAAGGATAATTTCCATATAAACATTAATGACACCTCATTTGGAGGTTATGTAGAAGGAATTAGCAATGACAAAGGAGTTAGTATAGAGAGACCCTCATCTTTCTATTGCCGAGAGCCTAGTGGATCTATTTGCCCAGCTAGAAATAAAAATACAGGTTTTGGAGTCTGTAAGATTTGGATGGGACAATGCATTAGGTATGATAATGAAGCTCCACAAACCATTTTTGGATAATTATTTCATTACCCCTACTCCCCAATAGTTACAAGTGACAAAACCAAGGGGGAAATGATATGCCATGATAGAGTTCAACCCATAAACATGGGAAATGATAGAATGCAAAAATAACAGAAATGCTACATATAGAGAAATATAGGAAGGGATGTATATCATGATATGACATACTATTTTGTAATATGTATATGTTTAGTTGTATGTCAAAAGAGTCTTATGTACATATATGTGTAGAATCTTTTAAAGACCGAGTCAAAGTTTTAGGGGGAGTTTTCATATTGCTAAGTACTCTTATTGTAATGTAAATGTCATGACAAAGTATTTTTGCCACTACTGTCAAAGGGGGAGATTGTTGATCCCTAAGTTTTTTTGTCTATTAGTGTCTTACACTTAGTCATTTTTTAGGCAATGTTGTTCGGTCACTACTGCGACCAAGCCATTTAGTAAAGGCCAAGTTAAGTCTAGACTTGTATCATTTACAATTATCGAGCAGTAGTTACTATCGAGAAAGTCAGAGGTCACTGAGTAATTCAGTAATAGCCAAGTAGTTTATGCCAATTTGTGTACATATATCAGTGTTGAGCACCAGTATATGAAGAATAGTTAATGTTGAGTGTCGGGGACTTCATATGCTGAGCAAGCCAGATTTGACATATGTGTTTGTAATGGCACAAACACTAAGGTAAACCATTTTAGCCGACATATATACAATGTTTAATGTTTGTTGAGGAAATCATGAAGGTAATTATGCCTTAGATTTGTAATCATTAATCCCTATATAATCTATGTACAACCAATTAGATTTAGGGAATGCTTAAGTGACATAGGTAGAGAATCTAGATCGTTGATCTTGATCTAGGGAGTTATTTTGTTGTCTATATAAGGTGAGATATGAACCCTAAAATGATGTATGAGTGAAAGAGAGTATGGGAAGAGTATGAAGGATCTCATATACAGAATAGAGAAGCATTTTGATATAGGCAGAGATTAGTAAACATGATTGAGAAAGGAAGTGAAGGACATAAAAGAGATATATCTAATTGAGGAGATCAAATAAGTATTGGAAGGAGAAGGTCTGTTATCAGCATCACAGTGCAAACTGAAGGATCAGTTATTGAGACATTCTAATAGGTGAATTAGGGTAAATATCTTAACAGAGTGGTCCTAACAGGCCTAAGTAAATCTCTTAACTAAGTTCTTACTTTGTTGTAAGTTTAAATTCTTTTACAAGGTATATTGTATAATTCTTTAAGCTCTTAGTAGGGTAGACCCCTTACAGGGTAGATCATTAGTTTATGATAAAAAAATTATAGCCCTAACATACAAACTTTAATATTATAGTAGTGAATATTTGTGGGTGTCATCCCCACCCCAGTTTTACCTTTCAAGGGTTTTTAGGTAACCAAAATCTTTGTGTTATGCTTCAATTTCATGGATGAAGATTAGAATGTTAGATCTATTTTAGTATTAAATTTGATGTTTATGTTATGCAAGTGAATTTATGTCAAAATGGGGTAAATAGTAGATATTTGATTCACCCCCCCTCTGAGTATCTCACTTTCCCATAATAGATTTCCAACAAAAAATTCCTACGATGTTGTTTTGGCAGTTTCATTGGGCACTAGTTATTTCTCAAGCTGCCAAATTCATATCATGATCCACACACAATACAGTCCAAATCACCCTACGTTCATCAGTAGCAACCCCACATGGGCTCAACCAGACTGAATGCTCACATTTGTATTGTTGGATCCCAAGATTCAACATGCAAATTGTGGTCCAATATTCACAGAAAAATTGTAGTTCTCAAAGACATACATTGCAATCACTTGAATCTCTCTCAAACTGCTAGTTTGATTGTCCGATTGAATTTTTCATCAGATTTAGATGCATCTTTCTTGAGATTTAATTGCCAAGGTTCTTCTTCTACATGGATAGATTTTAGCCAGTCACACAATATTCCGTATATGGGCCGCTATGTTTTGTGTGCAGTGTGTGCTAACTGTACAAAATCAAGATGTCGCTACTAGCTAGGCATGGATAGTTGCACAGGCTACATGCTCTTTCCAAGTGACATGTAGAAAACACACACGCTTTCTAGGATTTTCACCTGCTTTGATACCATGTTGTTTTTAGTATGCTTGTTTAACCACAAACATTATTTCCCTCCCACCATAGACAATCCACGATTGTCTCCCCCAAGCACTTCTTATTCTCCATTAAGAAGATTATGTGTGATATGTATATTGTTTTCAAGAGAGGAAAATTAATCTTTCTTTATACCTTTTGTGGTTCCCCTTCACTAAGGGACACCAATCTTCCAAGTGGCTCCAAATATAATAATTATTATATTATTGTATAATATAATAATTATACATTATAATTATAATATAATTATACTATCCCACAATAATAATATAATAATGATATTATCAATATAATGATTATACTATCAATCACAATAATTTTATCAATATTATTATTATACCACAATAGTTATATTATAAAAACCTTTATGTTATCTATGTCAATCTGAAGGAATCCGACCATTGCTAAATAAAAATAATGAAGGACATGTCTAGCTTAGATCATACTCCAAGTAAAATTGGTGGGAGATATTATCTGTCTTCTCCTTAAAAGAACTGGGATAGAATTGAACCTTTCCCTAATCACCATAAGTGTTCACTATGGTAGGGATCCTTGAACATTTCTGAAATCTTTAATGGTTTGGTTCAAGTTTCTTTCATAAATTGGTGCTACACTTTCTAACCGAGCCATTGACTTATAATTTCCTCTAAAGACATGTGCTTTAGGATATTCATCTTTAATTAGTAAGCCTAATCTTTTTTGGGCTTTTTAGTATCAATCCATCTTCTATTCCTAGGCAACTTGATTTTTCATAAATGAGAGGAATGCTCTGATTTGGACTTCTCCTACATAAAAATTTAGAAAAGACTCCACATAGTGTCCAAGCAAAAATCCATGTAAATAAAATTCACACATTTGATTAAGCACACTTGGGAACACTTCTAACATAATCAGACATAAAATCATGATCATCCTCATACTCTAGCTTCCTCTTCAACACAAGTTGGTTTATTTTCCATAAAAGAAATTTCTTTCTCAAGAATAGAGCATATAATCCAGCTTGATTTCTTAATGAAATGAGCATGAAAGATATCTCAACAATTTTTTTAATTCTTTTTTCATATTCCTCTAACTCCCTCCTTAGTTTTTCCAGTTCTATTTGTAACTCCCTATTTCTTTCCTTGTATTGCATAGATACAAGGGAACTATATCTAGGAGGTGCAGTTGAGGTTGATGATTCATTATGATTCCTTTGTCTCATTTTCTCTTCTCTATTTCTCAACTCCATTTTTAGCCTATAGATTTCTTTTTCATACTCTTCTTTTTGAGATGATGCAAGGGCATTCTAGGGTACTCAGAAAATCTGCATGGTGGTATGTTAGAATGGTTATGTGTTACTCAATTGCAGTTTTAACTGAGAGTATTGGTTATTGAAGGAGCTCGGTCACTAAAGGAACTTGGTGAAACCTCTAGCCCTTGGTGGAACATGTACTCGACGATGCTTGTGGTGCTCGGTTGACATACTTGCTTAGTGATGCCTGGCGTACTTGATTGTTTTGTTAGGAGTAGTCCCAAGAGATAAGTGAGAGGGGGGGGGGGTGAATTAGTTATCTACAAGATTAAATTCTTTATCCAATTAAGTATAGAAGAAAATTAAGCATAAAAAAATAAGATAACACTTAACACAACACCACAATTTTGGTTATGGGGAAACCCAAATAGGTAAAAACTCCGGTGGGAATTAGAACCCACTATAAACTACACTAGAGAATTATGATCCCTGTTAGAAGATCTTACAACCCTATTAGGAGTTGATCTTTACAATACATTAAGTATAGTAACCTGGTCAAGGGTCGGACCCTGTTAGGAGTCTTTTACAATTAACACTATTAGGGGTGAGGACACACTATCCGGGACCACACTGCTCAAAGGGGTGAAGGCTGCAACCTTCTATTTAATAGATATACACTATATCTAGATCTTGGTGAACTATGAGTTAGACCTGCTATCTAAATCAGTTCCAATGAATAACATACACTCTCTTCTTTGTCACATAGACCTTCTACTGATGGCTCATAACTTTGCACCTTCTTCTCTGCTCTTCTCTTTCAATAATCTGCCATACTTAGCAGTCACAAATGATTGCCTATAAATATCTTCCTCTAAATGATATAATCAAGTCAACCTATTAGAACCATCTTGAAATCATATTAGAGAAACAATAGAACTCTCCAATAACATCTTAGTCAACTATATTAAGCACACAACACAAAATGGGACCGCACAACTCCATATGAGTAGACGCATTGCTTCACACTGTTAGCTCCACCAAATTAACTGATACTTTCTTCTCATGCTAAATTACATCAGGTGCTCTTAACCAAACATTCTTAACTCTTCTCCAAATAGAAATCCAAGCATGCATCCAAATGATAAGTGCAACTACTACAACAACAAAAACAATGTCGGCTCCATCTGATAAACTCTGGAAACTGTAACTAGAAACTGGAGACTTCATAACTCAACCTATACTACACAACTAACTCTGCGGCCATGAACATAGATTCACTGACATATCCAAAACATAAATATATACATGCAAGGATCCATTACAACCATACTACAAATCACATAAAAAACTCTTCTTGGGACCTACTAGGAACACTCACTGATACAATTACTGTCTTCACTCAGAATCAACCTCTACATCTATGATATCATGTTGATAACATATCTAGGAAACATATACTCAAGGCTCTCTCCATCAGGCTTCCACAAACATTTCTTACCATATGTTGTCATCAATGCCAAACATACAGTCAGCACTAGCTTGCTGGAAAATCTCCAACAATCTCCCCCTTTGGCATTGATGGAAACACATGGAATGAAAAACACCACCAATCCAAAAGTACAATTATTTTCTAATATTATCCATTTCCTCAAAAAAAATCCCCCAAGAATGAATCCTCCATCTCTTACTATTTTGTTTCTTCTTGCTAAATACTCACTCCCCCTTTCTACAATTCTTTTATAATATTCTCCATTTCCTCAACAATACTTCCCCAAGGATGAATCCTCCATCTACTGCTAAATGCTCTAAATATCAATTGTTGTATCCTCTTACTATTTTTTTTATGACTATATACTTACTCCCCCTTTGACATCAATGGAAAAGGATGCCAATCAATTAAGCACCAGTACTACTCCTAAAGTAGAGTAGTCAACCATTCATCAGTCACTGAGGACTGATGCACTCCTAAAAATTCTAATCAGATTTAGGGAAGGGAATTACTCCCAGCTTCTCCCTGAGATACTCAAATATATCCTTAGGTAAAGGCTTTGTGAATATGTTTTCTATCTGATCTTGTGTGCTCACATAGTCCAATTTTACTTCTTTCTCTACTACTTTCTCTCTTAAGAAGTGATATTTTATCTCAATGTGTTTTGTCTTTCCATGCATCATAGGGTTCTTTGACATATTGATAGTGCTAGTGTTATCACAATGAATAACAATAGGATAATTAATCTAAATTCCAAAATATTTTATCATCTGCTTGATCCACACAATTGTAGAGAAATTTAATGCTGCTGCAACATACTCAACTTCTACTGTGGACTCACAAATAAAAATTTTCATCTTACTTGTCCAAGTAACAAGTCTATCTCCAAGAAATACTGCTCCTCCTGAGGTACTCTTTCTATCATCCACCCAAACTACCCAATCTGCATCTGTATATACATGAAGTTCTACATTTTCTGAATTAGGATACCATAAAACATAGTCTATAGTTCCTCTCAAGTATCTGAATATCATCTTTACTGCCATAAGATGACTTTGTTTAGGATCTATTGCAAATCTTCCAACAATACCAAATGCATTGGAAATATCAGGTCTAGATTGAGTACGATAGATTAGTTTACCAATCATAGACTTATACAAGGTCATGTCTACTACTGCCGAATCATCTTCTTTTGAAAGCGTGCATCCTATTGTAATAGGGGTACTTACTAGCTTGCAATCATCCATCTTGAACTTCTTCAAAATCTCTTTCACATACTTAGACTAATTAATGAAAATACCTTTTTTTGTCTGCTGCACATTCAGTCCCAAAAAGTACTTGATAGGTCCAATCATGCTCATTTAAAATTCTCTCTGCATCTCCTTAGAAAATTCAGCACTAAGCTTGTCATTACCACCAAAGATAATGTCATCAACAAATATAGAAACTAATAATAGTCCATTAGGTGTTTTTCTTATGAATAAATTACAATCTGTTGCTCCTTTCTTGAATCCAATCTTAGTCAAGTATCCATGAAGTCTTTCATACCATGCTCTAGGGGCTTGCTTAAGTCCATAAAGGGATTTCTTCAATCCGCATACCATATAAGGTCTTGTTAGGAATGGGAACACTGAGAGGGGGGGGAAACCCAAATAGGTAAAAACCTCGGTGGGAATTGACACCCACTAATATTCTGCACTAGTGTTTTGTGATCCTTGTTAGAAGATCCTTTACCCTGTTAGGAGTAGCTTTATAATGCTTTAAGTACAGTAGACCTTGTTAAGGGTCAAACCCTGTTAGGATTATTTTACAGTAATCTCTATTAGGGGAGTGGACTCACTATCCTAGAGCTCACTTCTCAAATGGTGAAGGCTACAACCTTCTAATCTCAAATACACACTATATCTACCAGGTGAACTATCACTATGACATTGCTTGTCAGATCAATTCCTTTGATGTGTTGATGCTTTGAACTCTATAAAAGATCTAATACATCTTCTAGTGTCTTCACACACTTCTTCTCTTCTTAGTACAACTCTCTATCATCTTCCATACCGAATACAATGGGCGCATCTTATATTTATGTGCTCATACAAAATACACAATTAGGTCAGCCCTATAACTAATTACAAACAACGCTTCCAAATGAATTGGCTTAAGCATTCTTACAATTATACATATAAACATGTTGGAAACCTAAATACAATGGGTGCATAGACTTTACAATATTACATTATAACTTCAAATCAAAATACTGACTGTCGGCTCCATGCTCTGTTCTCTGCTGGCACACACTGGCTGTGCAACTTCAACTGACTGTAACTTTCTCATCCTTGTACATCTTCTTATGTGCTCATAGAACAAGCAAGAGTATAGTCTAAAAAACTTAACTTCCAGGGTGCATACCATAATTCATCCGTACATATGTGATCTGATGCTCTGAGCTGCAGGAACTCTATACACTGTCCAGTCTTCAACACTTAACTAATTTCTGATCTTTACATCAAGTGTGCTGACTCCAAACTGCTATATCAATTTGTTTCCATAATGAAAAAACTATATCTATTAATATACCTTTGTATAGACAAATTGCCAAAAATCTCCCCCTTTGTCATTAATGGCAACAAAGGAATATGGCCAAGTTGCTAACTGTCCCTTAACACAAAAACTTTTGTCTTCTATACATTTCTTATACATCATCTTATATCTCCCTATACATATTATACTCCATATTCTATACAAAACTCCCCCTTTGACATTAATGACAAAGGTGTACCAAAAAATTGTATCTACACATACTTACTTAGGGAAAACATTCGGATATGCAATCTTAAGGTTCTGGATCTCCTTCTTCAAAAAAGTTATCAAAGAGTTAACTATCTAGAGATGGGCACATAAGGCATATTGAAGCTTCTCCATCTTCTTCAAATCTGTGCTTGGACCTTGATCATAGGTTATCATGGTGGCATCAATTTCCTTTATGTTCTGATTGAGAATGTCTAGTGAGGGCGCAAGAGCATTCCTCAACTGAGTCTGTCTAGACCTTATCTTTATCATCTCTTTCTCTACCTTCTCAATTTTGTCCAACTGACCTTGGTAAAAATTGTTGCACATGTTCACATCAGTGGATGTTTCTTTCATTGAACTCTTCACCTGCTCAATCATAGCTTCTACCTCTTGTATTTTCTTAAGATGGGCATCGGTAAGCTTATCCTGATCCATGCAGTCTGCAATGAATTTCCTTCCTTGATCAACAAATTCTTTTAAAGATGCTTGTCCTATCTTGAGTGAATTTAGATATAGTATGAAGTTGCTCATCAACTCATTCAATCTCTTCTTCAGGTACTTCTCTTCTACAACTTGGGATGCAGATTCTTCAAGGCTTGAAAAATTACTTTTGAACTATGAGATAATTGTACTCACATCATCAACTGAGTGTACTTTATACACTTTGTTGTCTTCTGGCAATAGATTGTTTAGTATGTTCACAGATTCCACAAGGAGAGGATTTCTCATGAATTTTTTCTCCTTTGCCTTCTCCATAGCTAAGACGTTGAACTTAATCCAGTCTTCTTCTCTCTATGAGTCCAAATTGGATGTGTCATGTGTTAAACTTGACAACAATGCTGAGGAGGGAGTGATGGGAGTGCTATCCATCACTTCTGGTTTTACCTTGGCTAGATCAACAAAAGTTTCATCTTTCTCTTGTTCTTTTTCTTCCATCTTATCTTCTTCCTTATCTGTTAAATTTTTTATCAATACCTCTTCTTGCTAACTGGGAGGTGTGTTGCTACATAAAATTTCAGCTTCTTGTGTGATCACAAAAGCTTCCTCAAACTTGTCCAATTCTGTGTTAGTGGCTGCCATGGCTATCTCCACATTATCAATGATAATGGTGCTGTCCTTGAGTGATTCTAACATGGGTGAAGACTTATCTAACTTTGTTTGTACTTCCACTGCAAGTGCTAAATCTTGAGGACCTGTAGATTGTGCCTTGATGCTCTCTGACCCTTTGGAAATCATTGTGGGTACATTAGCTTTGGGCACAGTAGATGGATACATGTTTCTATCCATAAATACCTTCTCAAAGGATTTCTCTGTCTCTTTTGCAATTAGCTCATAATTTCTATCCATTATGTTTAGAGTTCTTGTCTTTTTTCAAGAGGTGCTTGGGTGTTTCTTCTATTTCTTGTGACTCTCGAGGATGGATGACTGGTTCCAACCTCTTTCTTCCACTTTGGCATTGACTTATACTCAGGAGGAGTAGTAAGGTCAATGGTTTCCTTGGGTGCAGAAGAAGTATCATCTTCTTTACCCTTATGACTATCATCTTTTTCAATTTTTATCTTCTTCATCTTGGGGTTATGTGATTTAGCCTTAGTTGCATCTACACTCTTCAGTTTCAAAGAAATATTTTCATCCCTTGCTTTATCAAGGTTAGCTTGAGACACACCATGTATTCTCAAGATTTTTGATGTGACTTTAGAGACACATATGCTTCAAGGACCTGTTCATCTACCTCATAGCCAAGTGGATGAATCCACTTAGTTCTTGGCTCAAAAACCTCCATACAAGTTGTATCTGTCTCTACCATAAAACAAATTGAATCCTTATACTTTTCCATAATACTTTCTAGAATCCTATACCTCATTTGTATCTTGACCCTGAAGGTCTTCAGTTCCAATGTCACATAATCTCTCAATGTGCTCTCTATGGATGCTTTGTTGGATATTTGAGGCATGGTTGGAATAGTCTTGTCCAAATAAAAATTTGATACTCTCCCAACTATATGAAGGTACATGTAAATGATCAATGAACCAAACCTGAATATCTTTATCTTGTCATGCTTGATGGCCTTGATGTTATCAATCAACTGTGCACGCAAGATCTCACACAAGTTGAATTTCCCATCTTCCTTCACAAGTCTGATGGTAGCTAGAATAGTGCCCACAGACACACTATTCACCCAGCTGGTGTGATGAAACCTGTAACCTAGTATCATTGACATCAATTTGATGTCTTCTTCTTCAATAGGCTCAATTGTCATGCCGCGCCTATCGCTCCTTGACTTACATGTTTTCTCAACCATCTTTCTGACATCCTTGCACACAGGAAGGATGACACTTGTCCTAGAAAGGCATGTCATCTCATGTATCAAGTCACTGGTGATTCTTACTAGTACATCACCAATCCAAAACAAATCATCATGAATTCTGCTCAATAAAATCTTTATCCATTTTGTCTCATAGAATTCATATGCCATAGCATACTCAATAGTAGGGTGATCATTCCATTTAACATATTCATCCATGAATATTTTTTCTGGTTTCAACATGGTGTCCATGTGCACCCTTAACCTATCCAACCCTACTAGTTCTTTCTTACAGTAGATATAAGCCCTAATATCTTCCACATGCATCACACCCATAGGCATGTGGGAGAAAGCTCCCTCTAAATCATCTAGGGTTGATTTAAATGGATGCCTCTTGAATATGTATCTCTTCTTCTCAACAACATCAAATATTATGGGAGTGACCATGACTTACTTGTTAATCACTTTCCAACTGATCTCCAAGATGAGCTGAAGACTTCTAAATCAACACGTCAATCTAGGGTTTCTGCAACCGACCAAATGCACTGATAATTACTACAAATCACTGATAGATCAATTTCCAAGTCTTAACAACAACTTCCAAGGCTCTTTCTGCTCTCCTATCACTCTGAATTTGAATGCAATGAGCAATCAAATAACTTTTTGTGTACTTTAAAGTGAAAATTATGCCGTTAATGCAAGTCGTGTAAACTAGGTTGTCACTTCAAAATTTCCAACTCGAGTTCTGTTCACAATCAACATATGCACTCTAGCACATAGGTACCTTTGTACTCCAAAAGCTTAAGTCTAAAGGTGCATACTGTGAGGATGAGTATACTAGACACGCAGGGGTCTAGAGCTAAATTAGCTACCCCTATGACCCTAAGGGCCATTCATCCAGATGTAGAGGGTGCATCCATTGCAGATGCATCCAATACATTATCATCAATCTTGTCCTTCATTTTCTCTGACCAAATCATGCTCACATCATCTGAGGCTTTGACAAAATTAACTTCTCATACAGGATCCAAAACTGGTTCTTCAGTATTTTTAGGGCTTCCCTGACCTTGCGTCCTTGATCCACAGTATCTTGAGATATGTCCAACCTTGTTACAAGAGTGACCAATGATTGGAGGTCTTATATTCCTTGGCGCATTGACATGAGTCACCATTCTACATTATTTTGTTGTGTGACCATTATAGTTACATATCTAGCATGTAACATTCTAAGAACTTCTTTCATTTGTCTAATTCTGATTTCTCTGATCTTGCTGAATCTTATTCTTCTTACTATTCTTTTAATTCATAGCTTTATGACCAAATTTGTTGCATGAATAATAGTAACCATTAAAAGGTCTTACCTCTGTACAATTTCTTGCAATGTGTCCATGCTTGTCACATGCAAAACAAGTGCATTCTACTAGCTTGCACTCATTCTTAGGTGTTCCACCATTATCTTTGGTTTGATCTTCAGTCTCCTTAGCATTAGTAGAGTCCTTTTGTGAATCCTTTCTTGCTCACATATTGTCAATTTGATTTTGTGCTTCATTGTATCCAATACAACTGGTGTCTCCTTTGGCTCTTCTTGCATACAAATGAGATTCTACCAAATCAGAACTAGTGTGTAATTTGTCAATATGATTCTTTGAAGCTTTCAATTTAACTCCCAACTTTCTTTTCTATTCCAGATTTCCATGTTTGCTTGCCTTAGTTCTTCATTCAGCTGAAGGTTCTCTTTGATCTGTTCATTGTAGACTTCTTGATTATTAGTCAGCTTATCATCAAACTCTTCAAGTTGTTCTTTCAAGGAATTATTTTCTTCATTTAGCTTCTTGACCATTGTCCCTAGATCACTGGTAGAGCATTCTTTCAAATCTTTCCTTAGCTTTTCTTCAAATTCTCTTTCTGACTTGTCCAGGTCTTCAAGAGCAACTTCAAAATTTCTTTTTAGATGTTTCATTTCTACTTTGTCCATGATCTCCTCAAGTGGTTAAACTTCTATGCTGACGACCAGAGCTCTAATACCAATTGTTAGGAATGGAAACACTGAGAGGGGGGGGGGGTGAATCAATGTTCACTGTATTTTAACTTTTAACTTTAATCTTTATGCTAAACTTAAATACTTAAGTACTGAAATAAACATACATAAACATGAAACATGAAATCAACACATGACACCAATATGATTACGGGGAAACCCAAATAGGTAAAAACCCTGATGGGAATTGACACCCACTAATATTCTGCTCTAGTGTTTTGTGATCCTTGTTAGAAGATCCTTTACCCTGTTAGGAGTAGCTTTACAATGCTTTAAGTACAGTAGACCTTGTTAAGGGTCAGACCCTGTTAGGAGTATTTTACAATAATCCCTATTAGGGGAGTGGACTCACTATCCTAGAGCTCACTACTCAAATGGTGAAGGCTACAACCTTTTGATCACAAATACACACTATATCTACCAAGTGAACTGTCACTATGACACTGCATGTCAGATCAGTTCCTTTGATGCGCTAATGCTTTGACCTCTAGCAAAGCTCTAATACATATTCTAGTGTCTTCACACACTTCTGCTTTGCTTACTACAACTCTCTATCATCTTCCATACCCAATACAATGGGCGCATCTTATATTTTGTTGGATTAATTATGTGTTTTCTTTGATGTCACACTAATGTCATATTATTTATCAAGCTCAGTTGGTCAGCAAAGTAGTTCACAATATTTACCGAGCTCAGTTGGTCAGCAAAGCAGTTCATAGTATTTACAGAGCTCAGTCGGTCAACAAAGTAGTTCATAGTATTTACCGAGCTCAGTCAGTTAGCAGGTGGTTTTCAATGTCTACCGTGATATCTCAGGTGTCAAAGAAAAGTATGGCAGAAAATAGTGTTAACCGAGCTTCCACGGTTAATGAAGGAAAGTTAGTATTTACCGAGTTCACTCAATCTCCAAAGGATGTTGCAAAATTTGCAGTGCTTACCGAGTTCTCTCGGTCACCAAAGGAAATCTTTTTAGATTAATGTTTACCAAGCAAGGTCGGCCCAGTAAAGGATTTTGTTAATTTGAGAAATAAAGTTTGATTATTCCAGCCGACTGTTGTAATGACTAGTAATGTTATTAGTGTCGACTTGACAATCTGAATGGTATATATAGAAGGTCAAGTTGTGAATTAAAAGTGTGGAAGTAAAAAAAAAAAGGAAGGAAAGTGTGAGAAAATTTTGAAGGATGATTAAATACCTTGAGGAGTAGCAGAGATATATTTTGATCAGGAAGGATCTAGTGAAGTAGAAAAGAGATCTGTAATCAACAATTAAGTTGCATCATTATTTAGGTCATTTCATTGTTACTTTCTTACCATTGTAGCAGTGATTTCAAAATCTCCTAACCGAGTTGGTTTAACAACCATTTTATAAATCCTCTAACAAGGTGACAGTTCTATTGAATTTTTTCAAGACCTCTTACAAGGCCACTCCTAATAGGGTGATTAAATCCTCTAACAAGGTCACACCCAACAGTGTGTTTTGTAACCTTTTACCGGGTTGGCTCCTAACAGGGCATCACTTCAGAAGAGTGAAAAATAGTAACTAGTTACATTGGTGGTTTTTCCCATATTGGGTTTCCACGTTAAATCTGGTGTCTCTTGTGTTCATGTTATTTTCTTTATTCATGTATGTTAATCACTGATGAATGCTGAAGAACAGTTATAATTAATACTCATTGCAATAACCGAGTTTCAACATTTCTCTGTATGTTTGCCAAACAACAACAAATGATTTAATAAAACATCTAAGGGATCTATGGAAAGTAAATTTATGGTTAACTGATTCACCCCCCCTCTCAGTTACTTCATCTATATTTCCAACAATATTTATGTGCTCATACAAAATACACAATTAGGTTGGCCCTATAACTAATTAAAAAAAATGCTTCCAAATGAATTAGCTTAAGCGTGCTTACAATTATACATATAAACATGTTGGAAACCTAAATACAATGGGCGCATAGCCTTTACAATATTACATTATAACCGCAAACCAAAATACTGACTGTTGGCTCCATGCTCTGTTCTTTGCTGGCACACACTGGCTGTGCAACTTCAATTGACTGTAACTTTCTCATCCTTGCACATCTTCTTATGTGCCCATAGACTAAGCAAGAGTATAGTCTAAAAAACTTAACTTCCAGGGCACATACCATAATTTGTCCATACATACGTGCACTGATGCTCTGAGCTACAGGAACTTTGTACACTATCCAGTCTTCAACACTTAACTAATTTTTGATCTTTACATCAAGTGCGTTGACTCCAAATTACTATATGACTTTGTTGCCATAATGAAAACACTATATCTAGTCATATACCTCAGTATAGATAAATTTCCAATAGGTCTGTCTGATAAGGTAAATCCTTTAGGCTTCTCTATGTAAACTTCTTCCTTCAACTCTCCATTTAGGAATGCTGACTTGACATCCATCTGGTATACCTTAAAATATTTTAATGTAGCATAGGCTAGAAACAACTTTATGGCTTCCAATCTTCTTATAGGGGAAAATGTATCAAAATAATCAATTCCTTCTCTTTGCACATATCCTTTACATACTAGTCTTTCTTTGTTTCTTACCACTGTTCCATCTTCATTCATCTTATTTCTGAATATCCACTTGGTTCCAATTGCATTCTTATCACTAGGCCTAGCGACCAATTCCCATGTATCATTCTTAATTATCTGATCTAGCTCTTCTTTCATTACTTCATGCCAATCTAAATCATTACCTTTAGTCTTTGAATCTAATGCAATCATTTCTCCTTCCTTGTTATTAATTATGCACTTGTTGTCTTTGAATTCCAACTGATATCCTTTGTCAAGCAACTATCCAACACTTAGTAGATTATGTTGCAAACCATCAACATAAAGAACATCATCAGTGATATTATTTCCATCCAAGGTGATAGCTCCTCTACCTATGATAGGTTTAGGATTGTTGTCTCCAAATCTAACCATGCCGCCTTTGTATCTATCTAGATGTACAAATCTATCCTTGTCTCCTATCATGTGATGTGAGCTACTAATGTCAATGATCCAATCTGTCCTGATGTCAGCTTGTGAAATCAGTGCTAACTCTTGTGCTTTATTTTCATATTCAAGGTTCATTTCATCAAACATTTTCTCCATGTCTTCAAGAGAAATGAATCCAATTTCATCTTCTACTTAATCTTCATTTGATACTCCCTCACCAGCATAGTAACATTCTTTTATATACTTAGGCTTGTAGTTAGTTTTGAACTTCTTGACTCTTGTAGGACACTTAAATGCAAAGTAACCAATCTTGTTACATGAAAATCATTTGAATGGTAAATGACCTTCATATTTCCCTTTTCCTTTCCTTTCTTTCTTAGCAATCAAAGGAATGAAATCATCTAGTTCTTTCTCTTCATCATCATCAAAATTACCAAAAGTGTTCAAGGATTTCTTACCATGGACTGAGGCTTTGAAGGCTATTTCACTTTTAGGCTCTATCTTCAAACTTGATATCTTGAATGTTGAAATCTTGCTGATTAAGGTCTCCCTTTTGAAGTCTTTTTGAAAATTGCATAGTCTAATCTAGGATGTTTATCTTTCTCTCATATTCTGGTGTCAATGTAGTCATCAAATTATTCATTATGTCTTCTTTAGAAATCTCTCCACCATTGTTTATGATTCCTGCAACTGCTTCATTAATCCTTTGATTGTAGGCTCTAATGTTCTCTTAAGGTAGCATCTCCAATGTATTGTACTTTTTATTCCATGTCTTTCTGTGTGCATTCTTGGCTTGGATGTATCCTTCAAACATGTCTTCTAGACACTTCCATATCTTGTAGGCTTTATCAATTTTCTTGATCTCTGAAAACTCACTGTCAGATAATGTGCTGATAAGGGCTTCTTTGGCAATAGCATTTTGAGTGAACATGTCCTTCTGCTTAAGAGTTGCATCTTCCTTTGCAAGATCTGCTAGAGAGGGAATCTGAACTTCTTTGGTAGCTACCTCAAAAATCTCAAAGGCAATGCACTACAAATGTGTCATCATTTTGTTCTTCCAGTCTAGATAGTTCTCTCCATCAAACTTAGGACTCTCTTTTCTAAAGAATGCCATCTAATCAACCTCAAGCTATTAAAATTTCTGTCTGAGGCACTTGGCTCTGATACCAATTGTTAGGAATAGTCCCAAGATATAACTGAGAAGGGGGGTGAATCAGTTATCTACAAGATTCAATTCTTTATCCAATTAAGTATATAAGAACATTAAGCATAAACACAATAAGATAAAAATTAACACAAAACCACAATTTTGGTTACAGGGAAACCCAAATAAGTAAAAACCTCAGTGGGAATTAGAACCCACTATAAACTACACTAGGGTATTATGATCCCTATTAGAAGATCTTACAACCATGTTAGGAGTTGATCTATACAATGCATTAAGTACAGTGACCTGGTCAAGGGTCAGAACCTGTTAGGAGTCTTTTATAATTAACCCTGTTAGGGGTGAGAACACACTATCCGGGAGCACACTACTCAAAGGGGTGAAGGCTGCTATCTTCTATTTAATAGATACACACTACATCTAGATCTTGGTGAACTATGAGTTAGACTTGCTATCTAAATCAGTTCCAATGAATAGCATACACTCTCTTCTTTGTCACATACACCTTCTACTGATGGCTCATAACTTCGCACCTTTTGCTATGCTCTTCTCTTTCAACAATCTACCATACTTAGTAATCATAAATGATTGCCTATAAATATCTTCCTCTAAATGATATAATCAAGTCATCTTGTTAGAAAAATCTTGAAATCATATTAGAGAAATAATAAAACTCTCCAATAACATCTCAGTCGGCTATATTAAGCACGCAACACAAAATGGGATTGCGCAAATCCATATGAGTAGACTCATCACTTCATACTGTCTGCTCCACCAAATTAACTGATACTTTCTTCTCATGTTGAATTACATCATGCGCTCTTAACCAAACATTCTTAAATCTTCTCCAAACACAAATCCAAGCACGGATGTCCAAATGATAGGTGCAACTACTTCAACAACAAAAACAATATCCGCTCCATCAGATAAACTCAAGAAACTATAACTGGCAACTGGAGACTTCATAACTCAACCTGTAATACACAACTGACTCTACATCCATGAATATAGCTTCACTATCATATCTAAAACATAAATATAAACACAGAAGGCTCCATTACAACCATAGTACAAGTCACATATAGAAATCTTCCTGGGACCTATCAGGAATACTCAATGATGCAATTATTGTCTTCACTCATAATCAACCTCTGCATCTATGATATCATGTTGATAAAATATCTAGGAAACATATACTCAAGGCTATATCCATTAGGCTTCCACGTACACTACTTACCATATGTTTTCATCAATGCAAAACATACATTCAACACTAGTTTGCCGGAAAATCTCCAACATGTTTTATTGGTGCTCGATAGTTCTGGTTTACCGACTAGAGTTCTTGTAGTTTTGGTTAGCCGACTTGGTGTATTTATTGTTGTTATCTTTTTTTTTATTCTCCTATGTGGATCTAGAGGCCGACATGGAGAATTAATTTTTTGTAAGGCTATTTGAGAGCTCTTCCTGGGACCTGTCAGGAACACTCACTGATACAATTACTGTCTTCAATCAGAATCAATCTCTACCTCTATGATATCATGTTGATAACATATCTAGGAAACATATAATCAAGGCTCTCTCCATCAGACTTCCACGCACATTTCTTACCATATGTTGTCATCAATGAAAAACATATAGTCAACACTAGTTGGCTAGAAAATCTTCAACATGTTTTACTGGTGCTCGGTAGTTCTGGTTTACCGACTGGAGTTCTTGTAGTTTTGGTCAGCCAACTTGGTGTATTTATTGTTGGTATATTTTTTTGTATTCTCCTATGTGGATCTAGAGGCCAACATGGAGAATTAATTGTTTGTAAGGCTATTTGAGAGCTCTTCCTGGGACCTGTCAAGAACACTCACTGATACAATTACTGTCTTCACTCAGAATCAACCTCTATGTTTATGATATCATGCTGATAACATATCTAGGAAACATATACTCAAGGCTCTCTCCATCAGGATTCTATGCATGTTGCTTACCATATGTTTTCACCAATGACAAACATACAGTCAAGACTGGCTTGCTAGCAAATCTCCAACATGTTTTATTGGTGCTTGGTAGTTCTGGTTTACTGATTGGAGTTCTTATAGTTTTGGTTGGATGAATTGGTGCATTTATTGTTGTTAGCTTTTGTTGTATTCTCCTATGTGGATCTAGAGTCCAACATGGAGAATTAATTGTTTGTAAGGCTATTTGAGAGTTGAGTGTTGCTGCATTTAGTGTTTATTTTTAATAGAAGCTGACTTGTCTTAGGAGTTAATTATTTCTTCTAGCCGGCTTGTGGTTGAGGAAATGTATTTAAGGAATGATTAAGTAGTTTTTTAAGGAAGATTAGTAGATTAGATAGAATCAGTGGAAGCAGATTGAGAAGGATAGCAATTGGATCCTACGAGATCTTGAAGATTAGATTGTTTGTCTCATAATTGTAATAGCAGAGCTAGTGGTTTGAATGCTTGGAGAAAAGGAGATTTCTTGGTGGTTTGCAAGCTCAAGTTTAGATCTGTCTTAGTGTTTCCATTAGTTTTTGATGTGTTTCAGAGATGGACTAGCTAGGAGATTACAAAAATACTTTTGTAAGTGATTGTATTTGGCCCTAACCTGGAAGGCCTTACAGTCGGGCATGTTAATGAAAATTCTATTGAAACATTTTCTTGTTGTGTTATTCTACATTGTTGGTGTTTGGATACAAGTTTAGACAATCCTTTATTGGATCCTCCTTACTTGGACTACATCATGAGAGGAGGTTTGCTTATGTGATTCCTCTATTTTTGTCAACTGGTCTCTTACTTGTTTAAATTATTCAAAATATTGACCTACTACTCTCTTAACACCACTAAAAATATAGTCTAATTCTTCCTCTCTTTTCTTGATATGTTTATAAAACTCCCTTACCATTCTAATTTCTTCTTGCAACTCTACCTCTCTTCTTGATCTTTCTAGGGCCTCCCTAAACTATTTCTCTTCTTCTTTCCTTAGTTTCCACTTTTTCACGGGTTTCTTCCTTATCCTCAATTGGTTCTTTTCCTTCTCTATGCACAAATTTTCATAAGATTCGGTTAGATAACTGAGAGGGGGGTGAATCAGTTATCCAATGTCCCAATTCAAAATGTATAATCCAAAACAAGTTCTTCAACTTCTACTACTCGATAAACATAAAATACTTTCACTATCTGTACTTTTACCGATTATCAGTCTAAAACTTATAGTATTTACCGATCAAATCTAACATGCAATATGCAAAGTATGATAACAAAAAAATATCACAATTAACACATAATACAAGATATTTAACGTGGAAACCCTGTGAAGGGAAAAACCACCTGGGACCAGCAACCCAAAATTGTTCACTCTTCTGAAGTGAGGTCAATGAAGATCCAACCCTATTAAAGGTTACAAACACACTGTTAGGTGTGACCTTGTTAGAGGATTTTAGACCAAAAGTTATCATCCAACCAACAGTCACTTTGGGGTTGACAGGATAACAATGTTCACTCTATGAATGAAACATAAAAAGACTTTCTTAGTCCACTCAGTTAAGAGATTTGAATGTGTACAATGGTTAAATATGTAACAGTAGATGATATGCCTTGATACAACTTCAATTATAGTTTACAGATCAATATTCAGCTCATACAAATATTTCTAATCAATATATCACTTCAGATTCAACACTATATCAACTTACTGTCCATCGGTAATTACTATCTATAGCTCAATAATTGTTCTATAGTTTGGTTCTCACTAACCAGTATGATTAGAATGCATGAAAAATTGTTCACGAGATAATTCTATAGTATCTTCTTCTTCCAGCATTGTTTCAATAATGAAACCAATGTCTCTTATATAGATGAGTAAATCATTTTCTTTTGTCCATCAGATTTTGCTTCTTAATGTCATTCATTTATTTTTCCACTTTAAACTTCTTCGGTTGATGTGTTAGTAACACATTTCAATCTGATCCATTAGATCTTCCTTGAATTATGTTAGCCATCAATCTTTATAAAAAACCTTATCTGTTACCTAGATTTCATACACTTTCTAGCTCATCAATTTATCGACTAAACTAATCATTTAATTCCTTTTTGTTCTACTCAGTTAATAAAGAAATGCATTAGTCAACACAAGTTTGGTTAACACTATGCTCGGTATACACTACACTCCGTCGGTGTATACTGGAATGCTTCATTTACTGACAACACTGCTTTGTGTCTTTCAACTCTATTCTTCATCATAGATGAATGCAACATAATAAAATCGATATCATCAAGTCATAGACTCATCAACAAGTTACTCAGTGTATTCCTTATCCTCATCTGACATATACATCTTCCTCATGTAGATACCCTTGTTCTTCATTTCTTTCACCTTTCTTCAGATGTTTAGGTATAGTAACTTACAAGATAAGTACTGTCAAGCTAGTTGACATCAATGACAACATAATAATGATTTAATCATCTTGCATATCTAATCAGAAACTCCTCAGTGATCTTTAATCACAGATTCTTCATTTAGGTTCTAAATCAGTTGTAGTTCATCATATTCTTCTTGGGAAGGACTAGGAGGATGCAGAGATTGAAGATGTGGAGGAATAGTTGATGTAATAGAAAGAGGGGTTCCTACCTCAAACTCTTTTGGGGATTCCTTGCTTTCCAAAGAAATTCTCCTAGAAATTATGTGAGAGTCATTTAAAGGGATTTTATTTTGTACTATTTCTTTAGGAGATTGATCTACTTCCACTAGCTCTACATACTCACAATGTCCTACTTGGGTTTCCTAAATTATTTTCTCTTCAGTTGGGGTTTCATTAGAAATTTTTTTATCTTTATGTGAAATTTCATGAAAAGTTTCTTGTTGATTATTTACAGAGGATGATTCTTGTTCTGAATTTGGAACTATATTCTCCTCTTACACTTGAGAAGCTAGGTTAGACTCTTCAACATTACTAGGCTTAAGGGACTGGTTCTCAGTGGTTATTTCTAGGGGTTGAGATGAAATTGGAAAGTTTGGCTCAAGTTGGATAGTAGGGGTAGAAGTATTTCCAATTTATTTTTCTCTCATTTCCCTTAATCCTTTTGACCTTATACCCATAGGGTGAATAGTTTCTCATAATTCAATTCTAGGATTTCTAGGTGCAGGGGTTTTTCTCACCTTCAATTTTTTGAATTTATGCTCACCCATGAGAAATTTTAACCATCCCTATTTCCCAAATTTCTTCTTCATAAAATTACTCTTTATGATTAAATTAATTAAGGAATGATACCTTATTTCACTTTGTTTTTCCTTAATCCTACTAATCATAGCTACCAACCGAGAAAAGAGGAAGGTAGGAAAATTAACTCTTACCTCATGTCTCTGCCCTCCATATTTGATATGTATCAACTTACTTATTCTAGGTCCCACAACCATACCATATTGACCTTCACAAGTGAATAATTTCATGAGACATACCACCAAAGTTTTCCATGTGGTTCATCTATGGTGGCTTTGTTGATGCCCTTGGTATTTCTATTATGATTTTGAAGCTATGGTCATTCCTCATTATTTAGGTGGTGAAATATTTCGATCAACTCCTCCAATTTATTCTACCTTTGGCCAAATGTTCACATTCTTTAGGACTTTTTCATAACTCACTAAATACTTGGGTATTCACCTCAAAAATTTCTCCTCTCACCTGGGTCACATTTACATTGAAATTCTAGATGAATTCTTCTACTATTTTTTCATTATATCCCTCATATATCTAGATTAAGTCTAACCATCCTACATTTCTAAGAAATTCTTCCATTTTGGTATCTAAGTTAAATGACTTAGGCTTATACTTTCTCTTTGTCCCCATAGTTTCAAACAATTCATGATAAATTTCCTACAATTCTTCTCATCCAAGCTATAAATGTGTACACAAAAACACAATGCAAATGGTAGAAAACTTGTACTCTTCTTCAAACAATTAAAACTGAGTTGAGAAATTGATGTCCAAATGCGTGAAAAATAAATGCATTTATTATTACCATCACAATTTATGGTCATTTATTTGTCATTTTTTCACACACATTTGGTACTTAATTAGCTTATCTTCAGATAATTTTATTTGATCTCCTGTTATAATTTTCATTTCTCTTTTGCATAGCAATGTTGGTCTTTCGTCCTGAGAAAATTAAACTATAACACTCCACTCTAGGATAATATATGGGATCTTTTCCAAGCATGGCCAATTCTTTATCTGAATTCTCTATTTGCAAACATATGGAAGTGTGTCTTGACATTAGTCATATTGGCTATCTGGTGGGAAAGAAATAAAGGTATCTTTAGGAAAGAAATTTCCTCTATTGACAGGGTTCTAGATGGCATTGAAAGATCAATTATAGAAGTCATTAATGCAAGTCTAAGCAAATGCAAGCTTGATCCTGTCATTACTCCATGGGATGATAGGGTTCTTTGGGAGTGGAAAAATTTAATTATCCCATCAGGTGGGGTGCAAGTAAGTCAGCTTCAAATTTAGTAAATCGGTCTCTTGTTCATTGGCATCCACCTATAGCGGGTTTTATGAAGCTCAATTTTGAAGGGGATTCAAGTGGAAACATAAGAACTTAAGGATTGGGGGCCTGTATTAGGGACTTCCAGGGCAATGTAATTGCTATCACTACCTCCCCTCTTCTTGAGGGCACCAACAATATTGCTGAAGCCCAAGATCTTTTTGCTGGACTAGTACTAGCCAAACAGGGGAATCACCATCACTTGCACATCGAATGTGATTCTTTGGTTATCATTAACACTTGCATCAGTGGGCACACATAATCCTAGCAACTTAAACACATCTTAAATCAAATATGGAGGATACTATATTAGTGCCAAGAAGTGTGTCTATCGGGCACACTTCGAGAAGGGAATAAAGTTGCATATTTTCTCTCAAACTTAAGGGTGTGATGGGAAGGTGATATCTTCTCTAAATATGATACATTTGATTGATAAGCATGAGGATCTTAAAAGGTTGATAAGTGCAGATAAGGAGGCCTGCCATTAATACACTCCTTAATTCAAGCATGTTGTGTCATGATTATAAATGCTAAGATCATTATTTAGATTGTACATGGCCTATTATGCCTTTGTCACTCCCTTGTGTCATCAGTTATTGCACTGATGCACGAAGCTTCAAGTACGCACTGGTGTGACATTGGAGGATAATTGCAACAAAGGTTTCACATGACACTTTCCAGTTCTTATGTGTTGAAATGTCTAGTTGGTACATCCTTAATATTTGCATTTACTGGTATAGATCTTATATATCGCAACACTTTAAACTCTCCAAGTACATTTAGTGTTTATAAGAGAATTTGCATGCTACATTTTGGGGAATTACAAGTGAAGATGTCGATGCCAGTGGATGTTTGTGTCTTGTGTGATTCAAGCCAAAAAATGCATAGGATGGTCCTCCCAAAAAATTATCGTATCAAGATTCAGTTGAACCTTGATGAAGATGTACTACCAGTGCAGGTAGATGATGCGGTCCTTGACGAGATGTTCAATATTCACTCTCCTTCCATCCATCAGGTGGTAAAGAAGGTAATTGGAGATGAAATACTCTCCCCGTCTTCGAAGAACTTTCTTTATTCTTCAAACATGGTCTCAATTTTCCTATCTAATGATATGGATGTTCCGCAATCACCCCAACTTCTTGAGTCATTAGCCATTAATGTCATTAGGCCTCATTTCTTTGCTGATGAAAAACATAAGCTTTCCATGCAACTGTTAGCATGTGCAAAAAATTTCATGACTCTAGCCCTTTTCCCCTGGTCTCTGCAGTTATTTTTAGGTCTCTGCCTTTAGCCCTAGTTCAAATTTTTGAAAATATAGCCGTTGCATGAAAGACCCTTTGTCTACCTTGGCCCTTTTCTAATTTTAATTTACCTTTACCAACCACTTAAGTTCCAATCCTGCATGTGCTTATTTAAGACCACTTTACCATGTTCGCGGTTAGGTTTTTCATGTGTCAGTGGGGTCCCCTTTAATTTTTCCTATGTCCTTGTGCTTTAATCTTTCCTAAGTTCCTAGCACCCAATGTATTTTAATTTTTCCTAAGTCTGACTGTTTTAATACTTCCTAATGTTTTAGCTTTGTATTTTCCTGGGCCCAGCTCTCTAACACCATCTCCATCCGATGGTGGGCATAAAATCTTATGAGATGTGTCAAAGCCTTGCAAACTTAAGATGACCGTCGATTCTATTTCCTTTCAGATGGTTTTCAGAGATGGGAGAGGATTCCTAATCGACGGTTGGCGTGTAAGTGCATAGAATCTTTTGAGCCTTTCAGATCTTGCGCCAGTCATCCAATCTTCCAGGTGGCTTAATGTTCTCAGTGGGGCCATTTTCCAGGTGGTGCAGGATTGTTCAATTTTTATTGATCGATGTGGATGATGTGGCAGGGTGGGGTCATTGTTAGAGAGATCAGTGACGAGGACATGATCTACGGTCGGCATAAGTTCTCATGAGTTTTGTCAGAGCTATGAGATCTTACACCTACCGTTCGACTATAAGGATTACAGAAAGTGGGTCCTATGTCAGTGTGACCAAGCATGAGCCGTGAATGAGGTAACGACATGTGGCATAAAGTTGGCCCAAGTGGGGTCTAAGGTCTTAGCGGTCTGGATAAATAAGGTTAGCGGCCTAACAAAATTCAAAGGGTTTGCTCATTGACATGATAAAATGGTGACGTTCTAAAAGTCTTGGCAATTCAGTGAACAAGGTCGCGTAAAAGCTAAATCATTTGGTGGAAGTAAAAAGTGTTCTATGAACTGGGGAAAACCTTTGTCGCTAGTTCGCTAAATTTGACTGGGGCCCTTTTAAGAGATAAGTCATAAAGACCGCAAAAAGGAGAGATCGGACAGTCAGGTTATAAAGTTGATCGAGGTTTAAATTTTGACCACCGATTTGCCGCAGAAGCCATAAAATGACCATTGAAGTTCAAATTCAAATTTGCAGAGGGTTTCAAGTGATAGAAGGTATCAAAATTTATGGTTTTAATGGCTGGTTTCGATTGATTTGGTGGCCTTGGTTGTTGCAGACTGGTCCGAGGGTCCTTATGGTAGGTGGCATGATGTTTTTGTAGACTGGTCTTATGACCCCTTAGGACACACTTGAGCATTCCAATGTGTCAAAAGGGGTCATGAGGACTTCCTAGGGGTCCTAGTATGCCTTGTAACACATTAGGACCCCTAGGAGGTCCCCATGACCCCTTTTGACACATTAGAACACTCAAGTGTGTCCTAAGAAGTCCTACAACCCCTTAGGACACACTTGAGCATTCCAATGTGTGAAAAGGGGTCATGAGGACTTCCTAGGGGTCCTAGTATGCCTTATCATGTGTTAGGACCCCTAGGAAGTCCTCATGACCCCATTCGACACATTAGAACCCTCAAGTGTGTTCTAAGGGGTCCTACGACCCCTTAGGACACACTTGAGCTTTCCAATGTGTTGAAAGGGGTAATGAGGACTTCCTAGGGGTCCTAGTATGCCTTATCACATGTTAGGACCCCTAGGAAGTCCCCATGACCACTTTCGACACATTAGAATGCTCAAGTGTGTCCTAAGAGGTCATACAACCCCTTAGGACACACTTGAGAATTCCAATGTGTTGAAAGGGGTCATGAGGACTTTCTAGGGGTCCTAGTATGCCTTATCATGTGTTAGGACCCCTAGGAAGTCCTCATGACCCCATTCGACACATTAGAACACTCAAGTGTGTCCTAAGGGGTCGTAGGACCCCTTAGGGCACACTTGAGTGTTCTAACATGTCAAATGGGGTCATGAGGACTTCCTAGGGGTCCTAGTATGCCTTATCACTCATTAGGATCCCTAGGAAGTCCCCATGAACTCTTTCGACACATTAGAATGCTCAAGTGTGTCCTAAGAGGTCCTACGACCCCTTAGGACACACTTGAGCATTCCAATGTGTCGAAAGGGGTCATGAGGACTTCCTAGGGGTCCTAGTACACCTTATCACGCATTAGGACCCCTAGGAAGTCCTCATGACCCCATTCGACACATTAGAACCCTCAAGTGTGTCCTAAGGGGTCCTACAAGGACCCCTTAGGACACACTTGAGCATTCCAATTTGTCGAAAGGGATCATGAGGACTTCCTAGGGGTCCTAGTATGCCTTATCATGCGTTAGGACCCCTAGGAAGTCCCCATGACCCCTTTCAACTTATTAGAATGCTCAAGTGTGTCCTAAGAGGTCTTATGACCCTTTAGGAAACACTTGAGCATTCCAATGTGTTGAAAGGGGTCATGAGGACTTCCTAGGAGTCCTAGTACACCTTATCACGTGTTAGGACCCCTAGGAAGTCCTCATGACACTATTCGACACATTAAAACCCTCAAGTGTGTCCTAAGGGGTCCTACGACCCCTTAGGACACACTTGAGCATTCCAATGTGTCGAAAGGGGTCATGGGGACTCCCTAGGGGTCCTAGTACACCTTATCATGCGTTACGACCCCTAGGAAGTCCCCATGACCCCTTTTGACACATTAGAATGCTCAAGTGTGTCCTAAGAGGTCCTATGACTCCTTAAGACACACTTGAGCATTCCAATGTGTCGAAAGGGGTCATGATGACTTCCTAGGGGTCCTAGTACACTTTATCATGTGTTAGGACCCCTAGGAAGTCCCCATGACCCCTTTCGACACATTAGAATGCTCAAGTGTGTCCTAAGAGGTCCTACAACCCCTTAGGACACACTTGAGCATTCCAATGTGTTGAAAGGGGTCATGAGGACTTCCTAGGGGTCCTAGTGTATGCAAAATTAGGTGAATACTATTCTAAATGATAAATTAACTATTTTAAGATTAATAAGTCAAACTAATAAGCAAACTACAATGAAGAATACAATCAAAATGATGCTAAAATAGCATTTTAGCTTCACCTACCATGTAGCTTGTCTCCATTTCTCTCCTAGCCTTGATTTCTTGAGGATGTTGAGCTCTCAGATTTCCAAATGAAGCCTTTACGCAAGATGTCACTAAAGTGTGGAGATTTGAAGATGAATGCATAATAGCTCAAAGCTTGGTTATGCAACTAATGGATGGAATGCAAGATGGAATGATGATAATATGGATGCTTGATTGGTCTTAGAATGCTTGAATGCTTGATTGCAAATTACCTATTAGCTCACAAAGGGGAAATGAGGCTCCTTTTATAGAGTTTTGGAGGATCTAGGCCTAGGTGGCACAATCCTATGGTGGAGAATGAAAGGTGGAAGATCCTAGGGCTAGGATTGACTTGGTTGAAGGAGTTGAGAGAAAGGAGGATGTAGTTGGAGTGTGAGAGGAAGAATAGGGATGATGTTCCTCTCACATTGACATGGAGGAGAATAAGGTGGAAGGGAAAGACACATCTCAAGTGTCTCACAAAGACCAAAGAGAGAAAGAGGGAGAGACCTTTTCCTCATGAGGACTCTTTCTACAAGTGTCCCATGAATCACCTTTGACCCTTAGAGGTGGCTTAAGAAGCCCCTTAGGAATAGGGATTGTCTCTTGACTTGGTTTAAGAGAGGACATGTGGTCATGAGACCAAGTCCTATGAGGCCACATAGCCCTTAAGAATAGGACATGTGTGGGTGAGGATAATTATTAATAAATAATTAATAATAATTATTTATTTTAGCCAAAGTGATGTGTCAAGTGACTGGGTAGATGAAGTGGACTAGGGGATTTAGTCATATTTAGGTGATTATGTATTTAATTAAATCACTTTAATAAGACTAATTTGAAGACTTATGATAGAGGAATAGACTATAGTAAATTTACTAAATAAATTGAATAATCTATTTAATAAATAGAGGAAATAATTATTAATTAAATAATAAATATTTAATTAATTTATCAAGTCAATATCAATTAAATAATAAATATTTAATTAATTAATGAAGACATTTTTAGTGTATACATTTTGCCCCTCTTTGAAATAATGTGCGTGTCACATCATTTCAAAGAAAATTTTAAGCATTTCTACCCCTGCCCCAGACAATGTCTCAGATGACCTATGCATGCCCCCTCGAGAGATTTATTGACAAAATGATTTTTTTTTATTTTTAAAATTTAGTTTTGTCAAGTTGGATAATCAATCTCATGAATGATTTGGAAGAAAAGATAGGTGAAAATAGGGTGTAACAGAAGAAAAATGGGATATAGGGTCCACACACCAAGCACATCAGGTCCACAGGCTATAAATAAGGCAAAGGGGTCCATAATAGGCTCATTGTGCACACTTGTGATTCGGATATCAGAGTGTAAGAGATAGAAGAGCAGAGCTACTAGGATGTCGTTCCTGCTGTTAGATCACCGCTTCAAGAGGGCCAGCCGCTTCTAGCGACCACCCAATTCGGGAGAGCTGGTAGGTGATTCGATCCTCTTTGTGATTTCATAATTTTTGGCATGTTAGATTAGAATTTATAGCATGTTTAGGTTAGATTGAATATTAGGAAAATGTTGAAAATTTTCTTTTTCAAGTGCGAAAAAAAAATGCACAGTTGCGGCGCACATATGCGCATCAAATTGCCATGTTTGCACAACAAACTGGTAATTTTGCACATATGTACTGTAGAATTATGCATTTGTGTAGAAATAAGAATTAGGTTGCACAAGCATGAATTAAATTTGTGCATAGGTAGATTTTGCGCATTTGTCTAGGAAAACTACGCAAATGTTGAATAAAACTACGCAAGCGTTAAGTCATGCTGCGCATGCATGTTTCTATGCTGGGCATTTGTTTTGGATGGTAGAATTTGGTCAAATTAGATAGTCAATTAGGTCAAACTTGATGTCGATAAGCTGATTTGATCTGTCGATGATTGAATTTGATCGATTTGGTCAAGATAGGCAACATCGTAGCATGGTCGCTAGTTAACCAGTCTTGATGTTAGATAATTGATAAAATCATCTGTTGAAACACGTGATAAAACATGTTTGTAGCTGATATAATATGATAGATAGATGTTTAGATCAGTTTATCAAAATTTGATAGCTTGATTTTGTTTGACTTGGATAGGAGAATATACTGATATTTTGATGTCACGGGAGAGATATCCCGTCACACAGAACCTGAGACCGGTGCTATCAGAGACTGACATACTCTTGCTTGGTGCATCTAGTTTGTACCATGTGATCTACATGCCTGAGATTCAGGGGAATCTTAGTATGATGACTGCGTTAGTAGAGAGATGGCACTTAGAGATGAGTACCTTTCATCTCTCGATAGGAGAGATGACAGTTACCTTAGAGGATGTATATCATGTTAGCACGTGCAAAAAATTTCATGGCTCTAGCCCTTTTCCCCTGGTCTCTGTAGTTATTTTTAGGTCTCTGCCTTTAGCCCTGGTTCAAATTTTTGAAAATATAGCCATTGCATGAAAGACCCTTTGTCTACCTTGGCCCTGTTCTAATTTTAAGTTACCTTTACCAGCCACTTAAGTTCCAATCCTGCATGTGCTTATTTAAGACCACTTTACCATGTTCGCGGTTAGGTTTTTCATGTGTCGGTGGGGTCCCCTTTAATTTTTCCTATGTCCCTGCACTTTAATCTTTCCTAAGTTCCCAGCACCCAGTGTATTTTAATTTTTCCTAAGTCTAACTATTTTAATACTTCCTAATGTTTTGGCTTTGTATTTTCCTGGGCCCAACTCTTTGACACCATCTCCATCCGACGGTGGGCGTAAAATCTTATGAGATGTGTCAGAGGCTTGCGAACTTAAGATGGCCGTCAATTTCATTTATGACAGAGCTTCTCAAATAGGTGGGTCTGTTGACACATATGCACAAATGGTGACATCTTATTAGTCCATGGGTAAACAACTCAGCATGTGTCAGTGGGACCTAATTTTTTGATGGGTCAGAGGGTCCTGACATCCGTAATCCATCCAACGATGGGTGTAAGTTCTCATGGAATCTGTCAGAGGCTTGAGATCTTATGCCAGCCATTGATCTCATTTGTCTCAAACGTATCTTTAGCGGTGGTCCCGGTGTCAAGTGGAGCTAATTGGGAGGTTTTTTATTGGTCCACGTAGTATGAGGTGGAATCCTGTTAGTGGGACCTAGTTTTTGGATGTGTCAGTGGGTCCTGATCCTGTCGATGAATCAATGAATGACGTATGATCTTATGGGTTTTGTCAGAAGCTTAAGATCTTACAATAGCCATTGATTCTGTTTCCTGTCAGATGGTTGTCAGAGATGGGAGAGGATTCCTAATCGATGGTTGGCATGTAAGTGCATAGAATCTTTTGAGCCTTTTAGATCTTGCGCCAACCGTCTGATCTTCTAGGCAGTTTAATGTTCTTAGTGGGGCCATTTTCCAAGTGGTGCAGGATTGTTCAATTTTTATTGGTCGATGTGGATGATGCAGTAGGGTGGGGTCATTGTAAGAGAGATCAGTGATGAGGACATGATCTACGGTCGGCATAAGTTCTCATGAGTTTTGTCAGAGCTATGAGATCTTACACTTACCGTCTGATTATAAGGATTACAGAAAGTGGGTCCTATGTCAGTGTGATTGAGCATGAGCCATGAATGAGGCAATGACATGTGGCATAAAGTAGGCCCAGGTGGGGTCTAAGGTCTTAGCGGTCTGGATAAATAAGGTTAGCGGCCTGACAAAATTCAAAGGGTTCACTCATTCGAATGATAAAATGGTGACGTTCTAAAAGTCTTGGCAATTCAACGAACAAGGTCGCATAACCGCTAAATCATTTGGCGGAAGTAAAAAGTGTTCTGCGAACTGGCGAAAACCTTTGTCGCCAATTCACTAAATTTGACTAGGGCCCTTTTAAGAGATAAGTCATAAAGACCGCGAAAAGGAGAGATCGGATGGTCAAGTTATAAAGTTGATTGAGGTTTAAATTTTGACCGCCGATTTGTTGCAGAAGCCATAAAATGACTATTGAAGTTCAAATTCAAATTTGCAGAGGGTTTCAAGCGACAAAAGGTACCAAAATTTATGGTTTTAATGGCCGGTTTCGATTGATTTGGTGGTGCTAGTTGTTGCAGACTGGTCCGAGGGTCCCTTTGGTAGGTGGCATGATGTTTTTGTGCCAGGAGAAGTATGGTTTTGTGCTCGAGATATGTTTGTAGGTGGCTGATTGGACTAGTTTTCAGGGTTATTCCTTGTTGTTTTGTATTGTCCTCATGGATTTTGATGATTGCAGATCCATCTGATATTCATTTTCTTCGGGTTGCTTATGTTTTTTCCCCTGCAATAAATTCTGATGTAGTTTTTGGTTGGTATAGCGGTTGTAACCCTAACTCTAGTCACCCTAAGCTTCATGCAATCTCTTTGAGATTCCCAAGGTGGCTAGTGGTATAAGTTGTTAGTTTTTTATAGAGTCAGGGTTTGAATTTTAATCAATCTAGAGGTTCTGATCTTGATTAGTTTCAGGGGGTTGTAGCAGGGTTGATCACATTGTATGAGGTTGAATAGAAAATCCTTGTAGTCTTTTGCAGGTTATTGAAGTGGCTTGATTCTCTATCCTACTTTGAATATGTACATGCCTCATCATACTTAATATAAATGTTTCAAGCTTTCAGGTCTCTCCTTGATGCCAATATTGTGAGTTTTGGATTTTCTAATCCATTGCATAGGATTACCTCTGTATATGTCCTTTTCTTTAGTTCTTGATTTAGGATCAGGTGAAATATACTTTAGAAGGGACATAGATTCATTTTTTTTTGTCTACAGAAGGATCTTACAAGTAGTGGATGGGCTGGAATGTTTATATTTATGGCTATGAGTCTTTGACAATAGTTGGTTCATATTCAATGTGTGTATCTGAGATCTGCCCAATGGATAATGGCACTGATCAGGGATTACTATTTTCAATTGAGTTCAATGCTTGATTGGCTCTTGTTTACTTCTTTCCATCTTCATATATCAACACCTTTTCAAGTTTTAATTGTATTTGGTTGATAGTAGTAACACCCTATAGTAATGGAGAGTCAATGAATGTGAGGTTAGCATTTAGCACTTTCTTACTATTCAATCTATTGTTTGGACCCAGTCTTTGGTGTGTGAAGTATAGTTTTCACTGGGTTAGGTGCACCCGCCTTGGTTTTGCAGAGCCAGAAGTGAAGAGGGTAGTATTGTCCTTGTAGTTGGTCTAGTTACACTAAGATCCTCATACATTTTGGAACTAACCAATCCTAAAATCAACTTGAGGGTATATTGGTAGCCTGAGAGCATAAGCGTCCATTTTGAACACCAACAACAACAATACAATTTTTTGTCTGGTTAGGCTTTAGTGGGTGGTTTATTTTTGTGCACTCAACTATTGAAAAATCATGAGTTTTTGGTCACTTACGAAGCACTCAAAAGAGCCATTGAAAAAAAAACCCTTCCCATATGAAGTCGACACTGTAGGTTATGGCTTGGGCTCTTGGTTTTCATTTGGAAGAGTGAGTTAAAAAAATAGGGTATGCTCTATTGGACATGTTAAGATTTTCAAACACTCCAATTAGTTAGGGATTGCATAAATTATCATCAGTCAGGTTGACTACTACTTCATTTGTGAAGTGGAATGCTTGGCTTCCCTTAAGATCCCCTCAGCTACAAAATGTTGGAGATTTTCCAGGAAGCCAGTGATGACTATGTGTTTGTCATTAATGACAACATATCATAAGTAGAATGCATGGAATAGTAATGCAGTAAGATTTGAGTATATGTAGTATAGACATTTTATCAACATGATATCATGGATGCAGAGGTTAATTATTAGTACAGACAATTATGTAGCAACTTGTGTTAGCAGTGTTCCTAACAGAGCTACATGCAATGTTCTATAAATAATTGTCCATACAGTTATCATGGAGCCTTGCACATTTGGATGTGTGATGGAGACATGTTAATGTTGTTACAATCATGGATGTAGAATCTGATGTGCACTAGAAGTGAAGTTATGCAGTTGCTATTCACCAGTTTTAGTTTCCTGTGCTTATCCAGAAGAGCCGACGGAGATTATATTAGTACAGGAGTTGCACCTATCATTTCGGTATGCATTCTTGGATTAGTGATTGGAGAAGAGTTAAGAATGTTTGGTTAAGAGTGCATGATGTAATTCAGCTTGAGGAGAAAGTATCAGTTAATTTGGTAGAGCCGACAGTGTGTAGGTTGCATTTACACTTATTGATTTGGACAGGTCCTAGTTTGTGTTGCGTGCTTAGTAGGGTTGATAGAGATGCTATTGAAGAGTATTGTTGTTTCTCTAATATGATTTCAAGGTGGTTCTAACAAGATGACTTGATCATATCATTTAGAGGAAAGATACTTATAGCCGGTCATTTGTGATCGCTAGAAGCACGATATGGAGATGAAATATTAGAGAAGAGCAGAGAGTGTGAAGTATTCTATCATTGAAGAGAGGTCTATGTGATATAGAAGATAGAGTTTTCTATTCATTGGAACTGATCAAGACAATAGGTCTACCTCATAGTTCACCAAGATCTAGATATAGTGTGTATCTGTTATTCAGAAGGTTGTAGCCTTCACCCCTTTGAGTAGTGAGCTCTCAGACAGTGCGTCCTCACCCCTAACAAGGTCAATCATAAAAGAATCCTAACAGGGTCTGACCTTTGACTAGGTTACTATACTTATTGCATTGTAAAGATCAACTCCTAACAGGGTTGTAAGATCTTCTAACAAGGATCATTATACACTAGTGCATTTTATTAGTGGGTGTTAATTCCCATCGGGGTTTTGACCTATTTGGGTTTCCCCATAACCAAAATATTGGTGTTGTGTTCAAGTGTTCTTTCATTATGTTTATGCTTAAATTTTAAGTATACTTAATTGGATAAATAATTCAAACTTGTAGATAATTGATTCACCCCCCCCCCAAGTCTCAGTTATCTCATGGGACTATTCCTAACAATTGGATCAGAGCCAAGTTACTTAGAGAGAAATTTTAATAGCTTGAGGTTGATCAGATGACATTCTTTAGAAAAGACAGTCCTAAGTTTGATGGAAAGAACTATCCTGATTGGAAGAACAAGATGGTGACACATTTGCAGTGCATTGTTTTTGAAGTTTTTGAAGTGGCTATCAAATAAGTTAAGATCCACTCTCTAGAAGATCTTGCAAAGGAAGATTCTACTAGCAAGAAAAAGGATTTGTTCCATCAAAATGCAATAGCCAAAGAAGTCCTTATCAATGCCTTATCTGATAGTGAGTTTTCAGAGATAAAGAAAGTAGACACAACCTACAAGATATGGAAGCACCTAGAAGACATATTTGAAGGAGATGCACAAGAAAATAATGCACGTAGAAAGACATGAAAGAAAAGATACAATGCATTAGAGATGCTACCTGAAGAAGACATCAGAGCTTATAACCAAAGGATTAATGAAGCAGTTGTTGGAATCAGGAACAATGGTGGAGAGATCTCGGAGGAAGACATTATGGATAAGTTAATGACTACTCTTACAACAGAGTATGAAAAAAAGATCAACATCCTTGATGAGACCATGCAGCTTATAAAATTTTTTAAGAGAGAGACCTTAATCAGAAAAATTTCAGCTTTTGAGATTTCAAGATTGAAGACAAAGCCCAAAAGTGAGATAGCCTTCAAAACATCAGTCCATGGTAAGAAATCCTTAATCACTTTTGGTAATTTTAATGATGAAGATGAAGATAAAGAGATAGATGATATTATTGCTATGATTGCTAAGAAAGAAAGAAAAGGAAAAGGTAAGTATGAATGTCAGTTACCTTTCAAATGTTTCTCATGTAATCGATGAACTATAACTGATTTAGAACCTAATTGGAGAATCTATGATTAGAGATCACCGAGCTAATTGACTAGATATGTAGGATGATTAAATCAGTATTATGTTTTCATTGATGTCAACTGGTTTGACAAAACTTATCTTGTAAGTTACTATACTGAAACATCTGTAGAAAAGGAGTGTAAGAGATGAAGAACAAAAAAATCTACATTAGGAAGATGGATATGAAAAATGAGGATAAAGAATACACTAAGTAACTTGTTGATGAGTCTATGACCTTATGATATTGACTTGATTATGTTGCATTCATCTATGATGAGGAAAAGAGTTGAAAGACAAAAAGAAGTGTTGTCTGCTGATGGAGCATTTTAGTGTACATCAACAGAGTGTAGTGTATACCAAGAACAGTGTAAACCAAGCTTGTGTTCACCGACACATTTCTTTATTAACCGAGCAGAACATAATGAACTAAATGACTAGTTTAGCCGATAAGAATTGATGAGCTGGAAAGTGTATGATTTCAGGTAACAAATAATGTTTTTTACACAGATCGACGACTATCAAAATTCAAGAAATATATAAAGGATAAGAATCAAACATGTTATTGACACAAGTGCCGAGGTATGTTTAAGAGGCAAAATCAATGAAGGTGATTAAGCGGAAAAATCTGATGGAGCAGAAGAAAATGGTTTACATGTCTATATAAGAGACTGGAGGTTTCATAAGTGAGTGTGATGCCAGAAGAAAAGGAAACTACAGAATCATCATGTGAACAAGTTTTCATGCATTTTGATCATATTGGTTAAGGAGAACCCTACTACAGAGCATTATCGAGTGACAACGAGTAATTACCGAAGGACCATAAGTTGATATATTATTGAATCAAGAATGTTACATGATAAGAAAGATTTGTATGAGCTGAATATTGATCTGTATATCTACAATTGAAATTGCAATAGATCAAATCACCTACTGCTACATATTTAACCATTATACATAGTCAAATCTCTTAACCAAGTGGACTAAGAAAGTCTTATTATGTATCATTCATAGAATGAACATTGTTATCCTGTCAACCCCAGAGTGACTGTTGGTTGGATGATAACGATTGGTTTTAAATCCTCTAAAAAGGTCACACCTAATAGTGTGTTTGTAACCTTTAACAGGGTTGGGTCTTTAACGACCTCACTTTAGAAGATTGAATATTTTTGGGTTGTTGGTCCCAAGTAGTTTTTCCCTTCACAGGGTCTCCACGTTAAATCTCTTGTGTTATGTGTTGATTGTGATGTTTATCTGATGTCATATTTACATGTTGCATATTTGATTTGATCGGTAACTACTATATGTTTTAGACTGGTAATTGGTAAAAGCATAGACATTACAATATTTTAAGTTACTGATCAGTAGAAGTTTTTAAGTATTTGTTTTTGGATTATACATTTTGTATTGGGACACTAGATAACTGATTCACCCACCTCTCAGTTATTCTAACAATTAGCATCAGAGCATTGGTTTCTTGGAATAGAGTTTTAAGGACTTCAGTAAAAAGATCTCAAAATGTATAAGAGGGAAGTGCCAAAGCTGAACAAAGGGAACTTCACAGTATGGCAAAGCTGGATGAAGTTGCACATATCTGGAATTGGGAATTCTGCACTAGAATTGATGGAGAATGGCTATATAGAACCAACCCCTAGTCCCCTGACACTTCATCAACTAAAAGTTAGGCATGAACACAATATTACTATGATGGAGATTGTTGTTGCCTATATCGATGCTGAATTTGAAGATATTAAAAGCTGCACTACTGCAAAAGCCATGTGGGATAAACTTTCTCAAGTTTATAGTGGAGATGTTAATGTCAAAAGAGCCAGAGCAGAAAGCTTAAGAGGCAAATTTGATGATATGAAGATGAAGGAAGGTGAGAATATTATGGAATACACAAATAGACTAAAATAGGTAGTACATGCTATTAGAGCATCTGATGGAGTTATTAGTGAAGAGACAGTTGTAAGAAAAGTACTCAAAACCTTATTATTGATTTATGCAATTAGAATATCTACTATTCATGAAACAAGATCTGCATCTGGTAATGTACTTACACTTGACAATCTGATTGGTAAACTTACAACCTTTGAATTGAATAACTTTGACAACAGTGTTGTACCAGTTGTTGAGTCTACTTTCATGTCTTCTCTAAAGATTGGTAAGTCTAGTAGGAACAATAAGAATGATGATAGTGATAGCAATACCGATGATGAGCTTGATGAACTTGAAGCTCTTTTGGCTAGAAGGTTACCTAAAGGTAAAGGAAGGTATAGAGGTAAGCTACCTTTAGCATGTTTTAACTATAAAGAGGTTGGCCACATTGCTGCTAGATGTCCACATAAGAAAGATGATGAAAGATCTAAAGACCGATCTGAAGGAAGCTATGGCAGGAGAGTCAACAGGAGCTACTGAAACAATAGAGATAATCGAGACATCAATGACAAAGGAAAAAAGGTATGTTACATAGTTGAAGATAATGAATCTGAATCTGATTTGAATGATGATGTAGAAGTTGTATTTGTGGCTATGAAAGATGACTTCGAGGAAGAATAAAAACATGTAGAAACAACACTGATCTCTAGAGTTAACAAACATAATACATGGATCATAAACAATGGTTGTACACATTACATGACTAGTGATGAGGAGAAATTTGATCAACTTGAAGAATATGATGGAGGATCAGTAAAGATGGGTAATGATACACCCTGTATGGTAAGAGGTCTTGATGATAAATGATAGGATAAAATGTGATAATGATTATTGGGTAGATGGATTGAACTATAACTTGTTAAGTGTGGCACAACTGAACAATTCAGGTCACCAAGTTGCTTTTGAGAGAAAGAAAGTGAAAATATTTGATGATGGAGGAAGACTAGTTGGAACTGGTGCACAATCAAGAGGTAGTCTATTTTATCTTGATACTAATGAGTCTTCTTGCTTGATGATGAAAAATGAAGATGCTTGGTTGTGGCATAAAAGGTTATGCCATGTGAATTTTGATAACATGATTGAGATCAGTAAAAGGAAAAGAGTTAGAGGTTTTCCTAACTTGTCAAAACCTAATCATGTTATGTGTCATGAATGTCAAAAAGGTAAAATGACTAAATCTAGTTTCAAAAGAAAGGATTATTCAACAAAGAAGATACTTGAGTTGGTTCATACCAACCCGTGTGGTCCTATGAGAAGTCAGAGTTATTATGGTGATAGATACTTTATTCTTTTTGTTGATGACTATACTAGATTGATGACTGTTATATTCTTAAAAGAAAAATATGAAGCATTTAAGATGTTTAAGTGGTATAAAGCTAAGGTAGAAAAAGAGACTGGTAAGGAATTGAAATGCTTAAGATCTGATAGAGGAGGTGAATTTATCTTTGATGAATTTACTAATTTATGTAATGAGCATGGTATTAAAAGATAGGTCTCTACACCGAGGACACCTCAGCAAAATGGCATTACTAAAAGAAGGAACAAGTCAGTATTTGATTGTGCTAGGACACTAATGTTGCAAAAGAATGTTGCCTAGACATATTGGAGAGAAGCTGTCAGCACTGTAGTTTATGTTCTTAACCAAGTTCAACTGAAGAAGGACACCAACAAGACACCCTATGAGTTGTGGTTTGGACACAAACCGACTGTAAGCTATTTCAAGATTTTTGGAAGAAAATGTTTTATTCTGAAGGATGAGAGAAATGGATAATTTGACTCAAAAGGTGATGAAGGGATATTTCTAGGATATTCTAGTAAAAGCAAAGCATATAAGTGTCTGAATAAAACTACTAATAAAATGATTGAAAGTACTAATGTCTGAGTTGATGAGTTTGATGAAAAAAACATAGAGGAAAGTACAAAGGAACCAGAAGACTATGATAGATTCACTTACATTGAAAAACTAGAGTATCTACTGAAGTCGTAGCCTGTGATGATCGGTCAGTAGGAAAACAATATCGAGCAACATGAAAGAGAAACTGATGAGCAGGATGGACCTACCGAGAAAGCAAATGAACCTGCACAAGATGAACAAGAAAGAAGAGACAGAGTACTGGCAAGATTTTTTAGGAGACATCATCTTGAGACACAAATTATTGGAGACAGACAAGCTGGCATGCAAACAAGGAGCAAAGCAAGATAAGGTACATGTCTAGTTTGTGATTATGAACTGAAAAATGTAAAAGTTGCATTAGAAAATGATGAATGGGTTAATGCAATGAAAGAGGAAATAGAACAGATAGAGAAGAACAAAACTTGGACCTTAGTACCCCGACCTAAAGATAAGAATGTTATCAGTACTAAGTGGATATTCAGGAACAAGCTGAATGAGAATGGAGAAGTAACAAGAGATAAAGCTAGATTGGTATGTAAAGGATATAAACAGGAGGAAGGAATTGATTATGGTGAAACATTTGCACCTGTTGCTAGATTGGAAGGAGTTAGAAAGCTACTTGCATATGCAGCACACAATAAATTCAAAGTTTATCAAATGGATGTTAAGTCAGCATTTCTGAATGGAATACTTGAAGAAGAAGTCTGCATAGAACAACCTGAAGGGTTTGTTGATCCAGAAAAGAAAGACATGGTATGTAGATTACATAAAGCTTTGTATGGTTTGAAGCAAGCACTAAGAGCCTGGTATGAGAGGTTGCATACTTATTTGTTAAGTATAGGATTTGTAAGAACAAGTGAGAACAACAATTTGTATATGAAAGGAGATATTGATGATACTATTCTTTTGCTAAAATATTTGTGGATGACACTATCTTTGGAGGTCAAGATAACATATGTAAATATTTTTCTAATGAGATGAGAAAAGAGTTTGAAATGTCTATGTTCGAAGAGATTAAGTTCTTTCTAGGACTACAAGTGATTCAACAAAATGATGGGATATTCATCTCACAATCTAAATATATAAATGAAGTATTGAAAACATTTGGCATCGAAGATGCTAAACCTATGGGAACATCGATGGCTACTAGATGTAAACTAACCAAGGAAGATGAAACTACAGAGGTGAATCAGACACTATACCGATCTATGATTGGTAAGTTAATGTATGTAGTTCACAATAGACCAGATATAGCACATGTTATGGGAATAGTTGCTAGATTTTCTGCTAATCCTAGAGAATCACACATGATTGCTACTAAAAGAATCTTAAGATACTTGAAGAAAATAGAGGATTATGGATTATGGTATCCTAAGGAAGGCAAGTTTGAACTGAAGGTTTATACCGATCTTGATTGGGATGGAAATGTGGATGATAGAAAAAGTACCACCGGAGGAGCATTTTTATTTGGTGAAAGACTTTTTACATGGACAAGTAAGAAAAAAGCTTTCATTTCTTAGTCTACAGCTGAAGCCGAATATGTTGTTGCTACTACAAACTGTTCAAATATTTCATATATTAAGCAAGTTTTGGAAGGGATGAATGAGATAATCATTGAGCTGGTGATTATATACTGTGATAACACTAATGCAATAAACATTTCAAAGAATCCAATGATGCACTCTAAGACAAAGAATATATCAATTAAGTATCACTACTTGAGAGAACAAGTATAGGAGAAGCAAGTTAAGTTAGAGTCTCTTACATCAAAAGAACAACTTGCAGATATATTTACAAAATCTCTACCAAAGGATACATTTGAGTACTTAAGGACTAGACTTGGGGTCCGTCCCTTGTCTACCGATCACTAATATGATCTAGATGTTACGTCAACCTAATCTTATCAAAAGATCATTCATGTTGATTCAACATAGTTCACACTTTGGATCATGTCTAAGGTTGTGAAAAGTACTGGAATAGATTGGCATATCAGTATACAAAGATAAAAAGAATGCATTGGACAAAAGAGAATTACTTAGTTGTTGAAGAGTTGTTTGTTTATTTGTTTCTTTGGCATTGTTGTCAAAGGGAGAGATAAAAAATATGAAATAATATGCACTGATGAGAACTATATGAGGGAGAGACAAATTGAAGAAAGGAAGAGCACTAAAGATCAGTTACTGAGAACAGAAGTAAGAACAAGAAAGCTGAAAAGATCATATTTGCATATTGACAAAGCTATATTTTGTAAATGTTGTTGAGTAATGTAGTGATTAAACATATTAAGCTAGGGAGAGCTTATACATCATTTGTTCATAGAGTTGTAGAATACATGTTTGGTATGTGTATGGTATATTTCATATTACTTGAGTTGCCATCAATGCCAAAGGGAGAGATTGATGAACTACAACTGATTTAGAACCTAATTGGAGAATCTGTGATTAGAGATCACCGACCTGATTGATTAGATATGTAGGATGATTAAATTAGTATTATGTTGTCATTGATGTCAACTGGTTTGACATAACTTATCTTGTAAGTTACTATACCAAAACATCTGTAGAAAAGGAATGTAAGAGATGAAGAATAGAAATATCTACATGAGGAAGATGGATATCACAGATGAGGATAAAGAATACATCGAGTAACTTGTTGATGATTCTATGACCTTATGATATTGACTTGATTAGGTTGCATTCATCTATGATGAGGAAAAGAGCTGAAAGACACAAAGTGGTGTTGTCAGTTAATGAAGCATTTCAGTGTACACCAACAGAGTGTAGTGTATACCGAGCATAGTGTAAACTGAGCTTGTGTTCACCGACGCATTTCTTTATTAACCAAGTAGAAAAAAATGAACAAAATGACTAGTTTAGTTGATAAGAATTAATGAGCTAGAAAGTGTATGATTTTGAGTAACAGATAATGTTTGTTACACAGATCGATGAATAAATTCTTTTAGGAAAGATCTAAAGGATGAGAATCAAACATGTTATTGACACAAGTGTCGAGGTATGTTTAAGAGGGAAAATCAATGAAGGTGATTAAGTTGAAAAATTTGATGGAGCAGAAGAAAATGGTTTACATGTCTATATAAGAGACTGGAGATTTCATAAGTGAGTGTGATGCCGGAAGAAAAGGAAACTACAGAATCATTGTGTGAACAAGTTTTCATGCATTCTGATCATACTGGTTAAGGAGAACCCTACTACAGAGCATTACCGAGTGACAGAGAGTAATTACCGATGGACAGTAAGTTGATATATTATTGAATCAAGAATGTTACATTGATCAAAAAGATTTGTATGAGCTGAATATTGATCTGTATATCCATAATTGAAGTTGCAATAGATTAGATCACCTACTGTTACATATTTAACCATTTTACACAATCAAATCTCTTAACCGAGTGGACTAAGAAAGTCTATTATGTATCATTCATAGAATGAACATTGTTATCCTATCAACCCTAGAGTGACTGCTGGTTGGATGATAACAGTTGGTCTTAAATCCTCTAACAAGGTCACACCCAAAAATGTGTTTGTAACCTTTAATAGGGTTGGGTCTTCATCGACCTCACTTCAGAAGAGTGAATATTTTTGGGTTTTTGGTCCCAGGTGCTTTTTCCCTTCACAGGGTTTCCATGTTAAATCTCTTGTGTTATGTGTTGATTGTGATGTTTATCTGATGTCATATTTACATTTTGCATATTTGATTTGATCGGTAACTACTATATGTTTTAGACTGGTAATCAGTAAAAGCATAGACAATACAGTATTTTAAGTTACCGAGCAGTAGAAGTTTTTAAGTATTTGTTTTTGGATTATACATTTTATATTGGGACACTGGATAACTGATTCACCCCCCTCTCAGTTATTCTAATAGTAATAAGATTGGTCACTTTGCATCTAAGTGTCCTACAAGAGTTAAGAAATTCAGAACTAACTACAAGCCTAAGTATACAAAAGAATGTTACTATGCTGGTGATGGAATTTCTGATGATGATTCAGTTGAAGATGAAATTGGATTCATTTCTATTATGGAGAAGATGTTTGATGAGATGGATCATGAAGATGAGAAAAAGGAACAATAGCTAGCATTGATGTCACAAGCAGACATAAGGACAGATTGGATTATAGATAGCGGTTGTTCACATCACATGACAAGTGATAAAGATAGATTTGTTCATCTAGACAAATACAAAGGTGGCATGGTTAGATTTGGAGATAAAACTCCTAAACCTATCATTGGTAGAGGAGCTATCACAATGGATGGAAAGAACAACACTGATGATGTTCTTTATGTACATGGTTTGCAGCATAACCTTCTTAGTGTTGGACAGTATCTTGAAAAAGGTTATAGGTTAGAGTTCGAAGACAACAAGTGCATCATTAATAACAATGATGGTGTAATGATTGCATCAGGTTCAAATACTAAAGGTAATGTTTTTCAGCTTAATTCAGAAGCAAGTTTTTTTTTTGCTAAAGTAAATGACAGTTGGCTATGGCATAAAAGACTATGTCATATCAATTTTGATAACATATAAAGATAAGAAATGTAAAGGCAATAAGAGATCTACCTAGCATAGCAAATTTAGTTGATACTATTTGCAAAGAATGTGTGATGGGAAAGCATGTGAAGAATTCATTTAGAAGAAAGCATAATTCAACAGAGAATAAGTTGGATCTGATTCATATAGACCTATGTGGACCAACTCAAACAAGATCATACTATGGTGAAATGTATTTCATTTTATGTGTTGATGATTATTCTAGAATGATGTGGTTTGCATTCTTGAAAGGTAAATCATAAGCATTTGAGAAGTTCAAAATATTCAAAGCTAAGGTTGAGAATGAATTTGGACTAAAGATAAAGTGTCTAAGATCGAATAAAGGAGGAGAATTCACCTTTGACAAATTCTATGAGTACTGCAAAGAACATGGCATAAAGAGACAATTGAGTGTACCTAGAACCCCTTAGCAGAATGGGATTGCAGAGAAAAAGAATAGGATCATCCTTGATACAGCATGCACCATCATGATTGAAGGAAAATTTGCACACACCTATTGGAGAGATGAGGCCAATACAACAGTCTATACCATTAATAGAATACAATTGAGGCCTGGTGCAAACAAGACACCTTATGAGCTATGGTTTGGTAATGTTCCCATAGTAAAATACTTTAGAATCTTTGGAAGCAAGTGCTACATCAAGAAGGATGAAGCAATAGGCAAGTTTGATGCAAGAAGTGATGAAGGTATTTTCCTTGGTTACTCTACTAAAAGAAAAGCTTATAGATGTTTTAATTTGAGATTGAAGAAGATCATTAAAAGTGCTCATGTTAAGATTGATGAAAAGTTTATGGTTCAAGAAAGATATCATGATTATGCACCTATGATTGAAGAACCTAGTCCTTCCACTAGTGAGACAATTATTGAAGAGATGTTTGATAGTATTGATGTATTATTCAATGACCCTGAAACAAGTGAAGAAGAAACTCAAAAGGAAGATGAGACAATATCACCTAAAGTTCTAAAGTTTACATCTAGATATCACTCTAAGGATGGCATCATTGGAGATCAGAGCAGAAAAGTCACAACAAGATCAAAAGAAAAGAGTTCAGTAGGCAATGAAGTGGTATGCTTAATATCTCAGATTGAACTTTTAAGTGTTGAAGATGCATGTAATGATTTAGATTAGCATGATGCTATGAAAGAAGAACTAGATCAGATTATTAAGAATGATACTTGGGAACTAGTCCCAAGACCTAGTGATAAGAATGTGATTGGAACCAAGTGGATATTAAAAAAAAAGATGAATTAAGATGGTACAGTAGTAAGGAATAAAGCAAGGTTAGTATGCAAGGGATATGTGCAAAGAGAAGGTATTGATTATTCAGACACATTTGCACCTATGAGAAGATTAGAAGCCATTAAGTTGTTTCTAGCTTCTGCAACATTCAAAAATTTCAAAGTTTATCAGATGGATGTTAAGTCAGCATTCTTGAATTGGGAGTTAAAGGAAGAAGTATACATTGAGCAACCAGAAGGATTCACCTTATCAGATAGGTCTAATATGGTATGCAGATTGAAGAAAGCCCTCTATGGACTTAAGTGAGCCCCTAGATCTTGGTATGAGAGACTTGATGGATATCTAACAAAAATTGGATTCAAGAAAGGAGCAATAGATTGTAATCCATTTATAAGAGAGACATATGAAGGTTTACTACTTGTAGCTATATTTGTTGATGACATTATCTTTGGGGGTAATGACAAACTTAGTGCAGAATTTGCTAAGGAGGTGCATAGCAAGTTTGAGATGAGCATGATTGGACCTATCAAATACTTTTAGGGATTAAATGTGCAACAGACAAAGAAAGGTATTTTCATTAAGCAGTCTAAGTATGTTAAAGAGATATTGAAGAAGTTCAAGATGGATGATTGCAAGCCATTGGGTACACCTATGATAGCAGGATGCAAGCTTACAAAAGAAGATGATTCTCCAAAAGTAGATATAACATTGTACAAGTCTATGATTGGTAAACTCATATATCTTGCTCAAACTAGACCTGATATTTCTAATGTAGTTGGCATAGTTGGAAGATTTGCAGCAGAGCCTAAACAAAGTCACCTCATGGTAGTAAAGAGAATATTCAGATATTTGCATGGCACTATAGATTATGGTCTATGGTATCCTAATTTAGAGAATGTTGACCTTTATGTATATAAAGATGCAGATTGGGCAGGATGTGTGGATGATAGAAAGAGTACATTAGGAGAAGCAGTATTTCTTGGTGATAGACTAGTCACTTGGACAAGCAAGAAGAAAAATTGTATTTCTCAGTCAACAACAAAAGTAGAATATTTTGTAGCAGCTTTGAATTTCTCTACAATTATTTGGATCAAGCAGATGATAAAGGATTTTGGAATTCACATTGATTATCCTATTGTTATTTATTGTGATAACACTAGCACTATCAACATGTCAAAAAATCATGTGATGCATGCAAAGACAAAACACATAGAGATTAAGTATCACTTCCTAAGAGAGAAAGTGGCAGAGAAAGAAGTCAAATTAGATTATGTAAATACAAAGGATCAGCTAGCAGATATATTCACAAATCCTTTACCGAAGGATACTTTTGAGTATCTTAGGGAGAAGCTGGGAGTAATTCCCTTCCTTGATTCTAATTGGAGAAAGTGGAGAGAGCATTAGTCCTCAGTGACTAATGGATGGTTGACTACTCTACCTCAGGAGTAGTACCAAAGCTTAAATGTTTGGTGCCCTTCACCATTGATGTCAAAGGGGGAGTAGTATATAGTCATGAAAAATAGTATTAAAGGGGAGTACATATCGAATTAAGGAGTAATATATAGCAACAAGGGGGAGTAGTATTCAATCATAGAAGAAATTCAGTTGAGGAAATGGAGAATATTGAAGAATATTGCAATAGATGGAGGATTCATCTTTCGGGGAATTTTGATGAGGAAATGGAGAATGTTATAAAATAATTATTCATTTGGATTGGTGGCATTTTTCATTCCTTATGTTGCCATCAATGCCAAAGGGGGAGATTGTTGGAGATCTGCCAGCAAGCTAGTGTTGACTGTGTGTTTGTCATTGATGACAACATATGGTAAGTAGCATGCATGGAAGACTAATGTAGTAAGCTTTGAGTATATGTAGCATGGACATGTTATCAACATGATATCATGGATGCAAAGGTTAATTGTTAGTATAGATAGTTATGTAGCAACTTGTGTTAGTAGTGTTCCTGACAGAGCTACAAACAGTGTTCTATGAATGAATTTCCATATAGTTATCATGGAGCCTTGTGCATTTGGATGTGTGATGGAGAAATGTTAATGTTGTTACAATCAAGGATGTAGAGTCCAATGTGCAGTAGAAGTGAACTTATGCAGTCGCTATTCACCAGTTGTAGTTTCCTATTCTTATCCATAAGAGTCGACAAAGATTATATTAGTATAGGAGTTGTGCCTATCATTTTGGTATGTGTGCTTGGATTAGTGATTGGATAAGAGTTAAGATTTTTTTGTTAAGAGCACATGATGTAATTCAACTTGAGGAGAAATTATCTATTAATTTGGTAGAGCTGATAGTGTGTAGTGTGCATCTACACTTATTGATTTGGACAAGTCCCAGTTTGTGTTGCATGCTTAGTAGAGCTGACAAAGATGCTATTGGAGAGTATTATTTTTTCTCTAATATTATTTCAAGGTGGTTCTAACAAGCTGACTTGATCATATCATTTAGAGGAAAGATACTTATAGCTGATCATTTGTGATCGCTAGAAGCATGATATGGAGATGAAAGATTAGAGCAAAGTAGAAAGTGTGAAGTATTGTGTCATCAAAGAGAGGCCTATGTAATAGAGAAGATAGAGTGTGCTATTCATTGGAACTCATCAAGACAGTAGGTCTACCTCGTAGTTCACCAAGATCCAGATATAGTGTGTATCTGTTATTCAAAAGGTTGTAGCCTTCACTCCTTTGAGCAGTGAGCTCTCGGATAGTGCATCCTCACCCCTAATAGGGTCAATCATAAAAGAATCCTAACAGGGTCTAATCTTTGACCAGGTCACTGTACTTATTACATTATAAAGATCAACTCCTAACAGGGTTGTAAGATCTTCTAACAAGGATCATTATACACTAGTGTAGTTTATTAGTGGCTGTTAATTCCCATCAGGGTTTTTACCTATTTGGGTTTCCCTGTAACCAAAATATTGGTGTTTTGTTCAAGTGTTCTTTCATTATGTTTATGCTTAAAGTTTAAGTATACTTAATTGGATAAAGAATTGAAACCTGTAGATAACTGAGTCACCCCCCCCCTCTTAGTTATCTCTTGGGACTATTCCTAACATAAAATCCTCAATCAGAATGTGAGTTTGGGGGTTTTGGTCCTCACAGTCATCCCCAAAGTAATGTTGAGTCTAAGATGGGCTAGTCACCAAACAAACAAGTTGACCAATGTTGTGAATGGGGCTTAGGTGTTTCTTCGTAGAGAGATGCATGGTGGTGTTCGACGGCAAGTTCGGGCTGGGAATCACAGACACGAGTCATGCATGATAGTGGTTGGGGGTCAGATGCCAGAGTGGATCCCCAAGAAAAATAGGATTCTCGAGGCTGTGCCGATATGGAGGAATGAATATCAATAGAGATCATTTTTTGTTTTTTGGTTAATTTGAATAGTAGTAAATTCGGAGGTAGTATATACTCCATAATGTAAATGGACTTCTTTTTGCACCTTCGATTTAGACTATGTATGTAATTATGAAACTTTGTATATAGTGTGATGATTCTGGGTTTTCTTCCTGATTCTTTCCTAGTTGAGCCTTTGAATGAATTTTTATTAATATAATATTATAGTGCTTCGCCCACTTTTGCCTAAATTTTTTTTTCATACCCACTTGTGGAATTATCAACTCTTTTTACACACATCATTTCCAAGAATGATGACTAAGTGATTTCAAAGTGTTGACAATCAACAAACATTAGTACTTCCATCAAATTTCCATTAAATGTAGAATAATTATTGCTTTCTATGACCTTAATGTTCAACTTTTTAACTTCCATTATGTACTTAATTAACGAGTGATAAAATAAATATTAATATCTACTTACTAATATACAGGTTTAATCAACTAAGAAGTATGATTTCAAACTAAAAATCATAATTAGTGCATACCTTTTTAAAAAATAGTAACACCATGAGCTGTCAAAAATCTATTTCCTTCCTTTAAATCATTAATTGCCTCTTCCAATCAAGAGATAAAATGTTTTTTCATGTAAAATGACACCTTCAACATTCATGCAACTTCCTAATAGCCACTCAGAACAATCAGGAGCCAAAACCTTTTTGAACATGCAAAGATTTATTATGAAAAATTAGGAACAATTAGGACTGATTTGTAGTTGATCAAAGTAAGCCACCATTTCTGGTTTTCAACTTACTTTTAGGTATAAACTTCCATTTTTGGTTTTCAATTCACCCCCTCACTCACCTTCTTTTCGAAAAAAATTGTCATTTCTAGAATTCAACTCGTTTTCTTTATTTACCTCCTTTGCATGAATTATCTAGAAAAGTTCATCATGAAAGATATATATTCCATAATAAAGTTCTCGACCTGAGATTGAAAATCCGAAATGAATTCTTCCCTGGATGTTGATTTGTGATACAACTTAACTCTATATCTATTAACCAACATAGTCTTATTTTCTCCATCAATTGGTACTAGCTAGACAACACCATTAGCAAAAACTTGGTCAATCTCATAATTCCCTAACCATTGGGTATGGAATATACCTTTAAACTCTTGGAACCTTGAATCAAACAGTAAGGCCTAATCTTCTAGTTGAAGTTGTCTACTCAAAATATGCTTATCATGCCAGGATTTTCTCCATGGCTGAATTAATTATCTATGATGTAGAGATTCAATTCTCATTTCATCCAACCAATTCAATTATTGAATTATTACTTTCTATGCCTCTAAAATATTAATCCCCACTTCTAATGATATCCTTGATGTTTTCAATTCAAACTTAATTGGCATAACAAGATCTTTTCCATATACAAGTTCATATGGAGAAAATCTATTAGTAGTCTTCCATGTGGTGTTGTATGCCCATACTGCCTCTCTCATTTTTTCTACCCAATCCAATCTTGTTGATGAAACTATCTTTTTCAAGATATTCTCAAGTTCTCTATTTGTCACCTCCACCTGATCATTAGCTTGACGGTGATAAGGTGAATATTTTCTATGGGTCACCCGATATCTTTTCATGAATTATTCCATCATCTTTGACATAAATTGAGGTCCTTGATTAGATATAATTTCTCTAGGAGCTCCAAATCTGTGAAATATGTGCTTATATAGAAAATCAACTACCTTGTCTTCCCTTTCCATGGTTAAAGATTTCACTTCTTCCCATTTGGTGATATAATAAATTATTACTTCAATGTGATGGTGGATTACTTCAATGTGATGGTGGATCAATAGGTCCTATGAAATCAATCCCCCACTTTTTAAATGGTTCTAGAGCTATCCGAGGTTGCAAAGAAATCTTCATTATTTGTGCAGGCCTCCCCATGAGCTAACATTCATCACAATGTTTTACATAGAATTGGACATCTTTGGTCATTGTTGGATAAAAATATCCCACTCCAAGAATTTTGTGCACAATTATGATTATTTATTAATGCCCCCATTCAAGTGCACTATGACATGAGTTAATGATGCCATAAACTTCCATTTCCTGCACACACTTGCAAAAAACATGATGTAGACAATTTCTAAATAAAATATCATCAATCCACTTAAACCTATAACTCTTTCTTATTAATCTCTTCTTCTTCTTTGATTTGAAATACCTTGGACACTTACCTGTAACAAGGTAATTAACAAGATCAAAGAACCATGGTGACTACATGTAAATATAAAATAAATTCTCATCTAGAAACTTGTCATCCACTAGTTCATTGTTACCATGCACCACCTTTCTTGATATAAAATAAAATAAAAACATTATCTTTACCAGGCTTGTCGATAATGGATATATCAAATTCTTGTAACAATAGAATCCATCTGATTATTCTTCCTCCTACAATAGCTTTATTCATCAAGTATATTATAACAGAATGATTAATATGAACAAACACTTTGTAACCAGTAATATAATGTCTAAAATTATTGATTGCATACACAACATCTAAAAATTCTTTTTCAGTACTATTATAATTTCTCTATGTGGGAATCAGATTCTTACTGATGTAATAAATAGCATGCATTTCTCCATTTTCATATTTTTGTCCTAGGACTACTCCAACAACAAAATTTGAGGCATCAATATGAATATGAAATGACTCTCCCCAAACTGTTCCTTTGATAACAAGGGATATTGTCAAATCTTTTTTAATTGACTCAAATGACTTTTGACAATCTTCTGTCCAATGAAATTCAATATCCCTTCTGAGTAAGGTGAACAAGGGCTCAACCATTTTACTAAATCCCTCTATGAATCTTTTGTTGTACCCTACATGATCCATAAAACTTATAACATCAGTTTGAGTTTTTGGGACACTGATTTGTTTTATAATCTCTACTTTCTTCATATTAAACTTGATTCCTTCTTTAGATATATTATGTCCCAACACTTTCCATTCTTGAATTATTACCAATTTGTTTTCATGATTTAGAGAAATTCTATTATCCTTGCATCTCTGAAGAACTTTTTCTAGACTTTCTAAGGCTTCTTCAAAGGTTTTCCCATGAATAGCGAAATTATCCATATATACCTCTACACAAGAGGTGGTAAGATTTGAAAAAATAGCCAAAAAACTCTTTGGAAAGTAGCAGGGGCATTACAAAGGCCAAAAGGAAAGATCCTATAAGCATATGGGCCCCAAGGGAAAGTAAATGTGGTCTTGTCTTGGTATTCAGGAGCTATTTGGATCTGATTATACCACTAAATACATCCACAAAAGAGAAATAACTACTGCCAAAAAGATTGTCAAGTACCTAATTTAACCTCTAAAATTGAACTATAAACTAATCATGGTTCAAGGTTCAAGTTCAATAATGACTATACAAGCAACAAACTTATACACTTAGCTAACTAATCAAAAAAAGGGTTTCACTAAGAAATGGGAAGAGATCATGGAAGAGGAAAGGAATATTGATAAACTTAAAACCTTGATTTCAAAAAGACTACCTATAGGGCTCCGATAAGTATGAAGTAAAATTGCCATTCAAACTATTTAATAGTAATTAGTCATATTGCATTTAGATGTCCTAATAAAGTTTCTAAGGAATCTAAGATCAGAAATAATAAATTTCATTCTAAGGGTTATAAACATTTTTATGCTAAAGAAGGTGTGACTAATTATGAATCTGTTCATGAAGAAGAGATTGTGTTTATTTCTATTTAAGAAGATAATCCTAAAGAAGATAGCTATTTGGTTTCACATGTTGGTAAAATAAATGAATGGGTAGTTGATAGTGTATGCTCAGATCACATGACTAGTGATAAAGACAAGTTTGTGAAGCTTGAAGATTATGATGTGGTGTTGTTAGATTCGAAAATAATAGTCCTTTTTTATTAGGGGGAAAGGATCTATCACTCTTGATGGAAGGAATAGTACTAATGATTTCCTATATGTTGGAGGTTTAAGACATAAATTATTTATTTTTTGAGAGCTACTAGATAAGGGATATCGATTAAAATTCATGTAAGGAAAGTGTAAAATCATCGGAAGCACAAGAAATCTAATTGCATTTTCGACACAAACTGTAGGTAATCTATTTCATTTAAAACCTATTGAGAATAAGTTCTTGGTTGCTAATATTGATGATAATTTATTGTGGCATAGAAGATTTTTTCATCCAAACTTTAACAATATGGTGAAGGTTAGCACTACTAATTTTGTAAGTTATTTGATCAAGTTCATGAAGCCTAAAAATATGTGCAAAGAGTGTCAATTGGGTAAGATGACTAGATCTACCTTTAAGAATAAGACATATTCTTAAACTAGATTTGTAGACTTGGTGCATACGAACATGTGTGGTCTTACTAAGACAAGAAGCTATTATGGAGATAGATACTTTATGTTATTTATTGATGAATATTCAAGGATGATGTGGGTTACTTATTGAAAGATAAATTAGAAGCCTTTTAGAAAGTTCAGATATTTAAGATGATGGTAGAGATTGAGTCTAGAAAGATATTGAAGTTCCTAAGATCATACAAATGTGGATAATTCACACCCGGTGAGTTTTATTCTTTTTGTGAAGAACATGGGATAAAATGGGAGCCTTGTATCTGTGAACCCCGCAACAGAATGGTGTTGCAGAGTGAAGGAATAGAACTATTCTAGACATGGGTAGGACTATTATGATTGAAGGAAATGTTATACAAATCTAGTGGAGAGAACCGGTGAGCACTACAAAATACACTTTGAACCGAGTACAGATAAAGAAAGGAGCTATGCCCTATTTTTAACATGTCTTCAATGTCTAATTTTCATCCCTAATTCACTAATACTTCTCCTCAATTTTCCTCATTTTTGATCTAATCAATCGCTTTCAAAATCAATGCAATTCATTATCAAAATAATAAAAGTCATCAAAATTATCAATTTGATCATCAAATCAACTAATTTGTCTTCTTTAGGGGTAAATAACCCATAATTTATCCCTAAGTCTTAGCTTTGATGAATAAATTACATTTACTTATCCCTTTTCCCTAAGTTTCACAAATAATTAATTGGCTAACTATTGATTTATGAAATTTTCATAATTCCTAAATCCTAATTTCCATTTTGTGGGAATAAATAAATTTTAAAATTCAATAATTCCCTCCTTTTTCCAAATGAGATTTTATCCCTTAATTTTTGCTTCGCCCACTTTTCTAGCCTCCACTTCCTCTTTTTTAGCCTCCACCTTCCCTCCACCTTTTGTCATAATCTATCATAGTTTATCGTAAATTTTTTTTTCCCTTTTGTCATAATTGTCAGAGTTTATGACAATTTTCCTTTTTTTCTTTTGTCATATTTTTTATAGTTTATAATAAATTTCCCTTTTTTAACTCACTAATTTCTAATTGTGCATTCAATTTGTCATAAATTTTCATAATTAATGATAAATTCCCTCTTTCAAATTTTTCAATTGCCATAATCTATGACAATTCCCCTTTTGCTCACTTAGTTGCTAAATTTGCAATTTCTCTTGCAAATTCTATAAATTGAGATCATTTCTCTCATTTTTGGCTAACCACAATCCTGTTATTCTCTTATCATCATTTTGTGGAAATGGATAGACATGAGATGTATTGAGCTTGTGTGCCTTAGTATATATCTGGTGCATCAAATCTTTTGTATGTTGTTGATCTTGCCTATCTATCTTATCATCTATAGCCTCACCCTATATCTTAGGAGCCTGTATATCCTAGTCACATGGTGGATCCTCTCTATCCTCTCCCACCTGCATAAGAATACCCTTTAGAAGGTCCTCATCCTCTCTCTCCTCACTACTACTAGAATCAGTGATGTCTCCCTCCTCATCATCCTCATCTCTTGATTGATTGATATGGAAAGTTTGATGTAATTGGATTGGTTTGAAAGTGAATTGATAAAAAAATTATGAACTTGGACAATGTTATAGAATGATTTTGAGAATGATTGAATGTGTTCAAAATGGTCTTGAATTGATTAGGACTAATTCAACATGATTTAGGAAGGTTTAACATAGTTTAGGAATGATTAGGACTAGTTTAGCAACACTTAGGAATGATTAGGAATGGTTAGGAATGATTAGGAATGATTAGGAATGGTTTAGTAATGATTAGGAATAGTTTAGGAATGATTAGGAACATTCCAATGATGATTCAGTCTTGATCGATTCGGCCAAAGAGATCGAGGTTATGATATGAAATGAGGTAAATGTTAGTAACTGATTAAATAAGGAATGACACAAGATAGAAGACATGTTAACAAGGGGCACATAGGTGTGAACCATTTTTAGGTTCTAAAATTTCCCCCCTCCTTGAGACAATGCAAATATGAGCGTTGGTTCAAACAAAAAGTTAAAATATAATGCCCCAGTGGATCGACAGAAGGGAGGTAGGATGCCCCCTTGAAAAATTGTGCAGAAACTAATTTGAGGACTAAGGGTGGTAAAAAAAGGCACAAAAATCATAAATGAAAAAACCACAAATCTCATAAACAATATATGCAAACCAATCTAATCCAATCATGAAAACCACTTTAAATATAAAGGAATTAAACAACAATAAAAACCCCTTCAAGTTTAATTCCCATGTTCTCCTTTATTATCCATTGAATTTGATTGATGTAGCTCTATAATCTTGACAAAAGATGAACAAAAGATTGAAATCAAAATCGACTATAATGAGAATACTAGGAGTGTGGTTAGCCAAATTAGTGCAAAGAGGCTTAATTTATAGGGTTGAGAGCTAAAATGCAAGAAAGGGAAAGTTAGTGTGCAACTTGGAAATATGTCATAATTATGACAAATGGAAAGCACAAATTAGTATGCAAAAATTAGGGGAAAGATAGAAGAATAAAGATGAGGCTAATTAGTAGGAAATTTGGAGGCCAAATTAGTGGAAAAAGGGATAGTGAAGGTGGGAGGAATTTGGAGGCTAGTTAATAGGAAATGATGAAGCATTAATTAAGGGAATGTGTTATTGGATTTGATGAGAAAACAACCTAGAGCTCCCAAGAACACCTGCATGCAAACACCTGTCACAAAAAGAGAGAGAAGAAGCAAGAAGCTATGGAGGCCTGAACACATTGATCCACGAGAGAGGAGAAATCATTCTTGATGTGCAAAAAAAAGAGTTGCAATTCAATAATGAATAATCTGTTATGAAAACAAAGGAGATCAATCCTTATAAAAGGAGATCTAAAAACCTAAAAAGGTAAAACCTAGGTTATACAATAATAATTAATAATAAAATTAATTATTATATGCTTAAAATTTAGTTTACACATAAAGAGATAATAAGTGCCTTAGTAATTAAATCTTATATGATTCGATTAATAAGAAAACAACTTATTAATCTAACACCCCCCCTTAAGATGAACTTCAGGAGAAGCTAAAAACCTAGAATGAACTACTGAAAGAAAATGGGACCCGGCAACAAAAGGCCTGATCAGGTACCCAAGTACAAAAGAGAGTCTCTATAAAGTGGAGAAATAGAGAAAACCACATGGGAAAAACTCTACTCCAAAAGGAGACAAAGACTAGTCCGAAGGACTAAAGAAGCCTCCAAAACTAGGAATGTTCTACAAAATAGGAATAAGAATGAACATGTACAATATCACTGAAGCAAGAAGCTGCAAAATTTGTCAAAAAGTAACTGATAATCTAAAGATCCTCTACTAAAATATGACCAAGTAGAGAAGACTATAATCAACATGAGTTCCCTCAAATGACACTACTCGAATCAGGACCCAAACAAAGGCAAACAACTGAAGTCGAAGATACAGAATACTATAATTTGCACAAGTTCCCTCAAATGACACTACTCAAATTAGGAGGCAAACAAAGGCAAAACACATGAACTCAAAAGTACAAATGGCATAAAAATACCAAAAGTCTGAAGAGATGATCAATCAAAGCTATAAGAGTGCGTCCAAAAATAGGAAAGAAAGAGTGTCCATATGGTAAATGATCCATCTCACCAGAATGCATAGGTACCCAGCCACTACATCTACCTAGTACATAGAATCAAATACTGAATACATAGCTCACACTATCAAACCAAGGAAGTAGTATAACTAATAGTAGAAACCCCTCCATAATGCTAACAAGGCAGTAATGACAAGTACATTGAAGAGATTGTCCAATATGAACTGCATAATGAAGACAAATCTAAAACAATGAAGGTGCGGAGAGAGTACAAACACATATAGAGATACCTGATGCTAATGTCATTGGAGGAATGCTCACATGACAAAAGTAGATGGCAAACAAAGGAAAACATCAAACCCCCCAAGTACTTTATAATGGAGTGTGAGTACAAAGAGCATGAACATGTGCAAGATCCCATACATGCAATAGAATGGCACTTTATCTTAGTGTGTGTGCATAAAAGAATGCTACAAAAGTGGAGTATACACTACTCAAAGAAGAGCGAAGGCTGCTAAAAAAAAACCATAACCTAAGATGAGCCATCCCTCAAAGGGAAGAGATCCTAGGACCTAAAACAACCAAGATATCCACTAGATTGCAAAAATGCAAAAATCTGAATAAAATGTACCTAGAGCATAATTTGGAAAAAAAAACTCACAACACTGGAAATCTCTCAAAACAAGCTTTCCAGCGATATATCATTTGCCCAAAAAGGAGTTCATAAGCGCAAGATAGAGCTCCCAGAGTGCAAAAATTAACATCTCGATTTGAAAGTAAAAAACACCATCAAAAAATAAAAATTAGATTCAAACCTCCAGATCTAGATAGATCTCGGAATAAGCTTTCTGACGATATCTCATTTTTCAAATTTCAACATCATATGCTCAAGTTATGAGCAAAATACCAACTGATGCGCTGGAGGGCCCAAAAGTGGTACAAATGATGATGATGTCTACTGATGTCATCAAATGAAGGGCTTAAATTTGATGACCAAATGGCCGTCGGAACCCTACAAGAATTTTTTTATCCCATGTGTGCATTGATATCCGTGCCAAGTCGTATGATTTTTTGCCTCAATTTGTGTGCCAATTTTTTTTTCTTGACTTGCAAGTTAGGCAGTAAATTTTTTGCCTCAATTTACATGCCAATACAAATAATTCTCCCTCTGGAAGCATGCCATTCTGTACAAATTCCACCTTGAGAAGCATGCCAAGCCATTTGGTACAAAAAGAAATACCCCAAAATGCAAGTGTGTTTGAATTGGTTGTGCCTTATATGGATCTAGGGGTTTTTGGGCACTGCAAGCTCAATGGCGAGCTCTATTTGGGCCCAAAGTGCCTCAGGATCTATGCCGGGGCTAGTTGCAATTTTTTTTTCAACCACAAATTCCAACTTTGTCCAAATTGGATAAATTTTATATAGATTTGGGGTTATTGGGCTCTCTAAACACAATGGTGAGGTATGTTTAAGCCCAAGGTGACCAGAAAAAGAGGTCTCCCCAGATCTGACAGAAAACCCTCTAAAAAACTTAGATCTAACGAACACGACCAAATCACTCAAGAAGAGGATAAGGGAAAATAGATCTGAAGCTCTGATACCATATTAGAGTTGATGAGAAAATAACCCACAGCTCCCAAGAACACCTATATGAAAACACCTGTCACAGAAAGAGAATGAAGAAGCACAAAGCTATGGAGAGCTGAATGCATTGATCTACGAGAGAGGAGAAATCATTCTTGATTTGCAAAAACAAAAGTTGCAACTCAATAATGAATAATCTATTACACAATTTGTTATGAAAACAAAGGAGATCAATCCTTATAAAAGGAGATCTGAAAACCTAAAAAGGTAAAAACTAGGTTACATAATAATAATTAATAAAACAATTAATTATTATATGCCTAAATTTTAGCTTAAGCACAAAGAGATAATAAGTGACTTAGTAATTAAATCAAATATGATTCAATTAATAAGAAAACAACTTATTCCTCTAACATGTGTAAGAGTCATAATTTAAATAATTTGAAAATTCATTATTCCCTCAAAAGGAAAAATTAGAAATAAGGAACTAAAAATCCAAAAATTCATGAAAAAGGAAATAATGAATTAATATGAAATTAATTAATTGTGAGAACATAGGATAGGGGGAATTAATTAATAAATAAAATAATACAAAAGGGATAAATTGTTAGAAAGTAAACTCCACCAAAATAACTGAGAGGGGGGAGGGGTGAATCAATTATTAGATAATTAGAACTTTTATCATCTTCAACAGCATTAAACCATTTAAGAAATATAATTACCAACCATAGAAAGATATTCATGCACAATAACACAATGACACAAGATATGTTGACTAGGGAACCTCTTGATCAAAGAGTAAACCCCGGTGGGAATGATGCCCACAAAAGATGCACTAATATTAATATTCCTTGTGAAAGGATGGACTTTTTTAGGAGTCTTATGAAATACATTCAGTACATATGAATCCCTGTTAGGAGATTTTGAATCCCTGTTAAAAGATTCTAACCCTATTAAGAGTTATGAAAGACAGAAGGACCCACTGCCCAAACAGCTTCAGGGTAAGATCACTGGACACACTATCAAAATAATCTTTGCATTAATCAACAAAATAATATGTTACCTCTTCTCTAACTATGCCAAACTGCACTCACTGTTACATTAGATCTCAATTTTAGATATATGTACCTCGCATGTCTTCCTTCACAAATTCGCTTTCATACTTAGCTCTTTTCTTCACTTCATGCATAAAACATCACACATAGCCACTACTTCCATATCACAACAACATTACAACAAGGAAATACATTCCTTCCTTTATACCACACACAAATAATTACAAATGAGTCGGCATACAATTACAATATAAAAGTTTCCACACGCTACATCCAAATTACACAAAACTGTCGACTTCCAAATACAATAAATCTTCACTCGTGTGACCTCAAAGTTTGTGATGTCATCCACATCACTATCATTGTGTCTTCAACTTCCCTTTAACTACACAAAACTAGATTCCATCCCGATTAGGAGATATCATCTGATTTCAACAAACCGCTACTCAGGAACACTGCCTAAATACTACTTCCACAAAAATGCTCATAACTTCCATGAATAAATGAATTCATATATGTTCCCTTAACCATAGACATATAACATATCAAAGAGTATATCCTCAACATTGCATAGCTCCAACTACAATAACCCATGTGCAGTAATCCAAACTTTGTCTGCTTCTCTGCAAATCTTCGGTAAATCACTGTGTTGACATCAATGACAATCATAGTCATGAATGCAAAAACAACTGCTACAAAATGGCTACCAAACATTTAGCATTCATTCCTAACAATCTCCCCCATTGGCATTGATGGCAACATAGATGAAAAACATCCAATGTTCCAAAAATCCAATACTGCAACACTGTTTCTTCAAATCCTCTTCATCAATCAAATCTTGCTTCATTATCCTAATAAGTTTTCTCCAACAGATGTTTTAGATTGTTTTTCATGCATACTTCTCCCCCATTGACATCAATGAAAAAAATTTCATCACTATGTCAACAACAACTCAATGTCAAAAGACACTATTCAAAAAATACATTCACTAGAGTCCTCATGACTCAGCTCAGATACACATACTCCCCCATAGAGGAAGTACCAACATCCAATCCAGAAGAAAGATAAGGCTCATATACCACTAGATGGATGCAACCAATTGCATCACTTTTAGAAAGTAGGTTGGGGCATAACCCCAAGCATACCTCTCAGATAATCAAATGTATCCTTAGGCAAAGGCTTTGTGAATATATTTGCTATCTGCTCCTTTGTACTTATGTACTCAAGTCTGACTTCTTTCTGAGAAACTTTCTCTCTTACAACATGATACTTAATCTCTATATGCTTTGTCTTAGAATGTAATACAGGATTCTTAGACATACTAACTGTGTTGGTGTTGTCACAATGTATGACAATAGGTTCAACAAATTTTATTCCAATATCCTTCATCATTTTCTTCATCCAAATTATCTGGTTACAATTGTTTGCTGCTGCTACATATTCTACTTCTGTTGTGCTTTATGTGATACAATTTTTCTTCTTGCTTAGCCAAGAAACTAATCTTCCTCCAAGGAAAAATGCTCCACCATTGGTGCTTTTCTTATCATCAAAACTGCCTCCCCAATCAGCATCTGTATATGCACATAGGGTAAAATCATCAGATTTTTCATACCATAGTTCATATTCCATTGTGCCTCTTAAATATCTCAGTATCCTCTTTACTGGTGCATAATGTGATTCTCTAGGTTCAGCTTGAAATCTTGCTACAATTTCAACTAAATGTTCTATATCAAGTCTTGTATGAGTCAAATACTGGAATCCTGCAATCATAGAATTGCATTTCTTCTATTCCACTGCAGGAGTCTCATCTGTGCTATATAGCTTATGTCCAATCACCATGGGTGTTCCAACTAGTTTACAATTCTCCATTCCAAATATTTTCAACAAGTCATTCAGGTACTTTATCTAACTTACAAAGATACCATCATTGTTTTGTGTTATCTATAATCCCAAAAAGTATTTCATTTTACCAATCATACTCATTTCAAATTCAGTCTTCGTTTCATCAGAAAATTTGTCACTAGCTTCATCTTCTCCTCCAAAGATAATGTCATCAACAAAAATAACTATAACCAACAAACCATTTTCAATTTCTTTTGTGTACAAATTGCTATCAGTTGTTCTAGGTGCTTGTTTAAGTCCATATAAAGCTTTCTTCAATTTACATACCATGTCTCCTTCTTGAGTTAGGGGAAAACCTTCAGGCTGCTCAATGTAGACTTCTTCTTCCAATTCTCCATTCAGAAATGCTGACTTAACATCCATCTGATATACTTTGAATTTCTTGTAAGCTGCATATGCCAAAAACATTCTTACTACTTCAATTCTTGCAACAGGTGCAAAGGTTTCTTTATAGTCAATTCCTTCTTGTTGTGAGTAACCCTTACATACCAATCTTTCTTTGTTTCTTACTACTTCTCCTTGTTCATTCATCTTGTTTCTGAATACCCATTTAGTTCCAATAACATTCTTGTCTTTAGGTCTAGGGACCAATTCCCATGTCTTGTTCTTTTCAATCTGATCTAGTTCTTCTTTCATAGCATTAGTCCAACTTTCATCTTCACAAGCTTCATTAGTAGTCTTAGGTTCAATTTGAGAAATCAAACATAACTGTTCTTGTGCCTTATTTCAAGTTAGAAGTCCTCTTTTGATGCTCCCAATAATTTGTCCAATAGGATGATTTCTTAACAAACTCTTGCTAGGTGTCATTGTCTCAAATCTCACTTCAGATGTAGGTTCTTCAATGACTTCACTATGGATTTCATTCAACAAATCACTATCAGTTTCATAAAATAATTTAATAGATCCAGTGTTAGGTTTAGGATTACCTTCTTCATCTGATTCATAATCAAGCATTCTTTCCTGAATTTTGAACTTTTCATCAACTTTAATATTTGTGCTTTCAACAATAGTCTTAGTTATTTTATTGTAACATCTATAGGCTTTTCTTTTCAAAGAATATCCAAGAAATATACCTTCATCACTTCTAGGATCAAACTTTCCAATATCATCATCTCTCTTTATATAACATTTGCTTCCAAAAACTCTAAAATACTTAATTGAGGGTGCATGTCCAAACCATAATTCATAAGGTGTCTTATCTGTGTCTGCTTTGATTTGTACTCAGTTCATTGTATACACTGTTGTGTTCACTGCTTCTCTCTAGAATATCTTCTCCAAATCATTCTCAAACAACATGCTCTTGCTGCTTCAGTCACTGATCTGTTTCTTCTTTCTACAATGCCATTTTGTTCAGGTGTTCTAGGGGTTGAATATTGTCTCTTAATGCCATTTTCTTCACAAAAGGTGTTAAAATCTCTAGAAGTAAATTCTCCACCTCTATCAGATCTCAAACATTTAATCTTCAATCTAGATTCATTCTCAACTTTATTCTTAACAATCTTAAACTTATCAAATGCTTCATATTTTTCTTTAAGAAATGCAATCCACATCATTCTTGTAAAATCATCAACAAGAATCATAAAATACCTTTCTCTATAGAATCCTCTAGTCTTGGTAGGACCGCTCAAATCTGTATGAACAATCTCCAACTTCTCTGTAGATGTAAACTTCTTACTGGGAAAAGAACTTCTCTTCTATTTAGCCATTACACATTCTTTGCAAATCATGTTAGTAGGCTTCATAATTTTAGGCAAATCTCTTACTGCAAGTGTAGTACTTTCTTGCACAATGTTATCAAAGTTTATATGACAAAACCTTCTATGCCATAACCAACTGTCATCAATTTTAGTAATCAAACATGTCATCTTAGTAGGATTCAACTAAAATACATTACCTTTGGTTCTAGATCCAGTTCCAATCATATTTCCATCTTTATCCTTTATCACACAAGTTTTCTCAGTAAACCAAACTTGATATCCCTTATCAACTAATTGTCCAACACTCAAAAGATTATGTTTCAATCCATCCACAAAATAAACATCATCATTATTAGTTTTTCCATCAAGAGTAATAGATCCTATACCTTTAATCAAACAAGGTGCATTATTTCCAACTCTAACAACTCCTCCATCATATTCATTAAGCTTTATGAAATTTTTCATCTCTCCAGTCATATGATGTGAACAACCACTATCTATAATCCAATCAACTTTCTTTTCAACTTGAGAAACTAAGGCTTTTTCTTCCTTAAAATCAGTTTCAGGATTCTCTTCTTTAATTGCTACAAATCCTATGTCATCATTATTCTCAGTATCACTTTCACTTAAAGTTCTTTCTATACTAGCTTCAAGATCTTCATCATTAGAATTATAACATTCATTAGATCTTCTAGGTCTAAAATTGTTTCTGTACTTTTTAACTCTCTTAGGACATTTAGATGCAAAATGACCATATTCTTGACAAGTCCAACATTTAAATATTTTCTTACCGTCTGGTTCTTTTTTCACAAGCAAGACAATACCTTCTTCAATCTTCTTGTCTTCTTCATTTCTAGATCTGCTACTACCAGCATAATCTTTGCTCACACTCATGCTTCTTGACAAAGTAGGGCAAACACTAAGAGCACTAAATGTTGTCTCCATTCTAGGTAAGTCTCCTGATAATCTCAGGTTCATTTCTGCTGCTTCCAATCTTCCAAGAAGAGTCTCTCTTGTAAAGTTTGTAGTACACGGTATAACTTGTTCAATCATCTGTGTTGTCTACTTAAATACAAGGGTCAATGTCCTCAGAATTTTCCATATCACTTCATTCTCTATCTTTGTTCCTCCACAAGATTTTATACCTTTAATAATTTCTGACATTCTACCAATATAGCTTCTAATAGATTCATCTTCCAAAATTCTTATATATTCAAATGCACATATCTAATTATGTAATCTAACTCTTTTTGCATCTTCATCACCTTCAAAAGTAGAGTGTAAAGCATTCCAAATTTCATGAGATTTTTTTAAATATTTTACCTGACTGTACTCATTCTCTGGAAGGGCTGTCAGAAGTGCTTCTCTTACAAGTATGTTACACATGAATAGATCTCTCTCATGAGCAGTACATGTTTCAAGATTGTCCTCTTCAATGATAGTCTTATCAATCTTTGTAATCAACCAATAACCTGGTCCTAAACATAGTCGGTGTGTCTTCATCTTTTCTTTCCAGCTGTCAAAATTTACTCCAGCTCTGATACCAATTCTTAGAAAGTAAAGTCCACCAAGATAACTAAAAGGGGGGGGGTGGTGAATCAGTTATCAAATAATTATAAATTTTATCATCTTCAACAACATTAAACCATATAAGTAATATAATTACCAACCATAGAAAGATATTCATCCACAATAACACAATGACACAAGATATGTTGACTAGGGCCCCTCTTGATCAAAGAGTAAAACCTTGTGGGAATGATGCCCACAAAAGATGCACTAATATGAATATTCCTTGTGAAAGGATGGACTCTGTTAGGAGTCTTATGAAATATATTCAGTACATATGAATCCCTGTTAGGAGATTTTGAATCCCTATTAAAAGATTCTAACCCTGTTAAGAGTTATGGAAGACAGAAGGACCCACTGCCCAAACAGCTTCAGGGTAAGATCACTGAACACACTATCAAAATAATCTTTGCATTACTCAATAGAATAATATGTTACCTCTTCTTTGACTATGCCAAACTGCACTCACTGTTACATCAGATCTCAATTTTAGATCTATCTACCTCGCATGTCTTCCTTCACAAATTCTCTTTCATACTTAGCTCTTTTCTTCACTTCATGCATACAGCATCACACAAGCCACTACTTCCATATCACAAAAAAATTACAACAAGGAAATACATTCCTTCCTTTATACCACACTCAAATAATTACAAATGAGTTGGCATACAATTACAATATAAAAGTTTCCACACGCTACATCAAAATTACACAAAACTGTGAGCTTCCAAATACAATAAATCTTCACTCGTGTGACCTCAAAATTTGCACTATCATCCAAGTCACTATCAATGTGTCTTCAACTTCCCTTTAACTATGCAAAACCAAATTCCATCCCGATTAGGAGATATCATCTGATTTCCACAAACTGCTACTCAGGAACACTGCCTGAATACTGCTTCCACCAAAATGCTCATAACTTCCATGAATAAATGAATTAATATATGCACTCTTAACCATAGACATATAACATATCAAAGAGTATATCCTTAATATCACATAGCTCCAACTACAATAACCCACATGCGCTAATCCAAACTCTATCTACTTCTCTACAAGTCTTCGGTAAATCCCTCTATTGACATCAATGACAATCATAGTCATGAATTCAACAAAAACTGCTACAGAATGGCTGCCAAACATTTAGCATTCATTCCTTACATAAACTATGGGTTATCTATCCCAAAGAGACAAATTAGTGTATCATCTTAAAATGGAAGCACTTCCATGATAACAGCATTTAGCCCATCGAGTAGGTGGTTTGGGGTCATGTTAAGTGCCTTGATCAGGTCTTTTCATGTATTTAGCCTTTCTCCCCACTTTCCACTTCTTCCCTGCACTTGATTTCTTTTTCTAGGTGAAATTAGGGTTAGGATCTTAAGGATTGTACTGAATTTCCCTCTTCCATGGCTCTATTTTCTAGGCAAGATTTAGAAATAGATCCTCCTAGCCTTCATCATAGTAATCATAGGATTTTATGTCTATCCCTAACATTCTGTCCTATTCTGGCATCAATTTTAGGTTTCTGGGCATCCTCGGGACCTCTTGACTTGGTTTTGGGCCAATCCAGGACCAGGGTCAGATTTGAGGTCGAACCTAACTAGGTTAGTGTCAAGCTCAAACTTGAATAGGTTAGGTCCAACCTCAATTTTGACACCTTTCTCCAAATTTCAATTTCCAAAATTTTTGAGCTTCGAGCTTTCGGGATATTTAGTTTCCCGCCTCCAAGTTAATCATTTCGGGTTTTGAGATGGTAAATCCTTTAATTGCATTTAATCTAGGTATATTTTCTAAAGGTTAGGACCTAATTGGGATTTAATTCTCCAAGGTGGCCCCTCTAGAGGAGTGTGCCCTAGTTCACTATAAAAGGAGGCCTTCCTCTCTCATTTTCATCATCAAGTTTGGCAATCAAGCATCGAGAGCTCTCAAGTGAATTCAAGCATTCAAGCAAGTTTTCAAGCATTCAAGTGTTCAAGCATTCATCCATCAAGGAGATCCATTGTTAGCTATTGAAGGATTCAATCTCTTTGGAGCCCCCTTTGATGATCCATCCTTCCACATTCATTCAAGCCTTCTCATATGCAAAGATCAAATCAAGATTGGTGTTGAAGATCAAATACCATTGATTGGAAACATCCTACATCCATTGAAGCATTCCTACTTATGGATTTGAGGATTCAAATCCTCTACAAGGACTTCAACATAAGCAAGGTGATTTGTTCCAATTATTTTGTTTATGCATACTACATTTCAATTCAATTTCAAGGTTAATTCCTAAACTGGGGTTTGACCAAGGAAAACCCCCCATACAACAAAAACTCCAAATTTTTTTAGGTACAGGTGCAAAATTTTAGATTTGAGAGTGAATTTGGATACCCTTTTTGGAAAACTTCTGAGATCTGCGAACAGAATTTGAATCAGACTTCAATTAAAGAATGTAGTATTTGACCTTTTATGAGGGTCAAACCTGAGCTGAGCAATCTTGGAGAAAGATTTTTGGGTTTTCTTTGTCTCAGCATTTCCAGTCCAGGACAGGTTTCAAATTTTCCTGAAAGTGTACACATACATCAGAATTCAACATTTTCTAGATCTGCCCTAATTTGAGGTTAGTATTTATATTTCAATATTCCAAGTATAACATCCTCCATAGGGAAATATTGGATTTACTCTCTCTCTTCCATATTTACCAAACAAATTGATTCGGTTGTGTATTGACCTCTTGGTTGATCAAATCAGATCTCTTCTTTGGGGAATTTGGGTTTGAGAATAGATCTCATATTTCCCCCTTTACATCTGAATAGTGGTGAATCCATTTTTATCTCTATTCTATTAGTAAAAATGATTGACCTAATGATGACATAGGATTGAAAAGGGTTTCGTATTGAATGATTTGATAAGGTTTTGAACCAATTTTAAAGATTAAAAATTGATTAGGAAACAACACAACATCGATAAACTTTGACAAGGTGTGTCATTGAGATTGACAAGACTAAATAGCATCGATGAAATTTGATAATGCTATTGAGATGAGTGATAGTGATGAAATAGCATCAATGAACTTGGATAATTCTATTGGATTGACTTGGATTAGGATGGAAATGAGGCATTGATGAACTTTGATAATGCGCTCGAATTGGATTGATTTAAAAGAGACTTGATTAAACATCAATGAACTTGGACAATATCCTACAATTGTTTTGAGAATGATTGAATGTGTTTGAAATAATATTGGATTGATTAGGACTTATTCAAAATGATTTGGGATTGATTAGGATTGGTTTAGGAATGTTTAGGAACATTTAGGATTAGTCTAGGCTTGTTTAGGAATGATTAGGATCAATTTAATAATGTTTAGGAATGTTTAGGATTAGTTTACAAATGTTTAGGAATATTTAGGATCAATTTACGAATGTTTAGGAATGTTTAGGATCAATTTGGAATGATTAGGAATGTTTAGGATCAGTTTAGGAATGATTAGGAATTTTCTAATGATGATTTGGTCTAAATTGATTTAGCCAAAGAGATTGAGGCTATGATTGAAAGATGCAAGAAATGTTAATAATTTCTTTAAATAATTTTTAATGTCTAATCGATGAAGAAATACATAATGTTGACATACAGTGAAAACCATATATGCAACATAGTAGAATGATTAGAATGCAAAAAAATGTTTTGATTGTAATGCAAAAATGATAACACAAAGACTATCGGGCTCAAGCCATTTTTACGTATCTACATTTTCCCCTCTTTGATACAATGTGATTATGAGCATTGTGTCAAAGAATATTGATAGAAATTGCATAAAAAATGCCCATCTGACAAAGTGATACATGGGTGATACAAGGGTTCCCCCTTGATAAATTGACCAAAAAAATACAAATGGTAGGTCAATTTGTCGACAATGACGAGAGGAATCCAATGAAATGAATTGTTCAAAAAATGGACATCAAACACTGATGCTAATTTATAGTGTGAAAAGTGTTTGTATACATTAAGGCCCGTAGTGTGGTTAAATCCTTAGTTGCATTTAGTCATCATGCCAATTATGACAAGGAAAAAAGTTTCTTATCAACTCGTGTACACTTCAAGTGAGGAACCACATTTTGATCCAAGAAAAAGCACACATTTGAAAACACAAGGTTATGATAGAATACTCATATTCCCTTCAATACAACATAACACCAACATCATGATGTTAACCCCAACTGGTGATGATGATGAAGATTGAGATTAGAGGTATACAAGATTGTAGAAGGATTAGATCAGTTGTTATTTTTTCATTAATGTCAAGCAATTGATTTTTGGTTTATATTGAGTTGCCATATCATTAGGAGTATGATATAAGTTGAGTGGGTTAAGGAAAAAGAGGAATTGCAAGGTTGTAAAGGAGTTGGTGAATTTGAATAACTTAATTGGGAAGCTAATAGAGATCAAGCAATGATAAGGTAATAATGGTTTAGTTATTTTCTACTTTACATTTGATGATATCAAGTCGGTAAAGGAGATTGGACAAGTGAGCAAGCTTAGAAAGTTGACAAGGAAAAGAAAATAGTTTAATTACCAAGCAAGAAGAATTCATTTAGTCAAAGGAAAGTAATTTTTGGTAAAGAGAAAGGAAACCAAGACACCGAGTGCAAGGAGTTAGTTATTGAGTGAAGAAAATAGAATTTCGATTGAAGGAAAAGAAAGGGCACCAAGAACAAAAAAAAACATTAAATAAAAGGACCAGAATGATATTTAATGAAGAGCCACAGTGATTTGGAAGATTCCAAGGATGAAGAATAGTTATTTAAAGAGATCTACGATCAGGAAAATTCAAGGTGATGATCTATGGTAAATATTTAAGTGGAAAAAAGTGAAGGTACAAGTTCCAAGAAAAGTTCAAGTTCTGAGGTGATGATAACAAGTTTTACGGAGTGAAAATTTCATTGAATCAGTTCAAGAGGATGATCTCACGGTTTACAATAAATAGAGGAAAATCTAATCAAGTAGATTAAGAGGCAAAAAAGAGTCTATATAAAGGATGAAATTGAATGAAAAACAAGCCGGGTACTTGAAGTTTTGATGTGTTTCTAAGTGAGGCAATGAAGAAGAAAAAGGTGGAAATATGAGTCTACACTAGATATTGTTGAAGTGTTGAGGCTGGTGAATAGTGAAGGAATGAAGTGAAGATAAAGAGCGCACAAGGGATATGACTAAGCAAGAGGTAGTTGTAGATTTACAGATCAAATTTTATATTGTTGCTTATTAACATTTGTAGCAGGAAAATATCTTAAGCAAGTGGAATTAACCATCTTATTGTAAGTCCTTGAGAGAGGTGATATTCCAAAAGAGTGTTCAAAGCCCTTTAACTAGGCCACTCCTAACAGGGTGAAGAACCTAATAGATCTGAGGCAAATGCCCTAGCAGGGTCACACTTAACAATGTACATTGTAATCTTTAATAGGATTGGCTCTTAACTGAGCATACTTTAGAAGAGTATTTTGATTGGTGGGTGACAAATCCCATAGTGTTTTTTCCAAAATTGGGTTTCCACATGAAATACTAGTGTCAAATGTGTTGAATGTTTATTGTGCATTTTATTTGATGATTACTTAAAGTTTATGATTGAAAAACTAAATTTATTGGTGTTATAGGATACTAATGAAGTTCATCTTACCGAGTTGAATCAAAGTTAAATTTTTTAAAGTTTAAAGAATCAATGATTACTGATTCACCCCCCTCTCAATAATCTAATAATTGGTATCAGAGCATTGGTACTCTAAAGGGATAATTTTAAAAGACTTGAGTAAAAGTTATGAAGATGTATAAGAGAGAGGAACCAAATTTGAATAGGGACAACTTCTCTACATGGAAAAGTAGTATGAGGCTACACATATCTAGAATTGGAGAGTATGCATTATACGATCTTTAAAATGAGTATTCAGCACCACCATTTGGGCCTATGATAGTTGAACAAATAAGAGAAAGGCAACATCATACACAAGTTATGATTGAGTTATCTTCTTCTCTCACCAACCTGGATATCAATGATCTTAAAGGATGTGATACAACAAAATAGATGTGGGAAAAGCTTGCATTGGTATGTGGTGGAGATCAGCATGTTTAGCAAGAAAATGTTGAAAGTTTGAAAGGAAAATTTGATTCTATGAGAATGAGAGAAGGTGAAGATGTTACACAATATAGTATAAGATTGAAGGAAGCTGTGAGTTCTATTAGAGGTGCTAGAGGACATATTAAAGAAGAAGATGTAACAAGAAAACTACTGAGGACATTATTTCCTATATATGCCATCTGATTATCTATAATTCAAGAACTAGGATCCATTCCTTAGATTCTTGTTTCCCTAGATGCTACAATTGGTAAGTTGATTTATTTTTAGCTAAATGATTTTGACAATAGTTTACCTGTCACTACTAAAATTGAGTCTGCATTCAAGTCATCTTTGAACATTGGAAATTCTAAGAGTCTAGATCAAGTGATGGTTATCTAAGAAGTGCAAGTGAAAGGTTTCATAATTGTAAGAGTGATCTAGAAAGTCTTTTTGAAAAAAAAAAGACAACAAAAAGAGTTTGAAGCTTTACTAGCTAAGAGACTACCGAGAGGAAAAGGAAAATGCTATGGTAAACTACCTTTGAAATATTTCAACTGCAAAAATATTGGTCATATTGTATCTAGATAGCTTGACAACAATAGTGATGAGAAGAAAGACAACTGAGATAATAACAAAAGAGAGAATAGATTCAAGAGATATCAAGATCTAAATAACAAAGGTAAGAAATCATGCTACATTGTTGAAGAAGGACTAACCGATGATGATTCAAATAATGATGAAGGTAAAGAGGTTTTGTATGTTTCTATCAAGTATGATTCTGATGGAGAAAGGTATGAAGAATAAAAAGCCCTAATTTCTCATGTTAGTAATAATGATACATGGATTTAATAAATAGCAGATATTCACATCATGTGATTGGTAACACACATAAGCTCATTACTATGGAAGATCATGATGGAGGTTATGTTATATTTGGTAATGATGCTCCATATCTCATGAAAGGTAAAGGTTCTATAATTCTACTGGATAATACATAATGTGATGAAATCTATTGGGTTGAAAGACTAAAGTATAATCTATTGAGTGTGGCACAATTGAACAACATAGGTCACTAACTGGAATTTTATAATGGAAAGGTAAGAGTATTTGATCATAATGGAGGTTTGATTTCCATTGGTGAATAGACAAAAGGTAACCTATTCTTGTTGGAAGTCTTATTTGGGAAAGTGAGATACTAAGAGAGGGGGGGGGGGGGAGGAGGGGTGAATCCAAATATTGAAACTTATACACTTTGAAACCAATTCAACACATGTATCATAAACATAAACTTCAATGCTGAAATGAATCTAACATGATATCACATCCATGAAAATAAATCACATAACACAAAAATTTGGTAATCCATAAACCCTTGAAAGGTAAAATTGGGGTGGGGATGACACCCACAAATCTTCACTACTGCAACAATAAAGTGTGAATGTTAGGGCTACAAATTTTGATCACTTCTGGTGATCTACCCTATGAGAGGTCTGCTATCCTAAGAGCTTACAGACTTATACAATCTACCTTGATTAAAGGATTAAAACTTTCAATTAAGTAAGCACTCTATTAAGACATTTACCAAGGTGTGTTAGGACCACTCTTTTAAGAGATTTATCTTGATTCACTTGCTAGAATGTATTAGTACCCGATCCTTTAGTTTTCACTTCAAATGCTAATAACAGATCTCCTCTTTCCAATACTTATCTGATCTCAAATTCAAATATTGATATGTTATGTCCTTCACTGCTCTACTCAGTCACCCTACCTGATCTCTACATCTAACAATCAAAATATTGCTTCCATCCACATACATGAGATCTCCTGAGTGTTAAAATATTTAGGGTTTTGATGTCACCTTAAATAAACAATTGATCAAGCTCCTAGATCAAGATCAACGATCTAGATTCATTACTTATGCCACTTAACCATTCCCTTTTTCTAACTGGTTACATTTCTTGCATAGGGATTAATGATTGAAATCATGATGCGTAATAATCTCCTTAATTCTCTCAACAATCATTAAACCATGCATAGAATTTGGCCAAAATGGTTTACCTAGGTATTTGTGCTATTACAAACACTTATAAAAAAACTGACTTACTTGACATATGAAGTCTCTGATGCTCAGTCAAAATTGTACTTCACATACTGGCATTTGGTACTAACTTTTCTATACAACTTGACAGATATACTACTCGGTAACTACTGAAGTACTCGGCAACCTCTGACTTGCTCGAAAATAACTACTACTTGGTACATATACAAAATACAATTCTAGACATTACTTGACCTTAGTAGGATGGCTCAGTCACAGTAATGACCAACCAACTCTACCTTGTTAATGACCAAGTGTTGGACACTAATAGACAACATGACTTGGAGATCAAAAATCTCCCCCTTTGACATTATTGGATAAAACACTTTTTCATGACTTTACATTACATAGCCAAAATAGTACAAAGTACTTGAGTACTCCCCCTAAAACTGTGACTCAATCTTCATTATATTTACATGACTCTAACATTCAATGAGTATACATTACAATTCAAAATATTATGTCATACCTTTATCTTCATCTTCTATTTCCCCCTTTGTTCTTTGTATATACATGACTCATTTCCCCCTTGTTTTTGTCACTTTGAGTTGTTGAGGTGTTGGGGTTAGATAATACTTATCCAAAAAATGGTTTGTGAAGCTACAAAATAACTGCTAAAACATTTTCCCATCCAGATCTAATAGAATCCAAAACTTTTATCTTCATTTCTAGCTGAGTAGCAAGATCAACCAAACTTTCACCAATAGAGAGATGAGGATATCTCTATACTAAATATTTTACCGATGGAAATTCTCTCTGCATAACCTCCAAATGAGGTGTCAAAATTATTTGTAGAGAGATTAACTTGGCTCTAATCTTTCCATCATTATCCATCAACTCAGATAATCTCCCTTGTGCATGAAGTAACCTGGTGAAATGAATAGAGTTGTAACTTGCATCCATGCTCAATGATTGTCATGTTGACTTCAAGTCTAGTTGCAGCTTCTCAATAAGTTGTTGATTATCCTTTGTAAATGTCTCTACATTGCATAGTTGTTTTTACAAAGAATAAAGATTTCATACAACCTCTTCTAAGTTACTCACAAGGTCATAAAGTTCAACCTGTTTCACTACAATCTCTATTGAGACCTTCTCAAGTACCTTGGTCTCAAACTTTCTCTTAGACCATTGTATTAGCTTCTTATTTTACTCACTCTCATCACTGCTCACCTTTTTGACAATATGTACCAATTTCTCTAGTATAGGTGAAGTCTCATTTACATCATCTAACACAAAAGAATATACAAATATGTCCTTAATTTCATATAGTACCTACTTTTGTTGGTGTTCCCTTTTGAGTTCCTCTTGCTTTCTCTTCTTTTTCAATAGATCTTGCAAAATTCACATCTATTCATATGTTAAGTTATCAGTGTCCCACTTTAGAATCACTATAACTTCATCTAATGTTACTTATGTACCAGGAGACTTGTACTTTTTCTTATGTAGCTTCTTCTTGTTTGGTTCTGGTGTGCTGCTACTCAGAAACTGCACTAAGGCTTGAATAGCCTCTTACTGTTTAGATTCTTGACTCTCCTCAATTATTTTATGCTCAGTCTCCTTTGCTTCCTCAATATGAGGTCCCGAAACTTCTATTACAAACTTATCTACTTTTTCTTTTATGCTCTCTTCTCCTTCTCCTATGTTGATTTCAATATTTTCCTTGATAGGTGTATTCTTTGTTGTTCTCATCTTACCTTCTACCTTGGCACTTATTCCTTGTGTGTCTTTCTCTTCAGTTGTGACTATGTTGGAGCTTGTAGGTACTGAGTCCAGAGTTGATGCACCCTCAATCTTTTGATAATCATGTACTTGTATTATAACTGGATTGGTGCTTGGTAGAAATGTATCTGAAGCTCCCTTGGTAAGAATTTGACTTTTAATTTCTTCCTTGGTCAAGGCATTGATATTCATTGGTGTGTCTTCAGGTACATCCTCAATGGTGATTACATCCTATTTTTCACTCTCTTATACCTTTTTCCTTATCTCTTCCTCAAGGTTTTTTGGCTCATTTATATCCTCGGTATTATCCAGTTCAACTTGTCTAAATGTGCCTTCATCTTTATGTGCACTCTTATCAACTATCAATCCAAATATTATCTTCCATATTCGTGTACTCTGTGTAACAAATTCTTCAATATTATTTTTCAATATGGAGTAAGCTCTCAGTTTAGGAATAAGTTTGTTTCTATGTTACTCCATAAATTTTGCTAAACTGATGCATAATCTATGCTAAGGTTCCTTCTCTTATCTGTCTCTTTGTCATGATAGCATACTGCCATCTTTCATCAATTTTTCTAAACAAATCATCAGGGATCAGATTCCCTATCTCAAAAGGTGTCATCTTAAATGTACACAACATTTCTATCATAGCACCTTCAATCCTTTCCTTATCAGTTTTTCTTAATTTTTCAAATTTAATAAACTTAAATCTTGCCAAACCTATTGTACTCTTGATGTGGTGGAAAATATCATCCACATTGGTTGGATGCCTATGTGTTGACACCTTGAATTTTTTGTTGTCATTTGCATCATTCATCTCTTCATCATCATCATCCTTTTTGAGTACTAAGTTCCTTCTTGGTTTCTTCTTAGGATTTCTTGGCACTACCTTAGTTTTCACTTGTTTCCTTTTCCCTAAGATTTCCCCTCATTATTCTTTTTTGGTGTTCTCTTTTGGGGCTCGACATCTATAGAATTTGAAGCTTCCCTTGTTCTAGGTCTTGTTGCTATAAGAGGAGTAGGCTTCTATTTTTGGTTCTTCTTCTTAGTGGACTCAGTAACCATTATATTTTTGCCCTTATTTTGTGTTTCTAGTTCCTCCTCTTCTCCTTGCTCTAAAATTTTCTCAAGGTTTTTAACTAGCTTCTTTATCTTCCTCTCTAGGGTTGCAAACTTTAGGACCATTGTAATCTTAGACTTAACTTCCTCATAATTTCCAAAATTCTTGGCTTTGCTATCAATGTTTTTTGCAAGTAAAGTTGTAATAGTTGCTGATGTTTCATCTATGTTTACTTCATAGGGAAATGGTATCAACCATGCTACCCTAGGCATAATAGCATGTACATAGGTGTTATCAGTATCCATAATAAAAACATACATCATCATATAATTTCTCTACTAGGGATACTAGAATTATGCTTCTCTTTCTCATTTTCTTCTTAAAATCTACAAACTAGTTCTCCATCACACTATCAAAATTATCTCCTAATTGATGAATAAACTCACTAATCTGCAATGTCACAGGTCATTCCTAACTCTAGACTACATCTCCTATTGTAGGAAAAGTATTTTTCACATAGAAAAATATACAGACTATTAAGGATCTGAACTTACACATTGAGTTCTTTGCTTTCCTAATTGATGTTAGGTTCTTGACTAATTGAGTCAATTGTAGCTCGACAAGATCATATGTATGATATTTCTTCACTATCTTCCATGCTTGGTCCACTACAATACAAGGGACACTATCCATTTGGCTTGACTAGTAGAATTTATGAGCAATTACCCTCACTACAAAATCAATCTCAGGGTCTGTGATCGTAGAGATAGTCATTCCATGTTTATTTCATGCTACCATGGTGTTCGCCTAGATCATTTCTTTGCTCTAGCATCTCATTGTCTTCTTCAACCTACTTTCTAGCCATAGTTGTATGTCATGAACTCTACTAAAAAAACCTTGATCCATTCCATCTTAAAATTCTGAGGGAAGTCTAGGGCATGTACTAACCCTTTCTCGGTAACATGTTGATGCTCAACCTTCAACACTCCATTTTCACACAACCTATTTTAAGCCTCCCCCATCTCATAGTCTCCAATCTCACTGATCTTAAACATGTAGCATGCATGCACATTGTGTATCATGAAAACGTTGGGAGGAATTGATGATAGGGCTCCCAAAAGATCTCCCTTCACTGCACTCTCATGTACAACATAGAAATTTGGTGGTTTGCACACATCACTTCTTACTAACTAAACATTTTGTACCTCCTTTCCTTTCTTCCTTACTGCAGAAGATAAGCTTAATGTCATTTTTCTAAATTTGGGTTTGTAAAAATTAATTTTGAGTAGCTCAGTAATACCTGTTCTTAATAGTAGTCCACAATGTTTTCCAACAACGCGCTATTCGATCTTCACAAAATGACTTCACACAAATCACTCTTCTTAATCACCTTTTGATTCACTCTACAAATTATCAAATCGTTGGTGAAATAAAAATGAATAGTAACTTTCCATTTGAATGATGGAAAAATGGATTCACCACCATTTAAATGTAGAGGGGGAAATATGAGATGTATTCTCAAAACCCAAATTCCCCAAGGAAGAGATCCGATTTGATCAACCTAGAGGTTAATACACAATCAAATCAATTTGTGGATGAATATGGAAGAGAGAAAGTAAATCTAATATTTCCCTTGTGGATGGATATTACATTTGGAATATAGAATAATTGAAATGCAAGTACTAACCTCAAATTAGGGAAGATCTGGAAAATGTTGAATTCTGATGTCTGTGTACACTTTCGGGAAAATCTGAAACCTGTCCTGGACTGGAAATACCGAGATAGAGAAAACCTCAAAATATTTCCTCAAGATGGCTCAACTCAGGTTTGACCCTCATAAAAGGTCAAATACCACATTCTTTATTTGAAGTCCAATTCAAATTATGTTCCCACATCTCAAAAGTTTTTCGAAAAGGGTATCCAAATTCACTCTCAGATCCAAAATTCTGCACCTGTACTTGCAAGAAAATGGGGGTTTTTGTTGTATGGGAGGTTTACCTTGGTCAAACCCCAGTTTAGGAATTAACCTTGAAATTGAATTGAAATATATTGTGCATAAACAAAGTAATTGAAAAAAATCACCTTGCTTATGTTGAAGTCCTTGTAGAGGATTTGAATCCTCAAATCCACAAGTAGGGATGCTTCAATGGATGTAGGATGTCTCCAATCAATGGTATTTGATCTTCAACACCAATCTTGACTTGATCTTTGCATATGAGAAGGCTTGAATGAATGGAGAAGGATGGATCTTCAAGGGGGCTCCAAAGAGATTGAATCCTTCAATGGCTAACAATGGATCTCCTTGATGAATGGATGCTTGAACACTTGAATGCTTGAAGACTTTCTTGCACTTGAGAGCTCTAAATGCTTGATTGCAAAACTTGATTATGAGATATGAAAACTTGATGTGAAAATGAGAGAGGAAGGCCTCCTTTTATAGTGATCTAGGGCACACTCCTCTAGATGGGCCACCTTGGAGAATTAAATCCCAATTAGGTCCTCACCTTTAGAAAATATACCTAAATTAAATGAAATTAAAGGATTTACCATCTTGAAACCCGCAATGGCTGACTCGGAGGTGGGAAAATAAATCTCCTGAAGGCCTGAAGCTCAGAAATTCTAGAAATTGGAATTTTGAAAGAAGGGGTCAAAGTCAAGGTTGGACCTGACTGAGTCAGGGTTGACCTTGACCCTAACCTAGTCAGGGTCGACCTCAACCCTAACCTAGTCAGGTTCTAACTCAACCCTGGCCCTGGTCCCAAGTTGACTCAGAACCAAGTTAGGAGGTCCCAAGGATTCCCAGAAACCTAGAACTGATGCCAGAACAGGATAGAATGTCAATGATAGACAAAAAATCCTATGATTATCATGATGAAGGCCAGGAGGATCCATTTCTAAATCCTACCTATAAAATAGAGTTGTGGAAGAGGGAAATTCAGGAGAATCCTTAAGATCCTAACCCTAATTTCACCTAGAATGAAGAAGAAAAGAAGTAGAAAGTGGGGAGAAAAGCCAAATACATGCAAAGACCCAATCAAGGCACTTAACATGACCCCAAACCACCTACTCGGAGGGCTAAATGCTCTTATCATGGAAGTGCTTCTATTTTAAGATGATACATTAAGCCCCCACTTTAGCAAGAGTATGGACTCGATGCAAACTCTTGGTAAAGGAGATCAGAATAAAAAAGATAATCTTATCATAATCCAAAGGATAAAGAGAAACCTTAAGCCCCCAGGGACTCAAGTCTTTTTCAACTCCTAGATCACAATAAGAGAGACATCTCTAGAGAGAGAAAGAAGGTGTGATTACCTCACCCAATGAGAACTTATGTCCCATTGTGAACCACACAGGAAAATGGTGCAACTGGAAAGATGGAATTGAACCACCTAGTGAATGTGGCTACTCACTAGTCAACCCATCAAGGATTTATCCTTAGGAATATTCTATTCCATAAGAATAAAACCAAAAATAAAAACAAAAGAGATCTAGTCTTAAGGACAATTCTGACCTTAAGGGATCACAATATATGTGTGTTTGAAATTGGAGGGATCAAGAGAACCTAAAATATAAATCTATGCTTTAAGGATTAGTTACTAATCCAAAAAGGGAAAAGAAGTATCTTGAAAAATATGTGCATATTGAAAAGTGCCTATGTGCAACATGTGAGCAGAGTGTATGCCCCCATGTTAAAGTCATTACTGACACTTTAATAGGAGTAATGGCTTTAATAGAAACATAAACAACTCCACTGATTATGTTTCCACATCAAGATGCCCCCAGATGAAGACAAATCAAGGGAAATATCACATAAACATACAGAGAACACAGAAGGGATCTACCTACCATGGGGTCAGTATGATCATAAGATAATATATATATATGATATTATTGCAAATGAATTGACATCATTCCCCAAAGACAGTAGAACTATAATCACAAAGGAGGAAAGATCACATAAGATATACGAAGGAGAATCTTTTAAGACCATGACATAGAGACCAAAAAGAATTAGTGCTACCATATCTCGAATCCAAGCAGATTACACAAGGAAACATTTACAAATAATAGCACATTTATGACATAACATTGAACAATGCATAGAAGAATAGAGATACATATAGAAGAATTTGAACAACAATTTCAATTCCTTTATCACCTTGCACCTACCGAGTAACAAAGATCATATAAAAGAATCTAACAATAGTTAGCAATCACATTATGGGAGAAGCATAGTACAGCAAGAAAACACACAACAAAGCTACCATGAAGGACAAGTCAGTCAAGCATGCCGCCTACTTTTCCCATCTTGTTGTATCATTTAGGGAAGGTGGGTAACTCGCAAGAGGGACTATATCCAACATAGTAGGAATGATAGCCAGTTCCAAACAAGGATCCTCTTGAGAATCACAATGTTCAACACTAGGGGTAAGAGTTAATTGTGATGAAAGCATATTAGGTAAATCAGTGTCAATGTCAATAGTCTCATATTCATCATTAACATCATCAGTATTATCAAGAGTATCTTCTTCATCCAAATTAATCAAAATAGGATCTAAGATATGAATAGAATCATCATAATCATGCATGTGAACATCATTATTAGTAACAACATCTTCTAATACATTATGCATAGGTTTATCTGAAGAAGGTAGAGATCTTTTAGCTTTAGCATGAGCATGACGCTTTTTACAACGTTCATTAGTAGATCCGTTACATTTTGATTTATTTGAAATAGGTTGAGAACTAGGAGGAACAATCACAAGATCATTCACAGGTTCTTTAGGAAGATCAATAGAATTATTATCCATAGGATAAACAATCACAGGATCTTTGATAGGTTTAGTAGGAGGAACTTGATTAACAAAACTAGAAGCCATAGTTAAAGGAGGTATCAAAGGTGTAGGTAAAAGACCATGATTAAGATCCATAGGAGGTATTCTTAATTGAAGAATCTTATGATGCTTATAAGCTTGATATGATCGAAAAATATTATCAGGTCTAGGAGGACATGAATTAGGTAAGGAAGGCCAAAAGAAATCTAGAGCAGCACAATCTCGAGGCCTTGAAGGTTAATATAGACTATGCTTGATTGTCTTCACTTCTCCATAATGAATGAACTTAAGACAATTATGGATAGGTGAAGCAACAACATGTATAGTAGTCAACCAAGGCAAACCTAGCTTAACTTGAAATTGATCAGAAGTAGGAACCACAACGAAGGTAGTGTTCACAATTTTTCCAAAAAGTTCAACCAGTAAGTTAATAGAACCAAATGAGGGATAAAGAAAACCATTGCAATTTTGAATCCACACATCTGATGTATCATAAAAGTCACATTGTAAACTTTTCATAAAAATATTTTCTTCAGTGATAACATTGACTAAGGAGGTAGGACCAACAAGACAACCATGAGTAGGTATCTAAGCAATCCTAGTAGCAATGTAAAGGGGACCATCAGGAGCTTTAATAATCTCAGAGTCATCAAAGGTAATCAAAAGTTCCCGAGGTCTTTTATTCTTGAATTGTTGTCAAGGTTTAGGTTGAGTTTTCACTTTAGGTTTAGGTTTAACTTGAGGTTAAGATTGAACTTGAGGTGAAGATATAGACTTATCAATATGCTCCACTTGATTAACAACATGATTGAGATCATCCAACTTTGAATCATACACAATTTCCATAGTAGATGGTTGAGCAATAGTATTAGTATCATGTGTAGGTAAAGGATTCATATAGATTTGGAGGTTCTAATTAGGAGGAGAGACAAATTGATTCCCACTACTATCCAAATTGTCAATAGATAAAACCTTGGAATCAATGAGATCTTGAACCTTATGTTTTAAAGAATAACAACTTAGTATCATGACCATTCTGACGATGATATTGACAAAAAGAATTTTGATCAAAATATTTAGATGCAATCATAGTAGGTAAAAGAGGTCGAATAGGAGGTAAAGTAATCATATTAGCAACTAACAACCTATTCATAATAGCATGTAAAGTTTTAGAAAGAGGAGTAAATGTATGATTTAATCGAAAAGCAGTGGATGTAGAAGTGGCATTATGAGATGCAATAGCAACTTGATTAGCAACTGCATTCGCTTGTTTGTTTATCTTGACATAGTTGAATTTTTGAAACTTGTTTGGATTATTAGTATCACTCTTATCAACTGGAATAGGAGCCATTGGAGTGTTGCTCTCAAATTGACTCAGTTGTAATTGATAATGATGAAGGGCTGCACAAAGTTGTTGAAAAGAGGTAAATTTAGTAAGGAGAATCTTATCTCTAATATCCTTTTGCAAATTTGAAATAAACATACATTGAATATCAATATCAGGAACATGATAGAAATTATGAGCATGCAAATGCTTAAATCTACCAATGAATTCAATCAATTTTTCTTTAGCACTTTGTTTACAATGCATTAAAATAGTCAACGACACTTGCGGGCCAATATTATTTTGAAATTGTTGAATAAAGGCATTAGCAAGTTGTGGAAAAGAATCAATGGAATAAGGAGGCAAGGAACAATACCATTGTAAGGCCTTGTCATGAAAGGTTCTAGCAAAAAATTTGGCTAAAATCCTATGGTCATGAGCATAATCACTACAAAGGATTTGGAATGTTTTAACATGATGAATAGGATCTCCTTTTCCACTATAATTCTCAAGATGAGGCATCTCACCTTGCTGAGGAACAGGAGTACGAATAATATCTTGGGACAAGGGACTTCCCATGTCACATGTAGGAATACTAAACTTATTTTGAGTTAAGGAAGCAAGTTGTTGTTGTAAGGATGATACAGTTTGAGCCAAACTGATGATGGTTGAATCATTAGAGGAAATAGGAGGAGCAGCAACATTAGACACACTACGTAAAGTGTAAGAAGTTGCAGGAATAGAGGACACAACTGGAGGAACACTAGGAACTATAGTTGGAAGTGGATTGGAATAAGTAAAAGGAACATTATGATATGAAGGTTGTGATGTAGGAAGGGATACAGGAGGAACACTCATAGGAATAGAGGGAACCATCATAGTCACCAAAGAAGGAGTATAGATAGGAATACGAGGTAAAGGATTAGAAGGAGGTTCAACACTAGTGATAGGAGGAATTAACTCTAAATCTTGAGCTTCTTGAGCTAAAGGTTTAACATTTGAATGCACAAGATGAGTAATACCACGCAAGAGGTTAATACCTTGATAGCTTGAATGGAATCTTGATTATGGTTTTCTTGAAGAAGCCAATTACCCATTTTATCAAGTCCAGTGGAAAGTTTTTGGACTTGTTTAGGAGGAACTCTTAAAGCATCATCCTCATCTTGAGATGAGTGAGAAGATTTTTTCTCCATAGGAGGATTGGAATCATGAAGAATCAGGTTATCATCTGGGATCCTAAGGAAATGAGAAGAAGATTCAGGTTCAAAGGCACCCATGAGTCTACAACTTCTTCTAACTAGAATGTTATAAGTAGGACTAGTGGTAGTGAAGCTCATAAACCAATGTAATGCAAATGAACTAAACTAAGAACACATAAAGCATGAATATGAAGTCTAATTAGCATGCAAGATCAATCACAAAGGAAAAATCTAATACTAACAAGATAAAAGGAAAGCACAATAAGGCATCCAATTCCACAAAAGAAAACAGAGTAAGCACATCGGGTTCACCAAAATGAATGATGGAAAAATGGATTCACCACCATTCAAATGTAGAGGGGGAAATATGAGATCTATTCTTAAAACCCAAATTGCCCAAGGAAGAGATCTGATTTGATCAACCTAGAGGCTAATACACAATCAAATCAATTTGTGGATGAATATGGAAGAGAGAAAGTAAATCTAATATTTCCCTTGTGGAAGGATATTATATTTGGAATATAGAATAATTGAAATACAAGTACTAACCTCAAATTAGGGTAGATCTAGAAAATGTTGAATTCTGATGTTTGTGTACACTTTCAGGAAAATCTGAAACTTGTCTTGGACTGGAAATGCCGAGATAGAGAAAACCCAGAAATCTTTCCTCAAGATGGCTTAGCTCGAGTTTGACCCTCATAAAAGGTCAAATACCACATTCTTTATTTGAAGTCCGATTCGAATTTTATTCGCAGATCTCAGAAGTTTCCCAAAAAGGGTATCCAAATTCACTCTTAGATCTAAAATTCCACACTTGTACCTACAAGAAAATGGGGGTTTTTGTTATATGGGGGGTTTGCCTTGGTCAAACCCTAGTTTAGGAATTAACCTTGAAATTGAATTGAAATATATTGTGCATAAACAAAGTAATTGAAAAAAATCACCTTTCTTATGTTGAAGTCCTTGTAGAAGATTCAAATCCTCAAATCCACAAGTAGGGATGCTTTAATGGATGTAGGATATCTCCAATCAATGGTATTTGACCTTCAACGCCAATCTTGACTTGATCTTTGCATATGAGAAGCCTTGAATGAATGGAGAAGGATGCATCTTCAAGGGGGCTCCAAAGAGATTGAATCCTTCAATAGCTAACAATGGATCTCCTTGATGAATGGATGCTTGAACACTTGAATGCTTGAAGACTTTCTTGCACTTGAGAGCTCTAGATGCTTGATTGCAAAACTTGATTATGAGATATGAAAACTTGATGTGAAAATGAGAGAGGAAGGCCTCCTTTTATAGTGATCTAGGGCACACTCCTCTAGATGGGTCACCTTGGAGAATTAAATCCCAATTAGGTCCTCACCTTTAGAAAATATACCTAGATTAAATGTAATTAAAGGATTTACCATCCCGAAACCAAAAATGGCCGACCTGGAGGTGAGAAAATAAATATCCTGAAGGCCTGAAGCTCAGAAATTTTGGAAATTGGAATTTTGAAAGGAGGGGTCAAATTCAAGGTTGGACCTAACTAAGTCAAGGTTGACCTTGACCCTGACCTAGTCAGGTTCTAACTCAACCTTGACCCTAGTCCCAGGTTGACTCAGAACCAAGTCAAGAGGTCCCGGGGATGCCCAGAAACCTAGAACTGATGCTAGAACAGGATAAAATGTCAGTGATGGACATAAAATCCTATGATTATCATGATGAAGGCTAGAAGGATCCATTTCTAAATCCTACCTAGAAAATAGAGTCGTGGAAGAGGGAAATTTAGGAGAATCCTTAAGATCCTAACCCTAATTTCACCTAGAATGAAGCAGAAAAGAAGTGGAAAGCGGGGAGAAAAGCCAAATACATGTAAAGACCCAATCAAGGCACTTAACATGACCCCAAACCACCTACTCAGAGGAATAAATGCTCTTATCATGGAATTTCTTCCATTTGAAGATGATACACCATTATATAGATTCAAACAGTCGAATTAGGTCTTCATTAAATGCTTCATACACTTAGTAGGTGAAATACATCTATCTCGACCTTTGCATGATCACTCGGTTAACATGTACCTATACTTGGTCACAACCATGACTCGGTCAATACTAACATTTCCACTTCATCTTAGTCGATATAACATCTCAGTTATCATAGGATCTCAGCACATACTAAGTGACTTGGTCACTATAGACATAAATACTGATGCTCGACATCAACTGTGCAAAATAACTCAGTTCTCTTTGCCTATCTTAGATCTATCCTAATGCATCTTAACTTATGTAGATATGGAATTTAACACATCTAATGTCAAGAACTGGTATAAAATATAACATTTGAAAATTTAGTTCCTTACATACCTTCTTTTCTTAGTTAGAAGTAGTGTGATCACCTGATTCATTTGATTGGGTGATCTCAGGTTCAATGGATCCACTACTGCTTACTTCCTCTTTCTTTCTCCATGTCTGGTTCATCTAGTTCCTTATCTATTCAATAGTCTCTTCACCTTTGCTTTGTTCATTACTCAGATCTTGTGCTCTGTAGTCTCTTTTTATATGACCAATCTTATGACCCTTATAAGAGACCAAACTTCCATTCATCCAACTTTTGGATTTACCTCTAAAATGTGTCCTTATGTAATTTTCTCCAATATGACCATATTCTCCACAATAATGACAACTACACCATGTATTGTAATCCCAATTAAATAGGTTACCTTTCTTAGTTGCATTACCTTGCTTCTTGGATGTCCACTTGGTTTTTGTATTAGATCTACATTCTTGTGCTCTATGACCATATTTTTGATACTTGTAACAATTTCCTTAAAATCTAGGTGCACTAGGTGAATTACTAGCCTTTGACCTACATTCATGTGCTTGATGTCCATGCTTCTTATAGTTAAAACAATATCCATTGAATTTAGGCTTACGATTGGACTTACCATTCTTTCTTCTGTAGATGTTTTTTGTGTCCTAGTTTCCTACAATGATGACATGTAGGTTTGTTTTTCTTTTGCTTTGCATTCCTTTGTTCTCCACTTTTTGATGATTCTCCTTCTTCAGTGGATGATAGGTGCTCATTATGTCCTAGTCTAGAGGCTTCACTAGATGTTCTTGGTGATCTCATCAGTTCCTCAAAGTATTTCACAACTTCATTAGGTTTTTTCATCCTCTCATTGAGTTCATTTTCATATCTTAACTCATTCTTCAGTTGATTGTTCTCTGATCTCAAATTTGTAATTTCCATGTCTTTCATGTTCAACTCTTGATTTACAAGTAACAGTTGATCTACCATGTCCAATTAATTATTTGTAAGCCTATGCACATCACATGTCCTTTCATCAAGTCTAGTAGCCATTTGTCTCTTATCCTCTTCTTCCATTATCTTGTCTTCCTCAGCTTTCTTTTTCTGTTCAATCACTTCACATAGTCATACTGATTGGATTTCCTATTCTCTCTTCAGACTTTTGACCTCTTTATTCAATGTGTTGTTTCTCTCTAGTAGATATTCTATTGCTTCATCACTTTCACTAGAGTTTCCATTATTAAATAGACCTTTAGTATCCTCTTCTTGATATTGAGTTTCATTCAGTTGGATTGCCAATTCTTTCCTTCTATTCAAGGATTTCTTCAATTCTTCTCTTGCTACCTCAAGATGGTGTAATGCAATCTGGATGTCAATCTTCTAATTTTGTATGATCTTTCCCAACTTATAAGCCTCCATCTCCAAGATATTAACTCTCAAGTGGTTAGACTTCTTCTAAGAGAACAAGCTCATATAACAATTGTTAGAAGTCTCATTTGGGAATGTGAGATATTGAGAGGGGGGTGAATCTAAATCTTGAAACTTGTACACTTTGAAACTAATGCAATACATGTATCATAAACATAAACTTCAATGTTGAAATGAATCTAACATTCTAATCACATCCATGAAAATAAATCACATAACACAAAAATTTGGTAACCAAAAACCCTTGAAAGGTAAAACTGGGGTGGGGATGACACCCACAAATATTCACTACTAAAGTAATAAAGTGTACATGTTAGGGATACAAATTTTTGATCACTTCTGGTGATCTACCCTATGAGGGGTGTTCCCTGCTATGAGCTTACAGACTTATACAATCTACCTTTAGTAAATAATTTAAAACTTACAACTAAGTAAGCACTTTTTTAAGAGATTTACCAAGGTCTGTTAGGACCACTCTGTTAAGCAATTTACCTTGATTCACTTGCTAGAATGTATCAGTACCTGATCCTTCAATTTTTAATTTAAATTTTGATAATATATCTCCTCTTTCTAATACTTATCTGATCTCAAAATCAAATTTTTCTTTATCTATCATTCACCACTCTGATTGGTCACTCTACCTGATCTTTGCATTTTACAATCAAAATAATGCTTCCATCCACATACATAAGATCTCCTGACTGTTATAATATTTAGGATTTTGATGTCACCTTAAATAAACAACTAATCAAGCTCCTCAATCAAGATCAATGATCTAGATTCATTACTTATACCGCTTAATCATTCCCTTTTTCTGATTGGTTACATTTATTGCATAGGGATTAATGATTGAAATCATGATGCGTAATCATCTCCTTTATTCTCTCAAGAATTATTAAATCATGCATAGAAGTAAGCCAAAATGGTTTAGCTAGGTTTTTGTGCCATTACAAACACATAAAAAACTAACTTACTCAGCATATGAAGTCTCTGATTCTCGGTCAAAACTGTTCTTCATATACTAGTGCTCGACATTGACTCTTCTATACAAATCAACATATATACTTCTTGGTAACTACTAAAGTACTCGGTGACCTCTGACTTTCTTGGCAGTAACTGTTGCTTAGTACATATACAAAATACAAGTCTAGACATTACTCAGCCTTAGTAGGATGGCTCGGTCGTAGTGATGATCGACCAACTCTGCCTTGTTAATGACTAAGTGTTGGACACTAATAGACAACATGACTTGGATATCAAAAATTCTACCTTGATACTACTACAAAGAGTTACTTATTTGCTAAAGTTGAGGATGCATGGTTATGGCATAAGATATTTTGTCATGTAAATTTTGACAACTTAATTAAGGTCAGAGAAAAGAATAGAGTAAGAGATTTACTGAGACTAGACAAACCTAAAAATGTCATGTGCAAAGGATGTCAACTTGGTAAGATGACAAAGTCAATTTTTACAAGAAAATCTTACACTACACAAGAAATATTTGAGTTAGTGTACACTAACCTATGTGGACCTATGAGAACACAAAGTTATTATGGTGATAGATATTTTATTTTATTTGTTGATGATTATTCAAGAATGATGTCTGTCATATTTTTGAAGGATAAATATGAAGCTTTTCAAATTTTAAGTGGTAAAAGGTTGTTGTAAATTGCAATTGAAACAATTTTTGTATTGTCATTTATGTCAAACCTTAACTGGTAAGACCATTGCTATCTAAGAAAGTACTATATCTATTGATTGATGAAAAGGATTAGGGCAAGGGAGATAACAAGAGAACCTAAGGAAAGGTTTAGTCATTTGATACTTCAATGGGTACTTGATTATTTGGCACATTGATAAGATAATGTATTGTTTATCTAAGTAAGAAGAAAGACTAAGCAAGTAGGCTTAACCAAGCAAAAATGAAGAAATCTAGTTTAAGCTGAGTGATGTTAGTGTCAACCAAGCTCTAGTATATGCTAAGTAAATTTAGTGTTGACCAAACATCAGTTTATGCCGAGTGACAAGAAATTACCGAGAAAGACAGTGTTAGCCGAGGAAGACAATTTGTAGAGATGACCGATTTACACAGTGATGACCGAGGAGATAAACACAGTATTGACCGAGTGTTAGTAATTTACATTTGGAGAAAGAATTCAGATTCCCAGCTGACATAGTTGAATTCTTGGGTTATGTAAATCATCTTGAATTTATTAATTGATTGTGTGGAGAATTTAATGCATGCTAAATTGTTTTATTATGGATTCAATGAGAAGTTTCAAGATGTATCTAGAAGGAAGGATGAAGAACTTAAATGTTGGAAGGATTTGATGAATCTGACCTAAACCTAAGATCTATGGAGGAGATTAAGTAGAAAAAGATGAATCTACCTAATTGAAGAGGTATAAAGGAAAACCTAATTGTGAGGTTACAGTGTGTGTTGAATTTGTTGATGTTATTGACTGACAAGTCTAAGCAGAAGGCTAAAGGTGAAATTATGAAGGAGTTTATCAGAGTTGTGATTTCTTGAAGTGAATTCTAAGCAGATCAGTGCTAGAGATGGAAATGGAACTCAGTCAGTAAATCATCATATATGTGTGAAGTGGATCTGTTATTTTCAAAGTGAGTTGTATGTTTTTCAGATCAGAAAATACTACTACTTTCTAATCATTATATCAATCTAAATCCTTTAATCAAGGTTGACCTAACAGTCATTATTTAAATCCTTTAATCAAGGTGGCATTCTAATGGAATGTACTTAAATCCTTTAACCAGATCACTTTTGACAGAATGTTTAAATCCTTTAACAAGGTCACACCTAGCATTGTGTTTGTAAACCTTTAACAAGGTTGGGTTTTCACATAGCTCACTTCAGAAGAGTGAAAATATCAGTAACATGTTACAAAGTGGTTTTTCCAAAGTTGGGTTTCCACTATAAATCTTGGTGTTATACTTGTGTGAATGTTTTGATGTGAGTGTTTCTATATTCTGCATGTTATATGTTTCTGATATATATACTTTAGAGATCGGGTTGTGTTGGTGATTAGATATCAAATTGTTGAAGTGTTTCAAAGTTCAATTGGTACATCTCGACCTAAGAACAAATGATTCACCCCCCCTCTCTATTGTTCTAAATAATATTAACAAAGGCAAGATTTGAAAAGGATACTAGAAGATAATTGAAGTGTTTGAGATCTGATAGAGAAGGTTAGTTTGCATCTAATGATTTTACACTTTTCTACAACGAACATGGAATAAAGAGACAAATGTCTGCACTAAGGACACCAAAAACAAATGATATAGTAGAGAGAAGAAATAGATCCATTATTGATTGTGCAAGAACATTGATGATTGGGAAGGGTGTATTTCAAACATTTTGGAGAGAAGAAGTCGACACTACAACTTATACATTAAACTAAGTATAACTTAAGAAAGGTAAAAACAAGACTCCATATGAAATCTTGTATGGTCACAAACTGACTGTAAGTTATTTCAAAGTATGATAAAGATGGAAATTTTGATCATAAAGGTGATGAAGGAATATTCTTAGGGTATTCTACAAAGAGCAAGGCTTACAAGTGCTTAAACAAGTCTACTAACAAAATTGTAGAAAGTGCAAATGTAAGGATTGATGAATTTGTATAGAAAAATGATGAAGACAACAAAAAGGAACCTGGGGACTATCAAATATTTGTATATGTTCAACCTGAAGTTCTTGATACCTTACCTGCAGTACAAACCAAGGAGGAAGATGAATAGGGAGAGCCACCACCGAATGCTAAAAATAAAGAACTTCTACGGCTTACCGAGCCTATCCTAGCCAAGTATGTGAGAAGACATCATTCATTTAGAAAGATTATTGGACATAAGAATGCTAGAGTTATGAAAATAAGTAATTAAGAGATAATACATGTTTAATTTCTAAATTTGAGCCAAGAATAGTAAAAGATTCATTGGATAATGAAGATTGAGTTAAAGCTATAAATTGTGTAAACATTGTATGGATCAAATAGCTACTTGAGGGTATGCAAAAGGAGATTATCGATCTAGTTACTATTTACTATGATAATACAAGTTCTATCAACATATTGAAGATCCCAATGATGCATTCAAAGACCAAGAACATTTATATTAAGTATTATTACTTGAGAGAACAAGTTCAAGACAAGCATGTGATATTGGAGTATGTGAATTCAAAGGAGCAGATAGCAGATATATTCACCAAGCCACTACCAAATGACTCTTTTGACTATCTCATAGGTAAATTAGGGTTCCTTCCCATATCCAATATTCACTAAAGAAAGATGCATGTTGCATTAATTCAAGGATTCATTAGAATATATTTTGTGAGTTGATGCTAGTGTTCACTCTTTAGGTGATGCTTGAAGTTGTGAAAATTGATTATGTATGCAATGAGATATCAGTACATGCAAGGTATGATCCACTTCCTAAACAATTTTTTTAGGAATATGTATCTTTGGCATTGTTGTCAAAGATGGGGAATAAGCTATTGACGATTACAGAGAAATGAAGATTGTTGATGAATACAAAGAGGGAGAAGATGGAAAATTGATGATCAGAAGAAAACAAATATGGAAAGCAAGAATAAGAAGCTAAGAGGGAGAATACATCTTAAATAATAGATGCTAAGAAGATAAAGTTTCACACAAGAACATATGATAAATTTCAAAGGGAGCAAAGAATAGAACACAATGACCAAGACTAAAAAATAAAGAGCTACAACAAGAACATAATAGAGATAAAAAATTATTTCCTTCATCAATTGACAATGTTTCCATCAATTCCAAAGAGGGAGATTGTTAACCCCAACTGGTGATGATAATGAAGACCGATATTATAGGTATACAAGATTGTAGAAGGATTAGATCAGTTGTTATTTTTTCATTGATGTCAAGCAATTGATTTCTGGTTTATATTCATAGATATATATACATACGTATATATACATATATATATACATATAAATATATACATATATATATACACAAGTAGAATGTGACCCTACCATGGTGAGGTCGTAGCCTGCAAAGGTCTGGGACCCCATGGTGAGGCCACAACACGCAAGGGATCGACCCTCCCTGTGATTTTTGGGGTTTCCCCAATATTTTATAACAATATCATTTTAATTTCAAAAAGAATAATGACTACATTTTATAATATGGAAAGAAGAAAAAGAAACGCAATGATCTCTGTGTTTAAAACAAAGAGTTTTAAAAACAAAGAATAGGGAGTTTTTATATTTTATAAACAACACTTTCTATATATATATGCCAATTTAATGACAATCTCTATTGATAAAACTCCAACCAACAACCTGCAATAAAATAAACAAAAAATATAAGAGAATAAAACAAAATAGAGAGAAAAGTAAATTGGCAAAGATTTCAGAATTGAATCTTGTTATTTATAGAATTTATTTTCTAATGGAGCCCAAAAATTATCAAATTAAATTTAGTTGTCACTTTTTACTTTGGGGAAATTTTGATTTCCTTATTAATTGATCTTAGTTGCCTTATTTGAACTTTTTAAGGACATTAGATTTCCTGTTAAATCTAATATTTACAAAAAGAAATTTATTTTTTGTGACCTTTAAATAGGTTGGTTTTGGATTTTTAACCCAATAGAGCATTAATGTTCAAGGTTAAGTTATTTAACCAATTGAATTTAGCCATTTAATTATTTAAGTCAAATAAATTTATTAAGGTAAGTTTAAATCATAATAGTCTTCAATGCTTAATGTTTTTAATTAGATTTATTCATTAAATTTATTAAATGGAACTTAGCATAAGTAAACATCTATAAGAGGGTTTTTTTGTAATTAAAAATTAGACTATTATTAAACCCTAGGTCAATTTCCTATGTGATTAGGAACTTAATTAAAAGGTAAATCTATTAGTAAACATATCAAAGATCAAGTTTTGTGTTTAAAAATTAGAGGGTTAATTTTAGTCAACTTTAGTTAACTTAGTCAAACTACTAATCCTATAGTACTCCTATTACTAAATCAATTAGAAAATTAAATCAGTGGCTTTAATCCTAGAGGGAGGTTGACCAAGTCAATGTCGGTCATGATGCCCATTAGACTTGTTTGAGGTCTTCATCTTATAACTGTAAACTGCAACTGATTAGTTGACTTAGACAACTTTAGTGTTTAAATAAAATAAAATTGTTGGTGTGTTTTTGCCCAACTTTTGGGCATGACATTTTGGTATTAGAGCCACGCTTCAACATTGAGAACCTAAAACCATTACGCTTAACGTAAACCCTTTTAATCTTGTGTAGGATGCCACCAATTACACAATAGGCTCATGCATGTGGGTGAGGCTGTAAGTGTGCCCCCTCAATTCATGAGGATATTGGGAAGGAGGTAGAAGTTCCTAGAGGAAATCAGAATCCCCCTCCTGAACCACCTCTAATTCTAAACTAGGACATCTTGTTGGTATTGTAGAATCTAGTTGGGATCATCTTAAATAGGATGCCTATAGTAGCTCAATAGGATCAGCACCAGGGTGTTGAGGGACATAGGGCCTCAACTAGAGAGTGGAGTAGGAGTCCTCCTCTGAGACTTGCAAAGAGGTAGGTTAAGCACAATGTTGAGTTTGTTCATGGCTAGGGCCTCCACTAGGCTTAGTGGCTTAGATGAACGAGAGAACACCTTGAGATAGAGGGGACCGGATCAGAGAGTTGTTACACCTTAATCCACCAATTTTTTAGGTTCCACCGATGAGGTAGAGGATGAGTCTTATCTTCTGAGCCTAGGGAGGTGCTTTGGATTGTGTCACTATGGGAGAAATATTAAGGCATGAATTTTAGTACATCTCTTGAGGGGAAAAACCTCCACATGGTGAAGATGAGAGGAGTTCAAGGGTCACTTGCTCATAGACACCCTCTCTTGGGAGATCTTCTTGGAGAGGTTTAGGGCTAGATACCTATCAGAGCAGTTTAGATAGTGTCGTTTAGATGAGTTTTATGATCTAAAATAGAGAGGACTCCAAGTGGCCCAATATGTGAGTAGGTTCATCGAGCTCCTTTGTTATGTGGAATACATGAAGGATGAGAAGCTACAAGTCAATTGCTTCATTAACGAATAAACAATACTATATCCAACATGGTGCACATGACACTACTGGGAGATTTACACTACATAGTTCAAAGAGCCATGATAGCTAAGAATATATAGAGGGGATCTTATGATAGGTTTTAGAACCATAATTCTGAACCCTAGTCTTCAAGTTATCAGAAACCCCCTTACATGGGAAATCATAGGAACTCATTGGGGTCATTTAGAAACCCCCAACCTCAGTAGCAATACCAACAACCTCAATAGAGCCATAAATAGAGGCCACCACAAGGATAACAAGACTCTAAGCCTAAGCAATGGCATTCATAAGGTCCTAAGAGAGACCAATGACCCCAGGCACCCTATACACCTCCCGCATGGACACAACATCCTCTAGGGGTGGTTGCAGTAGGTCCAATAAGAAAGTAGCTTCATATTACTCTAGACCTTAGGGAGTGCAGTTTCAAGGTTGTGAACCTTTCCACACATTCGGTGTCATGGGACACATTAATCGAGAGTTTCCTCAAGGAGGTAATCAATGAGAAACTATGTAAGAGCCTACAGTTGGAGATATAGGCAAGTCCCATAGAGTATTTATAGAAATTGATAACCGCAAAGTAGAGCATCATGCTACAGTCATTGAGGTTATAGGTATGATCAAAAGTAGTAGTGTTTCTATTCTATTTGAATCAGGAGCTACTAACTCCTTTATTTCTCCATTGGTGGTGGATCGTTGTAGTCTAGTGGTAGTTAAGAAAGATGATAGATGGGAGGTAGAGTAGTCACTACCTCATTGGTTAAAGATTTCTAGATTCAGGTGGGTAGCATGACCACCATAGAAAAAATTAGAACTACCCCTATTGGATCTTATGGTATAGTACTTGGCATTGATTGGCTTTATGCCCACAGATCCAAGTTCAACTATTGTCAGAAGAGGGTGGAATTTTTGGATGATAATGGTACAAAAACAATGATCACAAAGATTCAAAGACATGTAACCCTCTGTATGATCTTTTATATACATCTTAAATGGTATATGTGGAAGGTATGCCAGTTGTATGCTATCACTATCACTGATAGAGAGTAGGGAGAGGAAGAACCCTCATTAGATGACAATCCTATTTTGTAAGAGTTTGTAGATGTTCTTTTTTCAGAGCTTCCTAGTATGCCTCCTCATAGAGAATTTGACTTTTACATAGACCTTGTGCCAAGATCTGAGCCAGTTTCTAGAGCACCTTATAGGATGACCACAAATGAGCTTAATGAGCTCAAGATTTAGCTTGAAGAACTGTTAGAAAAATGGCACATTCATCCCAGTGTGTCTCCTTGGGGTGCACTAGAGATCTTCATAGAGAAGAAGGATGGATCTCTTAGGTTATCCATGGATAACCACCAGTTGAATAAAGTAACCATAAAAAATTGATATCTACTTCCTAGGATCAATGACTTATTTGATCAACTTTAGGGTGCCCGAGTGTTCTCAAAGATAGATCTTAAATCGGGGTACCATCAGTTGAGGATTATGGATAGTGATATTTACAAGACCACATTTTGCACTAGATATGGCCACTATGAGTTCAATGTGGTTCCATTCAATCTTACAAATTCTCCAGTTGTATCATGAGCCTCATGAATGGAGTATTCTATAATTTCCTTGAAAAGTTTTTAGTAGTGTTCCTTGATGATATATTGATTTATTTGGAGGATGAGCGGGAGCATGAGGAGCACTCGAGATAGGTATTGTAGTGCTTGAAAGATAATTGGTTGTTTGGTAGCTTGTCAAAGTGTGCATTTTTTAGACCAGAAGTCAAATATCTATGGCATATTATATCTGGTGATGGGATCTGTGTGGACCCATCGAAGATTGATGCTATTATGAATTGGCCAACACCTACCACTATGACTGAGGTTAGGAGTTTCATGGGTTTAGAAAGTTACTACAGATGGTTTATTGAGGGATTTTCTCAGGTGGCACGCCCCATCACTTCTATTTAGTGAAAGAAAAGGAGTTTGAGTGGACAAAGAAGTGCGAGAAATATTTTCAAGAGATCAAGAAAGCACTCACCAATGCATCTATCCTTGCAGTGCCAAATCCATCATCCAACTTTGTGGTTTGCATAGATGCATCTTTAGATGGACTAGGAGTAGATCTTATGCAAGGTGGTTGAGCTATTGCCTATGAGTCCAGGAAACTTAAGACTCACTAGCTTAACTACCCCACCCATGAACTTGAGCTTGTAGTAGTGGTGCATGCCTTAGTGAAATGGTGACATTTTCTCTTAGGACATCAGTTTGATCTTCATTCAGATCATCAGGGGTTGAATTATATATTCTCATAGTTGGACCTTAACACACAACAAAGGAGATGGATGGAGTTCTTGTGCGAGTATAATTTTGATGTTCATTACATCAAGGGGAAAGAGAACATGGTCACAGATGCCTTGAGTAGGAGACAACATGAGCTTTCTTCTATGTCTACTGAAATAGATTTAAGAGATTATATTATTCACCACTTGCATGAGGATGAGATGTATTCAGATATTTCTAAGTTGGTTCGATCTCAAAGACCCCTTGAGGGGAAGTACTCAGAGTATTCATTGTTAGAATAATTGAGAGGGGGGTGAATCAGTTATCCAGTGTCCCAATACAAAATGTATAATCCAAAAAAAATACTTAAAGCTTTTGATACTCGGTAACTTAAAATACTATACTGTCTATGCTTTTACCGATTACCAGTCTAAAACATATACTAGTTACCGATCAAATAAAATATGCAACATGAAAATATGACATCAGATAAACATCACAATCAACACATAACACAAGAGATTTAATGTGGAAACCCTGTGAAGGGAAAAACCACCTGGGACCAGTAACCCAAAAATATTCACTCTTCTAAAGTGAGGTCAGTGAAGACCCAACCCTGTTAAAGGTTACAAACACACTGTTAGGTGTGACCTTGTTAGAGGATTTTAGACCAACTGTTATCGTCCAACCAGCAATCACTCTGGGGTTGATAGGATAACAATGTTCATTCTATGAATGATACATAAAAGACTTTCTTAGTCCACTCAGTTAAGAGATTTGACTATGTACAATGGTTAAAATGTAATAGTAGGTGATCTGTCTTATTACAAATTTAATTATAGATATACAGATCAATGTTAAGCTCATTCAATCCTCTGATCATTAAATCAATTATGTCCCAATCAATGTTTAGTAACTTACTGTCACTCAGTAATAGCTTCTTGTCACTGGGTAAAAACTCTGCAATTTAGTTCTCACTAACCAATATGATCAGGTATGCATGAAAACTTGTTCACGCAATAATTCTGCAGTCTCCTCCTTTCAGCATTTTTTTTCACTATGAAGTCTCCAGTCTCTTATATAGACAAGTAAACCATTTTCTTCTACTCCATCAGATTTTGTCTCTTAATCATCTTCATTGATTTTTCCACTTAAACATACCTCAGCACTTGTGTCAATAACATATTTGATTCTCATCCTTTAAATCTTTCTTGAATTTTGTTAGCCGTCGATCTATGTAACAAACATTATCTGTTACCTCGAAATCATACACTTTCTAGCTCATCAATCTTGTCGGCTAAGCTAGTCATTTTAGTTCCTTTGTTCTGTTTGATTAACAAAGAAATGTGACAATGAACACAAGCTCAATTTACACTGTGCTTGGAATACACTACACTTCGTCGATGTACACTGAAATGCTTCATCAACTGACAACACTGCTTTGTGTCTTTCGACTCTTTTCCTCATAATAGATGAATGAAACATAATCAAGTCAATATCATAAGGTCATAGACTCATCAACAAGTTACTCAATGTATTCTTTATCCTCATCTATCATATCCATCTTCCTCATGTAGATATTTATGTACTTCATCTCTTTCACACCTTTACTACAGATGTTTCAGATAGTAACTTACAAGATAAGTGCTATCAAACTAGTTGACATCAATGACAAAATAATACTAATTTAATCATATTACATATCTAATCAATTAGCTCAGTGATCTTAAATCACAGATTCTTCAATTAGGTTCTAAATCAGTTGTAGTTCATCATTCATTGGATTATGATGGACTCTTACATCATAGAGGACAAAATTATGTACCTTCTTCTAGAGTATTGCATGATTTTTTTATGCTAGAGGCTCATAGAGCCCCTTATGCAATGCATCCCAGAGTTAAGAAGATGCATGCCAATTTGAGGCAACTTTATCATTGGCCAGACATGAGATTGTAGATTGTTGAGATGGTAGCTAGGTGCCTAGAGTTTCAGAGGGTAAAGATAGAGCACTGCCATATAGGTGGTCTTCTTCAGCCTCATGAGGTACCCAAGTGGAAGTGAGACACCATTTATATGGATTTTATTGTTGGGATTCCTACGTCATCTCACCGCCATGATGCTATCATGGTGACAGTTAACAAGCTGACCAAAGTGGGACACTTCTCACCTATGTGTACGACCTTCACCATAATAGTTGTGGAACATGTGTTCTTGAAAGATATAGTCATACTTCATGGCATATCTCATAAGATCATCTCTAATAGAGATTCTCTTTTCACTTCATCATTTTGGAGAGAGTTACAGACATCTATGGGCACTAGGCTCAATTTCAGTACAACCTATCACCTTGAGATAGATGGATAGACCGAAAGGTTCAATCATGTGTTAGAGGACATGCTACACATGTATGTGATGGACCATCAGATCTGATGGGAGGATTACCTACACCTAGTTGAGTTTTCCTATAATAATGGGTATCATACGTCATTGGGTATGCCTCCTTACTAGGCTCTTTATGGTATACAATGGAGGACACCATTGAATTGGGATAGGATTGAGGATAGATTTTACATTGGTCCAAAGTTAGTCAGAGATATGGAGAAGCAGGTGACCTCAATTAGGGAACATCTCAGAGAGGCTCAAGATAGGAAAAAGAAGTATGTAGATGTGAAGAGGATAGATCAAGCTTACATGGTTGGAGACAGAGTCTTCTTGAGAGAGTGTCAGTATAAGATTCCAATCCATTTTGGAAAGGGCTCTAATCTTGCACCTCAATTTTTTGTACCTTTTGAGATCCTATAGAGGATAGGACCATTTTCTTATCATCTAGCCTTGCCACCTATCCTGTCATGCATCCACAATGTGTTTCATGTTTCAATTTTGAGGAAGTAAATTTATGACAAGTCTCATGTTATAGATTGGTATTCCTTGTAGGTGAAGTCAAATAGACAATTGGCCCTGCATCCCATTTGTATCTTGGTATGACAACCCTTGGCCCTTCAAGGTAGAGAGCTGGAACAGGTTAGGGTTTAGTGGGATTACTATGATGAGGTGATAGGCTCATGGGAGGATGCAGTTCAAATGAGATCTTAGTACCCCCACCTCTTTGATGAACTCTGGGAGGATGTTCATTCCTAGAGGGGGAGGATGTGAGGCCTACCCTAGCTCATCATAGCTCAAGACTAATTTTCTAGTTCAGAATATACAGTTGATATTTGATTTTGAGATACTTAGACTTATTGGACATATGTTATTATTTGAGGATTGATAATCCTATGCTATGTTTATTCTGCACCTTTATTTTTGTTGATTAAAATACTTAGTTGATGCTTTATGATAGTTGATCTAGATACACCTATATTTAGGATTATGATTTGATGATACAATTTGATGGATATATTAGATGTTTTATGATGAAAATTGATTCAATAATACATGTTTATGCATATTGGGATCAAATGTAGATGTGGTATTATGTTATAATAAATTAGTAAAATGTAGATGCTAGTTGATATGTGTTTTATCATTTACTTTGCTATGTCATTATGGTTATTTCTTGGACTATTGATGATTGAAATGAGTGTGCAGGAGATTGACCATGGTTCTAAATATAGGGAATAAAGAGTGAATCTATATTTAATAGTAAAACCAAGGTTCTATCTAGTGAAGAGACAGGAACCCTGGTGCCTTGTATTTTATTTGTAAATGTGTTGTTGAATAATTGTATTTAATTTAGTAAATGTGAATTATGTTTAGGCATGCTATTTGTGAATGGGTTGTAATTACTGTAGTGTCACTTGACACATGGGTGTATGAGGTGTTGGAATGACTAAGCCTTTTAACTAGGATACGTATGACACCAACTAGAAGATTAACCTATAGATTTCCCATGCTTACCCTAGGATTAGAAAGCTTCTAGATGGGTTAAGGTTAGATAAAATTATAGGTTAACTTCAAGTGAGGTTTTGGAGGATCTAGGAAGCTTCTAGAGGGTAGTTAGGGTCAAATTTAACTATCCCACTTGGTATATTAAGGTTTAGGGGTTAAATTTTGGTCATTATGAGGCCCAAAATGCATTAATGACACCTTTAAAATATCCCCAAAGTCAAGATACTAGTTTAAGAGTTTAGACAATTTGGGCAAACCATCTTCTCAACTCCATTTACTCTTCAAACCTCATTTATGAGGGGAGGAAGATATTTGGAGAAGTTATGGTAAGGTTACTCCTCCATTTAAATTTGTAAGTTAGTGGTTGAGTATGAGACTATTTAGAGGGGTTTAGCTGGACTTTCAAGGTTGTTCACCCACTCTCTACTCTTAGAGACTTTCTAGAACTGGAAGGAATTTTAGAGACAAAGCCTAGGATAAAGGGGAAAATGTCTTCTCAAAATTATCATTACCTTAATCTTGGAAATAGGTTGGCTCTCATACTCTTTATTTTTATTCAAGGTATTGTTAGAAGATTATATATGCTCGCATGGAGTCCTTATCATTTTGTTGATGAAACCCATTAAAGTTCATGAGTGTTTAGTTTAATTTCTTGTGATGTATTTATTTTAGTATTGAGTTTTATTTGTTTTTTGTTAAGGGTTTTTTCAAGGCACACTCACCCTTGGGATGGTAGAGTAACCTTGAGGGTTGAAAGATTTAGTGAAAGCCTTGCTAGTGTAGATTCTCCCCGTGTATGGGAGGGATAAACATGGATATTTTGGTCTCCATGATGCCAATTTTTGCCTATGGGAAATTGGGGGCCATAAGGAGTGTTCTTGGCTTAAAGCCATAGTTTTGTTGTGACAAGGAATTTGGAAAAGAGTTTTTTTTTAGCCCATGTGTGGCATTTGTTTCATTTATATCAACTTGGCTTCTCCTCATGGGTATGGTCCACTTTCACCCCATGTTTAATGGTATTTTGAAGGCATGTGTGTATGCCTTGGGTTTGGGAGTTTTATGTGTTTTACTATTTGATAAGTTATTGTAAGTTTTCTTGTTTGTATATGTCCACTCTTTACTCCCCTAGCTCAGGGGTGGCCTTGTAAAAGTCTAGTTTGGGAGGTGAGTCTCCATTGTTAACCTATATTTTATGTAGGTCTATGCTTGGTTCCTATGGAAAGGCTTTAGATGCAATTTTGTGGAGATCTCCTATTTTGTGAAGTCTTTGTGTTCCTAGCCTTATGGCTATTAAGTATTTTAGGATATTGTAAATAATGGAATTATGATGTAATTCAGAAAGTTGTAAAAATGAAGCTTTCATCAAGTAAATATATGTATATATGAAAGATAGATTTTATTCAAATTATTGCAAAATAATGTTTTTCATAATATTAGTTTTCCTTACTTTAAATTAATATGTGTATCTTTGATTAAGTTAACTTAGATTCTTTATTCATCTTAAGAAAATTTTTCATTAAGGTTAAAAGGAAGTAAAAGTTCATATTTAAGTGATAAATTTTACCTATAATCTTGATAGAACATTTCAATTCAAGTAAAGTTAGAAAATAAAATTATTTCTATTATTCCTTATAAGTCCTAGAAGTAAAATTTACTCTTATTAAGGGAAAAATAAGGTTATGGTTAAAATAATAATATTTATATGCATATATACCCAAGTGGTATATATATGCATATAAATAGTTATTATACTTCTTTTTATATATATTAAACAAATCCTATAATTGTTAACGAATTTAAACAATATAAATGTCTATCATTTTGACATATATATATTTTATTGAGTAAACAAAAGAAAATTTTATTACACTTTTATATATAAGAGTAAACTTATTTTAAATTTATAATTCTATTTGAGGAAGATAAAAAAACAAATCATGTTGTTCTGCATACTATATTTATACATTTATATGTTTTATAATATTAACATACATATAAAGTTCTTTTCTCCAGGGGCCCTTTTTGAACCAATTTTTATTATTAATATATATAAAGTTTCATCAAAAAAATATTAACATATATATTTATTTTATATGTAGTTATTATATGTTGGAAACTACAATTGAAATAATTGTTATATTGTCCCTAATGTCAAACCTTAACTGGTAAGACAATTGCTCTCTAGTAGAGTACCATATCTTTTGATTGATGAAGAGGATTTCAAAAGAGGAGATAACAAGAGGACCTAAGGAAAGGCTGAGTTATGTGATACTACAATGGGTACTTGATTAGTTGATACATTGGAAAGGTAATTTGTTGTTTATTTTTAACACTAAGTGAAGAAGTAAGTTGATTTGAAGCATAGGCTTAACCGAGCAAAAGAGAAGAAATTCAGTTTAAGCTGAGTGATGCTAGTGTTGACTGAGCCCCAATATAAGCCAAGTAAATTTTAGTGTCGACCGAGCATCAATAATTACTAAGAATTAGAGAATTAATTGAGCGAAGAGAGTGTTTTTTGAGAAGAATAGTTTTAGCGATGACCAAGTTATTTAGTGTTGACCAATTAGATGAACACAGTATTGAACAAGTGTCAGTAATTTTTATAGTTTGTGAAGGAATTGAGAATCCCAGCAGACAGTTAAATTCTTGGGATATGTAAAATGTGTTGACATTAAAGATGAATAGCCTAGAGCATTTAATGCATGGTAAACCATTTTCTAATGGATTCAAGGAGAATTTTTGAGAAGTATCTAGAAGGATAAGGAGGACAACAGAATGATGGAAGGATTCGATGAATCTGACCTAAACCTAAGATCTACGGAAGAGATTAAGAGACAGAAGATTAATCTACCTAATGAAGGAGGTATAAGGATGACCTAATTATGGGTTATGGAGACAAGGAAAAAGAGGTTGATGTTATTGTTTGGTGGATCTAAGCAGAAGGCTAAGAAGAACTCTGAAGAGCTGAATGGAGTTGAGGTGATTGCTTGAGGGATTTTCGAGCAGATCAAAGATGGAGATGGTAATGAAGGTCAATCAGTAAATTAACATATGAGTGTATCGGATCTGTATTTTCAAAGTGAGTTGTATATTTCAGATCAAAACCTATTGTTACTTTCTAACAATTATATCAGTTAAAATTCTTTAATCAAGGTTGACCTAACAGTCATTTTGTAAACCCTTTAATCAAGGTGACATTCTAATGGAATGTTCTTAAGCCCTTTAACCAGGCCACTCCTAACAGGTTGATTAAATCCTTTAACGGGGTCACACCTAACAGTGTGTATTGTAACCTTTAACAAGGTTGGCTTCTCATAGAGCTCACTTCAGTAGAGTAAAAATTTGGTAGCATATTGGTGGTTTTTCCCATATTGGGTTTCCACGTTAAATCCTGATGTCATACTTGTGTGAATGTTATTTGATGTGTTATGTTGTTGAAAGTTTTATATTATACAAGTTGATTACTTTTTTTCAATAGACTGTGAGTTTTATGTTACTAATATATTCTATAGAGACTGAGTGAATTGTTGAATAGATCTAAGTTTGTTGAAGTGTTTAAAACTTGAATTGGTACATCTGGACCCAAGGATAACTGATTCACCCCCCTCTCAGTTATTCTAAAATCATTCAAACAATTATAATCTACTATATATATTATTGAATCAAAAATAAATTTTCTAATTATATAGATATATACACATATATATACATGTATATATATATATATACATGTATGTATGTATGTATGTATGTATGTATATATATATATATAAGAAAATTGAGTACCTCTCTTTTTTACAAAGAATTTAAAATAATACAATTATAAAAATTAATTTAAAAAACAAAATATATATATATATAAAATCAAAATTGGGGGAGGGGGGAAGAGGCCAAAGCCCTTCCCCACACCCATTTTTCTTAAGGTGAGGCCACAATCTGCAAGGGACTGTGACCACATCAAGGTGAGGTCGCAACCCGCAAGGGGACTGTGACCCCACCATGGTGAGGTCGCAGCCTACAAAGGTATGTGACCCCAATACGGGGGTCACATCCCTCAGGGTTTGGGACCCCATGGTGAGGCCGCAATTTGCAAGGGTTCGGCCCTCCCTATGATTTTTGGGGTTTCCCCAATATTTTATAACAACATTTTAATTTCAAAAAGAATAATGACAACAGTTTATAATATGGAAAGAAAAAAAAGAAACACAATGATCTCTGTGTTTAAAACATAGACTTTAAAAAAGAAAGAATGAAGAGTTTTTATATTTTATGAACAACACTTAATATATATTCAGTTTCATATTAAATTATCAAATTAACTATGGGGAAATTTTGATTTCCCTATTAATTGATCTTAGTTGTTTTATTTGACCCTTTTAAGGAAATTAGATTTCCCATTAAATCTAATATTTACAAAAAAGATATTTATTTCATGTGACCCTTAAATAGGTTGTTTTTGGATTTTTAACCCAGTAGAGCATTAATGTTGAAGGTTAATTTTATTTAACCAATTGAAATTAGCCTTTTAATTATTTAATTCAAATAAGCTTATTAAGGTAAGTTTATCATAATAGTCTTTAATGCTTAATATTTTCAATTAAATTTATTCATTAGGATAGAATAGATAAATTTAATAAATGGAACTTAGCATAATTAAAAATTATTATTTTCCAAATAATGTTTTATTAAAGGTTATTTTAATGCAAAAATCTATAAGAGGGTTTTTTTGTAATTAATAATTAGACTATTATTAAACCCTAAGTCAATTTCCTATGTGATTAGGAACTTAATTAAAAGGTAAATTTATTAGTAAACTTATTAAAGATCAAGTTTTGGGTTTAAACATTAGAGGGTTAATTTTAGTCAACTTTAGTCAACTAATTCAAACTACTTATCCTACAGTGCTCCTATTATTAAATTGATTAGAAAAATATACTAGTGGCTTTAATCCTAGAGGGAGGTTGACCAAGTCAATGTTGGTCATGATGCCCCTTAGACCCATTCGAGGTCTTCATCTTATAACTATAAACGACAATTGATTATTTAACTTAGACAACTTTAGTGTTTAAATAAATAAAAATTGTTGATGTATTTTTGCCCAACTTTTAGGCATGACATAGTTACAAATTTATAAATCACATTTTATTCTATTATTTATTAACATTTGAAGCAGGAAAATCTCTTAACCGAGTGGGCTAAACAGTCTTATTGTAAATCCTTGAGAGAGGTGACATTCTAGAAGAGTGTTCAAAGCCCTTTAACCAAGCCACTCCCAATAGGGTGAAGATACTAACACATCTGAGGCAAATCCCCTAATAGGCTCACATTTAATAATGTGCATTGTAATCTTTAATAGGATTGGCTCTTAACCGAGCATACTTCAGAAGAGTATTTTGATTGGTGGGTGACAATTCCCATAGTGGTTTTTTCCCAATTGGGTTTTCATGTTAAATACTGATGTCAAATGTGTTGAATCTTTATTGTGCATGTTATTTGTTGATTACCTAAAGTTGCTGATTGAAAAAGTTAATTTATTGTTGTTATCGATTACTACTGAAGTTTATCTTACTATGTTGAATCAGAGTTAAATTTTTTATGGTTTTAAGAATCATTGCTTACTGATTCACCCCCTCTTAGTAATCCAACACATGAACCCTTCAAGATAAGGGATCCAAACACATTATGACCCAAGACCTATGGCATCATCACAAACACTTCTTAATGCAAGATAAATGGAATATTCTAACCCAAACTTGGCATACCCTTCAAAATTTCAACCAGAGCATGGAATAATTCGATGGGGACCTCCACCTAATTATGAACCTATCTTCATTCTAATGAGATCAAATGTCTCTCAAACAACTTGATAACCTCTGGTGTTAATCATACAAACAAGCCAATCAATACAAAGGTTTTCCCAAAAAAGCACAAGTTCAATTGTGTCATCTCTTGAACACCAATCGAACATGATTATTAAGAAACCTATTGTCACATCCAAATTTTTAAAGAAGTTTCTTTAAACATTATATCAAGAGGATTAAAAAAATAATGCACCTATGTCTAGCTATTCACAATTCTAAAATAATAACACAGATGACACACTCATTCATTCTCATGATTTTGACCTTGAAAAAGCATCCATGTCTCCTTGCATCCCTTTATACCCTAAACCTTCACAAAATAAATTTCCTCCATATTGAAAGAAAAATGATGATAAGAGAATACTAGGAGTGTGGTTAGCCAAAAATGAGAGAAATGATCTCAATTTATAGAATTTGCAAGAGAAATTACAAATTTAATAATTAAGTGTACAAAAGGGCAATTGTCATAGATTATGGAAATTGAAAAATTTGAAAGAGGAAATTTTCATTAATTATGATAATTTATGACAAATTGAATGCACAATTAGAAATTAGTGAGTTAAAAAAGAGAAATTTGTCATAAACTATGAAAATATGACAAAAGAAAAAAAAAAGGGAAAATTGTCATAAACTATGACAGTTTATGACAAAAGGAGAACAAAAGGTGGAGGCTAAAAAAAGAAAGTGGAGGCTAGAAAAGTGTGTGAAGCACAAATTAAGGGATAAAATCCCATTTGGAAAAAGGAGTGAATTATTAAATTTTAAAATTTATTTATTCCCAAAAAATAGAAATTAGGATTTAGGAATTATGAAAATTCCATAAATCAATAATTAGCCAATTAATTAATGTGAAACTTAGGAAAAAAGAATAAATAAATGTAATTTATTTATCCAAGCTAAGACATAGGAATAAATTATGTGTTACTTACCCCTAAAGAATACAAATTAATTGATTTAATGACCAAATTGATAATTTTGATGATTTTGATGACTCTTATCATTTTCATAATGAATTGCATTGATTTTGAAAGTGATTGATTAGGTAAAAAATGAGGAAAATTGAGGAGAAATATTAGTGAATTAGGGATGAAAATTAGACATTGAAGACATGTTAAAAAAAAGGGGCACATAGGTGTTGACCATTTTTTAGTGTCTACATTTTTCCCCTATTTGAGAAAATGTGATTATAAGTGTTGGTTCAAAGAAAAATAAATTAATCATGCCCTAGTGGATCGAAAGAAGGGAGGTAGGATGCCCCCTCGAAAAATTTGGTGTAAATTGATTCAAGGACAATTATTTGAGAATACATGGACAAGTTTGATACACCCAAGATCCATGAAGGTGAGGGGAGAGGATACATCCATACAAACCTTGAGGGATTACAAATAACAAAGCACGTCAAACACTTAAAATAAAAGGGTTCATTTTCCAATTAGAAAGGAAATATGATAAAAAAACATAATTTATAATTCTTTTCCTTTCTCAGATTATTACTTCTGCTTTGGCATCAAAAAAATCTACAAGTTGGGAGATCCAGTACATTCTAGCTAAGGTAATTAATCTCCTATCTGAATTTGAAGAATTTAAAATTTCGCATTGTTACAGGGAAGCAAATGCAGTGGCTGACTGGCTAGCTAATAGAGGGGCCTCACTAGATCATGGGTCCTTGGAGTGGGGACATAAAGAGTTGTTACAAACTCTTATTAAGGATAATGCTTCTCTTAAAGATTCAAAGGATTTGGAATTCATATCACCTCGTTAAAGCAAAGGGGTGGAATGCATGGGGTATGGGACAAGTCTCATGTGTCTTTGGGTTTTGTGGGCAGGCTTTTGGATCTACTTCATCTCGAGGTTCCTCACTGTTCTTCCGAGGTAGGGTGTTTCATGTTTATGTAACCTTTTATTGTACTTGCTAGGATAGGGATTTTTCTTCCTTCTTCTTTCCCTCTTGAGCCTTTCCGAAGAAGTTTTTAATAAAAAGTATAATGGCTTTGCCATTTTTTCCAAAAAAAAATAAAATCTTTTCCTTTCTAATTAAAATTACATGAGAATTGTTATTCATTAACCCATTAAGAAAGTAAATTGATCAAAATAGGAAAAAATGTTATTCTTTCCCTTCCTAATTAAAACTAGGTGAAAATTTTTGTTTCTTTGATCCACCTAATTATATTGTGAAAATTGTTGGGTTCTTTTATCCCACTAATTAGGCTACGTGAAATTTGTTGTCAATTATCCTCCTAATTAGACTATGTAAAATTTATTGTTCATTTAGCCCACTAATTATTCTATGTTCATTTGTAGTTCATTTTAAATACTAATTAAACATTGTGTTTTGTTGTCTATCTAAAAGAACCAATCCTACAAATATCACAAGTTAGACTCCCAAGTGCACAAGTCTTGTTCTTTTACCTGCAAAATACATCAAAAAACACCAAACCAAATCAGATTTTTTATGTTCACGTCGGGTTCACCAATTGTAAGACTAGACAAAGGTATAGAAAGCATAAACCAGATAACCAAAAATATCATAAACAATATATGAAAACCAATCTAATCCTATCATAAAAACCACTTGAAATATAAAGGAATTAAACAACAATAAAACTCCCTTCAAGTGTAATTCCCATGTTCTCTTTTCTTCTCCATTGAAGTTGATTGATGTAGCTCTATAATCTTAACAAAATATGTACAAAATATTGAAAGCAAAATGGACTATAATGAGAATACTATGAGTGTGGTTAGCCAAATTAGTGCAAAGAGGCTCAATTTATAGGGTTGAGAGCCAAAATGCAAGAAAGGGAAAGTTAGTGTGCAACTTGAAAATATGTCATAATTATGACAAATTGAAAGAACAAATTATTATGCACAAATCAATGCAATTACGTGAAAGATAGAAAAATAAATATGAGGCTAATTAATACGCAACTTGGAGGCCAAATTAGTGGAAAAGGGGATATGGAAGGTGGGAGGAATTCTGAGGCTAATTAATAGGAAATGATGAAGCATAAATTAAGGGAATGTGTAAGAGTCATAATTTCAAATTTTCAAAATTCATTATTCCCTCAAAAGGGAAAATTAGGAATTAAAATTTTCAAAATTCAAGGAAAGGGGAACAATTAATTAATATGAAATTGATTAATTGTGGGAAACATAGGATAGGGAAAATTAATCTAATAAATAGATTAATACAAAAGGGACAAACTATGGGTTATCTATCCCAAGGAGACAAATTAGTAAAAATTATTGACTGAATGATGACATAGGATTGAAAAGGGTTTGGTCTTGAATGATTTGGTAAGGGTTTGAACCGATTTTGATGATTAAAAACTGATTAGGGAACAACACAACATCGATGAACTTTGACAATATGTGTGATAGAGGATGACAAGAAAAAATAGCATCGATGAAATTTGGCAATACTATTGAGCTGAGTGATGGTGATGAAATAGCATCGATGAAATTGGAAAATGCTATTCGATTGACTTGGATTAGGATGACAATGAGTCATCAATGAACTTTGACAATGCGCTCGAATTGGATTGATTTGAAAGAGACTTGATTGGTCATTGATGAACTTGGACAATGTCCTAGAATTGTTTTGATAATGATATACTGTGTTTGAAGTGATTTTAGATTGATTATGATTGATTCAAAATGATTTAGGATCAATTAGGATCAATTTAGGAATGTTTAGGATTAGTTTAGGAATCTTAAGGATTGATTTGGAATTATTACAATTGGTTTAGGAATGATTAGGAATGTTTAGGATCTATTTATGAATTATTAGGAACATTCCAATGATGATTTAATCTTAATCACTTCAGCTAAAGAGATTGAGGCTATGATTTCAAGATGCATGAAATGTTAGAATGCAGAACAATGTTTTGATTGTAATGCGAAAATGATAACATAAAGACTAGTAGGCTCAAACCATTTTTAGATGTCTATAGGAACCAGTAAGACTCCTTATGAAATTTTCTTTGGTCATGTTCCTACAGTAAACTATTTAGAATTTTTGGAAGTAAGTGTTATATTAAGAGAGATGAGGATATTGGAAAGTTTGATCTTAGAAGTGATGAAGGGATATTTCTTAGATATTCTACTAAGAGAAAGGTATATAAATTTACAACTATAGACTAAAGAATATTTTGAAAGTGAAAATGTTAGAGTTTATGAGAATGTGCAGAGATCTAAGAGAACTTTCAGAAGATTATTGAAAATATCAGAGTTTTGGATTTGGGTGTGCTGACATTAATGTTTTTTCATTGATGTCTCAGACAATGTGTTTGGGACATTCAATAAGGTGGATTTCAGTTGTTTAGATATTATACTAAATATATTAAGATTCAATGGTGAGGTATTGTTGCATTATTTCTGTAGATACATAGGTTTGCAGAGGTTGGTTTGACAATTTGAGTAAAATGTGATCGAATTTTTGGTCAATGGTGTTACAATGTTCCTATGAACAATGGTTGTGTATTTGGTTAGGTATGACTTGGATGTGATGTTTAAAATATTGTGAAGATGGTTATTGTATGATACATTATTATTTTGATAAGAAATAGTGTTGTTCATGATTTAGAGTACAACAAGTTATCCTTTGTTATGTTTGAGTTCAATATTTTAGTGTTCATGTTGATTGGAGTTAAAGATGAGTTTGGGTTTCATATTGGAGATGATGTGAAGGTTTTGGAAGGTATTCATGTTTCTTGTTGGTGTTCTTGGATAGTTTGATGATCATGTTGTTGGTTCATGTTTGTTGTGGTGATCATATTTATTGCGTTGGTAGCATGTTGGTGTTTCTTCATTTAGGTCCTAGCCAACTTGATGGAGTAACGTGTTGTAATTATTGGTGATGCATTAGTGATGATATAGCATGTTCAAGAATAAATATTTGGGTCCTATATAAGTATTATCAAACTTGATTTGGATTGTATTGATGATTGAGAATCATTTTTATATCTTTCATTTTATTAGGTGTTAGTCGACCTAGTGGTTGATTATTCTTTGTAATTGGTATAAATGAGAGATCATTTTGTAATTAATGGAATATTTTTTACTTTATTGGAACTATATTGGTATAGGAGATTCTATTTGTTATTTTGGTTGTAAGGTTTGTATGTCCACCCTTTTTTAATTGAAGTTAGATTGGTGAACTCGAATGAGGGCCAAATCTAAGATTTTATTGTGAAAAGTGAGCTCTAGGAAGTGAGCCTACAAATTAGGCTATAATACTATGGTTGCAAGTTCATCCTTTGTTCTCTATTTTTCTCTTAACTGGGTAGTACTTTTAACAAAATACACTCATCTAGTGGGTTTGACTTCCACGAGGGTTTTCCCTTAATCGGGTTTCCTTGAGAATAAATCTTTATGTTCAGTAGATTTTGGTGTGGATCTTGCATTATTATTTATCTTTTAGATCTAAGTGGCTAAAGTTAAATTAATGTAATTAGGTACATGTAACTGATTAACCCCCCTTCTTAGTTATTCTTGCCTCCTTTTGGGCCTAACAAGACCTTGTAGGTATGACTTAACTAAAGAGGATAATCCAATTATGGAAGTACAAAATAAGAATTAGAATCAGAATGGTCTGAAAGATTAACGTGAACCTATGGGAAATTAGGAGAATGTTTTTACCAAAGGATCTACTACAAAACCTATTTTGAAGACTCCATGGTATGTAATAATTAATCATTCTGAAGATGCTATTATTGGTAATAAGAATAGAGGTATTCAAACTGTAGGAAGAATTGCTAGACAAGAAACATGTTTGATATTTGACTTTGAGCCTAAAGATGTAAATGAAGGATGTAATGATGAAATTTTGTGAAAGAAATGAAAGAAGATCTTGATCAGAATGAGAAAAATAAGACCTAGATTCTTGTTCTCAGACCTATGAACAATATCATTATCAAAACTAAATGAGTATTCAGAAATAAGATGAATGAAGATGGTAAGGTGATTTGGAACAAAGTACTTGACTGGTTTACAAAGGGTATTTTTTAGGATTAGGTAATACTGAGAGGGGGGGTGAATTAGTATTATAACACTTTAATTTAAACTTCAACCAATTGCAAATAAACCATATTAATGTAGAAATAAAAAGAACATAAATGCACAACACATAACTCATAACACCATGATTTGTTATCGAGGAAACCTTGGCTAAGGGAAAACCCTGGTGGGGATGGTACCCACAACTATGCACTAAAATATAGTATCCCTGTTAGGAGATCTAGCCCTATTAGGAGCTGATTATTACATAATACATTTCCTTGCTAGAGGAATACAAAACCCTATTATGGGTATACAAAAACCCCATTAAAGGTAGTGAGCTTACAACTTTTAAAATCATGATACTGTCATAAAGTGTTCTTCAAAATGAACAATACAAGCATCTAATATGCTTAGATAGTTCTAGTTATAGCTCTGTCAAACATTGATCTTGCATTTTCTCTCTTTTCTCAAATTCTCATCCATCACATCATCATCACAATCACACTTATCGCTTCCACAAAACACTCTATGTTGGATATTGCTAATGCATGGGGAGGTGATTGAGACATTTAATATGTTTAATCACTATGTTACTAAATGAGCACTCATACTGTTGTCATTTCTACTTTTTTACTAATGTCAATATATGTTTCTATGAGGAGATCAGACTGGTTATCACAATGTACGAACACTGTACGGATGTTTTAGATGCTGTGAAGATAGATGAGATTTTAGGAGGGTGTTGTGATCTTATATCTAATATTGTATCATGTAATGTTTCATATTGGATGAGTTACAGATATTTTGGTGAAGACTGGTCACTGATTGTGACAGTGAGAAATGACAGAGTTAGTCTTTGTGTTTTGTGTATAGCTTACAAGTGATATGGAATCAGTGCATGTGAACTTCAAAGATGAAAGCCAATGTATTGAAGAATGTTCTATGAACTACGTAAGGTACAAAATGTAGGATGATGTCAGTTGTGGCATGTGTTCTAGAAGGTGATCTATTTGGAAACCAACTATAGAGATGTAGCTTGTATGATGCATGGAAAACTTGGATTAAGGATGTTGGTCCTTAATTGTTGTAATGTAATCATTGTATACTTAATCTAGATACTGTGTGTATCTTAGCATGGGTTTATGTATTTTTTTTTACTTAGGAAAGCCTTATGGGATGACCTATTCATGATAATTTTAATAAGGTATAAATGAAAGGTCTTTTCTTTGGAAAAGATATCGATGAGAAGACTATGATATAGAGAGGTTGTGAAAGCTGCGAGCTTGTGTCTGTTGTATGTAGAAAAGAGGTTTTTTGATGGACTTCATTAGAACTGATCAAGAAAAGACAATTACTGCCAAATAGTTCAAAAGATCATGTATTTATTCATATACACTTGTGTTGCAAACAATGATTTCTGAAGGTGGACTTAACCTTCTTTGGGCAGTGAGCCCTCCCTTTTGTTCTTGACTCCTAACAAGGTTTGTCCTCTAACAAGGACTATGTACTATAATGTTTCAATAAGCTCCTAATAGGGCTATATCTTCTAATAAGGATAACTATACTCTCAGTACATCATTTGTGGGTGCTAATTCCCACCAAGGTTTTTACCTTTAACAAGGTTTCCCCGAGACCAAAATATTGTGTTATTGTGTTGGCATTCATTATGTTCATTGGATCTAATATTGTTGCTACCTAAAGTTTTAAAGTTTAATAATCTATCATACAACTAATTCACCCCCCCCCCCTCTTAGTTGTATTGTGGACTGTTATTCCTAACAATTGGTATTAGAGAAAGTGGTCCTTAGAGAGAAATCTTAACAACTTGAGGTGATTCTAGAGATGGAATTCTAGAGGAAGGATAGTCTAAAATTTGATCCTAAAAACTTTGATAGTTGGAAGAATAAAATGAGAACTCACCTATTTTGTTTGGGGATTGACTATTGGTTGATTACAAGGAAAAAGGTGGCTATAAAGACCAAAGATGAATTGACAACAACTATTGAGGATGGAAAGAAGATATTCTCACTTAACATGATCGCAAGAGAAGCACTGATCAGTGCACTCTTTGAAGGAGAGTTTACTAAAGTTAAAGACTTGGATTCGGCATACCTGATTTGGGAAAGATTAGAAGCACTATATGAGGCAGACAAGTATACCAAACAAGAGAAGTTACAAAACTAGAAGAAAAATATGGAGAAGCTACAAATGAATGAGAATGAGAGCATTAGGGCTTATGTTCAAAGGCTTATAGAAGATGTAGTTGGAATCAAAAATTGCGGAGGCACTTATGATGAAGATGAAGTTGTTACAAAGATCCTTAGATCTTTGACACCTACTTACAAGTTCAAGACTATGTCTATTCAAGAAACTATACCTCTGACTCCAAAATTTAATAGAGAGATGTTGATTACAAAGCTAACTACCTTTGAAGCTGCAAAATTAGGAGAGGTTGTACCTAAAGTTGAATCTGCATTTAAGGCATCTCCACACAAGATATTGTCTACACTTCTAAGCACCAGAAAAGAAGACCTAAAAGAAGAGCTTGGTGAGTATGCTGAGGAATGGGAATGGTGTAGGAGCACCCTTATAAGGGCTCCCACCATCCAATTTTGGTTGTGAGAAACACTTCTTCAATGAATTTTGTAAGTATAATAAGACTTTTGGCTCACTTGTGTGTGAAGGCCTAAGTAGAGGTTTTGGTTTTGTTGTGTAACTTCTTACTTGGTTCTACTATGACTCAGGGCAGGTTAGTATCCTAAGGTCAATTCTTTTCTAGAATTGTCTAAGTCTTAACATAGAGGTTAGGAGAGTTTTTACACTATAGATTCATGTAAAAGACCTTAGAATGGTCTTAGGAGTGGAGTGAGCAAACAGTTGCTCAAGCAAGAAAAATTATTCTAAAAGTTGCTAGAAACTTTTCCCAAGAGAAGGCTAAACCTTACCAAGGAGGTTCCTAACCTTAACTAAGCTTTAATCCTAATGAGAATCCTATATTAGACATGAAAAACCCTAAGACAAGGGTTGGCAAGCATTGTGTATGGTGGATGTACGGAGGAATCAGACTGTGTATTAAAAAATAGTGTGTAACAGTCATTTTTATGGCTTGAAGTGTTGAATCAATGTTTTGTTAGTGATATCTTGTAATTGTGTGTTGGTATTGTGTTTCATTTTACTTCATTCATCAGCATTTAGACTAGGTTTGATTGTTTTAGTTTGTATATTCCTTGTTTTGTAACTCTGATAGTGCTCTGCCAGTTTGGAGAGCCTTATGAATAGAGGATTGTAGCTTTTGTTTCCACCATGGCCACACCATGGAACCTTGGAATCTAAAATCATAGACCCTACCCAATATAACTATGGAATCAAGGTCCTAGTGTGTGTTTGCACCTATTATTTTGATGAAGCCCTAGGCAAGCTAAGGCATAGCCCGGTTAGGAGCGGTCAGCAGTGTAAGTGCTCTTATTGACAGGGGAAAGAGTTTCAAGGCTAGCCCTTTGGAGGGAGTCAAGGTACATGTTTGAAGACTAAATGATGTGAAGGAGGGAGTCTGAAAAATCTTGGAGAGGTGTTTTTGCAGACTACTTTTCTAGGTGACAGTGAAGAGACCTAAAAACCCTAAAACCCTTATTTTTGGCACAGGCATTGTACTGATAGATGGAGGCCCAAGACCCCAAAAATCATTGAGATTTGGTCATTTGAAATAGATTTTATTTAGAATAGAAGGTTTTAAACTATGAGGGGAAGGAGGTAAAAGCCCTACAAATTTGGAAGGAGGCCTAATTGGGCACTTCCTTGTAGCCCTGATTTGCAAAGGAACTCCAAAATCAGGTGATGACCCAACCTTGCTAGTGCATTGAAGAGGTTTCAAATGACCCAAAAACACCTTGGAACTCATCAAATCCTCTGTTAGAGCTTGGGAAGGGAACTAAGCCCTAAAAGACCCTTATGAGCCTATGTAAGGGATGAAGCTAGAAATGGAAGCTTGGAATGATGCAAAAAGAAGTAGTTAAACTTGGTGGTCAGGTTAGGGTAGGTCAGGGGGTCCTTGGATGAGTAAGGTATCCTATAGAACATTAGAGGTGTTAGAAGAACACTTGGATCCTAGAGAGGATCAAGGGCATAGACTAGCTAGTCTATCCTAACCTCCCCATCAGATTGGTATTAGAGCCTCTTAAGGCTTGTGATGAAGGGTGCTCCCCTTAATACCACAAACACATAACAGAAATAGAGAAACAACAATAGCAATATGCAAGAATAGAAAATTGGCTTCTTATTATCTCCACAAATGTGGAATTACAAACTTTTAGAATTACAATATGCAAAGCCACATGGGCATTCCCTTACAATATTCTGTAGGACAAAGCCTCGAATCAATACCCAGATCTACTACCCAGAATTATTCCGAACTGCCTAAGACAATAATACAGCCTTCCTTATATAGGCAATTTTCCACCGCCTGGGAAGGTTCCAGAATTTTAGCCAATAAGGCCGACCAAACTTAGAATTATTTTATTTTACATTTTATTACATCATAGTCGGCTCAAGATAACCTTTGAAACCCGAACAAAAATTTTGAAGAAAATTATTTTTCGCCATTTCAGGTGGCCCAACTTCTGAAGACCATAAGTCATCACCAGTTGACCCGATCGGCTATTATAACCCCATTTCAGAAACGCCACGAAGCGCTCTACAGGCTTGGCTCGCGCAAGCACCCATCACCCAAATTTTTGACCTCATCCAGGGCCTCTAAAGCCTTCAAAACTGAGTTCAAAGTTTTTGTACCCTGCTGCCAATACCGAAAATCTTCAATATCTTCAAAACTACACCTGATCTAGCCATGAAACTTTGCTGGTAGACTTATATGACCAAAATGAACCTCTAAGAAAGAAATCAGATCATTCTGAGCACATACGAAAATTACCAAAAATAGTAACTTTCCATAAATAGCAGCTCTGCACAAAATAGCCCTTATTGAATACAAAAATAGAAATATTTTTGGGTGATGCAAGATTGCTCTTACACCTAGGATGCTCCTGCATCAGCTTGGGAAGTGGATAGTGGATGTTTCAACCATCATAAGAATTAGTTGGATCATCACACAAGAAGAAAATGGTGACTAATGCAGAGCTTGCTAAGAAGGTGGAAGATCAGGAGGAAGCTAATAGACTCCTACAAGAAAGATTGATGCAAATGGAACAACTCTTGGATGATGTCCAAGCAAAGGAAGATAAGGTGAAAGATAGGATGGAGGAGCAGGATGCCAAAGGGAAAGAGAAAACCATTGATGATGATGTGCCTACACCTGATCCTCCAACCCAAGATGAGCAATTTCTTAAATCTTTGAAGGCTATCACTAGCAAGGCACTTGAAGGTGTCTCATTACTTACAGGCAGGATGGATACAGAGCTTGTGATGCAATGGATTGAAGGCATGGAGAATCACTTTGAATGTGAAGAGATCTCAGAGGCACAGAAGGTCAAAGTGGCCAAATCTAGGTTGAGAGGACAAGCTTTAACCTAGTGGAACTACTTGCAAGGTGAAAGAGAGAAAGAGGGAAAGAACCCAATCTCTAATTGGAAAGCAATGGTCAATAAAGTTAGGGAAGCATACCTACCAGTAGATTATGAAATCTAGTAGCATAGGAGGAGATTGAACCTTAGACAAAAGGAGATGGATGTAACCACCTACACTAAAGAGTTCCACAAGTTGAGCTTACGAGCCAAGATTAAAGAAGAAGAAAGTATCAAAGTGGCAAGGTACCTAAGTGGCTTGAAATGGAGCATAGTAGAGGAGATGAGTTTGTTCACTCCCACCATAGTACTTGGGTGTTAGCATATGGCACAAAAGCTTGAAGAAAAACAAAGAAGAAAGCAAGAACCTAACTCCAAGAACAGGGGAAGAGGTAGAGACTCTAGAGGGGGTCAAAGAGGAGGTTCTAGTAGGGGTGGTGACTCAAGGAGCCAAGGGGAGAGCATAATTTTGGAACAAAGTTTAGAAATTAGTACAAGAGGATCCTTTAGTAGAGGAAGAGGGTCTCAAGGAAATAGAGGAAGAGGACCAGGAAGAAGCAGCTCCTACTTTGCCACAATGAAATGCTATCAATGTGGATAGCTTCGACACCCTGCCTATAGGTGTCCTGATAAGCCATCAGCCTCAAGCAATGAAAAGAGGGTAGCCTATACCCAAGAAGATAGCAGCAGCTCATGTACCAATGAGGTCAGCAAGTTAGAATAAAAAATGGGTGAGAACTTGATGTTCAGGAGAGTACTCATAAGGCAGCCTAATCAAAGTGAACCCAAGTAGAGGAGGGCTCTTTTTAGAGTCAGGTGCAAGATACAAGGAAAATTTTGCAAATTTATTATGGATTTAGGGTCCACTGATAACATCATAGCAGAGGAAGCAGCAAAGAAGGTCCAACTCAAAAAGGTTCCCCATGCAATTCCTTACAAGGTGACTTGGTTGAACCAAGAGCAAAGTGTACTAGTTAATGAGCAGACATGGGTGGAGTTTTATATTGAAGGCTATAAGGACAAAGTGCTTTGTGATGTCCTACTCATGGATGCATGACATCTTCTATTGGGAAGACCCTGGCAATTTGATAGGAAGGTGATGTATGATGGAGAAGAAAACTCCATTTCTTTCAAGAAAGATGGAAGAACATTCAAAATTCAGTCCATAACCGAGAATGAAGAAGGTACCTCTAGAACACCTAGTGTGTTGCTTAGCAGTGGTAAGGAGTTCCTACATGCATTACATAATAAGGAGACCATAGGATGTACTATCATGGTGAAGCCAAAGGAGGAAGACAAGAAGTTGCAGGTAGAAACAACATTGGAAGTGCAGCAAATGTTGGAAGAATTCAGAGATATAGTGAGTGATGGAACCCCTACAACTTTGCCTCCAAGAAGGGCCATAAGTCATCAAATAGACTTTGTACCCAATGTATCTCTGCCTAAAAAATCTACCTACAAGCTTACCCCGGACCAGAATAAGGAAGTGGCAAGACAAGTGCAAGAGTTGTTGGATCAAGGGCTGATCAAGAAGAGCATTAGTCCATGTGCAGTCCCAGTGGTCTTGGCATCCAAGAAAGGAGGAAAATGGAGACTTTTCACATACTCAAGGGCTATCAATAGGATCACTATTAGGTATAGGTTCCCAATTCCAAGAATAGAAGATTTGATGGATTTCTTAGGAGGTGCTATGTACTTCACCAAGTTGGATCTAAAGAGTGGTTATCACCAAATCAGAGTCAAGGAGGGTGATGAGTGGAAGACCACTTTTAAAACCATAGATGGATTGTATGAATGGCTTGTAATGCCATTTGGGCTTACCAATGCCCCAAGCACCTTCATGAGGTTAATGAATGAGGTCTTGAAAGACTTCATAGGCAGATTTATAGTGGTGTATCTAGATGATATACTCATCTATAGCAAGAAAAAAATAGAGCATCTTGAGCATTTGAGGTTGGTCATGAAGAGACTCCATGAAGAGAAATTAGCTATCAACCTAGAAAAGTGTGAGTTCATGCAGCAAGATCTAGTTTATTTGGGCTTTGTAGTGTTCAAAGGTAATCTGAAAATGGACCCAAGCAAGGTGGAGGCAATCTTGAATTGGCCTGACCCTAAAACAGGAACTGAAGTTAGAAGTTTTCATGGCTTGGCACAATTTTATAGAAATTTTGTGAGGAACTTCAGTGGGATATGTACACCAATGCTTGACACCATCAAAGGAGGACTAAAAACCAAGTTCAAATGGACTGAGGTAGTTGAGAAAGCATTTCAAACATTGAAGCAAGAGGTAGCTACCAAACCTATCTTACTGTTACCTACTTTTGACAAGTTGTTCACCATTGAATGTGATGCAAGTGGTGTAGTAGTAGGGGGTTTATTGAGTTAGGAAGGAAGGCATGTGGCATTCTTTAGTGAAAAACCCAATGAGGAAAAGAAGAAGTATTCAGCTTATGACTTGGAGTTGTATGCATTGGTACAATCTCTCAAGAAGTGGAGGCATTACCTCCTACCCAAAGAATTTGTTGTCTTTATTGATAATCAGGCTTTAAGCTACATAAACACTCAAGAGATGCTTAGTCATAGGCATTTGAAGTGGATGGAGTATCTCCAATCCTTTACTTTCACAATCAAGCACAAGAAGGGGTAGCTCAACAAGGTAGCAGATGCCTTGAGTAGGAAGCTATTGATTGTCCAAGAAGTACAGCTACAAAGCATTGGAATAGCAAGTTTTAAAGACTTATATGAGGAGGATGAAGACTTCTCACAAGCCTACAAGGTGTGCCTAGAGTTTGAGAACCATTTCCATGGTGAGTTTGCAGATTACACCCTTCAAAATGGATTGTTGTTTAAAGGTAATCAACTATGTGTACCTAGAGGATCCATGAGGGAAAATTTGATTCAAGAGAAGGATAATGGCAGTCTTAGTGGTCATTTTGGTATAAATAAGACATTGGAGTTAGTACAAAGATACTATTTTTGGCCTAAGCTAGCAAGGGATGTAAGGAGATATGTTGAGCAGTGTGGAGTATGCCAAAGAGCTAAAGGTGGTTCAAGCAATGCAGGACTTTATCAACATTTACCAATTCCAAATAGGCCTTGGGAGTGTGTAAGCATCGATTTTGTGGTTGGACTCCCTAAAACCAAATCAGGTATGGATAGCATCTATGTTGTAGTAGGCAGGTTCTCTAAAATGAGTCATTTTATTCCATGCAAAACTACTCATGATGCAAGCTATGTAGCACATCTCTTCTTCAAAGAGATAGTTAGGATTCATGTACTCCCTCTAAGTATTGTGTCTAATAGAGATAGCAAGTTCATGGGTCATTTTTGGAAAACCTTATGGAAAAGGCTGGGAACTAATCTCTCTTTTAGTTTAGCATACCATCCTCAAACTGATGATCAAACTGAAGTCATAAATGGGGTGCTTGGCAACTTGCTAAGGTGTTTGACAAAGGAGTATGGGCAAACTTGGGATCTTGTTATATCTCAGGCTGAATATGCTTACAATGATAGTGTAAATAGGACCACAGGAAGAAGTCCTTTTGAGATAGTCTATGGAAGACAACCTAGAGGAGTGTGTGAGTTGAGAGATTTAGGTTCTATGGAGTTGAAGAGTGGACAAGCTAAAGATTTCACTCAAACTATCAAGGAGGTTCAAGAGCAAGTGAAGAAAACCATTTTGGAGTCTACTCAAAGACTCAAGGCTAAAGTGGATGAAAAGAGGAAAGAAGTATAGTTTCAGATTGGGGACTATGCCATGGTCCATCTTAACAAAGCAAGGATGCAAAAAGGCATGCCCACCAAGCTACAAATGAGGAGAGTAGGCCCATGTAAGATTCTAGCCAAATATGGAGAGAATTCCTACAAAGTGGACTTGCCATTAGACTTAGCCATCTCACCAGTGTTTAATGTTGCAGACCTGGTCATGTTCAAAGGAGATATCAGTTAGTGAGGTAAGGATACACCAAAGGTGTTGCAAGACATAGACACCAATGCAATTCCCAAGAAGAAGCCAGCCAAAGCAAAGAAGGTCTTAGCATCCAGAGTGAAGAAGACTACTAGATACCAAGTATACATGGAGCATCTAATCAAATGGGTGGATCAGCCTGAATCTAAAGCCAGTTGGATTGAGGAAGGATAGTTCAAGAAGTTTGATATTGATTTGGCTCTTCTTGACCCCAAAGTGCCTTAGTTTGTGCTAAGGGGGAGTATGGTGCAGGAGCACTCTTCTAAGGGCTCCCACCATTCAATTTTGGTTGTGAGAAACACTTCTTAAATGAAGTTTGTAAGTATAATAATACTTTTGGCTCACTTATGTGTGAAGGCCTAAGTAGAGGTTTTGGTTTTGTTGTGTAACTTCTTACTTGGTTGTACTATGACTCAGGGTAGGTTAGTATCTTGAGGTCAATGCTTTTCTAGAATTGTCTAAGTCTTAACATAGAGGTTAGGAGAGTGTTTACATTATAGAATCATGTAAAAGACCTTAGAATGGTCTTAGGAGTGGAGTGAGCAAATAGTTTCTCAAGCAAGAAAAATTGTTCTAAAAGTTGCTAGCAACTTTTCAAAAGTTGCTTAGAAAATTTTCCCAAGAGAAGGCTAAACCTTACCAAGGAGGTTCCTAACCTTAACTAAGCTCTAATCCTAAGGAGAATCCTATATTAGACATGAAAAACCCTAATACAAGGGTTGGCAAGCATTGTGTATGGCGGATGTATGGAGGAATCAGACTGTGTATAAAAAAATAGTGTGTAACAGTCATTTTTATGGCTTGAAGTGTTGAATCAATGTATTGTTAGTGATATCTTGTAATTGTTTGTTGGTATTGTGTTTAATTTTACTTCATTCATCATCATTTAGACTAGGTTTGATTGTTATAGTTTGTATATTCCTTGTTTTGTAACTCTGACAGTGCTTTGCCAGTTTGGAGAGCCTTATGAATAAAGGGTTGTAGCTTTTGTTTCCACCATGGCCACACCATGGAACCTTGGAATATAAAATCATAGACCCTACCCTATATAAATATGGAAGTGGGGCCCTGTTGTGTGTTTGTGCACCTATTATTTTGACCAAGCCCTAGGTGAGCTAAGGCATAGCCCGATTAGGAGCGGTCAGCAATGTAAGTGCTCTTATTGACAGGGGAAAGAGTTTCAAGGCTAGCCCTTTGGAGGGAGTCAAGGTACATGTTTGAAGACTAAATGATGTGAAGGAGGGAGTCTGAAAAATCTTGGAGAGGTGTTGTTGCAAACTACTTTTCTAGGTGACAGTGAAGAGACCTAAAAGCCCTAAAACCCTAATTTTTGGCACAGGCATTGTACGGATAGATGGAGGCCCAAGACCCCAAAAATCATTGAGATTTGGTCATTTGAAATATATTTTCTTTATAATGGAAGCTTTAAAATTGTGAGGGAAAGGAGGCAAAAGCCCTACAAATCCGGAAGGAGGCCTAATTGGGCACTTCCTTGTAGCCCTGATTTGCAAAGGAACTCCAAAATCAGGTGATGACCCAACCTTGCTAGTGCATTAAAGAGGTGTCAAATGACCCAAAAACACCTTGGAAATCATCAAATCCTTTGTTAGAGCTTGGGAATGGAACTGAGCCCTAAAAGACCCTTATGAGCCTATGTAAGGGATGAAGCTAGAAATGGAAGCTTGGAATGATGCAAAAAGTAGTTAAACTTGGTGGTCAGGTTAGGGTAGGTCAGGGGGTCCTTGGATGAGTAAGGTATCCTATAGACCATTAGAGGTGTTAGAAGAACACTTGGATCCTAGAGAGGATCAGGGGCATAGACTAGCTAGTCTATCCTAACCTCCCCATCAAGGAATAGATAATGGCAAAAGAAAGAAAGATGGATGAACTTGTTGCACTGATTTCTAGAAGAGAAAAAAGAGGTAAGGGAAATTTTTGAGGCAAGTTACCCTTGAAATTTTTTTAATGCAATAAGGTAAGTCATTTTGCATCTATATGTCCTACAAAATTTCCCAAGTACAAACCTAATTATGACAAGATTAAAAGGGACAAAGAATGTTATTATGCTAGTGAAGGAATCTCTGATGATGATGATTTAGATTATGAAGAGATCATATTTGTTGCTATTAGAGATGAGCCAATGCATGAGGAAAAATCTTTAGTACCTCATGTTGACAAAAAAAATGAATGGATAATAGATAGTGGTTGTTCTCATCATATGACTAGGGATAAGAAAAAAGTTGTTAAATTAGTAAAGTATGATGGTGGTGTTGTGAGGTTTAAGGACAATCTTCCTAAATCTATCATAGGAGTAGGATCAATTACTCTGGATGGAAAGAGTAATACAGATAATGCACTACTTGTTTAAGGATTAAAACATAAATTTTTGAGTGTTGGACAGTTAATGGAGTAAGAGTTTCAATTAAGTTTTGTCAATGGAAAATGTTTTATCAGAAGTAAGGAAGGTAAGCTAATTTCAACTAGTACTAAGTCTAGAGGTAATGTATTTGAATTAAATACATCTGGAGCCTCTTTCTTTGTTGTGAAGGTTGATGAAAGTTGGTTATGGCATAGGAGATTTTGTCATGTTAATTTTGATAACATTGTAAAGGCAAGTATGACTAATGCAATGAGAGATCTGCCAAAGATTGTGAAACCATATAACACTATTTACAGAGACTGTGTCATGGGAAAATAGACTAGAAGCAGTTACAAAAGAAAAGCATATACATCAAAAGAGAAGTTGGTGTTCGTACACACATACCTATATGGACCTATAAGGACAAAATCATACTATGGTGAAAGGTATTTCATACTCTTTATTGATGATTTTTCTAGAATGATGTGGGTCACTTATTTGAAAGAAAAATTAGAAGCATTTGATAAATTCAAGTTGTTCAAAGAAAAAGTAGAGAATGAATCAAGTTCAAAGATTAAGTGTCTAAGTTTAGATAGAGGTGGAGATTTTACTTCATACTTATTCATTTCATACTATGAAGAGCATGGAATAAAGAGACAGACATCTACTCCTAGGACTCCACAACAGAATGGGATAGTAGAGCGTAGGAACATGACTATACTTGATGCTACTAGGAAAATGTTGCTTGAAGGAAATATATCTCATGTACATTAGAGAGAGTCTATTGGAACAATAGTGTATACATTGAATAGAATTCAAATTAGAGAAGGTACAAGTAAGACTCCTTATGAATTATGGTTTGATCATACTCCTACTATAAAATATTTTATAATATTTGGTAGTAAGTGTTATATCAAGAGAGATGATGAGATAGGAAAGTTTGATGCTAGAAGTGATGAAGGAATTTTTCTTCATTACTATGTTAAGAGAAAGGCTTTAAAATGTTTCAATCTAAGATTGAGGAAGATGATTGAAAGTAACAATGTAAGAATAGATGAAAAGTTTTAGATACAAGAAAGAATGTATGACAGTAATTAGATTTCAGAGATCAAAGAAGCTACTATTGCTGCAGAACGAGAACAACTTGTTGAGACAAAAAGTGAAAAAGAGGCTTGTGATGTTGGCACAAGTGAGGCTACTAAGACTCCTAAAACACCAAGGTATGTAAAGAATAACTATCCTAAAAATCAAATTATTGGCAATACTAATCAAGGAGTACAAACTAGATCAAAGGTTAGAGAAGAAATTTGTTTGATTTCTCAAGTTGAACCAAAGACTACAGATGAAGCATGTAGAGATGAATCTTGGTTAAATGTTATGAAGGAAGAGTTAAACCAAATAAAGAATAATGACACTTTGGAATTGGTTCCTAGGCCTAAAAACAAAAATTTAATAGGAACAAAATGGTTTTTTAGAAACAAAATGAATGAAGAAGGAACTGTTGTAAGAAACAAAGCAAGACTAGTATGTAAAGGATACTCATAGCAAGAAGACATAGACTCTGAAGAAAAATTTTCTCATGTTGCTAGAATAGAGGCAATAAGATTGTTCTTGGCTTATGGTGCACATAAGAACTTCAAGGTGTATCAGATGGATGTGAAATCTGCATTTCTGAATGGGGATCTTAAAGAAGAAGTATATATAGAACAACTTGATGGATTTCCTCTATGCGAAGATAGAGACATGGTGTGCAAATTGAAGAAAGATCTGTATGGGCTAAAGCAAGCTCCTAGGGCTTGGTATGCAAGGTTAGACAAGTACCTACTTTGGCTTGGATTCAAAAAAGGTAATGCAGATAGTAATTTGTATTTAAGAACTAGTGAAGATGGAATCCTGATAATAGAAGTCTTTGTGGATGATATTATCTTTGGAGTTAATGATGATCTATGTAAGAAATTTTCTAAGGAAATAGAAAATGAATTTGAGATGTCCATGATAGGTGAAATTAAATTCTTTCTTGGATTGCAAATAACTCAAAATGAGAATGGTATCTTTATTTCTCAGACCAAGTATCTCAAAGAAATGTTGAAGAAGTTTGGAATGGATGACTATAAACTAGTAGGAACACATATGGTGACTGGTAATAAGCTAACAATTGATGATGAATCAAATAATGTTTTTTAGACCTTATACAAATCAATGGTTGGGGTATTATGATATCTGACCCACACCAGACTAGATATTGCTAATGTTGTTGGAATTATGGCTAGATATCAGGCAGAACCCAAAGAAACACACCTAGCTGTTGTAAAAAGGATATTGAGATATCTGAAAGGAACCATAGACTATGGCTTATGGTATGATAGAAATGATAACTTTTAACTTCATGCTTATACTGATGCTGATTGGGTAGGAAATATTGATGATGAAAAAAGTACTAGTGGTGGTGCATTTTTCCTTGGGAAAAAGTTGGTTTCTTGGCTAAGTAAGAAACAAGATTGTATAGCACAATCTACTGCTGAATCAGAGTATGTTGTTGCTACCATAAATTGCACTCAAATTGTTTGGATGAAACAAATGCTAAAAAATATTGGAATAACTTTTGATGAGCCTATAGTTATCCATTGTGATAACACTAGTACTATGAATATGTCAAATAATCTGGTGATGTACTTTAAAAATAAACATATTTCTATCAAGTATCACTTCTTGCGAGACAAGGTGGTAGAAAAGGAAATAAAACTAGAATATATTAGTACTAAAGAGTAGATTGCAGACATCTTCACAAAGCCACTGCTGAAATATACCTTTGAATATCTCAGAGGTATGCTGGGGGTTCAGGCCCCTCTTAGTCAAAATTAAATGATGCAGAGATGCATTAGTCCAGAGGTTTTTAGAGCCTTATCATAATCTAGAATGGATGTAGGGATCTACTCCTCAGAGGGACTGATCGTGGAAGAAAGATGTTGGAAAGCAGTTGATGACTCATGGCACCCTTTACCATTGTTGTCAAAGGGGGAGTGTTGCTATGAGAAAATCCCTACTATATGTTTACATCAATGCCAAATGGGGAGATTGTTGGATATTGCTAATGCATGGGGAGGTGATTGAGACATTTAATATGTTTAATCACTATTTTACTGAATGGGCACTCATACTATTATCATTTGTGTTTTGTCACTAATGTCAACATATGTTTCTATGAGGAGATTAGACTGGTTATCACAGTGTACAAACATTGTACGGATGTTTCAGATGCTGTGAAGATAGATGAGAGTTCAAGAGGGTGTTGTGATCTTATATCCAAGATCACATCATGTAATGTTTCATATTGGATGAATTAAAAATGTTTTGGTGAAGACTGATCACTGACTATGACAGTGAGAAATAACAAAGTTAGTCTATGTGTTTTGTGTATAGCTTACAGGTGATATGGAATCAGTGCATGCAAACTTCAAAGATGAAAGACAATGTATTGAAGAATGTTCTATGAACTGCGCAAGGTACATAATGTAGGATGATGTCAATTGTGGTGTGTGTTCTGGAAGGTGATCTATTTGTAAGTTGATTACAGAGATGTAGCATGTATGATGGATGGCGAACTTGAATTAAGGATGTTGGTCCTTAATTTTTCTAATGTAATCATTGTATACTTGTTCTAGATACCGTGTGTATCTTAGCAAGGGTTTATGTAATTGTTTGTAATTAGGAGAGCCTTATGGGCTGACCTATTCATGAGAATTGTAATAAGGTATAAATGAAAGGTCTTTTCTTTGGAAAAGATATCGATGAGAAGAAGATGATATAGTGAGGTTGTGAAAGTTGTGAGCTTGTGTATGTTGTATGTAGAGAAGAGGTTTGTTGGTGGAATTCATTGGAACTGATCAAGAAAAGATAGTTGCTGCCAAATAATTCAAAGATCGTGTATTTCTCCATATAAACTTGTGTTGCAAACAATGAGTTATGAAGGTGGACTTAACCTTCTTTGGGAAATGAGCCTTGGGCAGTGAGCCCTCCCTTTTGTTCTTGACTCCTAATAGGGTATGTCCTCTAACAAGGACTGTCTATTGTAATGTTTCAATAAGCTCCTAACAGGGCTATATCTTCTAACAAGGATAACTATACTCTCAGTACATCATTTGTGGGTGCTAATTCCCACATGGGTTTTTACCTTTAACAGGGTTTCCCCAAGACCAAAATATTATGTTATTTTGTTGGCATTCATTGTGTTTATTGGATTTAATATTGCTTCTACATAAATTTTAAAGTTAATAATCTATCATACAACTGATTCACCCCCACTCTCAGTTGTATTGTGGACAATTATTCCTAACAGTCTATACTTATATTAATTTTGCCATGCAGTCAGCTCTCAAAATACATTACAAAACATAATAATTACTTATGAAAATGATCAACATAGAGTCATTGATCATATATTACCCAAGTGTTAGCAATATATAACATTTATTTGACTTATCACATTTCCATACCAACAAACCATGCCTCAATCATCGCGACTGCTCATATGCCCTTTTTCACTAATTCTCTATCTTTGCATACCTTCATATCACTATATCTTCCTGATTGCATCACCAAAACATGTGCAACCTTAACTAAAGGTCTTACATATCCCAAACTATCTTCTACTAACTTTGCAAGCCATAATACATCATATATTATCTGCACTGAACAAAATTATAACACAATATACTGTTATCCTAATTTTATACTTAATCATTTTTATGACTGAGTCTCCAATACCAAAACTCTCTGCATGCAATCATTCTAGCATAAGTGTTACCATAAATGACAACCCTTAAGTGATTCCTAGTGCTCCCAAAACATCACTTGCCAACAATCTCTCCCTTTGGCATTGATGGCAACACTTAGTGGAAAATGACTAAGTGTCTAAGCACTATCTATTGGAAAGTTGGTTATACTGATGTATATGACTTGATATAGTGTTGTCATTATGGGAAAAAATTGATATAGAAGTTTGGATTTAGTGCACTTGATGAGAAGATCAGAAATTAGTTAAGTGTTGAAGATTGGACAATGTACAGAGTTCCTGCAGCTCAGAGCATTAGCACACATGCATACGGAATAATTATGGTATGCACCCTAGAAGTTAAGTTGGTTAGACTATATTCATGCTTATTCTATGAGTGCATGTCAAAATATGCAAGGATGAGAAACTTGCAGTCAGTTGAAGTTGCATAGCCAGTGAGTGTTAGAGAAGAATAGAGCATGAAGCTGACAGTTAGTATTTTGGTTTGCGGATATAATGTAATGTTGTAAAGGCTATGTGCCTATTATATTTAGGTTTCTGACATGTATAATTTTTTGTTTGTAACCACGCTTAGGCCAATTCATTTGGAAGCATTGTATGTATTAGGTCTAAGGGCCGACCTAGTTGTTTATTTTGTATGCACGTATAAATATAAGATGTGTCCATTATATTTAGTATGGAAGTTGATAGAGAGTTGTGAAAAGTAGAGTAGAAGTGTGTGAAGACACCTTAAGATGTATTAGAGCTTTGCAAGAGGTCAAAGCATCAACACATCAAAGGAACTAATCTGACAAGCAATGTCATAGTGACAGTTCATCCAACAGATATAGTGTGTATCTGGGATCAGAAGGTTGTAGCCTTCACCACTTGAGTAGTGAGCTCTTTGATAGTGCATCCTCTCCCCTAACAGGGACTATTGTAAAATACTCCTAATAGGGTCCAACCCTTAACAAGTTCTACTGTACTTAAAGCATTGTAAAGCAACTCCTAATAGGGTTAAGGATCTTCTAACAAGGATCACAAAACACTAGTGCAGAATATTAGTGGGTGTCAATTCCCACTGGGGTTTTTACCTATTTGGGTTTCCCCATAACCATATTGGTGTCATGTGTTGATTTCATGTTTCATGTTTATGTGAATGTTTAATTTAGTACTTAAGCATTTAAGTTCAGTATAAAGATTAAAATTTAAAATACAGTGAACACTGATTCACCCTCCCCTCTCAGTGTTCCCATTCTTAACACTATCTCCCTTCTACATATATACATATCTTCTCTTCTCTTTCTCTTTTTCTCTCTTTTTTTTAATTCTTTTTCTTCTTCTTATTTTCTCTTCTTTTCCTCTCTTCATTTTTCTCTTCTCTTCCTCTCCATTTGACATCAATAGAAAAGGTACTTATAAAATTTCAAAATTTTAAGCATATAAGAATTCAATGCTTACTCACCAATCTCAAAATGTCTTGGAAGGATTCTTCCAAGTTCTTTACTTCATCTTCTCGTGACTTAATTAGAAGTTCAATGAAATGGATCAGTACATTCAGTTCATAGGATATTGTTTATGTTGCCTTTAGCTCAGTGGGTAAGGAAGTTGTCATTGAGCCTTCTATTTTCTTCATCTCTGTAAGATGAGCTTCAATAATTGATATCTTAGGAGTGATAAGACTCTTCAGCAAACCAAATCTTTTCACTACTCTCCCTTTCTCCTCATTCAAGCACTAATCTTATCCAATATCTTGGATATCTACTTATCCATCTCCAATACAGTTTGTGAAGAGGTTTCACAATTGTCCATTATGTTGTCTAAGGTAGCCCTATCCTTGGCTATGATAACTTCTATATTCCTAACATGCTTGATAGGATTTATGCAATAGCTATATAACTTTCTTCCTCTTGCCACACATATTTTAGCCTTGCTTGTAGTTTTTTTCAGAATGCCCAAGTCCCATGAGATGGACTGACAAACTTCTTTAAACTTATTTTCTAGGAAGCTCTTTTATGCCTTATCCTCTACGGTCTTCAACAGTGACTCAAAGTGACTGTCAAAGTTGTCTAATGCCATGCCTAGGTTCTCTACCTCATCCTTTCCTTTAAAAAAAATAGGTGTAGGAAGTCATTTGTTCACTGTCTCCATTGCCATAGTAATAACCTTTACCCTTATGTCTCCTTTTTTTACTGACCTTTCCTTTGCCTTAGAAAAATCCATGAAGGATAACCGCATGAGTTCATCCTCATCCATGCTCTCCACATCTGTGCTCACTGGTTTGGCCATACTTTCCAACAATATAGTAGATGAGGTGTTTGGTTCTTTCTTTTTCTCAAGTCTTACCTCAACTACTTTTTTTTCTCGTCTCTTCTACCTAGCTTTCTTCTTGTTGTATCTCCTTCTCTTGTACCTTCTCTTCTTTTTTTTCCTCTGTATGCTCTTCCTCTATTTGTCCTTCTTCTTCAACTATCATCATATTGACTAAGTTGTCTTGAAATGGATCATTCAAATCAAGCGAGGTGTCAAGGGTCACAGCCACACCAAAGACATAGAAATATGGTTGCATGTCATCTTTGCTTGCTTGAATACACACTTCAACTATTTTAGAACTTTCTTCAATTACCAAAGGTATAGGATTGGTAACCTTGGGAGGTGAGGTCTTCGTAGGCATATCACTCATAAGGATTTGATCCAGTGCCTTTTGAGTATCCTCTATGAATTCATCATATTTTGTTGCCACAATTTTCACCAGTCTGGCCTTAGTCCTCAACAAAGGTTTCAATTCTTTTATGATTCTCTCCCTTTCTTGTATAGAAACTACTGGTAACATATCTTCAATGGCCTTGTTTCTTATGTTCTCATCCTTAGACTGTGCCAACTATTTTCTAATCTCTAACTTGCTATACAATTCCTTGGGGATGCTTCCTTCTATCTCTAACAAGTTCTTCTTGAAAACTAACAAGTGCTCAATTATAATGTTCTCAATTATTGCTTGATTTTTAGGGTCATACCTTTCATATCTATTTATTGTCTTCAAATTCCCATCTCTTATCACTCTCTTTTTTAATATTTGAATGTCTAGCTTCTACAGATCTTTTGGCCTCTTCTGTACTACTTTTTCTTCTTCCTTCTCAAGCACTTTTCTTCTTTCTTCTTTGTCTTAGCTTCTACCTTCTTCTTCTTGGGGCTTCTTTGTTTGGTAGATCTTGTAGATCTTCTAGGTGTTCTTGTAGGTACAACTTCTTCTATAGTTTTATCAAGGGTGACTGCTAAATCTATCATACTAGGAATAGAAATTTCTATCTTTTCTACTTCAGAAGGAGGAGGTGCATCAATTTCCATGATGGAAAATGCTTCTATCATATTTTTCCTTAGCTTCTTTAGCTTCTCCCTATTGATTCCTACCTTTGCAGTAATATCCTCAACTATTTTGTCAATCTTTCTCTTCCTAGTCCCTTTATCATGTTCTTATCTGACTTTTTTAGACTTTTCCTAATATGTTCCCCATCTTTCTTTAAAAGTGTCTATTTATTCTACTAATACATGCTCAAATTTCATAGTTAGAAGCTCTGAACTAACTTCATACCCCATAGGGTAGCACCATTTCTTCCTAGGCTCAACTGCCTCAAAGCACACACAATCAATTTCAATAATGAAATAGATAGTATCCTTATATTTCTCAACTATATCTTTAGGTATCCTATATATTTCCTTCATCTTCCTTTGAAGGATTTTGGTCATAGCAAATAGTTCTCCATCTACCCAATTCTTGTCCTGTCTTTGGTAGCTCTTATAAATTTGAATTCTAGTAGGTACATCATCTTTCCATGCTCTAGGGTGCATGTCAGGGAATTTGTGTACAATGTGGATGTACATATGAACCAAAAGTGAACCAAACCTAAATGTCTTAGACTTATCTTTCTTAATAACCTTCACATTTTCCAAAAATTGTTGTGCTAGAACTTCGCATAGGTTATATTTCTTGTTTTCCTTAACCATTCTATATTTCATCATAATAAGTCTAGCTAATATTGAGTCAAGTTTGTTGTTTTAGAACATCTTGTAATGTACTATTATTGCCACCAATCTCACATCTTGTTGATAGATGTTATTTACTTTCATTTCTCTCTTATCCCACTTAGAATGGGTTAGGGTTTCCACCTATTTTCTAATATTTTTCTCTGCTATTGGGAGGGCTCCAGTATTATCCAATCCAGTTATCTCATGAATCATTTATGCATATATCTTAATTGGTTATTCTCCAATCCATATAAATTGGTCATGGATTCTTCTTAGGATTATTTGAACCATTTAGTTTCATGGAACTCTTTCAATAGGGTTAACTTGATAATGGACTGGTCTTCCAAGTGTTTAAACTCTTCTACCATCTTTCCATCTACTTCTATCATTCCATCTAATTCACTATAGATATTAACATATCATATGATCTCATACTTGTAGTGTATGTATGCCCTAATATCCTCAACATGAAACACACCGTAAGGGGCTTATGAAAATGCTCCTTCTGGATCATCCTCACAAGACTTAAATGGATTTTTCTTAAACTTGTACCTCAGTCTATCCACAACATTAAAAATCACAGGTGAATCCATAACTTCTGAAATAGTATAAAGTCTAAATACCTTTAACACACTAAATTTTGGAACTTCTGCTTGAATCGATCATGCAATATATCTACTAGATTGCTAAAATGCTTCTTCACACTACTCTCCCTGGTCGCTGATTATCAAACAGTGAAGAAATGATATGTTTCAAGCTCTTTTATGCTTCACAAGTTGAGTAAGTGCATTAATCACAGGTAGCTCAACTTTGCACAATGTCCAATCAAATAAAATCTTGTGAACATAGAATATGAATCTCCAAGTGTTGTGATCACAAACATAGACTCCATAGTGTCTGTACACACCATATCTAAGCTCAAGTGAGCTTATTCTACATAATCAGGGGCTGGATATATTCTGGTGTCTTCATCCAATGCTCCCTCTAAGGCCATGCAGCCTTCTAGGTCAATGTCTCAATGAAATCATCATGTGAAGACATAGTAGCATCTATTGTCTCTCCCTAAACTAATGCCTTATTGAACTCTTTTATCTTCCATACTTCATCTACAAATTTCTTGAAATGATTCTCAAACTCATCCATATACTCATTAAGACTTTTACCATTGTCACCAAAATTATTCTTCATAACCATAGGAGGTGGTCCTCTTAGTCCTCTTGCTCCTCTTTTGTTGTCCTCTCCATTGTATCTGCAAAACTTTGCTATGTGTACAAGGTTGTTACATTTGTAACATGTAGGTGGTCTCCTTCTATCCTGATTTACTTACAGCTTACAATACCTTACAGTACACCCAAAGTTATTTCATTTGAGGCATGTGATCTTGGATGCTGACTCTTCTCTGATGTAATCTTTTTTATATCTAGGTTGATCAAATTTTCTACATTCTTCTCTCTTATGTCCATAATCATAATAGTTATAACAATAACCAAAAAAAGGTTTGAAAGAACTGTTACCTCTGCAATCTCTTTTCATGTGTCCAAGTTTGTTTCATCCAAAGCATCTACCCCTGAAAGGTCTGGTCTGATCTCTAGGTCTCTCAAGAATAGGTCTTTCTTCAATCTTTGCTTCATTTGTTTCTTCATCATTCTTAGAAAATTTTGCTTCATTGAATCCAAATCCAGTCATGTCTCCTTTAGGTTTATGTCTTTCTCTTTGTTCATCAATCTTATCACTGCTCATGTGCAACTTCTCAATATGCAATTTGGACTGAGTGAGTTCTCTTTTTATGATTTGATTGTACTTCTCCAATTCTTGACACTTATCCTTGTAGTGATCAAGTTCAGTCTTCATTTTTCTTATCTGCTCATTTGCTTCTTTTAGTGACTCTTCAACTTTGTGTCTTGCATCCTTTTCTTGTTTAATCTCTTTAATCATCAGAAGATTGATTTTTTATTTTTCTTGCTTGAGCTTCTTTACTTGGTCTGATGTATCATTGTCTAAATCATCTTTGATCATTTCCATGAGGTCTTGTTTCTAACTTCTTGAAGTTTCAAGTTGTTCCTTTAGTTTCTTGATGAAACCTTCTGCTCTTCTCAATTTTAATTTTAATTCACCAATCTCAGCCTTTTCTTTGTCCAGGTCATCAAGTGTCGATTCAAAGTTCTCTTGCAAACTTTCTGAATCCATTCTGATCTCCCTTAAGTTGTTAGGCTTTCTCTCCAAGGGCCAATATCTCTGATACCAATTGTTAGGATTAGATAATACTAAGATGGGGGGTGAATTAGTATTACAACACTTTAATTTAAACTTCAACCAATTGCAAATAAACCATATTAATGTAGAAATGAAAAGAACATAAATGCACAACACATAACTCATAACACCATGATTTGTTTTCGAGGAAACCCTGGCCAAGGGAAAACCCCGATGGGGATGGTACCCTCAACTATGCACTAAAATATAGTATCCATGTTAGGAGATCGATCCCTTTTAGGAGTTGATTATTACATAGTACATTTACTTGCTTGAAGAATACAAAACCTTGTTAGGGGTATACAAAAACCCTGTTAAAGGTGGTGAGCTTACAACTCTTACAATCACAATACTGTCACAAAGTGTTCTTAAAAAATGAATAATACAAGCATCTACTATGCTTAGATAGTTCCAGTTATAGCTCTGTCAAACATTGATCTCACATCTTCTCTCTGATCTCAAATTCACATCCATCACATCATCATCACAATCACACTTATTGCTTCCACAAAACACTCTATACTTATATTAATTATGCCATACAGTCGGCTCTCAAAATACATTACAAAACATAATAATTACTTATGCAAATGATCAACATAGAGTCAGAGCTCATATATTACCAAAGTGTCAGCAATATACAACATTTATCTGACTTAGCACATTTCCATACCAACCAACCTTGCCTCAATCATCGAGATTTCTCATATGCCTTGTTTCACTGATTCTTTATCTTCGCATACCTTCATATCATTGTATCTTCTAGATCTCATAACCAAAACACGTGCAACCTTAACTGAAGGTCTTACATATCACAAACTATCTTCTACTAACTTCACATGCCATAATACATCATATATTATATTCGCTAACCAAAACTGTAACACAATAGACTGTTATCCTGATTTTGTACTTAGTCATTTTTATGACTAAGTCTCCAATACCAAAACACTCTACATTTGATCATTCCAACATAAGTGTTACCATAAATGACAACCCTTAAGTGATTCCTAGTGCTCTCAAAACATCACTTGCCAACAGTATTCCCAAATTGAATGTATATATTTTACAAAGACCTTTTCTCCTATATCTTGACTTGCAGTTGTTATATTACTTCTTGCATATATAGCATATAGAAAATTTAAGGTGTATCAGATGGATGTTAAGTCAGCATTCTTAAATGGTGAGTTAAAGGAAGATTTTTACATTGAGAAATGTAATAGGTTTCCATGAATCGAGGAAAGAGATATGGTTTGTAAATTGCAGGAAGCATTATATGGATTGAAGCAAGCTCCTCGATCTTGGTATGCCAGATTAGATAAATATTTGACAAAGATTGGATTCAATAAAGGTACTGTAAATAGTAGATTATACTTCAAAATAGTTGATGATAATATCTTGATTATTGAAGTCTTTATTGATGATATTATATTTTCTAGTAATGATGAATTGAGTAGAGGTTTTGCTGATGAAATGCAAAAATAATTTGAGATGTCTATGATAGGTGAGATGAAATTCTTTCTTGGATTGTAAATTACTCAGTTGGATAAAGGAATTTTCATTACATAGTCCAAGTATGTCAAAGAATTATTGAATAAATTTGGTATGGAAGATTCAAAACTAGTAGGGACTCCTATGGTTACTAGTTGTAAATTTACTAATTATGATGAATCTTCTTGTGAAAATTGGATAAGATACAAATCTATGATTGGAGGATTTCAATATCTAACTCATACTAGACCAGACATATCAAATGTAGTTGGAATTGTTGCAAAATTTCAAGCAGAACCGAAGGAATCAGATATGGTTACTGTTAATAGAATTTTTAGATACTTCAAGGGTATAGTAAACTATAGATTATGGTATGGAAAAGATGATGATTTTCCCGTGCATATACTAATGTTGATTGGGAAGGTAATGTAGATGATAGGAAGTACAAGTGGTGGTGCATATTTTTAGGTAAGAGACTAATCTCTTGGACTAGTAAGAAACAATATTGTATCTCTCAATCAACTACTAAAGCTGAGTATGTTGATGCTGCTATAAATTGTAATCAATTTGTTTGAATGAAGAAAATGTTGAAAGATTTAAGGATAAACATTAATGAACCTATTGTTACTTACTATGATAGCTTTAGTGCTAAAAATATTTCAAAGATCCCTGTGAAACGTTTAAAGATGAATCATATTTCTATTAAGTATTATTTCTTGAGGGATAAGGTCAATGAAAAGGAAGTAAAATTGGAATAAGTGTCTACTAAGGAATAGGTTGTTGATATATTTATAAATCATTTTCTGAAGGATACATTTGAGTATCTTAATCATAAGATTGAGGTTTTGGCCCCTCCTTATCAGAGCTAATGATGCTAAGGATGGAATCAATCTAGAAATTTATCAGAATATCATTATATAGATTGATGATTTTGGGGACTTCTCCTCAAGAGGATAAGTCCTATGATAGGTTGATGTTAAATAGTTATCTATTATTATTTTTGAAGTGATTTCATCTCTTTATGTCTTTGGCCATTTTCCACTAATGTCAAAGGGGGGAGATTGTGTGAAAAACAAAAAAAAATCAAGAAGATTGTATTTGGGATTGTGTGAGAGGTTCGAAGCTGGATATTCAAAGTGATCAGGTAGATATATTTTTAGAATGATCAGGTGGATATATTTTTAGAGTGATCGGGTGAATATATTGATGTCTTTGTGCATTTATTATTTTTTCACTTCATATGTTTCCATCAATGCCAAAGGGGAATATTGTTGGAAAGTTATTGAGTATGTCAGAGATTGTTGATTAGACCTTGTTTATGTGTGCTGACATTAATCTTTTTTCATTTATGTCAACGTACTATTTTTGTTACAGACAATGTGTTTAGCCTATTTGGAGAAGATGATTTTAGTTGATTAGGTGATATGTTGAAGATATTTTGTTGTGATTATAGATGATGTTTTAGATATGTTTGTAGTTGAATATTTTCAACTTACAAAGGTTCACATAATATTTTGAGTGAGATATGATTGATTTATCAAGTGCTAGTATTTCATTATGCATGTGTCAAAGGTTGAATCACTTCTTCAATGAGGATCAATGTGATTGATTTAGTTGGTTCAAATCTGGTAGTAATGTTGGGATTCATTTTTGTTTCCTCAACTAGTGTTTTTCATGATTCAGAGCTCAGCAAGATATATTTTTAGTGTAATAGAGTTTAATACTCAATGTTGTTGGTATTCAGTGCAGAGATGAGTTTGGATTTTGAGATTGAGTTGATGTGAAGGTTCAGGAAGCTATTATTGCTTCTTTCTAGTATTATTGGATCATGTTATGACTATGTTGATGTTTCATATTGATTGCGGTGATCACATTTTGTGATTTTATAGTGTGTTGGTGTTTCTTCATTTAGGTCCTAGCCAACTTGGTGAAGTAATGTGTTACGATTCTTGGTGTTGATTTGGAGAATCTATTGTGTGTTCAAGGATGATTTTGTGGGCCCTATCTAAGTCTTGGTTGACTTGATCTAGATTTCATTATAGTTTGAGTATAATGTTTGTATCATTTTTACTTATAGGTCTTAGGTGACCTTGTTGCTTATTCATTGTAATATGTATAAATGGGAAATCATTTTGTGATTGTGATATGTATGTGGTGTAGAAAAGAGGAAGATGATGTTTATATTTTACAACTAAAGAAAAAAATGTACTTCATTGGAACTATATTGACATAGAAAATATTGTAAGTCAATTCGATTGTATTAGACAATTTGTCCACCCTTGTAAATTGTAATTAGAGATTGATTAGTGAACTTGACTAAGGGTCATATCATTGTATTGTGAGTAATGAGATCTAGGAAGTGCATTTGTGACATTTTGTTTTCATTTTCTATTAACCAGGAAGTAGTTTTAATAGAGTACATCTATCTAGTGGGTTTAACTCCCACTAGGGTTTTCCCTTAACCAAGTTTCCTCAAAAAACAAATTGGTGTTCTATGTTTTGTGTTGTGGGTCTTTCATCACTATTTATCTTTCATATCATTAATTGGTTTAACTAGTTTAAATTTTTAGTTATTAGTGCACAACTGATTCACCCCCCCCCCCTCAATTGTGCTTGCCTCCTTTTGGACCTAACATAATGTTGTTCCAAGGATACTCCATTGGTATCTTCCCCATCTATGTGTTGGGAAAGATACATGATTGCATATTATTATTTGGTTTTCATTGATGGAACTACATCTATTTAATTGGCCCCTAATATATTTTATATACCGAAGGAATGATTGGATAATTGGCTAAGTATAAAATTTTAGGAAGAAATATAAATTTTTGGTAAATAGATCAGCATGATATTGGTTGATCGAGGTACATGGAGTGAAGTTGGAATATGATTGGTGAAGGTCTCTACTATGGTTTTGTGTGATCACAAAAATTAAAGTTGTGTGGTGATCATGCTTTGTTGTTATGAGTATCGGTTGACAAAAGAGTGTTGTAGACAGAGTCAATTAGCAGTTAGATTGATCAACGATCCTATTGGATCAATGATGCAATTGATTGGATGATATATTTTGGTGAATTTTAACTTCTACATGTTATCTATAGATTGGTATGGGTTAACATAAATATTTGATCAACATTTTTATCAAGGATATGCACATTACACATTTCACTATTGGAGTCGATAGTGGACCTATTATATTTTGGTAATAGGTATATGAGACCAAGTTTTTATATTTATTAGATATATATTAGTGATGTGATGATAAGAAGTTAGTGTGTGAATTTTTTTGATGTTATGTAACTGGCTACAAAGGTTTGATTGATGATTATGTAATGCACTTTCATAATATTGCTCAGACATATGTGATGTTATTTCTAGTTCACACTTTTAGATTTTAGCCCAAACTTATTTTGTAAGTAGTGTGCTTTATAAGGGTTTTAGCCCTTTCTTTTTTTATTGAGCAGTGTGCTCCAAGTGTGTTCTTAAGGCTTTTGTATTATAACTTCCCTTAACTGGATTAACTCTATTTCCATAGAAATACTTGTGGGTTCCATCCCCACAGTGGTTTTTCCCTTAATAGAGTTTTTATGAAAAAATCATGGTGTCATGAGTGTGTGGATGATTTCTTTATTCTATACTTATTTTCTATTCTTTGTAATTACTTTTTGGTTGTGGAATCAAATTAAGAAATCTAAAAAGAACTGAACACTAATTTCACCCCCGTCTCAATGTTCCTCAATACCAACAACTAGTATCAAAGTTTGGTACCTCAAAGGAAGTTTAACAACTTGAGGAAGGTCCTAATGGATGATACTACAATTTATATCAGTATTAAAAAAAGATCTTTTTTTGCTTGAAGATGTTGACAAAGGTAATATTGATAATGTTGAATTAAAGGAAGAACTCAAGGAAGCTAGAAGATTTATTAAACCCCTAAAGGAGAAAGTAAATAAGTTTACAGATAAGAATGATATTAAATAGCTTGAATAAACTATGATTGAAATGGATAACATAAAAAAAGAGATGGAATCCATGAAAAATGAAATTGAGGATATGAAGAATAAATGAGAAGACCTTGAAAAAGCCTTAAAAGAGAAGTCAGATAAATGTCATAAATTGAACTTCCCAATTGGTCAGATGAAACTTGATCTAGATGAAAATAAACACAATGAGTAGGAACTTGAGAAGATTAATGGAACTCTAAGGAGCGATCTTTCTTCAACTAATCAATTCAAAGAAAAGTTCAAAACTAGCACTGAGAAACTTGATGAACAATTGGATAGACAAAATTCTAAGGGAGATACTTGAGGACTTGGATATGAGAAGGGAGAAAGCTCTAACTCTATAGAGATAAATATCATTCAGGATGAATAATCAAAGAAGACATAAGAGAAATAGAGTAATTGACAAAAATTAAATGGAAGATGCTTTACATACAACAAGTTTGGACATAGATCTAAGGACTGTAGGAGAAAACTTTTTGTACCACTTGTTTTAGGTTATTATTTCACTTGTCACAAATATTGGCATAAGTCAATCAAATACAGAACAAAGATTAACCATCCCATGAATAGGATTGTTACATGCTTTAAATGCAACAACCTTGGACATACGTTGAATAAATACAGTCTGAGATCAGTTTAAGTGAATCAGAGGTACAAAAAATTGAATGTAAAATATTTCAATTAAAATAACTTTAACCATAATGCTAAGAATTGTAGATATAATAAAGTAAGTCAAAATGCAAGAAGATCAATAGGAAAGAAACAAAATATGCAAGATTTTTTAAGGAGGATCACTCATTTGGTATATTTTGTGATGATTTGGACAATAGCAAACAAATTTTGTCTCTCTAGTCATGAACAAATTTTTAAACATGGGTTCAACAACATTTAATGCTTGAGTTATATTTTGAAGCATGTGATTGAGAAATAAGGGCTTCTAGGATGTCATTTGGCACAATTCTATTCACTAAATGAGCTTATAGAAGGATTGAGAAATATTTGAGAAGAAATCAAGAATCAAATTTGCAAACCCTAGTATTGGCGAAAAAAGGTATTTATCATTGCGAAGCTTGCTAAATCTTTCTAAAATTATGATTAGTCCTATAATTATAGATATAAAGGGAAGACCTCAACCTATTTTCAATAAACATCCTTGTAATTCCATGGAACATGATCCTAATAGTGTTTTTCATGAGTTCCACATGGAGTCCTATGTGTAGAGGATATTAGGGCATGCAGTCATTATCAGTTTGCATATCTAGGAGAGAATGATATAAATGAGACATATAAGTCACTGTGTGAAGAAACAAAATTGAAAGAAGAATTCAAATCAATGGAGACTATGAAGATTTCACAGGTCATGTAGTTCATTACCTTTGATGAACTTGAATGGACATAGATTATTCTAAGTAGAATTCACAATCAGTTTATTTGGTTGGAAAAACCTTATAAGATCAAAAGGAGGTTTTGTAATCTATTAAAGGTCTTTGTGCAATTTTTTAGTCCCATCCCTAAGAAATACCTCACAAAACCTTTTTATAGACTTGTTATAATCAAAGTGGAATAAGAGGCCAATGGCAGTAAATAATGTTAAGCATTCTGATGTAAAATTTGTATCTATGATATTCGGTTACAATTTTTACAATTCTAGAAAAGAGGATTTTATTTCAAGTACCATCATTTGCATAGCCTACCAAATGGTCAAGGAAGGAGTTTAGTTTGACATGTGTGAAGACTTAAGGACTCAATTTTTGTAGAACTTGGAAAAGATCAGGAAAATGAAGAAGCAAATATTCAAGTACGGTTCCCTGGTAATCTATATCTTTTTCTACTTTATGAATTATTTCCCTAGAGATGTCAATATTTCTTGGAGAAAGGATGTACATGTTGCAAATAAAATATCATAATACTATCTTATGTTAGATGAAACTTCTAGGAGAAGATAACTTTGGGTTTATTTCAAAACCTTTCAGGATCAAATAAAGTTAAGATGGAGGATTCCAAGGCAATTGGTAGAAAAATATGAAAATGATATATGTTTCATGGTGGAAATTGATGCATGTCTGATGGAAGTGGTAGACCCAAGAACTTCTTAGATTATGCCTATGGGATATGAAATTGATCCTATGATAGTTGAAGCATGTGTTGAATATCTTCTAAAGAAAATTATTGATAAGTCTGAGAAAATCTTTAGTACTTATAAAGAGAAAATCATTGAAGTGCATCTAGTAGTGAATAAGCCTGCTATGAAAAGAAAAGTCAGAAGAGAAGTGGAGATTATAGGAGAAATTTTTGGTTTTACCAAAGAGTAGATGGAAGAAGAAAAAACCAAACATAAAGAGGAAAGAAAGAAAAGCAAGATAAAACTATTCATGTTGAGTATGTCAATGTTAATCCACCACCTTATATACCATTCTTCAGTAGAAACACTAGGAGTGCAACTAAAGCATCTATTATTCCATCTAAGGAAGAGATTTATAAGAAGAGAGTGAACTCTAAGCCTATTAAACCAAAAGACACATCAAAGACAATTAGACAAAAGAATAGATCTGAATCAACAAAGCCAAAAAGGAAGAGGAACAAAGAAGAAGATTGGAATGAGTCTATAGAGTCTAATGACTTGAAGAAGAAGCTAAGATCGAAAGGAGCTAGAGAAAGAAAGCTTGTGATCAGTTCAGTGCCTGAAGAAATATCTTTTGATAAGCCACCATTTTATGATGTTTTACAAGAATTTTCTAAGTATGGAATCTTGGTTAGAGTGAAGAAAATCTATCATAAGTATTGTGAAGAAGAAAATAGGAAGTTAGAGGAAGAAGTGATAAATTATTTGAACAAGTTCAAAAGGGAGCTTGTTGAGATCAAAGGGGAAATCCCTGATGATTTGGTTTATAATCTTGAGGAGAGAAGGTTGATATCGCTAGATGAAGATTAGAAGATAAGCGAAGGTGTGTTGAAAAAAATTTGTCCATTGATCACATCAGAAGATTTTAGCAGAATCCTTAAGGAATTTAAAAGAAGACTCTTAATTACTAAGACAAGGATAAACAAGATTATGTTTGGTAAGGTTGATGAGATTGTTGAGGAGACATAAGATGTAATTTCTAAAATGATTTTTGAGAGTCAGTTAGAAGATCTTTTACTAAAGGAGAAGGTGAAGCAAACTCAAAAATCTCCAAAGAATACAAATTTTTATTCCACAGTTGAAGAACTTGATCCATACATTAATGGGGTACTCATATCACTCTCTACTTTATAGGATGATGATGATATTCTTGGTGTAAGAAATTAAAAATCCATTGTAACAGAGGGGGAGTGCAAGGAGTTCATGGGAGAAGAAGTGAATGCTAATGACAGTACTCTTGATATTGACCAAGAATTACCAGAGATTGAGATAGCTTATATAAATGATCAGAAGAAAGAGGAGGTTATAATTGAACATAATCCTACTGATGAGAATTCTTTAGAGAAATTTGAAGAAGTAAAATTTGAGTTATCAGATGAGGAAAGAGACACTATAGTACCTTCTTTATCAAGAAAAGAATTTTATAATATGTAGTTGCAAGACTTGGATACACTTGGGGAAGATTAGTTGATGGAACATGCTACAGTTTTCTATTCCAAGGAAAGGGAGAGAATTATGAAATCTAATGAGAAGGGAAACATGTTATCTAGGGCAGCATATTTATTGAGAAAGATTATGCATGAATATGAAATGAATCTAGATGCATCTGTGACTAATCAATTAGAAGGCTTATTGGATGTTGTTGACACACATTTAGAGTATGTTGAGAAATCAGGTTTGGTTAAGGTTCAAAATTAGTTCAATGAGAAGAGTTTCAATCATTTTATTGAGTCAATTTTGAAAGATAAAGCATCATTGGCCATTGTTATTCAAGGTTTTAAAGATTCCTTGATAGAGGGTAGAAAAGTATATCAATCTTGTGTTGATTATACTAAATGAGATGTAGGCATTGATAAAACAATTCAAGAATGTGAGGCTAAACTAACTAAGATGTCACATGCATATGATGCTTTGAAGGTCTTATCTTTGGACCATGCATCTATGGTAACACAAATGAATGATAAGATCAAGACCCTTGTCACTAAGAAGGAAAGGATGAAATGGAGGATCAGAGAATTGATAAATCTAATAGTTCCTAAGCTTGATATTTTGACAAGAGGTTTGAATGAGGCCACAAAAACCTATTTTTGTCCATACCCAATTGATATTTGTAAAGAAGAAGAGACAACCTATTAGGTGTGTGGACAGATCCTAATTTCTGAGAGTTTGAAGAAAAGTTGGGATGTTGACTTTGTATCCTTGAAGAATAATTTCAGTGATATTTTCAAATATTTGTAAGTACTCTTTGTATACTTGTATATGGGAGACTGATAGTATTATGGTAGTTCAATTTTGATAATGAATCATGCCTTTGTCATTTTTTTAAAAGGGGGAGAGATAAGGAGAAAATTGAGATAATTAGCTCATGGGGAGCATGCATTTGTTATAGGTGAAACCGGTTTGGAGTTTGGCATTTTTTTTTGGAATAGCTAGGCATTTGTCTCTAGGTGTTTCCATCAATGCCAAAGGGGGAGATTGTTGGGAAAGAGACATGATTGATTTTTTTTTTCATTGATGGAAACTACATATATTTCATTGGCCCCTAATAGATTTTATATACTAAAGGATTGATTGGATAATCAGCAAAGTATAAAAGTGAAGGAAACAATATATAGTCTCAATAAATGGATCAATATGATGTTGGTTGGTTGAGATATGTGGAGCAAAGTTGGAATATGATTGGTGAAGGTCTCTACTATGTTTTTCTGTGATCGCAGAACTTGAAGTTATGAGGTGATCAATTTTTTTTGTTCTGAGTATCGGTTGGCATAAGAGTGTAGTAGACAGAGTTGATTAATAGTTAGATCGATCAATGATCCTATCAGATCGATGATGATATCAGTTGGATGATATATTTTGGTTAAGCCAACCTTCTACACATTATCTACGGATTAGTATGGGTTAGTATAAAGATTTAATCAGCATTTTTCTCAATGATATGCATGTTACACATTTCACCATTGGAGCTATCAGTGGACCTATTATATTTTGGTAATAGCTATATAAGATCAATTTTTTGTATTGATTAGATATATATTGGTGATGCAATGATTATAAGTTAGTGTGTTAAGTTTTTTGATGCTATGTAACTAGTTACAGAGGTTTGATTGATGATCATGTACTGTACTTTCATGGAACTACTCAGGCATATGTGATTCTATTTCAAGTTCATCATTTTGGATTATGTTCCAAACCTATTTTGTAAGTAATGTGCTCTAGGTGTGTGCCTAATGATTCTGCATCTAACTACCCTTATTCGAGTTAACTCAATTTCTGCATAAATACTTGTGGGTTCCATCCCCACCGTGTTTTTTCCCTTAACAGGGTTTCTATGCAAAAAACATGGTTTCATGAGTTTCTGGGTTCTATCTTTATTTTGTACTTGTTTACTTGTATCGTCAAAAAATGGAAGCACTTCCATTTAGGACTGGTTTAGCCCTTCGAGTAAGTGGTTTGGGGTCATGTCAAATGCCTTGAATGGGTCTTTGGCTTGGATCTAGATTTTTCCCCTGTCCTGTCCTATTTTCCACTTCTTTTCTGCCTATTTCTGGCATCCTACTCTGATAATTTGAGGTCAAGAAACTAGGGTCCAAAATTCAAATTTTGAAGGTTTTCGGATTTTGGTTTCGGAAAGAATTATTTCCCACTTCTGGGTTGGCTGTTTTGGGCTTTGAAATAGTAAACTCTTAAATGATATTTAATTTAGGTCCACTTCTAAGGGTATAGGCTTAATGGGAATTTATTTCTCCTATGTCAGCCTCTTTAGAAGTTTGTGCCCTAGACTAGTATATAAGGAAGCCTTCTCCTCTCATTTCAATCCTTCGAAAGTAATGATCAAGTGAACAAGAAATCATCAACATCCATTGTTCTACATTATTTCAAGCTTCCAAGTGTTCAATCAAGGTTTTCAAGTCTTCTTTTCAAGAATTCAAGTTCTCCATTGAAGATCAAGGATTCAAGCATTCAAGCCTTTGAAGGGATTTGGTTCAAGCATTCAATATTTATCATTCAAACCCTAGATCTATCCATCATGGTGGTGTGATCTTCCTTCAAGATCCTTTCTGCATTCTCAAGATCTATTCATTCTTCCTTCAAGGTGGATTCCAAGCATACAATCATGGAGGTTTTGATTTACATTTATGTTTTTTAGTGTTGAGTCCAAGCCTTCATATTAACATACTTGTTTACATTTCAAATACAATTGTATATCTATTGAATATCATAGCTTCATTATTGGATATTCTTATACTACTTTCTAGCATTCTCCATTTCAATTCTCTTTCAAGGTTAATTCCAAAACTGGGGTTTGACCAAGGAAAACCCCTCATCCAAACAACAAAACCATTTTTCTTGTAGGAGCAGGTGCAAAACAGTGAATTATAGAGCAGATTTGGATACCCTTTTTGGAAAACTTTCAGGATCCACGAATAGAATTTTTGTCAGAGTAGCGTAGATCAAGGTCGACATAAAGGGGTCAAGGTTGACCTTCATTTGGGTCAAGGTCGACCTGGACCCAAAAAGAAAAAGATTTTTGCCTCATAGTTTCAGTTTAGGATGATGGAAATCAACAGTTTCTGAGACCGTTTGATAAGGTTTTTAGCAGATTCTTTTTTGGAGGTAAGTACTTTTTATTTCTTCATTTCAATATTAGTCTTCTAGATTTACTTTTCAAATATTCTCAATTGCTCTTTCCTAAACCCTCTCTTTCTAGAGGTGAGGGAGAAGTTAACCCAAGCCATTTATCTCCTTTGTATAGATCACAAATTGACACTTACCTTTGTGTTAATCAGGTCTCACTAGAGGATAAATATTGGTATTCCTCCTCTCCTTTATATAGAGTGTGGATCCATTTTTCCTCTATACATTTTGGTGAACCCATTTACGACAAATCTTTCTTTTTGGTGTTAGATTTTTGCATTTTATGTTAGACCTTACATGCATATAAAAGTAGATTTATTTTATGCTCTTGTATTTATATTTAAAAAATATAAAAAAATCACAAAATTTCTTTAAAAATATAAAGACATTTACATTTTTCATGCTTGTAGTTCTACTTTGTGTTCAACATGTATGATTTTTGTTTTGAATACTTTGATGAGGCTTTTATTATAAAAGAGGATATATCCCATAATGAGGTACATGGAAGTGAGAATGAAAATTGTTTGAATGAGATCTCTATTGATCCTATTCCTATTTCACCCTCCTCCACAACCTCTTCAATTGACATTTACCATAGGGTGTGTGCATGGTAACCTTCATGTTCCACTATTTGTAATATTGATGCACCAAGAATGTTATATCCTAAATATTATATTTGAGCTATAGATGCCTTTGAGAAAGTCCTTCATGATAGTGATTAAGGCGTTAATCACCTGCGTGGTATTACTCATCTTGTGCATTTAAATATCAAACCTTTAGCTCAAGAAGCTCAAGATTTAGGACTCGCTCCTCCTGTCACTAGTGTGGAACCTTCTTCCATTCCTTTACCTATAATTCCCACTTATACTCCTCCTTTGGTGACTACATCTATTCCATCTCTTCCTATGAGTGTTCCATTGGTGTCTCTATCTACCTCACAACCTTCTTACTGTAGTGTTCCTTTTACCTATTCCAAACCTCTTCCAAGTGTTCCCCCGATTGTGTCTTCCATTCCTGTTTCTTCCTACACTTTTCCTAGTGTTCCTAATATTCCCACTCTTATTTATTCATCTATCTTTAGTTCTTCCCACACTTATGATGGGGCTCAAACTATGGTTTATGATGCAAATGTGCAAGAATCCTTTGATTTACCTTCCCCTTCTTATCTAATCCATGCTGATATTAAAGGGAAGAGAAAAGAAACTTCTTCTAAACATATCATTCCACCTTACACAACCTTTTCTTATGATCACCATAAACAATCACCTCCTACAGAAGCTTTACAAGATATGTACACTAAAGGATACAATATGATGGCTAAACAAGGTTATAAGGGTTTAGGGCTTGGTGTTAATGAACAAGGTATTAAATATATGGTTCATCTATCCCCTAAAGAAGATATGCATGGTCTAGGTTTTTCGCTATCCCAATTTAAGGTGGTTGATTTTGATTGTCATCCTCCTCTTCATGTTCTTCTTCCAACATCTTCCTTAGATCACCATGATACCCCTCAAAATGTGGCTAAGAAGGTGCGTGTTCAGTTAATGGATTCTAAGAAGAAAATATTTAAACATATGCTGAAAGATGCTCTCTCCAAGTACAAATATCCTCTTCACTATAGTAATACACATTTACTTGTTGATTGTGTGCATTTCAAGATGTATGTTAGAGAAAGAGCTGCTTTAGGAATTCTATCTCGCTCTCGTGTGGTATTACAATTTCTTCATAATTTTACCCCTCATTCTTCTATAAAATAGCTCTTTCCCCCTCTTGTCTCTTAATTAGGGGGCAAGAGGTATTTCTTTCAGTTCTCTAGGATCCATTATGCTCTTAGCATATATTTTGTTTTGAGCATAATTGGTTATTCTTCCTATATTTTATCCCTATGGTTTGATATTATGGTATCTTTTTTTTTCTCATAATCATCCATGGCTCTCTTCTAGTATTCATGATATCTTTTCTAAAGACATTTGTTTTGAAAAGGTATCCCTTGCTTTCATCCCTAGGGGGCAAGGTTTTCCTTCTTTCTCTTTATCTAAGGATCTACTTTCCTTAGCTCAGTGGCATTTATTTATTCTATAACATTATTTCATTATATTGACTGATATTTTGACTATGGATATCCTTTTATGTGAGAGGTTGTTGCCCTAGGTCATAACCTCTTCTTTATTTTGTAAATTATGTTCTTTATAAATTCTTTCCCTTACTGTAGGGTTACAATTTGATTCCTTTGTTCCAAGATTCCTCTTCCTCTTTGCTTTTCTTTGAAAGATGATATTTTATCTAAAGCACTCCTCTATGGTGAGGGTCTTGTTGATAAGATCTCTTTCTCTTTGAGGATCCTTTTTCACAATTATCTTTTCTCTTTGATGTAAGGGTCAATACCCTTCACTAAGAATATAGTGTACATTTTTGTTAACATGATATCTCCTTACTTTGTGAAGTAGGTATCCTCCTTTCTCTTCCTTATCTTGTCTATGAGGTAGCCATGATAAGGAGGGGGGCATATATAGGGTCTCCCTTATGCTATAGTTTTCATTTTGCAATATGCTAAATCCTCAGAAGGTAACACACATAAGTTGCTAAATCCTGAAGAGACATGCATTTTCAACTTCAAACATGCTAAATCCTTGGAAGGTAATGCACATAAGTTGTTAAATCCTAAAGAGACATGCATTTTTCAATTTCAAATATGCTAAATCCTTGGAAGGTAATGCACATAAGTTGTTAAATCCTGAAGAGACACACATTTTATATTCTATAGTGATACAATAATGTGGATCTATGGGTATTCCAAAAGCCATCATAAGACACATTACAACTATAGAGCACATTTTTTGGGTGAACTATCAGGTTTGGCTACTTGATGGGCTCTCCCTCCTTGGTGATTCATGGTAATGTGTGCATCTTGTTGGGCGAGGTAATCATTCTCTCTTCTCTCTTTTCACTTCCATGCTAGTAGGATTAGATGATGAAGCTATGTTATTTATAGTGTTTCTCTTGACTTTCTTATGTAATCATTTATGCTTTTATGATAGCTTTCCAAATATGATATTAGTATAGGAAGCATTTCTTAGCAAGGTTTCCTTTGCTAGTTGATTTGGGTTTTTTTTTGTACTAACCCTTCTTTTTTGTGTCTTTTAGCTTTATCTTTACTTTCTTTGTTTTTGCACCCTTGTGCATGTATGTTGAGTTATAATCCTTGGCCTGGGGGCTCATGTCCATAACTAAGTGATATTCTACCTCGTTGTGATCCACTGGAATCTTTCTTCTCCTTTACCAAGAGTTTGCATCGAATCCATACTCTTTCTAAAGTGGGGGCTAAATGTATCATCAAAAAATGGAAGCATTGAACCATTTAGGATTGGTTTAGCCCTCAAAGTAAGTGGTTTGGGGTCATGTCAAATGACTTGAATGGGTCTTTGGCTTGGATCTGGCTTTTTCCGATGTCATGTCCTATTTTCCACTTATTTTCTTCCTATTTCTGGCATCCTGCTCTAATAATTTGAGGTTCTTGACCTTGGGGTCAAGGTTGACCTTCCAAGTCAAGTTCGACCTCGACCCTGACTCAGGGTCCAATATTCAAATTTTGAAGGTTTTCAGATGTTGGGTTTTGAAAAGAATTATTTTCCGCTTCTAGGTCAGCTGTTTCGGTTTTTAAAACGGTCAACTCTTAAATGATATTTAATTTAGGTCCACTTCTAAGGGTATAGGCTTAATGGGAATTTATTTATCATATGTCAGCCTCTCTAGAATTTTGTGCCCTAGACTAGTATATAAGGAAGCCTTCTCCTCTCATTTCAATCCATCAAAAGCAATGATCAAGTGAACAAGCAATCATCAACATCCATTATTCTACATGCTTTCAAGCTTCCAAGTGTTCAATCAGGTTTTCAAGTCTTCTTTTCAAGCATTCAATTTCTCCATTGAATATCAAGGATTCAAGCATTCAAGCCTTTGAATGGATTTGGTTCAAGCATTCAAGATTTATCATTCAAACCCTAGATCTATCCATCATGGTGGTGTGATCTTCCTTCAAAATTCTTTGTGCATCCTCAAGTTCTATTCATTCTTCCTTCAAGGTGGATTCCAAGCATACAATCATGGAGGTTTTGAGTTACATTTATGGTTTTTAGTGTTGAGTCCAAGCCTTCATATTAACATACTTGTTTACATTTCAAATACAATTGCATATCTATTGAATATCATAGCTTCGTTGTTGGATCTTCTTCTACTACTTGCTAGCATTCTCCATTTCAATTCTATTTCAAGGTTAATTCCAAAACCAGGGTTTGACCAAGGCAAACCCCTCATCCAAACAACAAAAGCATTTTTCTTGCAAGAGCAAGTACGAAACAGTGAATTACAGAGCAAATTTGAATACCCTTTTTAGAAAACTTTCGAGATCCACAAACAAAATTTCCGTCGGAGTAGCACAGGTCAAGGTCGACATAAAGGGGTCAAGGTCGACCTGGACCTTAAAAGATAAATATTTCTGTGTTTTGTAGATCTCACAGTTTCAGTTTCAAAATGCGAAAATCAATAGTTTCTGAGACCGTTTGACAAGATTTTCAGTAGATTCTTTTTTGGAGGTAAGTACTTTTTATTTCTTCATTTCAATATTAGTCTTATAGGTTTACTTTTCAAATATTCTCAATTGCTCTTTCCTAAACCCTCTCTTTCTAGAGGTGAGGGAGAAGTTAACCCAAGCCATTTATCTCCTTTGTATAGATCATGAATTGACACTTACCTTTGTGTTAATTGGGTCTCATTGGAGGATAAATCTTGGTATTCTTCCTCTCCTTTGTATAGACTATGGATCCATTTTTCCTCTATACATTACTATTCTTTGCAATTTCATCATGGTTGTGGAATCAGACTAAGAAAGTTAAAAAGAATCAAACACTAATTCACGCCCCGCCCCCCCCCCCCCCCCCCCCCCCCCCACCTCTTAGTGTTCCTCAATACCAATACTATGCCCCCAATAATTCATCATCTTAAAATAAATTATGAGAATTGATAGTTAATAATTTCCAAACAAATGAATGGACATGGGGAGGTAATTTTAACATGGTGGAAAATCACTATGACAAAAGCCAGTTCAAGCCTCATAAAATCTTCCAAAAAGAATTTGATGCTTGGATTCTTATGATGTATACTATGGGAGGTATTAAACCCATTTTAGAAAAAAAATATTCTCATATTCATCACTAGTTTACTTGTTCTAACTCAAGAGAGGGTGATTTAAGGAAACTTATCCTTCTTGATATATTGTATGTAGTTAAATTTCTTTTCAATTTTCCCTCTTCACATAATGCCCTTATTGAAGCTAATGTTTTTCCTCTCTTTTAGAACACCTCCCAATTTTGTTGACATGTCAACTTTCTTCTTGCACATATAAGCCCACTGGCTTTCTCTTCAATTGGAACACATCTTACCTTAACCATCCTAACTACCTTGCATATCTTATTTCCATATGGAATGATGCCCCTATATCTCATCAAAATACTAGTTGTTTACAATGGTGGAATGATGCTATTATCCATTGCACTACTTCTTGAAGATCCTATGGGAAAATAATGGCTATAAATATATTTATAATTAAAAAAACCTTAAGATACCAATTGGAAAAAGGTAGATTTCTTCTACATTCAACACCAACCAACATCTATGTGCAATATGTTATTATCGCTAGATGAATCTTAGAATATTTGAATTTTAGCGAGGCTGAGGAGCTCAAATATAGGATAGGATTCATTTGACAAAGAAGGAGATAAATGAACAAAATTATTTTTTAGTCATTTCAAAACACAAGTACTCTTAACAAAGAACTATGTTTATATCTGATGAAAAGCGGCAGAATCATGACAATCTTGATTTTCTTAAATGAAAAATTTCACAATTATCAATAGTTGTTTATTTATCTTGTTGAGGGTGATCAAATTCAAGATATTATTAAATACAATATGGTTGGATATTTCATTCCTAATAAGATCAATTTAGAATAGAAAACATGCTTAGATCACATCATCACTCTTGAAGAGTTTGACACTTCCCTGAAAGATTTGGTTGACTCAAAAAGTCATATAATGGATGGTTTACTTTAAATTTTACAAAATAATTTGGCCCCTCATTAAAAATAACTTCAATGAGGTCTATAAAGAATCCTTATCACAAGGATCATTAGATTCCTCTACCAATCAAGGGTTGATTAAACTAATTTCTAAAGGAAAAATGAGAACAACATTTCAAGGTGGAGATCAATCACTCTTCTTAATACCTCCTACAAGATTATAGCTAATTATATTGTAAAAAAGAATAAAAAACTTAGTATAAGAAATGTAAGGCTTGAGAAAACTAGATTTATAGGAGGAAGATTCATACTAGACAACTTGGTGTTGGCTTGGGAAACTTTGGAATGGGCACAAAAAAGTGGTCAAATTTTTTTCCTCGTCAAATTGGATTTTGACAAATAGTATGACAAATTAGATGGCAATTCATACTAAATATTCTTAGATGGTCAAACTTTGGTCCCAAGCTCATTTCCCACATAAAATTCTTCTTGGATGATGTCAATTGTTTCCTACCAATCAATGGATCAATCAATACTACCAGTAATATACCAATAATTATCATTTGTAGTTTTATCTTTGCAAAATTAATAAGTATTCAAAATATTAATTATGAATTATATTTTCTCTATTTTAAAAATAATATAGAAAGTATATAGGTTAATATTAAATTTACACTATCTATATTCAAACTTTGTCCTTGAATTTTGTTTATGTATGTGTAAAGATAAAAATAGTAATATGCAACCATGCTTAATTAAAGGCTTAAATCACATTATTATTTTTCCTTAAGACATGCATAATTAAAGACCTAAATCACATTATTCTTTTTCATATTTAAGTTTGATTTAAAAAAACATAAAGATTGCATCTAGATAACATATCACATTATCAGAACATCATTATATGGATTGATGATTTTGGGGACTTCTCCTTGGGGGGAGAAGTCTTGTGATAGGCTGATGTGAAATAGTTATCTATTATTTTTTTGAAGTGATTTCAACTCTTTTTATGTCTTTGGCCCTTTCCATTGATGTCAAAGGGGAAGAGATTGTATTTGGGATTGTGTTGAGAGGTTTGCAATTGGATATTTAAAGTGATCAGGTGGATATATTTTTAGAATGATCAGGTGGATATATTTTTAGAGTGATCAGGTGGATATATTGATGTCTTTGTGCATTGATTAGTTTTTCACTTCATATGTCTTTGTCAATTCCAAAGGGGAGGATTGTTGGTAAATTTTTGAGTATGTCATATATTATTGATTAGACCTTGTTTATGTGTGTTGACATTAATGTTTTGTCATTGATGTCAACATACTATTTTTGTTGCAAACAATATGTTTAGCCTATTCAGAGAAGATGGTTTTAGTTTATCAGGTGATATATTGAAGATCTTTTGTTTTGATTATAGATGATATTTTAGATATGTTTGTAGTTGATCATTTTCAACTTACAGAGGTTCACATAACAATTTGAGTGAGATATGATTGATTTATTAGGTATTAGTATTTCAGTATGTATGTGTCAAAGGTTGAGTTACTAATTCAGTGAGGATCAGTGGGGTTGATTTAGTTGGTGCAAAGCTGGTAGTAATGTTGGGATTCATTACTGTTTCTTCAACTGGTGTTTTTCATGATTCAAAGTTTAGCAAGATATATTTTTAGTGTAACATAGTTTTGTATTCAGTGTTGTTAGTATTCAGTGCAAAGATGAGTTTGGATTTTGAGATCGAGTTGATGTGAAAGTTTAGGAAGTTATTATTTCTTCTTTATGGTATTATTGGATCGTGTTATGACCATTTTGATGGTTCACATTGATCGTGGTGATTTCATTTGGTAAATTTCTAGTGCATTAGCATTTCTTCATTTAGGTCCTAGCTGACTTTGTGATGTGTTGTGATTCTTGGTGTGGATTTGGCGAAGCTATTTTATGCTCAAGGATGATGCTTTTGGTCCTATCTAAGTCTTTGAAAACTTGATCTAGTTTACAACATTATTTCAACATATTGATAGATGTTTTCACTATGGATAACCTTCTTATATGAGAAGTTGTTGTCCTAAGTCATCACCTCTTCTCTATTTTGCAAATTATGTTCTTTATAAACTCTCACCCTTTCTTTGGTGTTAGAGTTGTTTCCCTCGTTCCAAATATTCCTCTTCCTCTTTTTTTGTAGGGGGCTTGATGATTGAATCTTTGTTCCCGCCTTTTGAAAGATGATATTTTATTTAAAGCACTCCTCTTTGGTGGGGGTCTTGTTGATAAGATCTATTTCTTTGAGGATCCTTTTTCCATGAGTGACATATTCTTTTCATGATTATCTATATCCTTGGATGTAGGGGACAATATCCCTCGCTAAGGATATGGTGTACATTGTTGTAAACAAGATATCTCCTTTCATTTTGAAGTAGGTATCCTCTTCCATATTTGTTCCTACACTTGGGGGGCAAGGATGCCATCTCCTTCCTCTCTATCTTTCTGGGATTCACCTCTTTCCTTGGTTAAGCAGTATCTATCTATTATGTGATATCCAATCATACATGAAAATTTTGGTTTGCATTGAGGATCTATGTCCTTGATAACAACCTCTTTTTTTGTTTGATATTGGGTTTCCATGGTTGATATATATCTCACCTTGGAAACTGAATAGTGTGTTATCCCTCATGAGGGTTACTTTTTTTTTTCACTTCTTGCATGATATCTCTTTGCATTCGTCCCTTCCATGGCCTCATAAGACCTGTGACCTTATTGGCTTGGACTGGGTGTTGTTTGTGAATATTGTCTTGATGTTGAAGAAGACTTTATCCTTGTTCTTTCATTTCCTCAACATGTCAAAATAGTATGTTTTTTCCATATTAAGGAGGGGGGCATATATAGGGTCTCCCTTGTACTATAGTTTCTTTATTTTTACATGCTAAATCTTGGAAGGTAACGCACATAAGTTTCTAAATCCTAAAAAGACACACATCTTTATGCTAAATCTTCTAAAGGTAATGCACATAAGTTGCTAAACCCTGAGGAGACACGCATTTTTCAAAAAAATTCAATATGCTAAATCTTGGAAGGTAACACACATAAGTTGCTAAATCCTAAAGGGACAAGCATCTATATGCTAAATCTTTCGAAGGTAAAGCACATAAGTTGCTAAATCCTAAGGAGACACGCATTTCATATTCATAGTGATAGAAGCAGGTGGATCTATGGGTATTCCAAAAGCTGTCACAAGATGCATTATAGTTGCAAGCATAGTTTATGGGTGAGCCTATTGGGCTCTCCCTCCAGGGTGATTCATGGTAAGGTGGGCATCTTACAAGGTGAGGTAATCACTCTTTTCCCTTTCTCTCTTTTTTGCTTTCATGCTAGTAGGACTGGATCATGAAGCTATGTTATTTATAGTGTTTCTCCTGTCTTTCTTATGTAATCATTTATGCTTTTATGATATCTTTCCAAATATGATATTAGCATGAGAAGTGTTTCTTAGTAATATTTATTGTGCTAGTTGATTTGGGTTTGTTTTAGTACTAACCCCTCTTTTGTGTCTTTTTCCTTTTTTGTTTTCACACCCTTGTGTGTGAATGTTGAGTTAGAATCCTTAGTTTGGGGTCTTTTGTCCCTAGAAAAGTGTCATTCTATCTCATTTCAAATCCACTAGGATCTTTTCTCTCTTCTCCTTTACCAAGAGTTTGCATCGAATCCATACTCTTTGCTAAAGTGGGGGCTTAATGTATCACCTTAAAATGGAAGCACTTCCATGTTAAGAGCGTTTAGAACCTCTGAAAGAGTGGTCTGGGTCATGTCATCCCCTTGAATCAGCCCTTTCCTTGGATCTAACTTGTTCTCCTCATTTTGCTTCTATCTATCCTTGATTTCAATAGATTTCTACATTTCCTGGCATTATGGACTGAGGTCTTGAGGTTTTTGACCTCAAGGTCAAAGTTGACCTTGAGGGTCCAAATTCAACCTCTGCTCTGACCTAGGGTTAGGGTCGACTTACAAACTTTGACCTAGGGGCAAATTCGACCTCATCCTTGACCCACATTTCAAATTTCAAAGTTCCCCATGATTTTCGGGTGTCGGGTTTCGGAGATATTGTTTCCCCACCTCCACGGATCGGGATTTCGGGTTTTAGAATGGTAAATCCTTAAATTGCATTTAATATGGGTCCATTTCTTGAGTTTAAGGTTAATTGGGATTTAATTCCCCAATGTCGACCTTCTCTAGAGGTTTGTGCCCTAGATCACTATAAAAGGAGGCCTTCCTCTCTCATTTTAGACATCCACAATCAAGCAATTGATATCCACTTTTCATATCTCTCAAGCAAGGTCAAATAAGCATTTCATCAAGCATTTTCAAGGAAGCATTCAAGTCCTCTTCTCCCATTCAAGTTCTCCATTGAGATCAAGGATTCAAGCATTCAAGCCTTTGAAGGGATTTGGTTCAAACATGCAAGATTCCATCATTCAAACCCTAGATCTAGCTATCAATGATGGTGTGATCTTCCTTCAAGATCCTTTTATTCATCTTCTAGATCCATTCATTCTTCTATCAAGGTGGATTCCAAGCATACAAGCATGGAGGTTTTGTATTTACTTTCATGGTTTTGATTTACATTTGCCATTGTTGTGTTCAAGCTGTCATATCAATACATTTGTTTACATTCGAAATACAATTGCATATCTATTGATTGCATAGCTTCATTATTAGATCTACTTCTACAACTTGCTAGCATTCCCATTCAATTTCAATATTAAGGTTGAATTCCAAACCGGGGTTTGACCAAGGCAAACCCCTCAAACAAACAACAAAAACACTCTTTTTATTGCAGGTACAGGTGCGGAACTTCAAATTTGATCTTGGATTTAGATACCCTTTTCGGTGAACTTTCAAGATCTACGAACAAATTCAAAGTTGACCTTCAAATAAGAATGTAGCCTTTGACCTTTTATTGGGGTCAAAGACTACCTACTGTCAAAAAAGATAAAATTTTTCTGGGTTTTCTTCATCTCGGTGTTTCTAGTCCATAAACAGGTTGCAGAATTGCCCGACAACTACACACAAACATTAGAAATTGGCATTTTCCAGATTTTCCCTATTTTGAGGTTAGTATTTGCCTTTCAAATATTTCAGATTTCAAACAAACATTCCATCATAGGGAAATATAAGGTTCTCTTCCTCTTTCATATTCTCCATAGATTGATTTGACTGTGCATTAACCTTTTGGTTGATCAATTTGGATCTCTCCTTTGGGAATTTGGAGTTAGAAGTGGATCTCATATTTCCCCCATACATCCTAAGGTAGATACTATTTCACCTTATTCAAGAACCAAAGAAGACATCTAAGAAATAGATAATGGAAAAAAATTCAATGGAAGATGCTTTACATGCAACAAGTTTGGACATAGAGCTGAGTGTAGGAGAAAACCTATTGCACCACCTTTTTCTGGTTTATTGTTTCACTTATCACAAATATGGGCATAAATAAAGTGAATGTAGAACAAGGATTAATTGGCCTATGAATAGGACCATTGCATTCTTTAAATGCAACAACCTTGGACATAAAATGAATCAATGCAAATTGAGATCAGTTCAAGTGAGCCAAAGGTATGGAAATTCTAATCTAAAATGTTTCAATTGCAATAACTTTGGCCATATTGCTAAGAACTATAGATATAATAAAGTAAGTCAGAATGAAAGAGGATCGATAGAAAAGAAAGAAAATAAGGGAATGAAATCAATGCTGATGAGGTTAGAAATGAAATGAGAAATGCATGGGTAGGAAAGAGAATATTGGTTCTTCTGGGAACATCATACTAGCCCTTTGGTGTGAAAAATTCCTCAACAACATAAATTAGGTCATAAGACCTAAGGGGTAGTTCTTAAAGAAAATCCTACCTATCCCCTATTTTTGGAAGATCATTAATTACAATCAATGCTAAGAGTTTTAGAATTGAAGTTGGATATTGTTGATCACTCATTTGGTATATTTGATGATGATTTGGAGGATAGAAAACAAATTTTGTCTCTCTAGTTATGAACAAATTTTTAAACATAGGTTCAACAACATTTAATGCAAGTCATATTTTGGAACGTGTGATTGAGTAAAAAGGGATTTCAAGATGTCATTTAGCAAAATTCTATTTAGAGAATGAGATTGCAGAAGGATTGAGAAAGATTTGAGTAGAAATCAACAATCAGATTTGTAAACCCTAGTATTAGTGGAAAAGGGCATTTATCATTGTGAAGCTTGCTAATATTTCTAAAATTAATGAATAATTCTATGATTGTAGATGTAAAGGGCATGCCTCGACCTATTTTTCAAGAAAACCATATAAGTTCATGGAAGATGATCCTAACAGTACTTTTTCCGAAGTTCCCACATGGAGTCTTGCATGTAGAGGATAATTAGGGAATAAATTCATTGTCAGATTGAGGAGGTAGGAGAGGAATGATATAAGTGAGACATATAAGTCATTGTGTGAAAGTAATAAAATTGAAAGAATAATTTAGATCATTAGAGACTATAAATCTTTCACAGGTCATGTAGTTCATTATCTTCAAGGAACTTGAATGGACGTAGATTTTTCTAATCAGAATTCGTGATCAGTTTATTTGGTTGGACAAACCTTATAAGATCACAAAAGGAGGTTTTGGAAGCTATTAAAGGTCTTTATGCTACTAGTGAATTCCCATCCATAAGAACTACCTCACAAACCTTGTTATAGACTTGACAGAGTTAAAGTGGAATAAGAGGGGGATGACAATAAATAATATTAAGCAACCTGATGTGAAATTTGCATCTATGGTATTCGGTTACAAATTTTACCATTCTAGCAGAGAGGGTTTTATTTCAAGTACCATCATTTACGCAAGCTACCAAATGGTTAAGGAGTTCATATTGACATGTGCAAAGCCTTAAGGACCCAACTATTGTAGAACTTAGAAAATATCAATAAATTCAAGAAGAAAATCTTCAAGTACAATTCCCTGGTAATCAATATCTTTTTCTACTTTATGATTTATTTCCCTGGAGATGGAAATATTACTTGGAGAAAGGATGTACATATTGTGCAAGAAAATATTATAATACTATCTTATGTTAGATGAAATGTATAGGAGAAGAGAACTTTGGGGTTATTTCAAAACCTTTCAGGAGAAAATAAACTTAAGATGGAGGATTCCAAGGCAATTGGTATAAAAATATGAAAATTGATATATGTTTTCATGGTGGAAATTGATTTATGTCTAATGGAAGCAGTAGACCCAATAACTTCTTACATTATGCCAATGGGATATGAAATTGATCCTATGATAGTTGAAACACATGTTGAATTGTTAGGAAAGTAAAGTCCACCAAGATAACTAAGAAGGGGGGGTGAATCAGTTATCTGATAATTATAACTTTTTATCAACTTCAATAGATTTTAACCATGAAATAAATACAATTACCAACCATAGAAAGATATTCATACACAATAAAACAATGGACACAAGATATGTTGACTAGGGGAACCTCTTGATCAAAGAGTAAACCCCGGTGGGAATGATGCCCACAAAAGATGCACTAATATGAATATTCCTTATGAAAGGATGGACTCTATTAGGAGTCTTATGAAATACATTCAGTACATATGAATCCCTATTAGGAGATTTTGAATCCCTACTAAAAGATTCTAACTCTGTTAGGAGTTTATGGAAGACAGAAAGACCCACTGCCCAAACAGCTTCAATGGAAATATCACTGAACACACTGTCCAATTGATCTCTAGATTATTCAATAGAATAATATCAATTCATTACTGATCTCAAGAATATGTTACCTCTTCTCTGACTGTGCCAAACCTCACTCACTGCTACACCAGATCTCAATTTCAGATCTTTGTACCTCGCATGTCTTCCTTCATAAATTCGCTTTCACAATCATTCATTTTATCAATTCCATTCATCACACACACTTACAAAAAGGAAAAACATTCCTTCCTTTATATGATACTCAAGTAATTACAAATGAGTCGGCATCCAATTACAAAATAAAAGTTTCCACACGTTACATCAAAAAATTAACACAAAATTATCGGCTTCCAATTAGAATAATTCTTCACTCATGTGACCTCAAAAGTTTGCATTATCATCCACATCACTATCAACATGTCTCAACTTCTCTTTAAACTACGCAAAACTAGATTCCATCCCGATTAGAAGATATCATCTGATTTCCACAAACCGCTACTCAGGAACACTGCTGAATACTGCTTCCACCAAAATGCTCATAACTTTCATGAATAAATGAATTATTATCTGCGCTCTTAACCATGAACATATAACATATCAAAGAGTAAATCATCAACATCACATAGCTTGATCTGCAATATCCCATGTGCGCTATTCAAAACATTGTCTACTCCTTTGCTAATCTCTAGTAGATCAATGTGTTGGACATCAATGACAATCATAGTCATGAATGCAACAACAATTTCTATAGAATGGCTGCCAATACTCCCATAGGATATATTTAGCATTCATTCCTAACAATATCCCCCATTGGGCATTGATGGCAACATAGATGAAAAAGATCCAAGGTACATGAATCCAATACTGCAATTCTGCTGCTCCGAAAAATATTTTCAAATCCTCTTCATCAATCAAATCTTTGCTTTCATTTTCCTATTCAAATTCTCTCCAATAGATGGTACAAATGGTTTTTTCATTTACACTTCTCCCCCATTGACATCAATGACAGAAATTTCATTATTATGTCAACAACAACTCTAATGTCAAAAAGATCCTATTCAGAAAATACATTCACTAGAGTCCTCATGACTCAGCTTAGATACACATCTCCCCCAATAGAGGAAGTACCAACATCCAATGTAGAAGAAAGAAAAGGCTCATATACCACCTGGACGGATGCAACCAATCTACATCACTTCTCAAAAGTAGGTTGGGGCATAACCCCAAGCATACCTCTCAAATACTCAAATGTATCCTTCGGCAAAGGCTTTGTAAATATGTCTGCAATCTGGTCCTTTTTGCTTATGTACTCAAGTCTAACTTCTTTCTTAGCAACTTTCTCTCTTACTACATAATACTTAATCTCTATATGCTTTGTCTTAGAATGTAATACAGGGTTCTTAGACATACTAACTATGCCGGTGTTATCACAATGTATAACAACAGGTTCAACAAACTTTATTCCAAAATCCTTTGGCATCTGCTTCATCAAATTAGCTAGTTGCAATTGTTTTGTTGCTATTACATATTCTACTTTTGTTGTGCTCAGTGAAATACAATTATGCTTCTTGCTTAGCCAAGAAACCAATCTTCCTCCAAGGAAAAATGCTCCACCACTGGTGCTCTTTTTATCATCAACACTGCCTCCCCAATCAGCATCTGTATATGTGCATAGGGTAAAATCATCAGAATTTTCATACCACAATCCATAGTCCTATTGTGCCTCTTAGGTATCTCAGTATCCTCTTTACTATTGCATAATGTGATTCTCTAGGTTCAGCTTGAAATCTTTCTACAATTCCAACTGAATGTGCTATATCAGGTCTTGTATGTGTCAACTATTGCAAACCTCCAATCATAGATATTTACTTCTTATGTTCAACTTTAGGAGTCTCATATGTGCTAGATAATTTATGTCTAGTTACCACAGGTGTTCCAACTGGTTTAAAGTTCTCCATTCCAAATCTCTTTAACAAATCATTCAAGTACTTTGTCTGTCTTACAAAGATACCATCACTATTCTATATTATCTATAATCCCAATTGTTAGGAATGAATGCTGGATGTTGGCAGTCATTTTGTAGTAGTTGTTGTTGCATTCATGACTATGATTGTCATTGATGTCAACACAATGATCTTCTGGAGACTAGTAGAGAAGCATACAGTGTTTTGATTAGCGCATGTGGGATATTGTAGTTGGAGCTATGTGATGTTGAGGTTATACTCTTTGATATGTTATATGTCTATGGTTAAGAGCACAGATAGTAATTCATTGATTCATGAAAGTTATGAGCATTTTGGTAAAAGCAGTATTTAGGCAGTGTTCCTGAGTAGCGGTTTGTGGAAATCGGATGATATCTCCTAATCAGGATGGAATCTAGTTTTGCACAGTTAAAGGGAATTTTAAGACACATTGATGGTGATTTGGTTCATAGCGTAAACTTTGAGGTCGCACGAGTGAAGAGATATTGCATTTGGAAGCTGACAGTTTTGTGTAATTTTGATGTAGCGTATGAAACTTTTATTTTGTAATTGTGTGCCAACTCATTTGTAATTATTTGAGTGTGGTATAAAGGAAGGAATGTTTTTCCTTCTTGTATGTAGTTGAAATATGAAAGAAGTGTGAGCATGGTTTGGTTGCATGTGAATGTAAGCATGAAGTGAATAAAAGAGCTAAGAGATTGTGAAAGTGAAATTGTGAAGGAAGACATGCGAAGTACAAAGATCTGAAATTGAGATCTGGTCTAGCAGTGAGTGTGGTTTGGCACAGTAAGGAGATAACATATTTCATATATTTGCTGAATAATATTAAGGTTATTGGACAGTGTGTTCAATGATCTTACCCTGAAGCTGTTTGGGCAGTGGGTCCCTTCTATCTTCCATAACCCTTAACAGGGTTAGAATCTTTTTAACAAGGATTCAAAATCTCCTAATAGGGATTTATATGTACTAAATGTATTTCATAAGACTCCTAACAAAGTCCATCCTCTCACAAGGAATATTCATATTAGTGCAATCTTTTGTGGGCATCATTCCAACCGGGGTTTACTCTTTGATCAAGAGGTTCCCTAGTCAACATATCTTGTGTTATTGTGTCATTGTGTATGAATATCTTTGTATGGTTAGTAATTGCATTGCTTACATGGTTAAATGATGTTGAAGATGTTAAAATTTATAATTATCTGATAACTAAGTCACCCCCCCCCCCCCCCCTCTCAATTATCTTGATGGACTTTACTTTCTAACAATTGGTATCAGAGGCGGGCAGGTCCCTTGAAAGGAAAGTTT